>JANZLQ010000056.1:43164259-43192055 GCA_026212715.1 Elanus axillaris
GGGGGGGGCACGAGGGGTGTGTTATCAATTTTTGTGTCTTAGAAATTTTATAGTGCCTTTCAAAATATTTTCAAAATATTTTGGGGCAAGAGCAAGGCTTGGCCTTGCTAACAACATTAGTGCAGTTACATAAAAGTAGAGAAAAATTCATAAGCTTGGGGGACAGACATCCACCTACCCCCTGAACATATGAGTATTATCAGGGTGAGAATTCTGTCTTATTTCATGTCTGGATAGAGCAATAAAATCCCAGAGCTGATTGCAGTGCTGGGATAGTACCAAATATTTATTATTTCTAACAATAAAGAATGATACAGGGCATAAAAAGGTAGAGGACAGTACAGAGATTACCATCTTCATGTATCGTCTCAGGTTCTGTTAAAATGGTATTTAAATCAAGTACAGTGGCTTTGGAGCTTTATGGGTTTTTGTAAGTAGAGTAAATAAAAACATAACTGAGGACAAAACTGTTTGGGGGATGTTAAATAGCTATTTGGACACAAATGGGAAGGAAGTTGTCTATGAAAACCTTTTGTGAAGTTATCCTCACTATGATAAGCATGCATAGTAACTTCACTTAAAAGCAGGTAGATCCAATTAACTTTAAAAGGTTAATAGAGTAAGTGCTACACGTCACCCTTGCATTCCCACCTCCTCCAGCTGCATGAACAGGCTGGCATACTAAATATTATCATCAGCTTCTCTAAGACCAGAGATTTAGCTCCAATGAAAGCTGATGACAGCTGTCTGAGGTAGACCTATCTATTGGAGTTCCGGACAATGGCTGAAACAAGATTAAAAACTGACTGTGTTCTGTAAAAATGGATTTCTCATCATCCTTTCCAAGAGTCACTCAAAGTCACAAACTGAGCCTGCTGCATGGACAGAGATGATTGATATCTGATATTATCAATTATCATCCATACCTTTCAGAAAAGCCCTTACTGCAGTGAGATCACAGCCTGTTGTTTTTTTTTTTTTTTTTTGTCTCCTTGGAATTGTTTTGTTTTGTTGGGGTTTTTTTGGGTTTAATTCTTGGTTGGGATTTGTTTTGTTTTGTTTTCTTCTCCTTTGCAGTAATTTCTACAAAGCAAAAACTGAAAACAAACCTTTTTATATTTCTAGTTGCTTAATAACAAGTAACAATTAACACTAAAGACATTTTATAAGACTTCACAAAGAGTGTTACTGAACAAAATTAATGTCAATTAAGAAACAAATGCAATGTTGAAACCCCATTTGGAATTTAAATTCTATCTACTTTGCCATTGCTCATAAATCCATTAGGAGGACAGAATTATAAAAGTCTCTGGAAAAGGACTATGCTTTCCTCTGCATTTATAGTGCTCCATACCTCATGGTACTGCATTATGGATAAAGAATATAAAAATTTGAAGCTGTCTTTGGGAATCCAAGCTTCTATAAGTTACTTTAGATGGTGTGACTACAGGTCTTTCTCTAGCTGAAACTACAAACAATGAAAGCTTCTTTCTGTAAAACTATCATCAATAGAAATTTCTTGGAATAGGTTTTGGGTTGGTTTGGTTGGTTTTTGGTTGGTTTGGGGGGGGGGTGAGTAGCAACTTTATACACTTGTGTTGAGCTTCTCCCACATTTACAATATCTCTCATTAGAAGAGTTTTCAAAACCCCATACTTGTTTCTCTGCAGTGATTACAGAGCTAGGAATCTCCTCAAGTTCCTGGAGTGAATACAAAGATTTGTTGAAATATGTGAGCTTTTAAGACTACTCATTATTTCAGGAATAATAGACAAACTATGTGCAGTAGTCTACTCTAATGCAATATAGCTGCCACTAAGTTTTGCCTCATAATTCCTCACAAGCCACTTTGAAAGGCCAACCCTCTGTCCTCACAACTTCATACAGTTTAAAAAGAAACCCCAAACAATCAAGTCCCTATTTCAAAAAGCAAAAGCAGCTATAGCTGCTATACTCTTCAGATTTTGCCAGACAAAAATAATCCATCATGAGTATTATGTTGCAGATCAAAGTTTTCTTCATTTGATGAAAATGTTACACACTGTAACCTTACACAAAACTACCTGATATGGGTATAGTTTCCTGAAATATGGGACCATATGTGCATCAGTAAACATTATGTGTAGAGTAAATTAAACCGAGCCTTATAATTAGGCAGTAAGGAAATTACTGCAGACCTGAAAGAGTAAATCAGCAGTATTAAAACACTCTCCATTTCCTCTGGAGCACTTCTGAGCACCATAAAAACCTCAATGTCACAGTGATAAACATCTAGAAGAAATGCATTTTGAGGGAGACAAAGACACGTGCATTCAAGTAAGTTCAAGTCAAAATCACAATTAAGTGCAATTTAAATAACAGTTCATTGCCTCTAATTTCTTACATCAGATTTTTAGATTTTTTTCCTAAAAATCTTTTCCTAAAGTAAATACACCAGTTAGTCTACCAAATGGGAGCAGACAAAAAGTAGATGCAGTATTGAACAACATGCCAGGGGCTTACAGTTCTTTTAGTGCAAGCTGGTGAAATTCAGAGTATGCCTACTTGTGGTGCTTTAAGGAGTGGCTATAAATTCAGTGGAAGCTGAAAGAGTAGAGGACTTTATCAAGTGGAGTATTACTATCTCTGCTTTGTAAGCTGGTCGTACACAAGACACCTGTCTAATATCGTTGTACAAACTGGTAGAGAAACCCAGTAAAGAAGTACTGACATATGCACAATGCGGCACACCCATATTAAATGAATACAAGAAATAAGCACATAGTGCTGGCACAGAAATAAATCTATATTAGCATTTGATAGACTGCTTTCACAAAGCCAGCATCCAGGTTTCCATATCAAGAGCACCAGAGTCAGGTGAAAACATAACGTATTAAGCAATGAGGAAAAGGTGATGAGTTTCTAATGAGCAAGGGCTGATGCCACGGATGGCCTTAGGTTCAAGGACTTTTAGATTGACTTATGGCTGGCTCCCTTTAAAAAATGCCAATATTTTGTCAAGAAGCATTTCCATGCAACAGAATGGGGCAATATCACCAATCACACTGCTCTTTCCCTTGGTAACAACCAATACGTCATCTTCGGTAACATAGCACGACCTTAGCAAGACTCCTGTGGATCATCTATTCAAGTAAGACCGTGCCTCAACTTTGCCTTCACAAAATAAATCTTTAGTAAACATTAACACAAGACTAAATTTTGAAGTTACAATCTTCTTGGTTATTCTGCTGCTACTTAACACTCGCATGAATTTCTGCATCTTCAAAATGTTGTATCAACTCTCTTACAAATTCTCACAGTGTTATGTAAGCTAGGCAAGGTCCACGATCCTTTCTCTGTGGTTTTAGCCCTTCTTAAATTATACAGAACTTGAATTAAAAAAAGCCACCTTCAGGATTTATAATCTTAACCAGTCTGTAACAACAGGCACATCAGAACCTACTTTCATGGTAACGAGAGGCAGAACTTGCTCCCCCAGCCCTCCTAGCAGCACACCTATTGCGGCACTGTTGACTGGCTCTATAGCTTGAAAGTAAAAGAACTATTCAAACAAACCTACCTTTTAGGCTCCTGCCTTTTGGGGGCCTAAATTAGGGAGCAGCTTGTTCCTGACTGCCTATATATGAAGATGAGCTTTTGCAAATATGTCCTTGAAACCCCAAACCACCCTCTGAAGGGAAACTCTCTATTGCCTGTATAGGAGATTGAAAGAAAACCAGCTTCCTTATATTATCACCCAATTTCTGTACTTGACATCAGCTCGTGTGAATACTCAGGGTTCTCTTTTTTCTTTTCTCCCTCCCTCTCAATAAGAGTTTTTATTTCCTTGGTTGTGCTCTTCAGCTTCTCAAAAAGCTGAAAGGAGTTGGTTGTCTAATATCTATTAAGTTTGATTAGAATTGGGTTGACTGCTTTCTTCTGAAGATCTTGGTTTTGTTTTGCTTTCTGAGCAGTCTTACTTCCCTTGGGCTTATATCTTAATGCTGTGTACCTCATAAAGCTGGTACAGCGCAGAATACTTATGTTGAGGCAGCTTCGCCTTCAGAAGCAACTTTACTTTCCTGTGTTTCAGATTATTCTTCTTGAACTGGACAGTAACTCTTGCTTGTCTTCATAGAGCATTGTAGAAGGGAGAGAGGATAAACAGGAAAATAAGTCAGTAAATCACGATTCAGGGAAGCAAGATTTAATTTCTAGGTGCTGCTGGCCCTTCCTACAGCATTTGATAAGTCGTCTGGTCTGTATATGAGACAGTAGCTTGGCAGCAAAATGATGATGATAACATTTCCTCTTTTGGAGGGGGTCCTGTGTTTTCTTCAAAGTGTTTACATACTGTAAAGAAGCAAGCTATGTATGCACTTGAAGAGAGATTTAAGGCCACAGGCTGAAAACATTATATAAGTGTCAATCCATAATATAATTTGCATCGTATGGGTTAGCTGTGATAAAATCTGTTCCAATGGAACACATTTCTTCAGTTTTAGGTGTCCCTTTAGTCTAATTTAATGAGCTAATATTAATGTTTTTCATTCTGAGAGTCTCTCTAGAGTCTACGTCAATATTTGGCAGGTTTCAAAGTGCTAAACAATTTTTAATTTCCCCCCCCCCCCCACAAATAGCATTCACAAACAGTAGTGATACAACTTAATCTAAGTGGAAGTGACTGACATAAAGAGCAAATGGAGATACGCTGCCTCTCAAGAGCTAGAGAAAAAAGTTATGACAAATAAGCCTAAGAACATTATGAAGCCTGTTATCCAATTCAAACTGTTGTAACCCGTATTAAAGAAAGTGCGCTGAATTGCGAGTACTTTCAGAGACCTATGAAGTAGGTAAAAACTGAGTATCATCAAGAAGTTCTCCCTGAGATCTTTGTTTCACTAAATTTGCATGAATAAATTACAGGAAGTATTTGTCTCATCAACCTTTCACCTTTTGAAAGTTTGCTTTGTAGCCTAATATAGCTACCAAAACAGTACCATCAAGGATTAAAAGATAAGGAGTATAATAATTGTAGCTGTGCAACTGAAGGGAAGTATGCTAGAGAATATGGCTGATACCAGACTACTGATTACCATGCCTGTAGCCCACCACGTGTCTTACGAAGGGATTTGCAAGAGCACAGCTTAGCACAAGGACAATGTAAATGACCCATCAAAAATACATAAGGGTCATGTGAAAGGATGTACTAACTACATGATACATAAAGAATTGATTAGAAGTATAGAAAGGGCAAATATGACTTGGATATATATGTATATTTTTAATTTGGCTGCTGTAAAGTATGTGACTGAACAAGTCTGAGTGTGTGGCTGGTAGAAAGACACCATAGCACAGTCATTATTAATATTAGTTTATGCCTAAATGGCTAAACCTGATCCTGAGCACCCAAAAGTGTGTCACCATTCCAAGGGTGCTAGTAGTGGCTATTGGGAAAAAGCAGACACTGGGAAGAAGCGATCAATCTCCTAACCTCCATCAATATTCATGAGAAAGAGGGACACAACTCATGCAAACCAATACAGAAATCGTGGAAGTGCCTATCTTTCAGCTTTCAGCCCACAAAGTAGCTGAGATTAAATAACCAAAACCAAGGACAAATTACAGCCACATGCGAAACCCATTCTTGGAAATTCATACGGGAAAACAAGCCACATGTCACTGTAGAAATCATACCGAAGGGTTTATTTATGGATAATAACGTGCGATAGTTATACGATACCAATATTACTAGCAGTTGCAGCTAAGAGGGTAAAAGAGAACAGGACCACAGTCTTGACCATAAAGGCTTTTGTTTCTACACTGGTTTTCTGAGAAAATGAGGCTCATTACAGTAACTCTGTCCCTTTTCTCAAATACATTTTAATCTGTTGGCCAATTTTAAAACCATCTGACAGACCAAAAAGGTCTCGAGGACGCTAAAGAGCTGGAGTTTGATGGAAAATTGTCTGGGTAGGAGAACGGGGACCCGAATTAGAGTCCTACAGAGGGAAATTTGTTATGTGAAGGCAGTAGCTGGCTGGCCAGCGTGCCGACATCGGCAGCAGCTGGCCGGCCACCAGGCAGGTACCAGCTGGCCAGTTGGTAAAGCAGGTGCCAAAACCAGTCTCCCATCTTCCTGCATTTCACCGCCCAGCCTGGCGTAACGAGTGAGCGACGGCAGATGAGGGAGCAGCAGAGAGGAGAAGGATGGATGTGGGAAAATGAGAAGAAATATGAACATCAGAGACCATAAGGGAGGACCGGAGATTATTGCTGTGGGAAGCCCTATACGGACAGTAAAATGCCATGGAAAGCAAGACTGCATGAGTTCAGCTGTTGGCAATTTTGGTTTTCAGTCTTGTGTCTACAAAACATTTTTGGTGAAAAGAAATGCTAAATCAGAATGTTTTGCCTCAGAGAGAGGTGTGAGGAATTCACCTAGCCATGAGAACAAGCACAGGTATTTCAAGTCCAGGAATGATGACGGTCTTCCGTATTCAAAATCACCATCCTAGCTACTAACTGTATGTAGCTACTAAAAGGATGTTATTTTGCTTTTTGTGGTACCTGCCCAATAAGCTGTACCTGATTGCACCCAACAACACATAGTCTAAGGCCACTAAACAATAACCAGATGGCTTTCGATACAGCGCACATAGACTTAGATATCTAACAACAGCATTAATTTCTATTAGATGTCCAGACATTAAAAAAAAAAGGCCAGGACATCAGTCTGAACATTCAGATTATTTATCGAAATGCAACTGGTAATGCAGTTATTTCTGGACTTTCTTCTTCACAGTCCTTATTAATGTATTTTATAATAAAGTTTTGTTGTCTAAAACTGCAAGGAGGACCAGAAATCCAACTTTAAGGAAAATACAGTACTTTTGAACTTTTGCTTAATTGTACTTTGGAATGAAACCTGAAAATTTCAAAATGCTCAAACCACCTTAAAACAACGGAAAACTTTCTTAACAATTCTGAAAATGTGCTTCTAATTTTCAATATTTAATTATATGTATATCTTTATATTTTCAATGTTAAGCTAAAATAAACTACCAACTTTCAAAATGAAAATTTGAAACTGCTGAAAAAAATCCAAATGTGACTTTTCAACAACATCAGGCTTTTTTTCTTTTAATTTAATTTTCTGCTTAATTTCTGATGTTTTTTAGTTTTAAAGAAAGTGAAAATGTTGTGTTGAGTATTTATTTCATA
Source organism: Elanus axillaris (assembly GCA_026212715.1). NCBI lineage: Eukaryota > Metazoa > Chordata > Aves > Accipitriformes > Accipitridae > Elanus > Elanus axillaris. Next base: position 43,171,463 of record JANZLQ010000056.1, read on the forward strand.
CAGTATTTCTAACTAGCTATGGTAATGACATAAACCCAAGTCTGCAGGAGGTGGATGAATTGTCCTTAACAGCTGTATGAGAGCATCATTTCCAGCGTAAACTGAGAACCGCTGGTAAAAACCCTTCTGATTTCTTTACAGTTCCTTCCACTTGGAGGCATACAAAGTATTAGTCTGGCTTGGATGGACCAAAAATGAGGAATTATTTGATTCCAACCTCCTGTAGAGAATACTGTAGACAGGCTGCTCTGTTAAAATTCATAGCAGTACAGATACCTGCTCTTTAAGCGAAAACGAATGCTTTAGGCTATTACAGCTTGCAGGGAAAGCGAGTGGCCAGTACAGGCAGAAGAAGCTCAGCTGACGAGCTGGCCCCGGGCAGGAGGCAAAGGGCGGCTGGCAGCGGGGCGGGAGGCAGCGGCACTGGCCGGTGGGGACACGGGTGGTGGGGACGGGGCGCAGGCGGTGCCCTGCGCACGCAGCTCCCGGTGAGCCATGGGCTGCCATGGCCATCGCCAGGCACCCACAAGCACCCTGCTGCTGGTCTAGCGTGCTGTACCACACAGTGAAAGATGCTTTTGTTTAGCTTTTGGGGTTTTTTTTCTTTTTTTTTTTTTTCTTACCACAGACTTGCGGAATTGGGGGAGAAAAGAGCCGAAATCCTGCCAATTGGCACAAGTTGTTATCGGGTACAGAACCCTGTGCTTTTTCCAAATTGTTCAGAATCACGTAAGGAATGGCAGCAGTAAGCTATGGGCTGGTGAGAGCTGTCTGCTTCCAAGAAGTTGTTCAGTCTGGCTTAGGCTGATGTTCTTACTGGCAGTTTATATTAAGACATATAATTAGATCTCCATAATAGTTTTCCAATGCCCAGAGGAGTTTAAATGGTGAGTATAAAAGATGTAATTCCATCAGAATAGGAAATATTGATGTGACTGTAAATTGTGAGACGGAATTTTAGCACTGTGTATCCCATCCACAATCATTTCACATGTCTGTACATTCTGTAGATAATCAACTAAAATCTCAGAAGTAAAGAGATAAGTAACCTGGGGAGAGAAAGAAAAATCAGTCTTAGATGGTTGACTACTGAAGCCTTGCAAGGGAGCCTGACTACCAAATGAAATATATACACCTTCTTCATTACCAAAACATATTTTGTAGATTGTCTAGTTTTATGGTGGTAACATTAAGCTTCATAAATATGACAAGCAAGCTTGAAAAGGGATTCATTAAAAACAAAAGGCATTATGGTATTCAAAGTTGGTTGTCTCTCCCATGATTTAGCCCCAAATAGAAAGACTGAAATAATATAACACTGCAATCTCAACTGTGGTTCATTTCATCCTAATCTCCAAGCCTCTCTCCCCCGCCATTAAACTAAGCCCTCAGTGACATCCTCATATTCCGAAATGAAGCAGGGGGTGTATAGGCAGGTCTGGGTAGACACATACATGTATACTGTTGATTATGCTTGTGATGAAGCAGAACTTTGATTATGATTCTAAAGGATAATGATTTACAGTCAGAATACACATTGTTGAAAGCAGAGACTCCATCTTTCTCTACGCTTGTGCAAAACCTAGCCCAATTATGATCTAATCTTGATTAGTTTACTAGCAACTGCTGCAATTTAATAAACATTATACCTATGTGATTAACTTTCATAAATATCTGAAACTATATTAAAAGCTTCATCTCCAAGCAGGAAAATATTATATATGTGCTTCACTTTACCCACATACAGAGTTCCAACCTTTCTGAAATTGAATTCAACACCCATGGGGCTGAATATACACGAGAAGCAGACAGTTTATTAAGAAAGGTGCCATTTTTATATCACGTTTCGGAGTAAATTTGGTTTTAGAGATGAGTAATTCAGGCAACTGCTGAGAGCCTCACACAGAAAACCAACTCATGTGTTAGTCTGCTACTTCCTTCAAGCAATAAGAACAGGGGTGGGAGGCAACACATGGTACAAGCTCCACTGCAGAACCTAGGTTGCCACAAATTCGGAGGTCAGAACAGCAGAGATCTTTCTTCTGTCATTAGCTGAGCAACAGATGTGACGCTTGGAGAGTCAATGATTCATATTGTCTGTAAGTCCATTGCGATATTTTCATTATTTGGAGAAATAAGCTCTGAGAATATGATTCTCAAGCACGTTTGCTTATTGCTAAGGAAGAGATGAAATGAGCTGAGTTTTAGCAGTGCAGAGCACTTATTACAAAATGCCTATAAGGGCCATTCTGTCTGAAAAGATCATGTTGCAAACAGCTATCTGAAGATAGATTTAAGTCCTTACTTGGTCTTGCAGATTTGTGGATTTTGGATCATTTTCATAGAGGCAACCTTTGACTGGCCAGGTAGAATTTCTTTTTTGTATTATTTTTACAAAAGATGCAGAATTGGGATAGTCTCAAAAGGAGAAAATATAGGTAAAAAGAGACAATCCCTCCTGCCTTAACTTTAAACGTGTAAAAACAAACCTATAGAGGGTTTCTCCCTTTCATTTGCCAATCTCACTTCTTTTCCATCTCAAGCTTTTTGAATGAATCTTTCATTCTTATTACCAAACACAATGATAAACGTAATATAAGAAAGTCAACCTTTAAGGTTTAAACTATGCTTTACAGTTATTCATAGAATCACAGAATGGTTTGGGTTGGAGGGGACCTTCAAAGCCCATCCAGTCCAACCCCCTGCCATGGGCAGGGACATCTTCAACTGGATCAGGTTGCCCAGAGCCCCGTCCAGCCTGACCTGGGATGTTTCCAGGGACGGGGCATCGACCACCTCTCTGGGCAACCTGTTATTTATTAGCCTTTTCTGTATCTTCATAGGACCTTTATTTAATATGGTACCTTAGAAGTTTTCTTTGAAAATATTCTGCTCTTACAAACTTTTTCATAGTCTGGTCATCATTCCTGTTATTTCAACGAGAGTATTCAAATAAATACAAATAAGCACATATGCCAGTGTTTTTATGACTGGGGTTGCTGGGCTGCAAAGGCAGTGAAGGTTTGGCCAATCTGCCTACCCTCCCACATATTAACAGCATTGGGGGTTACACTTGGAGTATGTTTCAGTCTCCTTTTTTTTGGCTCAGGAAATACTGCTCCTTTGCTTAATGTCATGTGTAATGCAGTGCCATATCTAAATAAAGACACAAATTCTTTATACCTCTACAGGTGGCAAAACCAGTCTGCAGTTGAAAAGCAATCACTTCCTTGGAAAATCAAGAAGTATTATAAAAAGCACAGATTACCTGTCTTCGAAGGTCTCGTGTTTTCTTGGTCATCTTGTCAATAGCAATGTTGAGTGGGTCCCCCTTCTCCTTCCTTCCAGTCTGTTGAAAATGAAATTTTGGAGTTAGAGAAAAATACTCCAGAAAATACACACTTTTGAAAAAAATTGTACAGATTTATCAAAGGAAGTCTGTGCATCTCTCTTTGCTTCTATCAAATAGTTATTTCCAATGCAATGTTTTTAACATGTTTACGTGTCGGGGGCATAGCAGATTATTTTAACCAATCCTAAAATGATAAGAAGAAAGATTAAGGTGACTCAGTGGAGAGTTCAGAACTTTTCCACCAATAAATTATGTGCATATATTATAGCCTATACTCCAAAAATCTGGCAAGACCTTTCACTATAAAACGAATATTAAGAGTTTCTAATCTCCATCCTGCCAGGCACTGGGAATGTTAAACATGATAATAAGCGGCAACACAGCTTGAGGACAGAAGGAAAATGGTCCCTACACCTGTAACAGGAATCGTATTGGCAGACATTAGGTGCAATATAAAGAAGACTTCCACTTAAAACACTTTCCTGCAGGAAATCTGAAAGCAAAAATCCTCACGAAGATTAAAAAGGGGGAAAAAAGGGTTTTGTGGCTCATAACGAATGAAAAAAAATATTTTTTTAGTTCAGTGGTATAAAAAGCATTATGTGACTTTGTCAGCTGTATTACCTTTCTCTTAAGAGAGGAAACTGCTTCTCTAAAGATTGTCACATCTCTTATCACATTGAACTTCTTTTGATAGCTTTTCATCAAGAATCAAAATGATCTTCCATTCTTTCTGGCAGTACTCTTTCCTTCCCAATGCTGTTTTCAAATACTCCTATTTAGAATTGTTCCTTGCATATGATTAAGAGTGATTTTCTATTTCCAACTGAGCCTAATAGCATACGTTTCTGGGAACTATTGAGAAGTCACTTTTGGGGTGGAATGGGGATTAAACATACCCTTTCAATAATAATCTCTCAAATGTACAGCACTGTTATCAGCTCTACATGGCCACGTTGGCAAGTGGCTTGTGTTCCGGTCTTCTGCTTTAAACATTCATTCGAGAGAATGCCTGCTTTCTATTATTCTCTGTAATTCTAATTACAATACGTGGCCAAAGCATTTATGATCATTTAGACATCTGTAAAAGCCATCCCCTATTTTTATTTAGAAATTCAAACATAAAACTATGAAGTGCCACTAGATTTTAATACAAAACATAAATTTACCTCTTAGGTTTTTAAGAAGTGTCCATTACAAATTCTGGAGTTAATCATACAAATTAACACCAGAAAACAGAGAGAGAAAGCGTTTGATATGATACAAGCAAAAGGAGGCGTCTGTGTAAGCCGCTGATATTTTTAGCTCACTTTTCTTGTGTTCATGCTTTGACTGAGTTCTTCTGGTACCCCAGGTAAAGAACTGTGGCTCTTTAGCCTAAGCAATGTCAGCACATGCTTTTAGTCTTAGATCTTCTGAATTCAGTCCTTGGTATTTTGTCCAAGACAGCAGCTGTCATATGTGCACACAGTCTATAGTTTTTCAAGCTGAAATTTCGCAATAAAACTAAGGCAGGTAAATTTGGTACAGGAAGGCTCTCCTAACTGTTGAAATGGTACAATGGGGATGTACCCATACTGCCAGATGAACTAGTCTCAGCCAGGTTCCTAGTTTTTTAGAATACAAAGCTATATTCTAAGACAACTCCCAATTACTCCAGCTGTGTGCTGTGTACTAGCTGAATGGAGCATCCTTGGAGACATTAGTGTTCTGTGATGCTTTATTTTCCAAGGCAAATAATGCAGTTTCTTTAATATTGTTTAAATTCTTCTCTTCCTGCTCATTGTTTAAGCTTTAATGCATTGGCTTCCAAAGATACAAACCAACACAACATTTTTAAAGACATTTTTTGCTAGGGGAAGAACCTTTTTTTAAAATAAAGTCAGGGGAATAATTTGCTAAACTGTGCAAATTGCAGTGAATATTAACACGATGCAAAAAGAACCCCCCAAAAGCAAACACTGTGACACTTAAGGCTACATTGGGATGCTATTTTACAGCTCTCAAACAGAACAACTGGTTAACAATTCGTCTTCGCTGATCCCATGCAGGGCAGATCTATTTTGTGTTCACCACCAACACGCAAGGTCAAGCACTTAATGCTTGGCACCCATTTAGGGTGTCAGAAAATTGTCCTGAATAGGACCTTGGGACTTCTTCCAGGGGATTCAGCTACAGGATAAAATGACACTGAACAAATTAGGCATCTGATGCACTGAACCGCTTAGGAGCAAGGGCTCCTGACATTCCCTAAATGGCACTGGAAAAAAGGAGAAATTTTGAGATTGACTTAAAAGGTTGTAGTTCAGATTCCTAACCTGGGTGTTTTGTGTTTCTCATAGGAGGAAACTATCACTGCGAGCAGGCCCGTGGTAGCGTCCATCTAGCACCTTTCCTAAGCCTCTCTTCAAATTTATCCTGTAACTTTTTTAGTCTAGTTTTAAATTACAAACTGAGTGGCCCTTAAGGTACATCCTATTGTGAAGCGCAAGACAACTGGGAACCCTTCTGTGACCCTTAGGCCACACAACACAAACTGTCAGTATCCATCTGGCCAGCCCCTCTCCCTCCGAAACAGAGCAAAGCCTGTTCCGTACTGCTTACCCCAAACCTCCCTGCCCTCTGCAATTTTCTGAATCATGCCTACGTGCTGTCTGAGGTGCTAAATGGCATGAACCAGCCTGTGCTGGAACGCAGACCAGCAGTCCGAGTGGACAGAGGTCCAGCTGACCTCTCTCAATGGCAATATTTTATTAACACATATCAATACGGATGAAGTCATAGAGGTATTTCGCATGTTCTGCACAGTTTTTGTTTATCCAGGAATTTTAAGAGTCTTTCACCTCTTATAAAATGAGCCTTTTAATCTGGGTACAAACCCCTTTCTTCGCTGTGTGATTGCAAAGAAGAAGAAATTTGTTTAGTAAATCACATTATTGAAAAATAAATAGCATGGCATGTGATGTTACATAGCTTCAGGCAGGTCTGTCAAACACCATCTGCTCTGTGCTGAAAATATAAGTTTATAAAAGTTTATTTATTTAAGTCCTTAAATACTCTTATATTAATGTTGCTCTGTGATAAATTTTTGGCCTTCATTCCTAGAAGGGATAGAGAGGATTTTAGTGGTTTCCTGTGTTTCTGAAGAAACCCATAAAGCTTAGTATTGAGCCTTATAGCATTTCGCTGTTAATCTTTTTCTACAAAGAGAAGAAAGATACTTTGGAGATGGGCTAAAAAGGAAGTAAAAATTGCTGCTGGCATTGGGTTAAATAAAAGGAGAAGGAGGAGAAATGCACAGAATTCCTTGAATGCCAAAATCTTGGTATTCAGAGTTCCTGTGGACAGAATTACATCTATTCATGCTGTAATAAGGAGAACTTTGTTACAGTAGAATATATTAATCCGGTTCCTGATTTCTAGTGACCATTAACAGCATTTGCATATTGTTTTTACTCAAGATACTTTCAAATGTTTCTCTCAATTGGTCTTACTCCCATCCTAATTTCCTGGGAGCTTTTCCCTGCCTGTTGGATTCAGTCACAGTGGATCGGGACGAGGTAATTTCCAGGGGCTCCTGCCCAGGGGAACGGGTCTTCCATTGCGCTTCTACCCCAGGGCTCCCGTCCCCCTCCCACATCATGCAACGTAAGATCCAGCTCCCTGAATATATTTTTCAAGCATTTTTTAGGCCTGATTTGCCACTGGGCATGGAAAACTGAGCAGTTTTCCAACACATCCATGTCCAGTTAGTGGAAGAAATGTAGGTATTGTTCTCTTTCTCTAGAAAACGCCTACGGTCGCAACCATTGCCGACAATATTACTTGGAACAATAAACCAAATACAGAATACAATCATTGCCTTCCTTATAGTAAGCAAAGTCTAAAAACTTTCACTGTTAAAACTGCATAATATTAAGGTAAGCACTGAGACAAGGAACTTCAACTTCAGTTAGTTAGGAAGAGAAATAAGATAATAACAAAAAGCACTTAAGGTTGGTGAGAAATTTTGACATCTGCTAGAATGACCTCTGCTAAGATATAGCACTGTTTTTCCTTTTGAAAAAAAGACATTTTTCCTCTACTTCGTTTTCTTCTTTTCATGGGCTGTTCACTGTTTATACTCTTGGAGTAAAATAAAAATATTCCAAAATATTTTTCACACCTCTTAAGGACATTTCTATCCCACGACTTGCTCATTACAGAACTCTTTTGATCAGCATGAGGTACTTAACAGGACACTCTTTTCTAACCATAGAGAATATCACAGAATCAAGACATGGACAGTCAGGCCAATCAGCCTAGAGACATGAGACATTTTGGATGAGACACTTAGCCTTGGAAGAAGATGCTCCAGACTGGAACCGTGTTGTTGGTTTTGAATAATTCCAAATACCACCGATATGGAAATCAGAGAGCTTAAATTTCAGCACATGAAACACATAAAATTGCTGCTACCAAAATTATTATTATTACAAAGAAGACTTAGATATTATGGTAATGAATATCCTTGTATTGCAAAGTTAGGATTACTTACAGTTGTGTGAAATGCAAACCCACCCTTTTGAGCATATTATTTAAAAAAAATTATAATCAATGCCAGACGAACACGGCTGACGATAGTAAGCTATTAAAGAAGGGGATGGAGTGCCAAGAAACAAACAAAAAGTGCAGCAACTGCAGGCCTACACCATAATGTCAGAGACAAAAAGCCCAATGTGTATGACAACTAAATGAGTGATGTTAGAGCGCACTATTATCCTTTTCCTTTAAAGTGCATAATTTAGAAGCTCAGTGTTTCAATTTACCAATAATAAAAATAACAGCCTAAAACTGTGTAACGAGTTTTGGGACCACTGTTTTCACGCATTCCTCTGTCTTCTGTGCTGCTTCAGATGTAAGCCAAAATACCTGGGAGAGCTCAGGCTCCTAACATATTACGTGTTGCATGTCCAAGACATCCTCACAGCCATTAATCGAGTAATTTAGCCTCCAGGAGACAGGTGGAAAGATTATCTATTGATCCAAAAGCTACCAAACCTTGATATACTTTTATATTTTCATCATCCCCTAGGTAGATGGCTCCATTATTTACAGTTTATTCAGAACTTCAATATCACAATGTTTTATTAAGGTGTAAATTGCTGCTCAAAAATATATCTGTCCTAATATTTTATTTTAAATGTTGAACAACATCACTCTTTAAAAACTATGCTCATGTTCAATAGCCCTTTTAAAAGTGATGAAGAGAAGCTTAATACTAAGAGGAAAAACATTTTGAACAACAGATATAAGCTGCATCAGTGCTTTTAAGCAGAAAGCTAGGTTTAAACATACCAATACATAGTCTCCCTCTGACAGGCTAAGAAGAATAATTTTGGGTCAGGAAAAGGCTAAACTATATATCCTAGCAGAATTGAGTAGAGACTAAATTTCACTGGAAGTTGAAAATCCTAGCTACTTCCTAGGGAGATGGGTCAGGAAAACATTTTAGAAAATCTGTGTGGTTCCTCTATGGTTAAGCTGAAGAAGACGTCTTGGAATAAATAAATTAAAAAAAAAAAATTGAATGGTGAGAAGTCTCTTAGGAGCATGGTGTGAACGTGAATTACTGTTCTACTCAGCTCAGTGATTCATGAATACTTTATGTTTATTCCTACAAATTATTTTGGGTTTTAGCATTTATTCTAAGTAACTACATTGGTGGTTTTGCAATCACCTTTTTTTCCATCTTCAATTCGATGGAGAATCAACTCAAGTGGAATGAAAATTTGTATGTTCTCTTTTCCTCTTAATCATTCATTTTTTTCTTGAGGGAAAAACAAAAAGAATTTTGCATAAATGGGGGAAAAAAGCTTACTTAGATATCCTTCTCCTGCTCAGGTCTTTTGCCTTTTGTTTAGGCAGTTGCAAAGGAGAAGAGTTCAGTCACCCCAGAGAAAGGACAAGACAGAAAGGTCCCAGTATGTATATTATCTTGTCGCTTCACAATAAAACACTGAATTACAGGCTTTCTTCACGGCGCTTCCACAATCCTACTCAGTTCTAGAATGCCATTCACTAAATAACCTGCTCTTAAATGTATGTTATAGACAAGAAGTTCTCCTAAAATAAAACAGTTGCTTTCAGTAGATTTTAATTATCTTACAAAATTGTGACCAGATCACAGTTAGTGTAATTGGTTCCAGTGTAGCATAAATAATCACAACTATGCAGCAAACTGGGTGAGCCACATCCTTGCAATACCAGATAGTAAATAAAGTCAATAAAATATAAATGAACCATGAGCTGGACATGATATCAGTACCTGAGGTGCACAAATCTTGTCCTTGGCCTGTATCCAAGCAAGTTTTATCGAGATCTGTACATAATTAAAACTAAGTATGTAACGAAGTAAGGAAATTATGAAAACTGAATACGTAAATGGTAGAAGAATATTCTTTTTTTCTATTTTATGCATGGTTTTTATGCGGTCCACATCAGCACAATATCTGAATGTCTTCAAATGGTGAATAGATGAATTAAGGGGTGTGTTGAATAGCAGCCCTGTGCGGTTTCTTCTTTTATCTTCTCACAAGAGAGAGAACTTCTGTCTAGGGGAGTATTTTACTTTGGTTGGTTTGTGCCTACTACTTTTCTTGTTTTGAGTAATTCACTGTTGTAACTACTTCTTATCTTTTGGCAATAACCAGGGATTTTCAGAAACATTATCAATGACAGCCATTTGATTTGAAAGACCAGTTAGGATTAGGGCTTGATTTTACTAGTTCCCAAGTGGCAATGCTAGTATTAATTGATATTTACCCATAATCCCGTCCTGGCATCTGAGCTTCCCTAAAAAAGAACTGCCTGAAGAATTTATATTTATAATATTAGCGGTTGCCTAAAATGGAGAACTTTTTCATTCTTGAGAATGAAGGCAGCAATTTGTTGGTTTTGGTGGGTTTTTTTATCATCGTAGATATACATGGAATATTTCTGTATTTCTGTGTATTTTTGAACACAAGTTTTGAAGATGACTGTGGTGAGGATACAGTCCTTCTCTTGTCGCTACTAGACAAGACTGGATTTTACAGCAGTACTTTATACTGAAGTACCAAAAATGCAGAAAATGCAACTGGTGGGACTTTCCTAAGTTACAAGGCAAGGCTAACATACAAATCTTATCGATATTTGTAAAGTAAAACATGCATTGGTGGTTCTTTGTTTTGTTTTTTTTTGAAGCTGGGGGGAAAGCCATGCGTCCCTTAGAAGTTCTTCCCCAAGGCAAGAATATCCTGCCATCATTTAAGAGTTGCGTCATTTAATTAAATTCAGATCATAATGTAGCGCACACTGCCCTTTGAGAAAGCAGTGAGTTTTCAGGGTAGGACCATCTCATTTAATTTTACCACCTAGAAATAATTAATACAATCTAGTTATTTTACCTTCTTCTATATTCAGTATATAGTGACAGGCATTTTTAGAGCACCCATCTATCTTACATACTTACTTTAATATGGGATACATATCATCACATGGTGTTGCTTCTTTCCATTGACAATGCAGGGGATCTTGTGGTACTAGATGATCAATTCTTAAACCACTAAGTTACGTGGGATAAAACTCCTTTTTAATAACTACAAAGATTGTCCAATCCTCTAAGAATCAGGCTAGCAACTGCATCTTGGACAAATTATGTGTGTTTTGGATGATTTTCTTCCAGAGAATTTAAAAATATTAGCATTGTAAGGGCACAATTTTTACAAGTTTTCCTAAAAGACATTCCTGTACTTCCAGACTGTGATATTTTGAGGTCCTGTAAATAATTCACTTTCTTCCTACTGTCTAAAAGAAACACACTTCATAAATTTTAGATTTGGCATTGGATCTTAAGTCTTGCTTGTTTCTCCACGCTCACTTTCCCCCTTCAAAACCCCTTAACATAGAAATACCTACAGACACGCTTTAATACTTTGGTCATCACTACCAACAGCCTTAGGACAATGCTATGTAAAAACTGTTTCTTATCTTTGTAATTACAGGTGTGATTGCAAGAGATAGACTGTTGCTGTTCACAGAAACATTGCAACCTAATGAGCAAAACAAAAAAAACCAACCCAGTTATAGCTGGATTTCTCTAATCAGAGCTTTCTCAGATAAAGACATATGCCAACATTACCCTAATTTGGAACTGCAGTTTGCTGATAATAGGGGAAAACAAGGAAATGCAGTTGGAGGAGCCAAGGCTGATAACCTGAGACGGGTTTTCTGGTATGTCCTCAAGAAATCTCTGCGATACGTGTGTAATGAGATCTACATCACTGCAAATGCAGGGGATACGAGTGTTAGCGTGCAAGTGTACTTCCGAACCAGGTTTCTGTCCTAACGTCCTTTAGAACTGATGTCTCTGAGGCTTCCCCTCATTCCTTTCTTTTTGAGAGGGCTGACTTTGTAACAATATGTATTAGAATATTGATCTGCAGAATATTTCTTGTAGTTAAAGAGCATCTTTTCCTTTGCAGTGCTTACTCAGAGGACTCAAAGAGGAAAACATAAGGGTTTTCATAGAATAAACTGCATATTTCTGTTCAGAAGATGTCACTACACAAAACTGATGCTGTTACACTTAATGCATGTAAAAAAAATAGAATTTCTGAGGAAAGAAATGTGGATGGTGTAAACTGTTACAAAACTATCAGCTTCGCTGAAGCCACGCTAATTTACACCAGCTGAGAATCTGCCCACTCATCAGTTAAACAAAATCTTGCAGATGCTTCCATTTAGAAGGTCAGAAATGTTTACTCCAGAATTTGAAATTATTCTAATTTCTTCACAGACATCTACTTGCAAAGGGTCCACTACAAACTCCTCATTTAACTACCAACTGCTTTCCAGCTGTAAATTGCAATCTGCTTTTAAATTGCTTCTGGATGGCTTCTCTTAATCTAAAATAACTGGAGGAAAAGGAGATAGTACACATTTTTTCTTTCCCTTCAGAGATGGAAGCCCATAGTGAAGGACTATGTAAATAAAAACTGTTAAAATTTACCCACTTTAATACAAGCTCTTGAGAAAAGTATCTTCTAATTTTATAAGCATGATAATTAATGTTACTAAGTAATGAAAGAGTTATTAATAAAGCCTTCTATCAATCATGTTTCTAATAAAATTTGATCTGGTAAAAAGTTGAAGCAATACCAGGAAACTAAGAAAAGAGGAGTGGTAGAGAAGTTCAGGACATCTTACAACATGTAACAAACAATACCACATGCATCTAAACTCAGCAAATTAATTGAGTAAAACATTGTTACGGCTCTGTTATAGATTAGTGGAAAACGCTTGATGGAACTCTTAATGGAAGTGGTATTGATGGCTGGTATGACCACTGGCCTCGGTCTTATGTCTTATTCACTAGAAGGCACTTGTAGCCAATCTGTTCCTAGTTGGTTTTAGATTAAAGGTTATATTATGAGTCACAGGGATGAGTGTTATTCACTGAATTAAATGTAGGTCTTCCTGAGACTTCTCAGCATCCCTTGAAAACATCCTTTTAGTGTTTTTCCGGTCTCCCTCTTGGAGGAATAAGAGAACCACATAATGTTATTTGGTTGCAAGCAAAGACTTTTTGTTTGTTTATATATTTAACGTTGGCTTCTGTAGTGTGGACCTTTATGCATTTTTTTCAGCAAAGGAGCTTTTGAAACAAGTAGACACCTCGAAAAATGAAGTGACCATTGGAAGTACATCAAAGAGTTCACAACATTTACAGGTATTAAATGAACATTTCTAATAAACTTATTGAAGTTCCAACCATGGCATTCTATTTAGATGCAGAATTGTCGTTAATGGCTGTGGCGGTGTGATCCCTCCCCACCCCGCTTAAGCCATAACCCCCAGTGGGGGTTGTGATGGCTGCATCCAGCTTACTCCCGATTTTGGGGGACAGATAGGAACAACCTGGAACAGTGACCCAGCCGTCCTGCTGGTAAGCAGGTATAAGTCAACCATCTCGCTCCATAAGGAGTGGACAGCCCGGGGCGCGCTGAGCTCTCCTGCAGGGCGGTGGGCTGCACACCCGCATCTCCCCCTGAGCAGGGAAACCTCAACCTCGAGCCACAACAGATTCTCGGTAAGGGATTAACAGCGTGCTAAACTCTGAAATCCTAACTAAGCGATCTAAAGGAGTGATTGCACATGTATAATCTTTTAGACATAAACCGTTGACCAAGTCTGGGACCAGGAGTGGATCCAGCTGCACCTCGACTCCCCTCTGGGAAGGAGTTCAGAACACAGCGGGTCCTTTCTGAACCTCCTGACTCAACGGGAGGGTCTCCTGACGGTTTTGGCTGACCCTGTCCTCTATGCGGTAAATACTCAAGCGAACCTTGCCATCGAATCTTGTTAAACCAATTGAACTTTGTTAACTACTTTCTATCAATAAAGTATACTGCTGTTTCTCTCTTACAAGTGAAGTACATGACTCCATCTGTGACAACAGCATAAAGACAGGTATTATACAGTCTTAGAGGCCAACCCCCCCAAGTCTCCCTTGTCTGTGGGAGGCACAGAATTGGCTTGGCTGCACTTACAGTGCTTTGATTATCAAATATCACTGAAAAGTAGAATTTCAACCAGTTGGTTGTATCTGTCACTATCTAACAGGTCTCTTTATGAGACGTATATCATGTATTACATCTGCGTTTCTTTCTTTTGAATTGCATCACACCTGTAATTCCTTAGATGATCCACAAGGAAATGAGGTCTTGTTTATTCCCTACCAAAAATGTGTTGATCAATGTATACAGCTGAAAGTCAATGCTAACTCAATATTTGTACTTATAACAGAGAATTAAATGCTTTTTCAAATTCATTGTTACTTTCCTTTCCCTTATCTTGCCAGTTCCCTCCAGACCACCCAGGTAGGTTTTTTTTTCTTTGGCTTCTTTTAGTTTCTCTTTATCCTCCAACCTGTTCTGCACACTTTTCAGTTACAGTCTACACTGAAACAATGTTTGAAATTATTTTGGTGGATGTTTCTTGCAGCCAGTGAAACCACTGCTACTTTCCAGCTCTGACGGTCTACTTGGCAGCGTACTGTGCAGCCTACACAATATCAGGTTAGTGCATGTGTCAAACTTTCTGAGGGCAGTGACGTGTGTCTGGCAACAAGGCTTTGCAGTCTGGCACATCTCCAGTGAAAACCCCACCTGCAAGCAAACAATGCGCGTGAGGTTTAATTGGAGACATACTGTAACTTCAGCTACAGTTTTGAATGAATGGAGATAGAGGAATGCCTGGGAAAGAAAAGAACTCAATCCTCATTACAGTAATTAATCATTCACTTTGAGTACTGGCTGCTTTGTGTCCACATGTTGCTTTGTAGGACATCATAACCATGAGGCATTAGTGATGAAATAAAACAAAACAAAAATAAAAGAACTATTTAAACTCTAACCAGACTTTCAAAAGAATGCAAAAGCAAAGGACCACTTCCTTCTATTTTCACAGAGTAAAGCCGCAATCTATTCCTGCCACCACCTCAGATCAATGTGCTAAGTGATATCCATTCAAATTACTTGTCAGTTTAATCAGAGGAAGTGAAACACAATTACAGGGCATTAGTGTAAAAGCCAGCACAAAATAACAGAATGTCCATGTGGGATACCTAAAGCAAAAGCCTGCTGAAAATAACTCTGTGACATTTTCATCAACAGTCTTTTTGCAGAAAAAAAAAGCCTTTGTAAATGTTATTACAAACTAATTAGGCATAAAATAATGCTTTAAGTCTATAAACTCATTAGAGTCCTTATTTCTCCTTGTAGATATCAGAATTTTGGGGGGCTTTTGTTCTGTTCTTAGAATAAAACTAAATGCATAAAGACCTTTACTGAAACGATAACTGGCACATTTACAAAGCCTCTCTGTGCTCCCTCTCAAGTCAGCAGGATTTTTATCATTATTTCCATTGAATGATTGGAACATTCACTTTTCATGGACACTCCAAATTTGCACTGAATATAAGCTGTATTTTTGGAATCATCAAGCAGATGACTTGGATGAAGTGGATGAAATGGGAGCAGGGAAGGGAAGGAACTCTTCCTTTTCCCCCTGAAGGGAAGGATGCAAGACTGGTGGATTCACAAGGACAAACAAATGCAAACCTGCCGCGAAGCCTTGCCTGCAGTCCCCAGGGGGCTATGCTGGGGTGGGCTCCGGTGCCTGCAGTCCTGGGTGATACTTAACTATTAAAAAAAATATATATATAGGAGGCAGAATAACCTCTACATGATTTAGAACCTTACTTAGTCTTTTCAAAAAAAGTAATTATCAATACATGTCTTTAGGATAGAGCATATGCTGGAAAAAATCTTTAGCCTTCCAGCCCTAACTGTCTTTTCAAGATCCAACAGGCATGGCAGCTCAGTCTGTACTCAGCACAGTTCATCTCCTGGACTGGGGCGACTTCACTTTTTTCAATAGTCACAATGCATAGCCCATGTCTTTGTACCCCTGTAGTAAAAAAAATCACTTAAAATGTTCATGTTGTAATTCCGAGCTCATAGACTCCGAGGTCTTTAATTGAATTTGGCCCTTTATCTTCTATATTCATGAGACAGTAATTAATTTGACCACCGCTGCCTGGTCCACAGGGCAATTGAATGAATAGCTCTGCACATCCACATAAATGCCTCCAAAAAGTTATTACTATGATTGTGCAATATGACAAGTTAACTCTCTTACGTTGATAATGACGGCAATGAAACTGTTAAGGTAAGTGCTGTTGGAGCCCATCTCATAGGTAATGGAAATGGCAGAAAGTATATGAATATACAGTCACAAAACCACTGCACAGTTTACACTCTGCCTAGCCTTTTAAAATAAAAAAAAGATAAAGTTAATCCTATCTTTGAAATCTCCTTGATACATCATCTACTGGAAAATGAAAATCCCCAAAATATTGCAAAAGGGGTTAAAAGCAAGGTAGTTCTTTTGGTAGATTGCCACAAAGACTTCTTGTAGGAAATGAAGTGTAAAAAATCTTAAAGAATGTGAAATGAAATCACAGCAGACTGAAACATGTGGTTCCAGTGCAAGACCTGAAAAAACTTTGAAACAGATGCTAATTGGCACCACCTTCATTCTGATGTTCATAAATGAAACTGAGCGAGCCTTCAAAGATGCCAAAGGAGGACTAGCCGTCCAAAGAACATTAAAATGTGCTTGGATTTGGTTTGTCAGCTCCAAAGTTATTTATATCCTGCAAAGTTATTTAGATTCTTTTGAAAATTCACCCAATGAGACAAGTGTGTGCATTTTCAACAGGATTGAAAGTCCGTGGAATTGAAATTCTTAAATTAGACTGGATATGCCTTCTGTTATCAATTAGCATTGGCTTTGGAGGTGAACTACTGATCTGGAGTTGTACCGAGTTATTCACTGCAGGAGACTTTTTACTGCAGAACAAACCATGGTTTGTACTGAGAAAAAATGGTAGTTTGCAAGTCTTGGTACAAATCACGCACTATTAAAAGTTATCCACAGACACCTGCAGCTGTTTAGAATACCTTTCAATGACAGATGCATAGAGAAACTAATTGCAAGTGGTAAAAGAGCCAACCAACCTCTACATCTGGTTTTCTTCCTTCCCTCCTAACTAACTTAAACTTAGATGTTCCAGATTAAACCTCCTCTTAACATACAAGGATAACAACAATTTTAAATAATACTATTCTAGTAATTAACTAATTTGGCTCTGCAGTGACTTCAATAACAATTTCGATAGTAATACAATGTAGCATTCCACACTTCCTATTTATTACTGTACTCTTATATGCCATACTCTATGATTTCATTGGCATCACCCACAAAATCATGACTGAAAAAAACATTTCCTATAAAAACTCAATGATTTCAATAAAACAAGAACAAGTGTAGAGATTCTGCCTGTTGTACATGGCCATGATGTTCACCAACAAGATAGCGACTGAATCCTCAGTCTATGGGAACTAGAGTCTACTTCCAATTCCCTGTCCAGTTCTGTTCCTAATAGACTATATTTTAGAAAAGTTTTCTTTAGTATGGCAATTAGCATTAACAGTGAGTCAATTCCATGATGATCAAACGCCTAAAGACATTTTAAAAAATAAACTAAAGCCCGGCAGGAGAAGCTCTGTAGCTTTCCACACCGCATGCTGCTTTTCACTTCAAAACTAAGTAAATTACTGAGAAAAAGTTACTGTGAATAAAATGGGCTGCACTGTGTTAAGTAATTATTTCTAAAGTGTGAAATGGGTAGGAAGTATCTCATCTTAAAGTAGTACCATGATGCATATTACCTCCCTAGTATAAAGTGAACACTTTTTTTTTGTTCTTTATCTCACAGGAGCAAGCACAGGAATGAAAACTTTATTTTTCTAATGATTTTTTATGTGGGAGAGAAGTGTAAAGACTCAACCTGTGAAACTATTCTGTGCTCCACTCTTTGTACTGCACTACTG
This sequence comes from Elanus axillaris, assembly GCA_026212715.1. Taxonomy (NCBI): domain Eukaryota; kingdom Metazoa; phylum Chordata; class Aves; order Accipitriformes; family Accipitridae; genus Elanus; species Elanus axillaris. The sequence goes on from JANZLQ010000056.1 coordinate 43,189,295, forward strand.
TTTCTGGAAGAATCTTCTAGAGTTTCATGAGCTCTCAGGAAATGCCCAGTAAATTATAAATATATTTGGTTAATGCTCCTCATTTAAGGCATGCATAATGGAGATCTCCTGTCTTAAAGACCAGCATTTCTGGGAGTGTTAAGGGATATACCTCAGTTAAGAATTTGTGAAACAAAGCAGAACACGGCTTGCCTTTAAGTGTATCTTACAAGTATGTCATGCTGCACACCCGTTCTGTTCCTCACTATTGAAACTAGCGATAAAAGAAGGTCATTTTAATTGAAAAGTTATGATCCCAGCATGGGTTAGGAAAATACCCTTACGATTGCTTCTGAGAGAACAGAGGGGATTCTTGCGATTAATTAATACCTAGATGCAAAACAACAGGCTGTTTCAATAAGAAGAAAAGGTTATTTTTTCTCCTGGTGGTGGTGTTTTTTTTTTTTTTTTTTTTGACAACTGTTATTAAAAGTTGCAGGGAGTGTGGAGAAGAAAGAGGAAAACCATGTAAGAATCAAAAAAGACTTTGTCCAAGACAAAAGGTGACACAAATTGGTAGTAATGAACTGTGTATACTAGTTGGCTAAAATACTGAGGTCCATTTAAAGGATAATTACACATAGATTAAAATATTTATGCAGACTACATGTGAAATTCAGTCCCAGATCAAAACCAAGAGGCAGTAGAGATTAAATAACAGAGTACTAGTCTGAGTTTAGTGGCTGGCAACCACAATTAGGAGAAAACATTTTTCCTTAATAATGGGCTTCAGCAACATGCAATACAGGCTATTGTTTTGTTTTGTTCATATACATAAGAGATTCATTCCAAAAAGATCAAAAAGGGTTATTTTCTCAGATTATATATCAAATGGATATCCGAATTATACTTTCAAGGGCATGACTTCTGAACACACAGAGCGCCATTTAGTGACCCGCTCAGGAGAAAGAGCAGAAGTGTATCTACAAAGTGTAAACTCATTTTGCCCTCGGTCCTGAAACTATCTTTGAGGTTTGACCTTCAGAAGAACTTCACATAACACAGATCGGTTGACTGCGGTTGGCCACAGAAAAGCATTTAACAAGTCAGTGTTGCAAAGCACTCCGTAACGATGCAGAACAAGCCTCTAAATGTAGTAAGTGAGCTCTCCTCTGCTTCCATATCTCTATGTTAATAGCTTGTTCTCTGGGGTCTGGAAGTGTTACCTCCAGGAGGGGAAGGGATAGAAGACAATAATTTCAATGCAGGCTTTGAAATGATGTTTCATTATTTTAAATGTTTAATACTTTAATTAATTGAATAATTTCATAGTTTAATATTGTAAATAATTTATAAATTTGTATACGTTCAAATACAGTAATTGTAAGGTGGGGCTAGGCTGTATTTAGAGGTAAGCAATGGCCAATGCCAAGTGATTTTGGAAACTTCCTCATCATGTAGGAATAAGTCAACAATACTACAGCGAGATGGTTTTTCTAGCCATTGTGTTACACCCACCGATGGCTGGAGCCCTGATGCGCATGGACAAGATGGGGAGCAGACAACCTCAAATCCATAAGCACATGAGGTGAGGTACTTAGAAACATTTCTAGTGAGCCTGTTTTACTAATATCACATGCTCATGAAAAACAAAAGGAACTGTGTTTATAAAATTAGTACTTCATGGGCTTCTCTTTAGACAGCTCTATTTCTTAAAAAAATAATTGCCTTAAATGCACAACCATGTGCACACATTTACAGATGCTAGTATACTCAAGGATGAAATTTCAATTCTTAGATAACTTCCTGAATCAAGGTAAGAATATCCATCAATTATCTAACATAGCTAAAGAGTAGAAATTTGGGGTAAGAGGGCTTTTTAAAAAAAAATGAGGCTAGAAGAATGACTGCCTATGCCAGCATTCATTTTGACTGATGAATTCCAGAGCGTTTTATTACAACAAATAGCACCTCCTAGTAAAATTCTCTACTTCTAATATCATTCTGCTCTCCAAAAACATACATTTTGACATCAGAAACAAATTGCAACAACACACAGAAGAATGAGCTGTTGCCTCTGAAAGCTCTTTCCAATATTCCACATAACTTCAAATTTTATCAGGACAAAAAGAAAGCTGTATGACACATGTTTATGCATTTATGTGTATAAGTAATGCTTTTATCACTGAAATCCACTATGTTTTACCTTTATACAATCAAAATAAACCAAAATTCAAAATAGCCATGATTGCTTGACTAACATATTTAATATTTTCAGTTCTAAGAAGGGCAATGCCCAATATTAGACATTATGATAAATATCTTATTTCAATGACCACTTCTTTTTCTATGCCAAAATTTGTTCAAATTGAAGAAGCACACGCTTGAAAATAAAATACTTGTTTTGGTGGGTTGACTCTGGCTCAATGCCAGGTGCCCACCAAGCTGCTCCATCACTCCCCACCTCAGATAGACAGGGGAAAGCAAATATAGAAAAAGATTGGTGGGTTCAGATAAGGACAAGGAGAGATCACTCAACCAATTAACATCAAGGGCAACACAGACTTGACTTGGCCAAAAATGAGTTTAATTCCTTACCAATCAACCAGAGTAGGGTAATGAGAAATAAACCCAAACCTTAAAACACCTTCCCTCCACACCTCTCTTCTTCCCAGGTACAACTTTACTCCCAAATTCCCTACCTACCCCCCCAGCAGCGCAGGGGGACGGGGAATGGGGGTTGGGGTCAGTTCCTCACCCCTTGTCTCTGCCGCTCCTTCCT
>JANZLQ010000056.1:43192155-43219368 GCA_026212715.1 Elanus axillaris
TCTCCAAATTACTGTGGTCATAGTGCTTTATGAAGATTAATTGATTTTTACGTGTTTTGAATGACTTAAAAGATTGGCTCCTTTAGTGAATTTTGATACAGTGAACCCCAGATAGTGAACTTCAAGCGTACCTTTGTACAACTACATAATTTCACCCATGGAATTGTAGATGTCTGCAGTTTGTAACATTTGGTCAGAGATTTTTCCTTGACCTGTCGTTTGGAAATAAGTTCCTAAGTTATATTGTCAGTGCATAAGTATTTTTGGGGAGTTGCATCTAGTGTTGCCCACTAGCCTCTCCGTTTACAAACCTGCCAGCAAGGGAGATGTTCCTCATTCTTGATCGTCTCTTCTAGAGGCTGGTGAGTGGGATGTAATCTTGTTTCCTCCTAATATCCAGGTCTACAGCCTGTTTATTAATTTACGGAGATAAAGCAAGCTAAGCATAGGTTCACTTCCTTGGCAAAAAGAAATATTATAATTTGATTTAATATCAAAAACATTATTATCTGAAACAAGCCTTACAATTTCCTTCCTGTAAATTCAGGAAAAGACCAAAAACTTGCAGATTAATTACAACATGCAAAGCACATAGTCCAAGTCAGCAGGTAACTTACAGCTTATATAAAGGTCACCAAAAACCCCTTGTATCATCCTATGGAACAGTGCTCATGTTTTTCCCCAGATGGTTAACAAAAAAATACCAAAGACAGACAGGAATATTTCAGTCTGATGCCTTATGTCCCTGAAAAATTAATAATTTAAATCTAATTATGAGCCTATTTACTAAAATTATTTATGACTGACCAGAAATATAGGGAGCCATTCATCTCCTAGGAGATGCAGCTCAGTTTCTGTACATGTCTCAGTATTTCTATCTGGCACTATTGATTATCTCTCAGGAAGCACAAGCACAGTGTGTTTCCTACCCTGTATCAGTTCATTGATCCCTCTAAGCTGACTGCAGTCACAAGCTCAAAGTATGCTTGTGAGCAATAAGCAAATAGCGAAATTCTTCCTCTCTGACAGAGCACCTGTGTTTTTGTTGGGTTGTTTGGGTATTGGTTTTTTTTAGTCAGATAATAAACCTGTGCCCAGGGAATAACATAGCCCTGGTTTAACTCTGTGGCTCCAGCTATGACACAAGATGCAGGGGACTATAATGAGATGGGAGAGAGAACAGGGTATGAGCCCACTACGCCTCTTTGCCTCTCCTGACTAAATCCAGGTATTTTTAGATCAGTGCCAGGATATTTGCATAAATCTGATTGTGAACAGAAAGGCAGTTCTGGCTCCAGAGAGCTGGCAGGCTGCTCTGTCTTTGGCTCAGTCCATTTAGGAATCAGGCAGCTGAGATACCAGCTGTGTCTTCTCTGTGAACCTTCTGTAGATTCTGCTAGAATGACTTGGAAAAAGAAAGTCTGGAGATGATAAATATGGATAATATTGTTGCCAAGACTTGGTTAAAGGGAGCGTGTGTTGGGGGAAGAACAACTGTAGTGGAGAGAACTTCTGCTGATGGTCTGTATTTCAATACCTGAAGACGTTAGTGGGCCTAATACAACTTTTAATAGGGAGGATTGCTCCAGCTGCCCCAAGGGTCATTTTAATTCCCACTTCCTAGAGTCTAGTGGTTATAGCACTCATGGGTGACTTTGGGCAGAAATGGACTAGGTCCCAATCCCTGCTGCTAGGACATTATGCATTTTACATGAAATCACAACTGGGAAAAACACATAAACAGCCCTTGGAAGTGGAGCTGAAGCCTCCCTGTCCTCCCAGAGGACATCTCCAGCCTTTCTGCTAGAGCTGCCCTTGTTTTCATCTTCTCTTTCCAGCCCAGTAAATCCTGAATTCTTTCTGTGCACACTGCAAGGCTTTTCATCTGGCACTGCTGATGCATCCTGCCTTCCCACCAAGCAGCCTTGAATCTGTGGCTAAGCAACCTGCCAAAACCACAAGAAGCAGGGAGTTAAGTCCTGTTAAGCAGAGGAGAGAACTGACCACAGATCTTCTAAAGTACTGTTGGCTCTTATCTGCTGCATGAAAGCATTCCCATCATGCCAATGAGTTTACCCTGGAAAAGGACTCACTACTACATTTTCTGGGGCACAAGGGAATGGATAAGCACATTTTTACATGGGCTTACACTATTTGGGATGTGGGGTTCTTTGGGCAACTCGGGGATTAGAAAGCCTCCTTTGGAAACTGCATAGACTTGGGCACGAGTCAGGTGCTGGGCTGCTCATTGATTTCAAAAGTAAGTGGACAAATGGAAAACTTATGCTTAAAATACAAAATGTGCTGGAATGTAGCCTGAGACAGAGCAGTACTTTTCAAGACTGAAAATTTGAAATTATGGCCAAAGACTGGTCTTAATCTCATTTTTTGGGGCTGAGGTCTTCTGCGTCGTGTCAGATGCCTTGCTCCGTGTCTTACAGGGAAAAATAAATCCTAGAGCAAACCAAATTATAGCCAATGAACCTTTCTCTTCACAAAATCTCAGATGAAACCTCTTGTGTTTTGGGTTTTTCCCCTTCTACTTTGTCTTGTGTTTAATATTATTAAAGGTAATTAACAATTTATTGAAGCTGTGAGAGTAGAAGACTGACAAAGTTTCTCATTTTTTTACAGTAAAAGAGGAAAGACACTCCAAATCTTGTATATGTAAGCCTGTTACTCTGACTAGTCCTTTCCTCATCAGAAATAGCCGCTTGTGCTGGTGTTTTACCCTGAGAGGTAAAATAGCTATATACGTTGACTGTAGTGTGTCATGGTTTAAGCTCAGCTGACAACAAAGCACCATGAAGCTGCTTGCTCACTCCTCCCCTTCTGACCCTGGTGGGATGAGGAGGAGAAAATATAAAGAAACACTCATGGGTCTGGACAAGGACAGGGAGGGATCGCTCCCCACTTATGGTCACGGGCAAGACAGACTCAACTTGGGGAAGAAACAAAATCAATTTAATTTACTATCAATCAAATCAAAACAAGGATAATGGGAAGTAAAACAAATCTTAAAACACCTTCACCCATCCCTGCCTCTTTCCCAGCTCAACTCCACTCCTGGTTCTCTCTCCCTCCTCCCCCCAGCAGCGCAGGGGGACGGGGAATGGGGGTTGGGGTCAGTTCCTCACCCCTTGTCTCTGCCGCTCCTTCCTCCTCAGGGGCAGGACTCCTCACTCCTCCCCTGCTCCAGCGTGGGGTCCCTCCCACGGGAGACAGTCCTCCACCAACTTCTTCGACATGGGTCCTTCCCACAGGCTGCAGTTCTTCGCAAACTGCTCCAGCGTGGGTCCCTTTCCCCGGGCTGCAGTCCTTCAGGCACAGCCTGCTCCAGCGCGGGCTTCCCCATGGAGTGGCGGCCATCTTGGGGGGCCTCCCCCTGCTCCGGCCTGGGCTCCTCTCTCCACAGGGCCACAGGTCCTGCCAGGAGCCTGCTCCAGCATGGGCTTCCCACGGGGTCCCAGCCTCCTTCGGGCATCCCCCTGCTCCAGCGTGGGGTCCTCCCCGGGCTGCAGGTGGAGATCTGCTCCCCCGTGGGCCTCCCTGGGCTGGGGGGGGACAGCCTGCCTCACCGTGGTCTTCCTCACGGGCTGCAGGGGAATCTCTGCTCCGGCGCCTGGAGCATCTCCTCCTCCTCCTGCACTGACCTGGGGCTCTGCAGGGCTCTTCCTCTCACATCTTCTCACTCCTCTCTCCAGCGGCCATTTCTGTGCTCACTGCAACTATTTCCCCTTCTTAAACATATTATCCCAGAGGCACTGCCAGCGTCACTCATGGTCTCGGCCTTGGCCGGCAGCGAGTCCATCTTGGAGCCGGCTGGCGTTGGCTCTGTTAGACATGGGGGAAGCTTCCAGCAGCTTCTCACAGAAACCACTCCTGTAGACCCCCACTACCAAAACCTTGTCACGCAGACCCAACATACCAGTATTACAGCTGCCTGCTCAGCTAGAATTTCCCCTGTTTTCATCCACACATGTTATTGTACAGTCCTCAATTATATGAACAGATCTTAATTCTTCTACAGGAACTCTGCTAATGTGCACAGGATAGATGAGCCTCATTTTTTTCTCAGTTGTTTATATGGCTAAAATATGTTGTTTTCAAAATTAACATAGATTAATATAGTAGTCTAAAAATGTTCCTGGATATTTCAACAGTTCCTTATAAAACCAAAACCAGAGTTCAGCTGCAAGCAAACGGTATTTAAGACTGTAGGCATGGCAGAGCAAAACAACTTTTTCTTTTGAAATATCAGAGAGAATGTTTCTATCAGCAAAATGGTATTATTCAAGTTGGCATCAATATTGGGTTTACAAAGTAATGCAAAGTGTCGTGGGGATGTTCAGTTATCACATCTGCTCAGACCTGTTTGCACATTGGAACAAAAGGAAGCTCCCCAGGACTGACGGGCAGGGAGTTGAGCTGTAGTGATATTGGAGTGAATGGTATCAGGAAAGTATTTGAAAGTAATGAAATAATGAAATTAATTCACTATTAAGTAAGAATCTGCAGAGAAATGCTGTAGAACAGCAAAAACTGGTGTGGAAAAATATTTTATTCTGAATACAGAATACTGCAAAAGTTTTTGGCTTGTGTCATGGTTTAACCCCAGACAGCAATTAAGCACCATCACCCGCTCACTCACTCCCCCCTGCTGTAGGATGGGGGAGAGAATAGGGAGAAGTAAAACTCATGAGTTGAGATAAGAATGGTTTAATAGAACAGAAAAGAAGAAACTAATAATGATAATGATAACACTAATAAAATGACAGCAGTAATGATAAAAAGAATTGGAATGTACAAATGATGCACAGTGCAATTGCTCACCACCCGCCCATCGACACCCAGTCAGTCCCCGAGCGGCGATCCCCCATCCCCACTCCCCCCAGTTTCCATACTGGGCATGACGTCCCATCGTATGGAATGTCCCTTTGGCCAGTTGGGGTCACTGCCCTGGCTGTGTCCCCTCCTGACTTCTTGTGCCCCTCCAGCCTTCTCGCTGGCTGGGCATGAGAGGCTGAAGAACCCTTGACTTGATATAAACACGACTTAGCGACAACTGAAAACATCAGAGTGTTATCAACATTCTTCTCATACTGAACTCAAAACACAGCACTGTACCAGATACCAGGAGGACAATTACCTCTATCCCAGCTGAAACCAGGACAGCTTGGTATCCTCATGACTTGTGATATAAATTGACTTTTGAAACTATATTGACTTAACTGGTTTTGCTATCACTTCTGATATTTTTTTTCTTATAAGAAAAGACAAACATTATTATAATTGGTTATTTTTGTAAAATTTCAATCTAGCACGTTAAATGTGAATATGATTCTTTCTTTTGGAAAGAAATCTTAATAACCCAGCTGGATTTTTATTAGTCTATTGTATAGTACATTCCGCAGTATAGACCAATGTTCAGTTTCTTGGACTAGAAGTTATGATGTCTAGTCTCTCGTGCCTGACAATAAGTTTATGACAGTGAGTGGAATAGCTCACTGACTTCAGAGGTCATTGAATGAGATCACAAACTGTTTTATATAGCATAGTTATTAGTATAAAAAATGAATAAGTAAAAATATAGTAGTAAGAATGACAGACAAATACTCCTATTGCTTTTTGCATTGCTCTACACTACATGGATTTTATAGGCTATATTATTCCCCAGATGACACCCTGAAATAAATGCAGAAACTCAGAAGAAATTGAGATATTTTTTTTTTCCCCACAAGTATCTTAGGAATTTTGAAGTTCAAATTTTGAAGTTGGATGACTAATCCCTGGCAGTGTTCAAGGCCAGGTTGGATGGAGCTTTGAGAATCATGATCCAGTGAAAGATGCCCCTGCCCATGGCAGGGGGTTTGGAACTAGATTATCTTTAAAGGTCCCTGCTGACCCAAACTGTTCTATGATTTATTGGGATTTTGTTATGTACTTTTGATTCTTTTTTGTCTTCTTCCCCCCCCCCCCCAATCAGAATAATTGAAAGTAATCAAATTCTGCCTGCTCTATTACCGCAATGAGAATTAATCCACTACTCTAAGGAACAAAATATATATTTCTGAGAATGTCCCAAGTGTCTTTTCTGCATTCTCCGATACCATATGGAGTATTTGTGTAGTAGCTTTGAGATGCCGGTTGTGCTCTGCTGGGAAACAATGCACAACAGTGGTAGGATCAACTGGGTAATTCAGTGAATTGGAATGAGAATTTGGGCATTTATTATATCTCTCACCAGTAAACAAGAGGCATGTCTCCACCTAAACTGTAAGTAATAAGAATAGCCACTGTGTGATTTCCTGCGCAGATACACATCGTAAAAATTATTAATTTTGAAAGTAATGCAGTGTATTTAATTGGATACTGTAAAATCAGTATTTAGATACAATAATCTTTTTAAAAGAATGCACTGAAAACGATCAGACCTGTTTACTGCTTCATAAACAGAGTAAAATACTTTGTTTTGTAAATATGATCTGTAAATATTTCTTTAAAAAGCTAGTAACTTAAACATTTTTCTACCCAAGTGTTTATTTAAATGTCAATTACTATAGCATACGAGAACAATCATAGAGCTAAATAAGGCTTTAACCAGCTTGCGATGGTGTTCTATGACCACAACAGAGTATCTATAAAATATTTTCCATTTGGTCCAGTTGCAGGACTTGCATTGAACTAGCAAACCAATGCAAGGGGAATAAGCTCCTGTACTGATTCCTAGAATGCACATTATAAATATAGTAGGAAAATGTCAAAAGATCTTGATATTTAGTATCTTGCCAAAATTCTTTTCTGAGCACCCTTGATGAGTGACTCCCCTCTTTATATCTTTTGGAGATAGCATTAGTATACTGTACTGAACATCATAAAGACATTATCCCTAGACATAATAATGGCAGTCTGAAGAGTTTAAAATCATAACATAGACTAAGAAAAGAAAAGAGTGCTGCTTAAAGTACACAAGCTTGTATAAAAATAGTGCTTTTTTGTGTTATGCTTATTTGTCTTTTGGCTTTATGTCTTAAGGAACTGTGTTTCAAATATTTCTATGCATGCCAATTGGTTAGAAGTTTCCTCTATTAAAACAAAACTAAGAACATTTTGCTTTAAACAAATATATGAGAATTTAGAGAAAACGTATATATTTGGAGATAGAGAAACAGAAGAGTAACTACAGTAACTACCAAACATAAATAATATTTGCAATCTTAATTATCCTCCTATCCTCTCATATCATCAACCCCTTTCCATGTTCTAGGGCAGTAACCACCTACTCCCTCTAAATCACTTCAGTGAAGCCTGCAAATGCTATCTAACATTTATTTTCTCTTACACAAACATATGCAAATACTTATCTATATGTATAAGCACGCAGACACACCTCCGGAATAAAACTCAAATCCCTCCATCAAGGTCAGCGTCCTTAGACTCATAGTTCCCTATCCCAAAGAGTCTGAGATGTGCATTACAGTCAGTGGGAAAGGGCAGGGTGAAGGCAGATTAGTAATAACAATATTGTCATAGAGGTTAGTTACAGGCATGATAGCTTGACGGTTTAGTTATTTGTCTCTTCAGTTCCTCGATTCTTATGTCTCTTCTACTTTTTCTTGCCCCCATCAAAAGTATGATTCAAGGTTTGCTCCTGTTAGTGGCATTTCTATTGCTTAATTTCTTTCCATAGAAACAATCTCAAATTGAATGCCTAGCTAGCGTTATGAGTAATTTGTCTTGCAACAGAATCAAAATTATCTTCACGGTCCTTTTCATAAGTTCATTTCCCTCTTTCCATACATCCACTGAATAAGCTGGCTTTTGTCTGTTAGACACTCAATATTCTGCAGAACACCTACGGGTGCTCAAGAATTTGCCGTAGTTCCACAACAGTGTGCTTTTGTTCCCTGAGTTGAGATGCTACCATGGTTCAGTATGCTTTCTTATGCCTCCTCACTCATCCAAGTCATTCTCTTTCACCCATGAAATAGCTTCTGCACTTGTGACCTGCCAACACCTAAAGAGCTCATGAGGCTTCGACGGAGACATCTCCTGGCCTGTTAAGCCACCCTGCTGAAAATGAAGTCCCTCAAAATATCTCCGTTAAAACCTCTCCTCTGCCTTGTTGCTTCTATTTCTTTACTTTAGTGCTGCCTCAAATTTTTGGACGAATTGACTATTCATCCTTCAGCCTCTCCTGCCGCACAGGATAAAGAGAAAGGCTTATTTTGAACGGTGCACTTGAATGTGGTTCAATGACTAGTATGACTGCCTTCATACATGGACATGAATATCAGTTAGATCTGGGAAGGAATAAAAAAAATTATGGGAACATTTCACAAGCCTAGGAAAATATTATTTAAAAAAATGGAAATTCTATATATTCTTTTTTCAGTGATTTAGTACAGCGATTAGTATTACAGCTATTTGTATTTGTGCAAACTGAAGAACTGAAACACAAAATGTTGCAAACTAAACAAAATAATAGCCTCAGTCATCTCTGAAATCATTATCGCACTTGAGAAACATAGTAAAATTCAAGCGTATGAGACTTTCCTGGAAATTTCCCACACACTCTTTGAAGACATCTGTTGGAAGCAGAAATGTAGGGTAAATTTCTCGAGGGGGAAAAAACAAAAAAACCCCTGTATCATCTCCCTTATTCCCCCTATAGATTACACAGTTCAGAGCAATTCCTTTGGGGTATTATATGACCTTTCCCACTAGTATGAATTTCTCCTAGGCTCCGGGGTGCTGACAGAGAAGCCCTGAACCAGCTCTAGGAAGCTTTTCCACAAGGAACAGAAATGGATTTTTAGCTTGGTTTTCTATGTCTACAGACAATGGACCAATATTTAGCTCATTTGTCCCACTTAAATCAAGCGCTTGTTGTAAAGGGACATCCCCCACCACCCACAAGAACCTGATGCTGACTGCACTCTGAACAAATTTCGTTTCTATGCTGATATAAGGATAGCATATTGCACTGATCAAAACCACATTAAACACTGCCACATTTAAAAACAGAGGCAAGAATTTAAATGTCACTTTAAATTTCCACTATTAGACTTCCTCGCTAGTACTACCCTCTTTTTTCCCCCCCTTATTCCAAAGCTACTGAGTACCTTTATGTTCACAGATTTTAATTTTAATTGCATACTGAACTATCCCAAATTATTAGGCAACATACCAAGTTAGCAGCAAATTGGCATTATACCGTTTTCTCCATATGCTAAGCAGGTCAAACTGTATCACCCATATGCTATATTCCTTTCTGCTGTGAGTAAATCCAATGACTATGGTCTTTGTATCTCTGTAACAGACTGCAGAACTGCTGCAGCAGATCTTCAGGTACCAGCACTCATTCATAAATCAGTCATGTTTGCCAGATTTTTCTCCTAAGGTTACAAACACTAGATCAGTAGGCATGTATATTTGTATAATTTTTGTCTCCAAAATTAAGCTGTTTCTACCAGTCCTAACAAAGTCCTGCAACTTTCTCACAATATCAGTACCTGTAAATTTATGTTTTTCCCCTCTTGTTCCACTATTGTATTTCTCCATATCAATAACTTTCTGCTTTAAATCTTTCTGAATCAATTCTGCCTCTATTTTCTCTCTTCTATTACTACTCACCATCTCAACCTCACACATTTGCAGGCCTGCTTTCCTGCCTTTCAAAGCTGGCTGTAATTTCTGGGCTCATTCTGGCCGTATCAATGTCTGAGGTTCATAGGAGAGGAGAAAGGGTTACAAGTGCTCTCAGTGGTTCCTGCCCTAAAATTGCCCATTTACAGATGTTTTGTCCAGTTCCAGCTTTGAGATTCCATTTTGGGTAGAAACAGGAGCGTCTCTGCGATTGTCTGATTGGGGAACAAAAATACAGGACACAGAAAAGGGAGCTTAGAGAAAGTACTGAGGGGGACACATAACCCATAAGGGAGGAAGCTCGTGTGCAAAACACATTAATCTATAGGGTAAAATGGCCCTTTTGGAGGTGGTGGTGGCAAAACGCCTCTCAACCAAGCTTGTCCCATGTCTGTGACACAGGTAAGTCCAGGCAAACAAAATACGGTGCAAAGATTTGCTCCTTTACCTGTAATTTATGACAGTGAGTGAGTACAAGACACGACGCATCCGAAAATATTCAACTGCCGTCTAAGAACTGGTCAACCTCCCTTTCCTAGGCCAGTCATGCATTACCTGTTTCAAGGGATATGCGGAACCCAAGGGCATTGGGATTACCTTTGGGATCTCCCTTTGGGATTGCTCCTGCAAATGCTTCTCCATAGGTGATGCTCGAGTGCAGAAAAAATACCTCCTCAAACCTGTGCGACTGTTGGCACGTGGCCATCTCCCGCTGCACCCCCCCAAAAACAAAGCAGTAGGATTGACTCTTGCCCTACGGGAAGGAGTAGCAGGAAGATTAAATGAGAAGAAAATCATAATTAGTGATAGAGATGATAGATTTTACCACACGGGGGAAAAAAACCCTAAGCATTTAATAAGGGACATGAGATTTGAAGCTGCGCTGGGGGAAGTTTCATATTATACAGAGCATTTAAAAACTGTACCATGATTCAGCAAAATACCACTATAGAGATTTTAAGCCTCTGATGTCAAAAGGATTGAGCACAATAGCTCTGAGTCCACCTGCTGCCAGCCCTTTACAGACCTCAAGCTGGACAAGTATGTTTAGAAGACAGCAGGATTTATCTGGTCTTCCAAGGGCTGAGGGGACAGGGCGTGCGAGTGCCGGCGTGTTAGGACAGTCAGCGAAATAGCCCATGTGTGACCGTCAACCTCTTCTGAGAAGCTGGTCAGAGAAAAAAACAAAACCTGAGATAAAAACACAGAATGAGAAATACAAAAGAATAAGCCAGGTGTGGACAAGCTGTTCTTTTTTATCTTTACATGCCTCATTAAGGTATTACGACCTCATAGGCATGAAAACCAAATTGCTATGTGGGGACGAGCTGAGCACGATCCGTTTTATGCAAAAAGCTACAGAAGAAAAGGGTTGGATGCCCAGGGTGACAGTTTATGACTTCTGAAGCACAAAAAATCTCTGCCTCAGCATAGGATTGCTGTGTGGTGTTTGTTATGTCGGTCTAGTCTCTGTCTACCTTCTCTATCTATTTATAAGCAGGAATATTTCACACAGGTATTTTGAACACAAACAACATAAAGACAAATATTGGAAATGCAAAAATACTATTGTACTGGAAGCTACAGATGTATTTGAGATCGCTAGAAGTGTCTAGAGTATTGGACAGGTGTCAAATAAATTGAAAGTAATAATACAATAGATCATTCCACATGAGCCAAAGTTTCATGGAAATGCTGTTTAAGTAACAAAAAGTCCTATCAGCTTGTCATTTATTGTGTGTGGGGGGGGCTTGTATATAACCATCCCAACAAACCAAAACAAAACTCTTTTAGTATATTCCCAGGAGAATAATACTACTACTGAAAAAATTACAGAAACTTTATTTCAACTCAGCAAACCAAAACTGTAAAGAGTCACTTGGTTGAATATATTCTGCATATATGATGGTCACTAACTGGGATGACGTTGAGGTGTTAACAGTTTAAGGCAGGAAAATACACATGCAACCGAATGGATATAATATATTCCAGGACTTCACTGAAATAGTTGATGCCTTTGAGAGTCCTCAGGGGCATAGCTGTCCAGCTCCATGAATTTTTACACATAATGCAGGTAATCAGTAATTCAGATGTTATGTCGAGCTCACAGAGACAGGATATATGAATGTAGTATGTCTTCCCACAGAAACTTTACAGCTAGAAATGAGGAGACGTATCTATTTCCATAGTAGAACGTTGAAAGTATTTTTTAGAATCTTATTACATATTAAAATAAAAGTTAAGAAAATACATAATTCAGCACAAAGCGATTTGTGCATTTAAGTGAATGCTTAGCATCATCGAGCTCTGTGGGAAAGGCTGTTACACAACTGAAATGGCAAAGATGGGGGCTGCAGTTGTGTAAGCATCCATGGGATTGGAGCAAATGGGAAGAAAATCCTTTATATTGTCAGCCCGTGCAGGTTTCCTTATCCAAATTACAGAGTTTATTTGTACTCTCCAGACTTTCTGGGCAGCAAGAGGAATGAAGCATGTCTTACATTGTTTATGAATGCCACCTAAACTTTCTTTCTCATTACGGGACTCTAAATGCCCAGCTCAGCCCTAGAGTGAGAAGGAGAAAATCTGTTTTGTTCTTCCTGTGTCCTGCCTGTGAGCTTTAGATGGTAACGAAGCAAAGTCACATAACTTCAGCGCAGGTAATAATTGAGAGGAGAAAAGGAAATCTTGGTATAGGTGAGCTCTTCTTCCCTCATCACTGTTAGATGTGGTTACTTCCTTCTTTTACACACTTTCATTAATATAATATAATTATCCATGCCATATAATGAGCTTGCTACCTAAAAGCAATTCTTCGACTCAGAAATGACACAGAAAGGTCTTTTCTGGGTCCATCAATGTTTCATATTGTCATTAATGACCTAGGGGATAGAACACGGCATACGCTTATTAAATTTGGAGGTGACACCAAGCTGAGAAGCACTGAAAGTACTCTGGAGGCCAGAATAAAAATTCAAAATTATTCTGACAAATTGCACTTATGTCCTCAAAAAGAAAAAAAAAAAAAAAAGAAAAAAGAAAAAAAAGAGATGCCACCCAACAGGGTCACATGCAAGATGTTCACTCAGTCAGGAATAACCAGCTACAAAACACAGAACGAGTAGTAGCTATGGAGAAGCTCTGCAGAAAAGGTTCCAGGGGCTTTTGTGCATCACGGACTGAACATGAGTCGTCCGTGTCACCCAGCTGTGGGAAAGGCATGCACCCTCCTCAGGCAGAAAAATCCAACTGTAGCCAGGGAGATACTGTTCTCCGAACTAGCAAGGTCTCAGCTCGAACACTGTGGGATATGCTTTGGCACCGTGTATCAAGAAAACACAGACCACTTTGAACGGATCCAAAAAAGATCAAAAGCAGTTAGCAAAGATCAGCAAAAAAACCTCCACCAACAGTAAAAGCTTGGACGCGCTGGGCTTGTTAAACTCAGAATTTGAAAAATGAAGCATTGGAATATAGATTTCCTTGAGAAGTCTTCAGCTCTGGAGTTTGCAGGAGGAGCTGATGTGTCAGGAATGACAAAACTAATATTGTCTTAGAGCAAAAAGATGGACCAGGTGATTTCTTAAATCCATTGCACTTCTACGAACTAAGAAGGCTTATGTCACAGTGGCTTGCCCAGCTATAAGCAATAGAAAGAATCACACTAGCAGAGCACCGGGACTTTTAAACACTAATAGATAGCGGTTTATATTTCTTTAAGAAGACTGGGTTAGACGGGAACTTCCAAATAGAAGATTATTTATAAGGAGGATGCAAAATACTGTCAGGGCTGAGACTCAGAGTTTTAAAGGCACTTCAGACATCCATATGATCAGAACACGTGTTCTTAAATTCTGTCTATTCGCCATAATCTATAAAAAAACCCCCACTGAACTCTAACTTGTTTTAGATTTAATGTAAAAAGATTTTAAAAAGATAAAAATAGAAGAAGCACCTAAAACAAGGTCCACTATTGCATTGGACCACTACTGTTTAAAGCTAAATGGAGAAAGTTCATGCAAAAGGTGACGCCTCTTCCCTTGACTAAACCTCATGCTTTTTTTCCCAGGGATTAAATGCAACATAAGAGAAACGGATCACAGGGACAGGGTTTAGTGGTGGCCTTGGCAGTGTTAGGTTAAAGGTTGGACTCGATGATCTTTAAGGTCTTTTCCAACCTAAATGATTCTACCATTCTATATATACTGCATCTATACATACATAATTTTTCTATTTCTTGATATTTTGATTAAGCTGACTGGATTACAAACTTCATATGAAGGTGTTTTATTCTTCCCACTATGTGAAATGTTGTTTCAGCCTTACAGACTGTCGAGAAAAACTCACCTGTATACAGAATTTACTCAATTAGCCTTGCCATGATGTTGTCTAAAATGGTATTCTCTAAAATTCCAATACAGAATAAACATGTTGCAACAAAGCAAATATATTTTTACAGTCTGCTGTAGCTGCTAAACTGGTCTATTCTGTTTTGTAGAGAAACATCTGGAAAATCTACTTTGGAATGAAAAGTAAGGAGTGTGGTGTATGGTATGTAACAAAAGGAGAAGATTATTTTTTCAATTCCTGCAGTTGTTAGGCTAGAAATAAACCCTGGAAATGGTTATAGGGGAAATTTCACTGTATATATAAAATAATTATTTATATTTAACATTGGGCTAGAGACATGGCAGTTAAAGTGCAATATCCATCGTAACATTCACCATTTGATTCAGATTTTAATGGCACTTCTTCGGTAATGTTGGATTTGAAACCTCTGAACATAGCACTCAGGGAAAATCCAGTCAGCAAGAAAAAATAAGATCAGAATGTGAATGTGCTTGTGAGCCATCCAAGTAATGTGCTGGAAGACTTTGTCCTTGACAAGCACAAAGAAAAGCCAAACACCTGTCTTCCTATTATCCATTACCAATCCCTTTTTAATATCAAACACCTCTGCATTTCAACAGATACTTCAGTCTGTAAAAACACTGAAAGAGAGCAAACGCTTCTGTACTACCACATTTTGTAAACTTCACACGATCATTTTTGAAAAACAGACCAGTAATGGGAAAGCTAGCAATTTGTTTTGGGGATCATAAATCCAAAGTCTTTTCTAAGTCAATATTTTATCTTACCATCAAGATGAGCAGATTTTCCAAACTAGAAGAAATGCCAGTTGTTTATTTGTCTCTCCTTGAGAAGCCGCGTGTTTCAGAAATACTTATATGGCAGGACAGAAATTTTAAGGAAGACATTTTTTATGATGAGGGTGTGTCCTGTTTTTGGCTGGGATACAGCTAATTTTCTTCCTAGTAGCTGGTATAGTGCTGTGGTTTGGATTTAGGATGAAAATGATGTTGATAGCACACTGATGGTTTAGTTGCTGCTGAGCAGTGCTTACACTAAGTCAAGGATTTTTCAGCTTCTCATGCCCAGCCAGCGAGGAGGCTGGGGGGGCACAAGGAGTTGGAGGCTGGGGGGGGCACAAGGAATTGGGGGGGGACACAGCCGGGACAGCTGACCCCCACTGGCCAAAAGTACATTCCATACCATATGACATCATGTCAGTATATAAACTGGGGGGGATTGGTTTGGGGGCGGCGATTACTCCTTGGGGGGAAGCTGAGCATCTGTCAGCAGGTGGTGAGCAACTGCATTGTGCATTATTTATTTTGTATCTTCTTTTATTATTATTATTATTAATTATTATTGTTATTTTCCCTTCCTTTGCTGTCCTGTTAAACTGTCTTTTTCTCAACCCATGAGGTTTACTTTTTTTTCCCGAATTTTCTTCTGCATCCCACGGCTGGGGGTGGGAGGAGAGGAGTGAGCGAGCAGCTGTGTGGTGCCTAGTTACTGGCTGGGGCTAACACATGACTGTCCTTTTATGATTGTTTTTCCTTGCAACTACCATACCAGTGCCTCTAGGGTCGAGGCAGATTCTCCATCCCACTTCCTCATGTCCTCTCTGTGGTCATGCAGGTAAAACCACAGGGTGGCCCGGGGTGTGTACCCACTATATCTTCTCTCTTGAGCAGAGGAATGCTTACTCCTAGTAGTTGAGATACTGGTCCATACAGGCGGGGAGTAAGCTAAAACCAGGACAGGGTGATGAGGCAGTGGCCCAGGTTGCCCAGAGAGGTGGTTGATGCCCCGTCCCTGGAAACATCCCAGGTCAGGCTGGACGGGGCTCTGGGCAACCTGATCCAGTTGAAGATGTCCCTGCCCATGGCAGGGGGTTGGACTAGATGGGCTTTGAAGGTCCCTTCCAACCCAAACCATCCTATGATTCTACGATATGCAATGGCAAGCAATGCTGATCTTGACTGGATTACTTGCGAGCAAGGACTTGCAGGAGGAAATGGTATTTCCGCACTACGTCTCTCATAAATACTGTGCTCACACCAGGAAAATGAGGTTTAGGATTTTAATGGCCTCTACCAGTAGGAGAAACACAGAAGTTAGCTTGGTGCTTTGTTTGTGCTCCATATTTTAATCAGAAATAACTGGCAACCATCTCCCCAGTGCATGAGATCTTCAGGATATGTTTCTAAACCACATCTTCACTGACGCGTGTGGCAATTCAATGGGTTTTTAGCAGAGAAAAATACAGTCATATAGTTTGGATGGAGGGGAAGATCTTCAAGTATATGCTCTGCATTTACTAATAGGAGCACAAGGTCTTTTCAATACTGGAATAGAATTTTTGATGAAGTGCCTGGTGGCAAATTTGAAATACTAGCCTGGGGGCCCCAATGAGACATAATTCATTCCAGTAGCTAGAACAAATCTAGCTTCTACATCCATTCCTCTGAAGTCATTATTGACCCAAGGGAAAATGCTAGCCTTAAGCAAGTTTTAATAAAGACTCTGGTGGAGTAGTTTCTATAGCACTAAATGCGATAATGAGAAACAAGCCACTTAGCTGCAATAGACCCAGGACCTGTATATAACCCGAAAGTCAGTTTTCTGAGGTTCTTGGGATTCTTTCCAGAGATGAAACAGGCGTCCAAAAGAGATTTAATTATCTTGCTCACTAATTTGTTACATAAAAATCAGTCAGGCTTAAATGGACCAATATTCTGCTTGTCCTATATGAGCATAATTTATTTTAATACTGTTTCAGTGAAGTAAAAATGTCCATAGACTAATCAAGTCTGGGTTGAAAAATCAAGGCTTTTACTAAACCAGTAAAAGTATGAACATCTAAATCTGGCCTTAAACATTGCTCTGCTTTAGAACTTTTTGCAGTTTATTTTAAACAATAACTGTTTGTATATCTCTGTGACCATAAGACCTACTATCAAACAGCATTGCTGATGCTACTGACTGTGGCAGTTTGAAAGTTTCTTAAGCAATTACTGAAAACCCTCCATGGATGAGGTAGGTAAACAACAGCAACAACAAAACCTGATAAGTAGAATTCTTCTGAAGTTAGATCTGTATGTATTTAAAAAGAACTCCAGAACTTTAACTGTCCCTCACTGTGCCCCTTTTAACCATCAACTGCAAAACAAAACCTTGCTAGACGCAGTGGAAGCGATTTGAAAATTAAACTACAGTCTTGATACAGAGAGATAGAGAAAGGACCCTTTGTGCGACTGTTATGACCATTAGTCTCCATCCCAGGCGGAGCAAGCACAATCTTTTGTGCCTGTTGTTGATGTCTGGCATTCATTCACAGAGAGATGCTTTGTTTTATGTCTTCAGATTCTGCAGGCAAGTATTGAAGTTGTGAAAGTCAGTGGAGGAAAACGGAGACATAGACTCCTCTGCGTTGATGCTTTGGTAATACAATTGATGGGACGGAATAAAAGCACAAAGAAGATGGGCTGAATGTAGCAGTGCTTTGAGCAAGAGGGGGAATCCGAGAATATTCTCATGTCTAATCCAACGCAGTAAACCCCTGGTCCTACTCTTGCCCTTACCTAAGACGAGCCGCACCTAGGTACACCATTACCAAATTCACAAAGAAATATCATTTGCAACTTTTTAAGAGTCTGATCAAGTATTACTGTGCATAGCAAAAATAAATACTTTACCATTAACGATGGGGGAGTATGGACTATATGCTTTACATTCAAACCATCAAACTTGAAGCCAGTATGCTGTATTAGCAGCCAACCTTTTCATTTATTTCACATAAAAAGAAGTTTTGGGTACTAATCCTTTTTATGAAAACTCCTAAAATATTTTTAAAAGTTATGGGGGAATCAGCATGCACTTTATGATCCAGGAGGATTGGTGCTTACAGGCTTCTTTTTTTTTTTTTTCCTGGTACCGTTTGAGTTCAAATCAGATACTGCGTGGTGATTTCAAGAAAAGTTAAACTGAATCGCGTTTCTGAGAAACTTGTAGCCATTTATATGGATGAGATGGGGGGGGGGGCACAGAAAATATTTCTAGTTTGAATGGAGATTAAATGTCAAGAAGACTGGAGTTGCCATCTACTGGAATGTGCAAAGAATGACAACTGACATGCAAAAATCCCAAACTGAAAGCATTAGTCACAGTAACAGCCTAGGTACATCGTATATTGCTCCATGACTTAAAAACAAACAAAACAAACAAACAAACAAAAAGGAAATCTCCAAAGAGAAGGAATTAGTCTCCACTCTTAGCTTTTGAGAAGTCGGAAGATGCACGAGGAGGCTGTGTTCAAACAAACTCATTTGCCTACGTCTTTTATCCACATTCAGCAAAAGATTTGATTTATCACTTATCAGAACGCAGATAATTCTGCTTTCCAGCTTCAAAAGCACAAAACAATGTCAGAATCTGAACAGGAGAGAATGGTAAATTCTTCAAATATGAGCATCTAATCACTGCTGCGTTTTTAAACCACCACTTTTTAACAGAATATAATGTTAGGGAATATCTTCAGTTGATGAAACACTGACAAACATACCAAAAGTCTTCTTCGAGTTGCTTATCATCAAAGACAGTTACTCAATATTCACTGTGCAGTTCCAATAACATGTAATAAAGTTCATATGCAAGAAAGAAACTATTCACTCTTATGTTTCCAGGTGATCTAAAGTAGAATTTGTATTTCCCACATAGAGGTCTTGCAAAAGGCCAATTATTTACAGAAGCGAATGAATAGAACAAGTGTTTGCAACTGGACAGACAGACAGACAAACCAGACCTCTCCAGGGCAGTTCAGAGGAGAAAAGAAAGCCAGAATGTTCTTAAAGTGCCGTGAATGAAATTACACAAAATTAGCAGGAGATATGATGTCGATAACAGCTACAGCCCGGAAATTTAGGGTATTTGTAGACATGAGGACAGCATGTCCCACCTCACGAGACCAAAACCTCCTTAGAAACTATACACATGCACTGGGATTTTTTTGAAAGCAGTTTAATATTTCCTCATATTTAGTGAAGATGTTTATTAGTCTCTTACTAAATGTAGAGTCTGAAGTGACTGGACAGACGTATCTGACGTGAACTATGTTATTATGATTAATGGAGTTCACACATAAAGGGTTATTTCTCTGGAAAACGTCAGATTGAATAATTACTGGAATTAATCCCACAGGGCTTCAGAAAATTTTCTGCCCAGTTTCAAGTCGCATTTTTATCACATTTTTCTTTTGACTAGAGGGCGATCTTTAATTGCAGTTTTAAGTAAAACAAGTACTGTAAGCAATTCATCAAACGTTATGAAAAATGATGTATTTCTCTAACAGTCCTTGAAAGTAGCTAATTCACTTTTTACCCTCATCTCTAGGCAATATAGCAAAATCCAATCAATAAACAAACTGGTTTTGTTCTGCCTCTGAAACAAAAAAGCACACTGTCCCTATTTTTCATTCATCAGGTTAGGTACAGAATATCCTAGAACTGACATATTGGAATATTACTGGCAATATCATTAAGATAAGTAGGGAACAGATGATAGCATTATTTGGTCTCTTGGATTTCTTAAATCTAATCAGTATTTAATGGGTACAACGGTGCCAGCAAATCCAGAAAGTCAGAGAACACATCTCCAAAGACTCAGGGCTGAACGTGTTTCGGGGAAGTACCCCAAGGCCGGCACAGCTTTGCAGTGGTGGGGGTTCCGCGATCAAAGCTTTTATAACCGCTGTCAATATGATTTTCTTTGGGCAGGTAAAGAAGCAAATACCTCCCAGCTTCATCCCTCTGGCACTAGGGAAGCTTCTTCCCGCTACATTTTCAGCGTCTTCTGATGCTCGTTGCCTTCATGGCCCTCGTGGCTATGAAACGAGGTAGAAGCAGAGACTTCTGCTGACCTAATGCCAGTGCGTGGTCCAAGCTCAGCTAGCAAAACGGGCTGCAGGAAGACAACCTGACCAAACCTCAGTTGTATAGATTACGTATCTGGGAGCGTTGTAATTCACTAATTCTTGTCCAACATTTACTGCCTCAAACACCCAAGCTGTGTTGGTTATTATCATCTTTGTTAGGACACAGCAAAAGGTAGTCTGTGCTGGGCATTATGCAGGGACATAGGAAGAGACGATCCTTGAGATTAAGAGCTGGAAACAGAAAAAAAGCCCAAAACACCTAGGTGTAGAAAGAACAAGGGCGTAGAACAAGCAAAAGAATGATACACAATTAGAAGAAGCAAAATGAGGATCAGGACACGTGGTACTGCTTCCAGGATTAATTTTTCAAAGCTAGGTATCTTTAATGCCTCTCTGCTCAGCCACTGCTAGTTCCAGGTTTTTTAAGTAGAGGAACAATACCCATTTGCCATTCTCAGTCCCCTTCCGATCGCTGCCGGCATATTTGGCAATCGCTATCTAGCTTGCTTTATCACCTCTTGTCCCCCACCTGCCAATCCCCCAAACGGGTCCCCGTTGAGCAACGTCCATGGCGATGCCAGTACGGATCCTGGGGGCTGAAGGATGATGCTGGGGGAGATTTGGGAGCAGCTTCTCTGCCCATCATCCACAGGGCTGGGGGAGAAGGAGAATTGCTGGGTACACCACATGCCGTGGGACCTGAACCCTCAGCCTTTATAGACCACACCGAAGAGGCGCGTAATTCAGGAGCTTCACACCAAGGATTTCCCACATCTTTGGGATTGCTGTTAGGAACGTTACCGATGTAATGATGAAAAATGGTTATTCTTCCACAGCCACGCATGCAACATACAGTATCCAGTTAAATACATAAACACTTTTTCATAGACAAAAATCTCTGAATAATGGGGAAAAAACTACAATATATCTTGAGCCACAGGCATTTCACAGCTACTGACCTTTGATTTTGATTTAGAGGCTCTAACTAATAAAGCTTGGCTCCACACCGAATCTGAAGAAGAAAATCAAGCACTCTCTTGTCAAATTATAATTAATTTGCACTACAAAAAAAGAGCAGAAGTAAGCCAAGTGTTCTTTAAAAATGGTCTCTAGAATTCGAAAAACACAGTAAAATGTCCTGTATCTTGAAAAACAGGCTGATCTTTTCCTGTCATTTTGAGTTGATTACGCATCTTTCCGCTCATTTAAAATATAAATTGAGTTTTAAGAAACAATAAGCTTTTCATTTTACATGAATATTAAAGATTCAAAATTACAGCAGTAAGAGAGAATATTTAATTGTGAAACATATCTGAAGTGAACCGTACAGCTTTGTTACTATTTTCCCCCCAAATCTGTTGTTTCACCTTTAAAAACATATATAATGTCAGGGTAATTTACATTCATATTATTGTATGTATGTTGAGAATGTGGTTTGCATATGTTTTCTATATCTTTGCAGGTAAATTCAGGATCTCTGGGTATGTTATTAGAATTTACTATACCTTTCTGTACATTTATTGAGATTAAAGGAGCAACAGAAAGTTTCGACCACATTGTATGTTTCTTCTTTATAAAACACAAAAAGTCTTTAACACAGACACATGAATACATTGAAATAAAACCTAACAAGAGTCAGGAAGGCACATTTCAAAGACTGCCATTGGAGCTCACAAAATTAAATTAGCTGTTGAGCAAAGCTGGGTTTCTAAGATTACACATACACCACACACAAACCACCCCCACCATATGAAACTGTTCGGTATTGCCTCAGTATTTCTGAGGTGTTTTTTCTTTTTTTTTTTAAAAGAAAAATATCAGGTTATTATCTTTTTTTTTAGAAGGCATGACTTTCTTTTGTTATGCCTTTAAATATGTCCTTCTGACACTCGTGGCCCGTGATTATTTCTCTTAGACATTACATCAGTTGCAAATAATACGTAATGAAGCCATAAATATTTGAGGTAGTCAACAAACCATCTTTAAGTTTGCAAAAATCACAATGACTTCTATCTGAAATGTGTGTCTTCAACCTGGTTTCTGCATTATTACTTCTGTGTATGAGCTAATGATCCAGGTTCCCTCTAACCCCCCAGTAAGATGCAATACACAAACAACCAGGATTTCAACAAATTTGATCCTGCGTTTTCCCTTCAGATTACGGATATCATCAGGGCAGAAGGATGGAAACATAAAAATCCTGCCTTTGCCATCTGCCAAAATATACCAAGAAGCACACATAACTGAGAATAACACAGTCTGCCAAAGATCCGATTGCCTGTTTGCTATAGGCATTCTGCTACAGCCCAACATCTATTTCCATGTCTACATGATCTAGCTCATATTGTTCAGGTCTGCAGTAAATCCAGGAGTCAGACCAAAGAACATTGCAACTTATATTATTTCCAGGTAACATTATCCAAAAGCAGAGTTTCCCTGCAAAACTCCCTTCGGAGTCAATTCAAATGGCACCCCCTCTGTGATGGAAAAGAATTCAATACAATTCTTTATTCAGTTTCAAAATACTAATTTAGCACCGACTTTACCACCAACCTGTATTTCTTGTAATAATATATCTACAAAGGCCAGCAGAAGGTTTGTTATCTTTTCTGATTGTGCTTTAAAATACATTTGGAAAGGAGCAAGAGAAATGGGTTAAGTACAACTGATTGTCTAATACTGAGAAGAAAAGATTTTCTGCTCTGGAAAAATATTCCAAGAGCAGTTCATCCATTTGTAAAAAACTTTGCAGGACACGGCCAGGAACAGCTTTTAACTTGTTCACCCTAGCTTTTAGTAATTGATTTCACAAATTCCTCTCAATACTCTCTACTTCTTGCACCTTGAAAGTCTGAAAAGTGTTTACTGCCACTAAAGTTATGTGGCTGATAAAAAAGAGTGAACTGTTTTGCATCAAGAAGCCCATCCCAACACAACGCAAATGACTTCTCTACCGCAGGAGTTTGTTGGCATGGTTATGCCCGCAACCCCAGATGGGACTCGTCAGCTTTGTGAGCAGCGCAAGTTATTCTGAAGGACACAAAACGCCGACAAGTCATGGACACATGATGGGTTTAAGGCCATAACCGATTTGGCTACAGGGGAGATTTTTCACGGTCCTAACCAACCCTGCTATTCTGTCACTTTGTGGTACATTCATGGTTCCACCGTCATCCGACCTCTCACAGGCCTGATGAATCTGAGTAAATACACCAAGATCGATCAACCGACCAACCAACCGGCCAAAATGAGATGCAATGGCATCGATAGCCATCTTGGATTAGTTACATCTTTCAGTAAAAAGGAGTCTTAAAACACAAAGACCATTTAGCATCATAGTTTATTCAAAAACAATCTGTACAGATGAACTATCAACAGTAGAAGAGGGCAAAGTAGATGTATTCAAGTATATGGATAAGCCGTGCCCCTCTTTGCTCTTAATCTAATTGGAAAACCATCACAGCTTATTCACTGGCACCTCCAGAAATGCCTGGGAAGGTCTTGAGATGAACCTTTCTGAAGTGTCTACCTTAGCGTTTCTGAAGGTGGAACTAATTGATTTCCAGTTAAATATGACTAACTAAAACCTTTAAAATTGCTAATCACTGTACTCTACACATGCTTCCTCCAAGACTTCCCATGACATTTTTAGAGAGATTAATTAGCAAGACTTAACTGGAAACCCAAGGTTTGACTTTCCCTTTTGCCTGTAAACCAGGAGTTGCAGCAACCTAGTAACTTGACTGTAACACACCAGTCTTTGCATGATCTTCAGCAATGTGTTCATTAATCACAAAAGGATAGGCTTTACTCCTTGTCACTTTTCCATTATACCTGGACATTCGCAACCAATCACGCTGTCTAGAGCTCTGACAGCACATCCAGAAATCCATAGGTAATTTCACAGCTACTTAAGAGAGTCAGTAACTCTTCAGCTTATTCAAGTGGCCTATCTGTAATGAATGGAGGAGAAAGACACTTCATCTTACCACTGATATATTTTCCTAAAAATTGACATTTCCTCACTGCATTGACAGTTCTGAACATAGGTCTTTATAGAGCTGTACATGACTACCTGGTATTGATTGTGGCTGATGACGAAAGTGGAGTGACTGTAATGAGAAAGAAAAGTGTTTATCACACTGTCAAAACCAAGATGATATACTTAAGAATATCTATTATTTAAAGGTAGTAACAAATCCAGTGTCTCTGTTCTGCACTGCAATAATTTAATGGTAGTTATCATTATTTGATTTCTTGAATCGCCAGAAGTATTTTGGTCAAAAGCTTGGGTAATATAGTGCATTTCTGTATTTCCTAAAAGAAACGTGCTATATAGGTGATGGGCTTCTTATCAGCTGAAACTCTGAATTTTATAGAGAAGGTGCAGCCAGCCAAATGCCAGGGGTGACCAAGATAAAAATACTAGAGAAATAACAGATTTAATTTGCTTTACTTGAAGTCATGTCTTTTTCTTCCCTTTTCTGTTTTTAAATGTTTCCTTTATACGAAATGCCATAGTTCAGTGCACTTGAAAATTAAAGACTACCATGTAAGATCAAGGTTTGAGTCTGTCCATTCATGAAAGGAAATTAAAATCACCACTAAAAGTCCCACTTTTTATTATACTGATAGAAACCACTCAGAAAATACCAGAAGGAAGAAATAAACTCAGTATTTAATATGCTGTTTTGTCTTTTCATATTTTGTTGGTTAATGTATTAAAACACATATATACGCATGGTGAGACATCAGTGGCCAGGTTCTGATCCTATTCACCCTGTCCTAACCCCTGGATTGCAAACTCAGGCATGTTAAATATCTAGGTACAAACAGTAATGCCAGGCAATACAAGGACTTAGTCAGAACGAAGTGATTCTGTGGCTAGTTACATGATATGGGACATTAATCTGAATACAATATTAAAAAAGTGGAGACTAAATACATTGAAAAATGTTTTCCTTTTTCAACCTGAACAATTTTGACAATCACTGCAGGGTGTTGCCAGTGAATTACATTTGTCATGAATCAAGAAATAGCTTCCCAGCTAAACTTTCTAAAACTTTACTCACGTTGTTCTTCTGTAACTTGCTTTACATTGATTTAATCAATCTCCCTTAAACACATATAAACTTAGCCTGCCCCTCTTACAATGTTTTACAATAGCACATTTAATAAAGCTAATTTAAATCTGCTAATTTATAGACATTTGCCAGAGGCTTTGAAATTTCAGAAAATGTGTAAACTTAACAGTTTGGCTGTGATAACAGCTCCGACAGTGGAAATTAAGCCCTTTGCATCACAATCATGTTCAAAGTGGATTCCTGGTTTTACTGCAAAAAAAAAGTACATTTCAAAAATATAGAAGAAAACCAAATTTACTAAAGTTATTTCAGGGCTAAGACATAAATTCAGCCAAGTTTGTCTTTTCAGATCCATGTGCCACAGCTCTTGAATTTGGCCACCACCCTGCCTTAACATCACAGCCTCAAACAGACGTTGAGGTCTCTCGTTTTAAGACGACCCGGATTCTTTTTTACAAACAAATTTTGGACACAGAAGAGCAGAGTCTGTCATGCAGCAGACCTCTGACAGAGCTTCGAGATCGTGCGCTTAGGGCCATTAATTCCGGGCCCCTAATTCTAGTCATCAGTCTTCCAGCTGATGCTATATAGGTTTGCTACTGTCTGCTCTAATTTCTACCTCTGGAACCCAAACGATAATAGATTATATGCCAGTGTGGGAATAGGCAGATTGGTTAGGATCCAAACTGTATCCCAGGTGACAGCAAGAAGCAGCAGTGAAAAAAGTATTCAAGGAGTTTCATCTCTACTAGAGGAATTCTTCACTATACATAGCATGTAGATGGTAACTAAGTGATCGTTATCATCATTTGATATGCAGAAAAATGTCAGCTTTCCTTGAAGATGTAGCTGAAATTTTTAGGGCTACTGCTGCAGATCTCGCCCCAAATTGTTATAGGGGAGAAGGCATTAAGACACACACACACCCCCCCCCCCCCAAGACTTGTAGGGTCGCAGTCCTTTAAGGGATACGAACTTATTGTTTTGGACCTTTTTTTCAGTATCTGTAGAGTTCAAGCCATCTTTTGAAAATTTTCTCCTGCTAATTCCAGCAAAATATTCAGAAATGCAATCCGGAATATATTCTTGGACAAGGATTTTTTTTTTCTTTCTCTTAGTTCTGTCATTGCTTTCCCTCCTGCTTTTGTGTACTGAGAAACAGAATTAAGGTGTACTGCAACCAGTGGACACTTGCATAAACAGCTTGCTTTGAATAAAACAGCATGAGCTTGAGAGCGGAAAAGCACATAGAGCTTTCCTGCCCGAACGCTAAAACATACGAGAGGTTCATATGCTATTAGAGCCTCACGTTTTTCCTTTGAGACCACTGAAAGGCGAGGTCTGTGAATAGCAGAAAAATGTAAATATACTGAATTGGGAGCATCACAGCACATTGATTCCCAGGTTCCGAAACTGCGGTCCAAGTGTTTTACATTTGTAATTTATTTAAGACTTTTTTTGGCAAATACATTTGTAATGAAGGTCCTTCACACATTTTTATGCACGAGAGCTTAAGTTTTCCAGGACTTCTGTAAAACAACTTTTACTGCATCAAATTACTGCATTCCTTGATCTCTACCAGCACACACTCACAGCAGCCAGCCACACTCGAACACACCCAACAGCTCCGGGATTTCGCAGCTCTGCAACAGATACTTCAAAAAGAAGATTTTTTTAAAAAAAATTAATACGATTGTGAAAAAGAAAGGCAACGTAACGGTTTTGCCCTGCCTCCAGCATCTCGCGACCCATGTTGGCTTAAAAGTAGCACAATCCTCTGCAATACTTGTATTTCCGTGTGAAACTTCTTCATAGAGAATTCATGCAGAATTGTGAGCTGTCAGCTCGGATCGCATTCACCGGCACACAGGCTTTAGACTCTATTTCATAATAGGAAAAGATGGCCAGCGTTTTCCTGACAGAAGTACCGTATATTTTTCAGTCAGTAAAAATGACAGCGAGAGCTCATTGTCGATGCATTTCCCATAGATAATGAGGACTGCAAATTATCAGGCAAGGATTTCTGGGGTACACGGAACAAAACCCAGCATAATCTGCAGAACTTATTAACTAATCAGGTTTTAAACCCCTTCCTTGCATGCTACTGACATGGTCAGAGTAAGCTATACATCGATCGTGTTCCAAAAGCACAGTAATCTTTATGCTGCAAGAATGATAGTTTTGTGTGCCATAGCGTACACT
>JANZLQ010000056.1:43232165-43244924 GCA_026212715.1 Elanus axillaris
TACCTATAGAAGCTTTTCTTGTTGAGGGAAAGGAGGAAGGAAAAAAGTGGAATAACAACTCAAAAGTGTATGTAACAGAACAGCTCTCAAGAAATTAAATAGCTTGATATAAATCACTGCAAGCCTTCAGTTAGAAAACAGTCCCCAGTTCTGTTAAGCATAAGTTAGGAGAAGCTACAACTGCTAGATAAGGCTAAGCTACTGACAACTAAAAGGGTGAATGATTTGGGAAAGTTTGTATGTGAGGAGAGCTGCGAAGACACTGGACCTGCAACAGCAAAACGTGTATCCATTCCCCCTCTAGTGGCCAGTCCACATAGGGCTATTGCACAAATAAAAATCATGAGGGGGAAAGGCCCAATACGCTGGCAATTGATTTTAGAACAAGCGCACACCCCCTCTTTTTTATTCCCCTCACAATTTTATGTTGCTTCACTTTATGTTATTATTATTTGCTATTCCTCATTAAACTGCCTGCTGTATTCCTTTGTTGTTTCTTGTCATTACCTAGCGCAGAAGCTGTTTTACGGCAGACGTAATTTTTTGCGATACGCTTGTACCTACCTGCAAGAGGAGGATATGGAGTGTGACAGGGGGGCATGCACACTTTACCATCAGAAATAATCATAAATTAAAAGATAAACTTTGGAACTTATTGTACAAGACATAATGCAAAAACCAGGCATTAAAAAAAGGAACAGTTGTACAGAAATGGGAACTATGAATTAATTTTGTACATTGATCCCGGAAACTTTTTAGATTAAAAAGGTGCTTTTTTTAGGAACAGCATCTAGGACAAGGCACACCATGCAGTGGGAATGGTGCTTGTAATTCCCTGCTCATGGACCAGTCACGGAATTTCAGTGTTTCCAACCAGCCTGCGCAGCTACAGTCACCTGGAGAAACTGAGGCCAGGTGACCCTACACATCCCATGGGTCACACACACAGGTTCTTCTTGGTCAGTTGCTCCTTCTCCTGTCTTCTGTAGGACATACGCTAAAATCGGAAGAATCCTTATTTTTAGCAATTTTTCTGAATAATGCAATATAAGAGACTATTTTCTGTTCCTATCTCTTAACAGTCCTACCCTAGAACACCCTGTGGCCCAAAGGAGCCGAGATGCTAAGCTGAGGACTGAGAAGGAGCTGTGCTCTCTTGCTGGTTGAGATAACACCAACTACTTTGTTGGGACTGGGTGTTTTGCTTAAGTTCCGAAAAAAAAAGAAAAAAAAGGAAAGAAAATAAAGAACGCTGGTGGCTTGGAGCAGAAGTCAATAAACATCCCTCGGTCGCGCGTTCAGGGAGCCTGTTATATCCTGAAGCTGGTCGTCTCTGGTGTAACAGGCTGTGGTTACGGGGAAGGTGAGAAGTAGCAAGCGGTTAAGTTTTTCTCTTGTAAAATCTTTCCATCGCTTCAGGTTTCTCAGTCTCTGCTTCAAAAGCCATCCTTAATTGTATTGTTTTAGATATAAGTTAATTTATGTATCAGATATGCAAATCAAGTAACCCTTTCTACAAGTGATTTGCTAAGAAATTACCCAAGAATGTGTTTCTAATTAAGGCTTGTAACACACCACGCACTCTTGTATGCATTTTAATAATTAAAGTGAGGTTACTGCCCTTCTATAGCTTATTCTGAAATTTCCTGTTAACCGTCTAAGACCATGCCTTGCTGTATCTTACAGCGGCTTTTGGCGGAGACTGAATACTAGTTTAGATGGAGTTCAGAGCTAGCGCTTTTATGTTAATTTTAATATGTTGTTATTATTTTTTTCAACTGAAACTAAAGAATAACAGAACACTCAAGGCACAGTTTGACTTCTCATGTCTTAAATTAAAAAAAAAAGAACCCATTTCCAATGTATCTTAATAATTTTACCAATTAAAATATTTAAAAACCAGATTATTCAAATGATTTTTATATAATAATGTAAGCAATTTGCTCTTCCAGCACAAAAGTAATTCATTACTATCCAGAGTCTGGGCAAGTTTGATAGTCTATCCCTTACTGATGCAATTTCAGACAACACTTGTATTCATAATGCCCGCTGTCAAGACAGTTTCAAGAATGTAAGGAACTGTGCAGACTGAAAAATAAAAAAAAGGCACTTGAGTGCTATGGGGATCAGCGTAAGTAGAAGGAAAAGCTTACCAGGAAACCTAAAGAAAACTGATTCTCTGCTCGATATGGAAGGAAGACATCCGGACTGATCCACTAAGGACATCTATTTTTTCATCAATACTTACAATTATAGAAGTGATTGAAAGTGAGTGACTTGGAGTATTTGGCTGAGCACCTCATACCGGGTGGGAATTGTTTACCTGTTGTTTAAGTGCAATAATACATTTAGTTTCATATAGGAAATGCATATTTTCATACATGGAACTTACTTTTCTCAATCTTACTCTGTCAAATAATATGTATTTTTTTTCTCCTAGATTTCTCCTCACAGTAGACAAAAGGCAAACCCTGATTTTTAGCTGAAGAGCTGTAAGTTTCTACAAATTGGAGAAAAGGAGCATCTTCAGAATGACAGCCTAGTGTAATCTGTGATTTCCCTTGAATGCCATTACTGGGGTAAATTAAGTGTCAGGTTCCAGACTAATTCATCACTCATTAATTAACAATATCAACGATTCTTTTTTCATTACAGATAACACATTTTACAGACTACCAGAAGCATTTTTTATTACTAAAGTTATCTCAAAGGCTCTTCCCCAATATCTGCCACAATTAAAAAAAAAAAACCAGAAAACATTCAATCATAATTTTTATGATAGATCATTTTTCCCCTCACTAAAATTAAATCTTAAAAGCCATTTAATTAAACTGAATGACTTTAACCATGCAAAGAATTAAAACTAAGGAATGCACTCTCCCCAGACGCTAAAATATGGCATGCCAACGATTTACCACAAGGAAGCAAACCTTAACGAAGCAAACTATTCTGAGGAGGTGTTTCTTATTCATAAATAAGACCCCTCTTCAATAACCTCATTTCCTTGCCTTTTCAACTGCAAATTTTTACTATATGTCTTTCCGTAACATGCAACAAGTTGTTCAGGTGTGCCCACGTGCTCTGAATGACAGCAAACAGTCAAACTTCAAAACAAGGTCCAGGTTCTGCTTGGTATTCTCACTGATTTTAGTAAAAAAGGACTACGTTTTATGGTCATTACCTTCTTAAATCTCCGGGTGTGCCTTGCAAACCCTACGCACCTTTCCTCATTAACCCAGACTTGCCCAGCTGCAGCTTTACGATACACAGCGTATGCACAGTTTTTGTGCAACTTCTGTACGCTGTTCAACTCTACACGTACAGACTGTTTGCAGCCAGCAGTAAACGCTTAGTTGGGGCAATTTATTTGTCTTTCTAGTGTATCTATTTGCTCCTACTTCAGAAGTCTCTTCCAAGCTACAGCTAACCTTGTATGAGTTTATTTTTCCCTTCCAGGAGTTAAAAAAGTTTCTTTACCTTTCAAATATAATTTGCTAAGTCTCTAACGTGTGTATTCCGTGCTTCCAGAGGATTAAAGAAGAAATTTTATCACCGAAAGAATAGGAAAATAAATTTGCAGATGTAGCAATCTTGTAAAACCCAGAGTTCAGAAAAAAACCCAACATTTGCACTACCATCAAGAAGGAAAAATCATTTCCAAAATTGTCCCAGGTCTCTTCCTACAGAGATTAAAAGGACAGTGATGCAACTCCTACGTGACTCCTTTCAGCTGCTTACAACAACAGACCAGCTTCAATTCCATTCCTGTGATTACACTCTCAGGTTTATTTCATGCCTGTCTCTTGGTTCCTATATTCATAGATGTTCGGCATTTTTTGCAAGGTGAACACAAGTTATTTTATTCAGAGGTGTGAAAAAAGGAACTGGTCCTTGATGCATTAGTCAGGTTTCCATCACTACAAAGTAAAGCATCGATTGGGATTAAAACTCTAGAAATCACATTTTTTGAAACTCCTGCCAACTACATAATTATGCCCCAAATGATTTTGTGCTAGGTGGTTTGGCTAACAGATGGAACGGTATATTTGTTCACTCTTCATAAACCAAGCTCCATTCCAAAAACTGTGAGCCAGAAGTATCTAAATTATTGATTGGCAGCTACATATGCCTAATAATTAATTAAACTCTAGCTACAAATTGCAGCGAGTCCTGTGAGCACTTAAGAAAAAAAAAAATCCTATAGAAAATGTGTGATAGTGTCTTTACAGTATCAATTTTAAATCATGGCAGCTAAAAATAATGGTATGCAGTGATGCGCTACAGACAAAAGAGCTTTAGCATGAAGCATCTTAGAAATGCTTAAAGCAGGATACGTTATATAACATTAAAAATTGTTCCTGTAAGATTATTTTTCGCAGTCCCAAACGTTACCAAGTGCTTACTAAAACCAACTAGGAGTTGTGACCAATCCTAACATACGGAGCGAGGTTCAGAAGACTCTTCTCGGATGACATATACACTCTATAATCACCATTAATGCTCTGGAGGGAGAAATCAAACAGACCAAACCATGAGATAGCTGTTGTGTTACACACCCTTAAGTAGGAGTTAACCGATGCATTTCTTGCCTGCGAATCCCAGATGGAAATATGGACACCTTTGTCATCCAGGGTATGGCCAGATTGTCCATTTCGCCTGGATGTGTCAAAATGATTGTGTACGTGCTCAGCTGGTAACGAAGGCAAAGGCAGTCAACCCAGCGGGCTCGGAAGGTGGTGGACTTCCAGCACACGTGCCCTTTAATTGTGCTGAGGGTGCACGGCAGGCATTTCAGATTGATGAATGGCACATGTCCTCAGGCATTTTCAAGCTAGAAACAGGCTGGATTTTCTGCTGCTGTGCCAATCAGCTGGGCCACAGAAGTACAAGAAACCTACAGTGGAGCTGACCCTGTCCCAGTAAACATTTCCCTAAACATCTGCAAACATCACTGCTTTTCCAGCCTGTGCAATGGCCCTCATCAAAATCCCACAAAGCTGAGGGTAACGATGGATACATTTCCCACCCAACCCCGCCATGGGAAAATAGTAATTAATTTAAAAAACAGAAAAGGAGACAAGCTTTTTGTCATAGGATATTAATATCCCTAGTTCTGCTATCACAAAGCGGTGCCAGAAACACTGATTTAATAGGCACTGCAAAGCAATTACCATGCAGATAATATTAGCCAGCAATTTATTATTTTTTTAGTAAAGTCCTTGTTTTGGCTAGCAGAGCGCAGTAACAGATTCCAATAAAACTGGGTAATTGAAAGAAATTTCAAGTGTCTAAATAGCTGTGACACCAAACATATGACGCAACAGTTCTCAGACCGGCCTGTTGGTCTGCTTGCGATTCAAGTATGGAAAACCCGGGGAGGCCACAAAGGAACAACTTCCACAGCAAAAAGAGAGCCCTGAAGCAATGGGAAGGAAAGGTATTCAGGAAAACTCTCTTTTACCAGTGACATTAGCAAGGAGGACGCTGGAGAATAATGTGGAGGGGTTTGAGCCACTTAGGAGATAGAATTCCTGCCATAACTCCTTCCTTTGCCCCTGGTCTTCATAAGAGACAATTTGGAGTCAGTCAGTCTATCATTTTAAGTTACAGATACTTGGCTATTTATAGCACAGGATTGGAAATTTGCTTAGATTCACCGAAGTGCTAAGCTGCATGTTCAGCTTTAGAAGCTGCCTGGCAATCTTCTTGTCTTGGATTGACTGGAGCTACACGATTTTACCTAAATCACTTAATTCTTCTGTTCTTCATTTCACTACCTGGAAACGAACTAAGTTGCTTAACTCGCACCAGAGTGCTGTGACAGCCACTGAGAACATTCATTCTACAGTGAGTGGTCAAAATATGGTGGTTCTTGTTCCTTCAGTCCAACGTGACTTTGTCTAATCAAATTAGTGAAATAACAGATTTGATCGTGTGTTATCTCTGCAACTAACAGTGAGTTAATTAAGATTCAACTAATAGATACAAGGCAGAACTCAATATTTTTTCTGACTCCCCCATTGCAGGATGCTGATATACAGCTTATAAAATACCAGTGTAAGAACACGTACCTTCACTACGTTTCCCTTACCTTTTTAAAATTCAGATGCTCCTTTTAATTAACAATCTAAATACTCCAAATATAGAAACACATTTCTGTGCACCTTATGAGGAGAAAAAGAAAATCAACACTAGCACGTGTCCTAAAACTTCCAAATATTTTGGGAACAAAAGAAAACTACATTCCAGTTAACCTGATGAATATACAAATATTGACATTGTTGTGCTCAAGATCAAGTACAAATTGAATCTGTCATTTCATTTATGGAAATAGGTAAGCCGGGAAATGCAATTACTATCTATGAATCATTTTGCTATAACCTTCTACTTCAATATCCTTAAATAGCAAAATGCAACTGAAGCTATTTTAGTTAAAGTCTGAACAAAATAAATCCTTGTGGCAACACTCACCTGTCAGGGGATTTGATGTTCTCCAAAGTACTTGTTGGTATTAAGCAAGCAATCTCTCACTTCTAACAGACTTTCTTATTGATATGTATGAGCTAAGTAGTCTATTATTTATAGTTAAGTGTGAAGTGATATGTCAAAGAAAAACACAAAATTAAGAAAACCGCATATTACAAGATCTAAAATATTTAATTCCCATACAAAACAGCTACTGACAGTTGTGTACATGTAGACATAATAAAGTGGCTAACGATTAAATGATATCTCCTAGGAAATCTGGAACAAAAAAATGTCATGGTCAAGTCTGTCATCCCTGGAAAGACCTATGAAGATCATCATATATATGCACACACTTAGAAGCAGGTCCAGCAGAAGCCAGAAAGATAACTAGAAAGCTAGTAAAAATGCCAAAACTACAATAGATACAGAATTTTTACACAAAACTTTCAGCCTATTTGCGACAGGAAAGACCTCATCAGACTTCCAGCACTCAGTTCACTACAAGATTGAATCAAGAAGCAAGGTAATGGTAATGGGAAGATCCTATGTTCTGTAATGCAGGTTTATGCACGAGCTCAGCGCCTTTTATTGAATCCATCTTAATATAAATGAACAAACATAAATGTATATAGAAGCATATGCCTTCTTTGAAATAACTACCAATCTTCTTAATTTCTTTATATCTCTAATAACCTTATCTTACAAGGATACCTCTGCTGGTATGATAATTACATTAATACTTCAGTATTTTGCAGACTGAAATCTGCCTCATTTCCTCAACAGTTCTTCAGACAGAATGGCAGCTGACATGACAAAATCAGGCAGGAACTCATTTGGCATTTGCCACAAACCTATATCAAGATACATAGTCTTGACTCTCTAGCTTTGCCAAAGAGTAGGAGGAGTATTCGCAGGCAAAGGTCCCAGTTTTAGACACAGGATTTGAACCACAATACTGGTGGTTAATAAAGCACTGCCTATGCCTAACTTTAATGCCGAACCTCGACCTTTGTCTGTATTTTCAAAAATTGGTGGATCATATTGCTGGACTGATTCTGTCACTGTTGTTTCAGACTCGATTTTTTGGGGTACAACACAACCCTAGGGTCATTGAGGAGAAGCTGCCATTAGCCTTGCTGTTTCCTTCTAATGTGAACAGTAGGACGTCTCCCTGTCCAAACATGGATCGAGTGCTGTGTTTTGCCAGGGAATGGAGGCTGGCCTAGAAATGCTGTGGCCTTAACGTCTGAAATGGCACTATCTGTAAGGAGAGTTGATTATACTCCTCACCACAGGAGCCTTGTAGGAAGTCAAGCTAATTGTGCAAGACAGGAGCTCAACTGCAATCTTCCTATCCCATGCAGATTTTCGTAGCCAACAGGTTATTTCTAGACCTGTCCTGAGAAGTTGGTAGCTCAGCTCAGTTAATTTCAAAGTCTGATTTTATCACAGGAATTTAAAAGACTGACAATTGCACCAGTATCACGGAGAAACCAGAACTTCTTTAGTTACGAAGCTTTTTCCCTTCGCCTCCCCGGTGGGAGTACGCCGCACTTCTACAGATGGGAGCTTTGGTTGATGATGCTGATTAAACTGGAGCACGTCTGGATGGATCTGGAGAAAGATTTTTTTTCCTTAGACACATCGCTCCATCAAGGGCTTGGTTAAATCTCACACCAATCTTTAATTCTCAGCTATCAAAACAGCGCTCCTAAATAACCTTGTTGTTGTCTCGTGTCATTGTCAGTGGCTACCGTCGTCAGACAGTGCTCGACAGGTAATAAAATACAAACATGGATGATTAGGCCATTCTTTTAGAACTCTATGAAAGAGGTTGGCTGTAGCATAAAGAGATTTTTAATTAATATATCAGGGCCATTAAAGAAGAAAGAAAAAACCTTTTTTTTCCCCTGTTTTACTTCTGCCTTGGTAACTTAAAGGCTTGATTCTCAGATCACAGGTAGTCTGGTTAATCCAGAAGGTTTGTACTTCTCTAGTGATGCTACAGCCTTCATTTTGCTGGAAGTTTCTGCTAAATTCATGTATTCAGCTGGCTGGCTTCAGATTTTTCAAAGATGAGTGAAGTTTCTCCAGAATTATGCTGGCAAGGCAGCATCAGCTCATTCCAGAGATCTGGAGGATCCTTGGGAGTGTGAAGCCAGGGCTACGGACACAACATTTCCTCACACAGGTAGAAAATGCACGGACTCCTGTTTCAGAGCTGCGAAGAAACAGTCTCCAAGCCACGCAGGAACACGCATGTCCCACCAGAGAGGACAGCAGCTTGCAGAAAGTGACTTTGTACAGCTAATTCCAGAAGCAGCCATAAGTTCGGCAGCAAATTCCACTAAAATAACTGAAATCACCTCCAGCAAGGTCCTTTATCTCTGACTGATTGTGTAATACAAGTTTCCCCGTCAGGGCTCAGGAATTGTTGCACTCTAAATTCACACCCTACTTGAGAGTAATTTCCTCGAGTAGGTAAGTAATGTCGTTTGAAAATATAGATTTGTTTAATGTCAGAAAAGAAAAAAGAATTCCTTGTAATAAGGTACTGCCACCGGCATATCAAATGACTGAATCAAAGCTAATTGAATACTTCCAATTTAGGCTAGTCTAAACAGCCTGTAGAATAGCATCAGATGATGTTCACAGGATAAGAAACTCTATTCTAGACAAAAGTGGCTCTGAAAAAAGACACAAGGTTTTCAAATCTTTTGTAAGGAAAACTGTGTTCAGTCGTCCTCTATGTCTAGGCAGGGTAAGATAAGAAGTAATCGGCTCAATTTGCAACAGAGAAGATTTGGGTTACATATTAGAAAGCATTTTCTAGCTGTAAATACAGTTCAGCACAGAAGATGAAATAACTTCCATTTGTGCCAAGAATTTTGGCTTTTTAATCCTTTATTGCAACTGAACTGTATTAGGACTCTTCCAAATCACTCTCCATATTATACTGGTTTTAAGCATATAACAAGTAATATAACAACAAGAACGCTTTGTATTTTACTTTGCAAAACACAGACCTTTTTCACTTACTGTCATTTTCTCAATTTTCTTAATTTAAACTTATCTATGGGCACAAATATTTAAGTGAAATATATATGCGCATGCATGTGTATTCGTAAGTTTTTGACAGCATGCAAACTGCCACATAATGAAATCATTAAATTGGATTAAGGTAATTGGCAGGGAATAATTGACCTTTACATTAAAGCCAGTGTGTAGAAATCCCTACGCTTGGATTGGTACCTATGTCTGCATCATCCTGAACTGTGAAATTACCGAGTGGCCATCAACTTTCAATCAGGTAAGTGAGCAGCTGTCATGAGAATCTTATAGCAAGGTTTGATCTAAAAGGTGGTATCACTCAGACAAGCACAAACTCACACTTTTCATTGTAAGTGCATCTACATAGTGTCGCTAATACAATACAGATAGACTTAACACTGCTTATCTTCAGGTTAATGGAAATTCCTGTTGACTTGACAGCACAGGCAGACCACTGCTTGGTGATCTGGAAAATAAAGTGCAAGTTTGAGACCGAAGCAAGGTCATATGTTGTTAGCTTTATTCTATTTGCTTATTTTATGCATAACATAAAGGCAGAGTGGGACAGAGTTGTAAGTCCCTGGTTTTATTTTATTAAGCTACTAGTTTATATATCCCTGCATTTTTCATTTGCTTTTCATTCCAAGAATTTTTGTTCTTTCGCAGTAGTTTAAAGAAGAAGGACTGCCAGGAGAAAGACTGGCTATCGCTAACTCAGATTCTTCACATTTAGAACAGGACTAAAATTTTAACAGTTCCAGATGGGTTCGACAACAGGGATATGGAACAGTTCAATTCCAAGATGGCTTTATACGTTCATTTTCCAAAATATTGTATACAAGTGTATTAAATATTGTTATTTAGCTGCTAAAATGATTGAAAAACATAACTGAAAGCATTTTAAGATGCTGTGTAGCTCACTTTTGTGCAGAAAGGCAAAATCAATTGTATCATTCCCGACAACTGCTTAGCCATTATCAAAACCCTCCACTGATAAGGATTTTGCCGCATCCTCAGGCAATATTCTTCTCTGCTGAACTCTCTTTATTCCCAATACATTGTCCTTCATTCTAATCTGAATCTTCCTTGATGCAATGTTATTCCAGAACTCTTTTCTCCTGTCCAGCAGGAAAATGAAACCTGTTTATTCTATTCCACTTTGCAGCAGCACTTTACATAGTTCAGGACCTAGAGGAAAAATGGTAACAATTTTCACTTCCCCAGACGTAACAACACCAGTTCACTCAATCTTCTCTCATCAGTCATATTTTTCTAGGTCTTTGATCATTATTTTTACTTTCCTTTTCAATCAGGCTTCATCTTTCTTGCAGTCTGTACCCCAAATTGACACAGTGCTTCAGCAAAGGTCTTACAAATGTGGTCAGGTAATATATCCCCTTATACACGGCTGGCCTGTGAACAGATTTTGATGTGCTATAACTCACCGACATCCTTTTCTATGGAAACTCTGCTTCCTTAATTAGTTGTTTCTTTTTATGAGATGCATATTTTGTTATGTAAAGATAGTTGGGGATAATAAGTAGAAGATCAAAGAAACATATTTAGGATTTTGCTTTCTTATGCATAAATATTGAAACTATGCATATCTATGCTTACAAATAATTTTTAAAAATTCCTTTTTTTCTCACTATAGTCTGTGTTTTGTTTCATTAATATCACAGTTGCATTCATAAAATTCAGTTCTGTCAATACCGTGTACACACCAAAGTACATTCTTTTAAGGAACCACTAAAATGAAGCAGCTCATTTGCCTAAACTGACCATGCATAAATACATTTCCACAAGCAGGGTTGTTAATCTATCTGCCCATTTCAGCCAGGCACTTAACCATATCCTTAAGCAGAATTATACTTTACAGTGACCTAAAACTGGGAATAAGCCAGTCATTCAATGTAAAATAATAAATACTTCCTCTCAGAAGCTACAGTCTGGAGATACATTGTATTGGAAAGCAGTTTTAAAAATTCAACAATTTGGTTTCAGAAACTAATTTAGTCATCGGAGTGAAGATCTATCGGACAAGACACAACTAAACAATATTATTTTTAAAAGTATATTGAGAATTTTTTTTTGCCATATGAAGACGGGGGGTCATTTTCTTATCCCTTCCAGAGAATGGCAGCTCTCCTGACAGTACTGCAGTGCTTCTTCTGGTTGTGACCCAAGAAAACTGACATTTGAGACGCATTAGAGAGCTGAGAGGAACTATATTAATTATTATGAAAAGTCAAAGCTGTCTCCAGAATATCTCAAACAACATCATGTAATTCAGTATTGTGTAAAACATGTTGGGGTTAAATTACACACCGAATATTATTTTAAGCGCCAATCTTTGTGGTACGTCCATTTTTAATTAAACAGAATAAATCCCACAGCAGGAATAATGCTTTCATGAGAATATGAGTGTTCAGAGGGGAGATGGGAATCTGTTTAACTGGTGAGTACGCTACAGTGCTTTTAATGCCCTGATGCAGAGCCCATTGAAAGAAACTGGAAAGACTTCACGTATTAATCAGCCCAGGATCAGCCTCAACAGTCAATATTGTCGAAGGTACCTCACGCAAACTTCTGATTTTTGTCACAAATTCTCTGTGGTTTTCTTCCCCCCCCCCCCCTTGAAATAGCTGTGTGCACACACAGGTCTGCCCTTTGCCTCCAAGGCTAATGACTTTGGGCTGACTTATGCACCTTCCCAATTAAACAACTTTCATTTCACCACATTTTTCTTGGCTGTATTTTTTTTCACACCTGGCACCAGCATCTCTTCCTTGACTCTCTTTTACCTCCAACTCTTTCCTCTTCCACATTATTATTAGCAAAAAAGTCTTCACATGAGCTCTTAAGAAAGTGTCTCTATGTAACTCCCTTGGCTACAGACCTGATTTTTAAGACTAATTTCTGATATCTAGCCACATGCCCATTTTTTTCATTTTTCTCCACTACAATTCTTCCTCTTTCTTCTCTTTTTGCTAACCTGACGCATACATTTCCTGCAAATGCATCGCTGCTGCACGGCTCACTGTTACTGCATGTGTGTATTTGTGACGGTGTTCTCCTCCCACCCCAACCTGACCTGTAATTCCCATAATTCTGCTCAAGCGACAACCACCAGGGGTGGTCGTAATGGATGCGTCTGGTCGTGATGGCTGCGTCTGGTCAAGTGGATTCAGGGGAGCCAGGTAACAACCCGACAGCCAAGGGCTAATTTCAGCAATGCGC
>JANZLQ010000056.1:43245024-43283122 GCA_026212715.1 Elanus axillaris
CTTTTCTTTTCTTTTCTTTTCTTTTCTTTTCTTTTCTTTTCTTTTCTTTTCTTTTTTTCTTTTCTTTTCTTTTCTTTCTTTTCTCTTCTCTTCTTTTCTTTTCTTTCCTTATTTTAAATGAGTATGTAGGTTATTATTTATGCATGCTAGGGAATAATGCAGTCACCTGTCTGTAGAAAGAAAAGTACAATTCGTGCAATTTGACTGGTCATTATTTCAGTATGGTTCTTATAGACTGCTATAACAGGCTGCCAAATTGCTGTTCTTCATCAGCCCCATTTTGCATAAGAGTAACACAGGAAAATAATTCAGTGGGACTTCTCTTCAGCTGTAAAAAACATTTTCAAGGCAGTCTTCCCTTCCTCTCTCTTACACACAAATAACTAATTTAATAAAATACCACAAGCTCAACAG
Source organism: Elanus axillaris (assembly GCA_026212715.1). Taxonomy (NCBI): domain Eukaryota; kingdom Metazoa; phylum Chordata; class Aves; order Accipitriformes; family Accipitridae; genus Elanus; species Elanus axillaris. Next base: position 43,245,439 of record JANZLQ010000056.1, read on the forward strand.
AATAAACTGGGGGGAGAACTTATTTTGAAAAGAAGTTCCTTTTGAGAAATTTTCAATGCTAAGACAATGTGAAGATCCAATGCACAAAAGCTGTTTAAAATGTTGTCTGAATAGTCAAATGCAAACCCCAAGGTCTCAAGAACTCATTGATGACTGAAAACTTCTGATTAACAAAACAAAACAAATCATATCAAAACAAAACAACCAAAACAAAACCAAACAGAAAAGGTGTGCTCTTGCAGTCTGTTGTAGAAACATCAGTGAATGAAAATTGAAATGACTGTTTGGGTTAACTCTTAAATGTTTTCTAGGGCCCTACACTCCACAGGACTCCTCTATCCTGCGAGAAAACATAAGTTCTGTAATCCCAAATGTATCACTGTATCCCAAAGATACCAGAATATATTTTGGTGAATTGTGACCATTTTCCCAGGCATCTCAGATCATGCCAACGTTATTTATATCTCTGCAATCTGTCTTCTCTACTCATGATTTGACAAGATATAGGTCATCGGATATAGGACTAGAACCCATGAGAAACAGTTTCTTTAATGACATCTCCCCATTAAGAACTTAATTTGAGATCTGTCTGTTATAAAGTTATTAATCCACCTAATGTTCTTTGTTCATTCTATGTATGGAAAGTTTCTTTTATTCAAATGTCAGACAGTCATACGTCAAATGCTTTAGAGAAAAGCAAAGTTTCTCTATCACAAACAGACCTTTTCAGCAAGACCTGAAATTCTGTCAAATAAAGCATGCTCTTGTTTTATAAAAACTTTTCTTTGAAGCTATGCTGACAGTAATCTCATAGTTTTTTTCTTCTAGCCCTTTGCTGCTGGAGTCTGCTTCCATATTTTACTAGTTATGTTACTTTATCTAGAATAAGTCAGCTGACTGATGCAATATATTTCCCCACTTAATTTCTTTTAGCCCTTTTCAATATTGAAATTAGTAATCATCCAAACTTTGGAATCCAAACTTGGTTACTAACAAACATTCATGATTCAGAGGGTCCCTTGGCTAAATCCTTTAATGCTTCTGATACAAGTTGCCTTGGTTTGGTAATTTATTAGGGTTTGCAAGTCTTCTATTCCATCTACAAGACCAGAGAAAGCTCAATCATCTTCTGCAGCAGGGATAAACAGCTTGCAGCTGACACATGACAAGGACACAGCAGCCTATTTTTCTTCCTCACACTATTTAGGGTGGTATCAGTCTATGCCTCCGTCATTAATGAGCAGCTATCCACTCTACCTACATAAGCAGTGACATCTGTTTTCCCACTTTCACCTCTCAAGCTGTGCCTGGACAGGTAGACTACCCCTTCCCAAAGAGAGCAACAGACTGTCTCTGCACTTGCCATCATCATTTGCAGTCCATTTGCATTTGACATAAGCTGCTGCCTCACCTCCTGCATCAGCAGTTGTCTCCTCTTTATTTTCTAAACAAGTGCAAGCAGTCCTCCCTTCCTATTATCCCCAGACTTGGGGGAAGGCAAATCTGTTTTTAAGACGTCCCTTTTCATAGGTTTTTAATGCTAATGCCTGTTGTAGTTCACCGCTTCCTCTGATCTCATTTGTAGCATTCCCACCTTTTGTTGTTGGCCACAAATTCTTTGCACAAAACAAGTCTGAACAGGCAATAATCATGGGTTAGTTGCAGACGTGCTGTATTTTAAATTAGTGATTAGCTTTTTATTGAGAATATAAAAATTATCCCTTGCTGCAGGACTTTGCTGTGTTTCTGATGTTTTGACAATTAAGTGGGTTTTGTTGCAATGTCTAGTTAATATTCCTCCGCTAAAATTGCTCAGTGTAACACAACTTTTGATGTAGTTTAGGTCCTTCTTTAGAGAGATTATGTAGTCTATAATAAATTCCTGCCCAGCAATTTCATTACATGCAACTTTCATGAATTAGTATTTAAAGTCCTGTAATTCTCAGTGGTCTCCAGTTATGAGCATCTGATATTGACCCCAGCAGTTCTCCTTGCATTCTGATTCCTGAGAATCACCAGCTCCATCACATTTCCTTTCTGAGTACGGTGTTGGCAACAGTGCATACACACTTGTTCTTAACAGGCGATTTGAGGTTTGATTTTGTCAGATGTAAGGGATTTCCAGCTCAGATTTCATGCTTGAGTATTCAGACATGACTGGTCCATTTTTAGCCTTCTCCCTCTCGTTTAAAGGTCTTTTGACTATGAAAAGATTTAGATGAAGGCCACCACATTCATACAAGCTACTCTTGCTATATTTAATCCGATATTCCTTGGTCAAAACTATCAGTCAGATGCCATTTAAACACTGCATTTCAATATCATCTGGCTCCTTTCCTCTGTATACTGTAAGATAGTAGATTTTCTGGGAAATTCATGGATAGCCTGGATATTTTTAACTTTCAGCTTTCTACCCAGATCATTGATGCTCTCCAGACTCAGGAACAGTGCCGGATGCTGTGTCACTGAGTCCAGTACAGATGGAGCCAAAGGTAGCCTCAGTTTTCAGTCCTATGGTCTTGCTGATCCCTGAGTCATGGTGTTTGCCTTCATTCCCAAAAGGGAACAAATTGACTTGATATCCTCCCAGCTTTACACCAAACCCTGTCCACTTCTTTTAGCATTCTCTCCTTTGTGACAATTGCCAGTTAGGGATACTCTGTTAGTCATAGCTGCACTTTATTCTGGTTTGAGTTGGGCTGTTTTGCCTAAGTCAACCATTAAAGACCTCTCTGCCAAGAATGCTCTCTGCATATCCTTCATTAACACAACTGTGCCTTTGGAGGGGGAAACAGGCTGTGATTCACTTCAGCATCTGCTGACACCATAAGGAGATCTGAATGGTTGGGTGAGTGGGTGGGTGGGTGGCTGGATGGACAGAGCTTTCCAAATTCACCTGCCAAACAGACAGAGCAGTCTTTCAGTCCCAGTGACAACTTCTGAACATGCCATCTCCCAGCTTTCATACCCTCTGTTGGCAGCTGAGTTGAGGACCTGACCCATCAGTATGTTATATTCACACTGAAGTTTAAGGACAGAAGAAGAAGATTGTGGGGCTTCTGGCATCCGTTATTCTTTTGCTTCTAACATCTTCCTGGCACTGCTCAGTGGGAAGTTAAAAGAAATTACACTCCTTATTCTCAGACTTTATTTTCCCTACCGTCCCACATCAGTGTGGACTGGCATGTAGGACACAAAGACAGTGGAACCTGGTTCAAAGTGTATGAATTTTTCCCACTATTAAAAGGGACTATTATTTAATTATTAAAAGGGATTATGAAGAGGGCAGTGGAAAACAGTCACCTGAAAGATGAAGTATGGCACTTTCTGCAAGCACAAGAGTAGCACACTTCACCTCTAATCAGCTCAGAGCATCAAATTTCAGAGTATTACTGACAGCCAAACAAAAACCACATCCAGGTCACAAAGTTTAATGGAAAGAAAGAAAGGCTGGACATTGGTAAGACTATAATAAATATGTAGACCTATAGTAGTTAATAAGTTCTGAAAGGTTATTAAGCACCACCCTTCAGTTTTAATACAAACTTTGAATATTGGAGATTAGCAGAAGACATAATATAAATAACAGATTATTACACTTCTGCCTAGTCTGAAATTCTTGCATCTTTTTCTGGGATATCTAGTACTATGTACTGTAGGACACTGGTTTCCCTACTGGACATCTCAGGTTTGAGCCTATATTTTCTTGCTAACTCAATCGCAAATATTCCCAACTGGTTAAGAAATAGCACTGACAGGCTTTAAAAGGGAATTTCACTATAGTGGGAAGGGGAATTCCTTTAAAAGGGAATTTTTCTATAGCGTCTGCCTAGAAGATGCTGCCTTTTGGGGGACCAGGACTCAAACCAAGAAAGGCAGGGGTCAAATCACAGGGTTTTTTCAGAACACCACAGCATAACTGTAAAAGCTGACAGTTGTAGTAGTGAGAGGCAATAGAAACGGTTGAGAGATAGGATGGGAAAATTTCTCAAAGATTAATAATTTTAACTTGTATAGACACCCTTCTTGAAGCTATTTATAAATATTGTTTAGACAATTTAAGACCGTTGTATCACGTATATCTGTGGGACTTTAACAGCAGGAGTTGTGCAGAATTCAGCTAAGACCCTTGCACTATTGAAAATTTCAGTTAGCCTGAGCTAGTCGTCCCTGCAAGTGGAATAATTAACTTATTGTTATAGACTTGGAGACTGAGGCAAAGGAGTTATTTTCCCCAAAACTACATATGAAGTTTATTCCACCCTGCTTTCTTGAAGGCCTTTATTTATTCAACCATGCCACCATTTTTCTTGCTTCTTCACCTGAATCCTATGAGCATGGAATAATCACTCTTATGTTCAAACAAGTAAAATCTGTTAAGAAAGACTCTACCAGAAAGCAGCAACCTAAATGACAAACGATGATCACATTTTCCATACCCTGACTCTTGGTGCTCTCTTGGGGTTTGCTCTTTCCTCCTAAAATTTGGTGGTGACTGGATGATTGACATCAACAGTGGTAGCATAAAAAAATTGATGTTCAAAGATCCAGTGTTTGCAACTTAGCTAGATCGTACAGATAGAAGTGTGAAAAACCATGGATAAATAGGCTCCATATCTTCTGATTAGATTTCATATTAGTCAGAAAGTTGCATCTTTTCTTAGTGAATTTGAAAAAGCTTGCTAAAATGAGCAAAACTGGATATTAATTTTAACCCAAACAAGAGTAATTGTTTTCAATTATGTTAACAAATCTGTCTTGTACATTTGTTGCATCTGCTGAAGTGATAAATTTATAATATAAAATAACTGCTTGGTCAGAGCTGGATTTCATTTCCCTTGAGTATAGGCTGTAGGAAACCAGTCATGGGGTCTGCTGAAAGCTTTTTATATTATTTGCAGATTTTTCCTTTTTAAGAAACCCACAACATCCATAGGAAGTGAAGGAAATAGTGTTGGGTGGAAAACATTTTGAAACTTCTGCATTTTGAGCAGCAAAGAAGAATGTCTTTAACGGCTGATACACTGGGCACATAATTCAAACTGTCCCTCATTACGGACCTAAATTTATCTTCCATCCCACACAGATTTCTACTCTATCACATTTTTTCTACTCAAAATTTTTCACATCAGAAACGTATGCTCATGAAGTGCAGGGTAGCAAAAGTGTTATTTATGCTAAAGAAACCAATCCCACTTCTCATTTAAGCTTTCTGACTGTGGGTTTATTGTGTCCTCCCTCTTGGGGCTAAGTCGCAAATGGTATCTCACATTTGCACCCAAGCAGATTGAGAATATGGTGTCTTTGCCTCCGAGAGCTTGAATTAGTATACCAGGACTCAGTCATAAAGTACTATAAAGAGCTAGAGGCTTTATTGACTTTAAGCTCTCTGGATGCATTTTTGCCATGTGAATTATTTACAGTCCTTTGCGAGCTTCCCTGGGGCCTTTTGAAAAGAAACTCACAATCGCCTTCAAATATGCTGTGGTCAGCCCTCCCTTAAAAAAAATCTTCTTTCTCTAAACACCAGGAATTCTGGCAGCATCTGCCCACTTCTATGAGGGAAGTGGAGTCCAACAGTCAAAATTTTCAGACCACTACACAGGTAGAAGTAATTCTACTCTAAATGGCTGGCTTTTTTTTTTTTTCCCAAGATAATGGATATAAAATTCTACTAACAATTATAGTTGTTCTGATGGCCTGTCTTACTCCTATACACAAGATTTATCTCCACAGGGAATATGACAAGCAATGTTATTTGAGAATTGCATATACATGGCATTATGCAGTCATATAAGTCCAAAAATACTTGGTTTTACTTAATTTGCATTAAATCTGTCTAATAAAGTCACTATCATTCAGAATTATTTCAGAATAATAAGAAGATTTTCTTTTCAGAGTTTTTTTTTCAAGAATAATTTCTCCATGAAAATCAACTCAGAATTATATGGAGCACAGGAATTCATTATGAAAGAGTTCTGATAACAGAGTCTGATGATTACCCCAAACAATGCTTCTGGGGAACTTTGTTCCCAAAAGCTTTCAGCTGATGAATCCAAGAGTTCAGTCTGAATATTATCTGTAGGTAATACAGAAATAAAAAAGCTAAATCACCACCAATATGCAGATGAATTATGGCTCTAATTCTTTTTTTCCATCAGACACTGTGCAAGTATATTTTTTTTTCTGTTCCTATAAACTGAAAGAACACTCTTTTTAAAATTTATTTATAGCTAATGAGGAAATCATGTTGTAACTCGTCAGCCAATTCAGGACACAGTGAAGAAGCATCACTACCCTGGTTTATCACCTTTGTTCCTTCATGTCTTCTCATCATCAGCTATGATGATATCAGCTCCCATTCAGGTTCAGACAGAACTTCTTCACCTGCCCATATACGCTAGCAAGACTCTGAATAAACAATTTTATCAGCTACGCCTGCCCTCTCTTTTTTTCATTTTCCTTTCTCTTGTTGAATTTCTGGCTCAGGCAGGATTTGTCTAATGAGTTCATCCAAGTCTTACCAGGGAAAACCTGCCTTGACTTATATTTGTTATGCCCCACTTGCAATGACAGTCTCAATAAATAATACGTATTGATAATAAGAACACCACCATTACCCCAGCACTTTGCTAGAGCTGACAACTGTGACACAAGCTGCTAACAACACAAGAAACCACTTTATTCACCAATCTTGACATTAATCTCTCCAGCAATAAATAATTATCTAAATTATTTGTAAAATTGTCAAGTAGCAACCTGCATTTTCCTTTGCAGATCCCACTTACATGATGAAATTTCCATTTGCAGTACATTACAATATTTAAATTGAAGTATCTAGGATGCTTATAAGATACTACTCTGACCTTGAAGAAAGATCCTTACCTGATGCAATTTAAGAATTCTTTCTCCTTTGAAGTTAATAGCACTAGATAAGGATCTAGACTACAGTTTTAGTAGGGTTTGAACCCAACGTAATGAGAAACCCACCTATTTTGTGTGACAGTGTGCTCCCCCCTCTGCCCCCAACCTGACCTGTATTTCCCGTAACCCTGCTCAAGTGATAACCACCAGTGGCAGCTGTAATGGCTGCGTCTGGTCAAGTGGATTCAGGGGAGCCAGGTAACAACCCGACAGCCAAGGGCTAATTTCAGCAATGCGCCCACCTAACCACAGCGCCGGTCAAGGTCCGACTCAAGCCCAGTTTGGCAGAAACTAACATCTGTAGTGGGTATGTAAATATGACTATAAGTCAACCGTCTCACTCCATAAGGAGTGGACAGCCCGGGGCGCGCTGAGCTCTCCTGCAGGGCGGTGGGCTGCACACCCGCATCTCCCCCTGAGCAGGGAAACCTCAACCTCGAGCCACAACAGATTCTCGGTAAGGGATTAACAGCGTGCTAAACTCTGAAATCCTAACTAAGCGATCTAAAGGAGTGATTGCACATGTATAGTCTTTTAGACATAAACCGTTGACCAAGTCTGGGACTAGGAGTGGATCCAGCTGCACCTCGACTCCCCTCTGGGAAGGAGTTCAGAACACAGCGGGTCCTTTCTGAACCTCCTGACTCAACGGGAGGGTCTCCTGACGGTTTTGGCTGACTGTGTAATTAATCAAGTGTACCCTGGCATTGAATCTTGTTAAACCACTGTCATATTTACCATTAAACTTTGTTAGATTGCTGTTTTATATCAATAAACATATTACTGCTTCTCTCCTGCAAGTGAAGTGCGTCACTCCATCCGTGAGAGTATTAAGCTAGACTGACTTCCAAATATATCCACCTTCTAAGTATAGCTGTGATATCAGGTTTTCAGGCATTTGATCCAGTGTCTATTTGGGTTGTAATCTCTTTGGAACATACTCTGTGTCTTCATTTGCATTCTGTACATAACACTTGATAAATTATTTTTCATTTTCTTTTTTTTAGTTGTCACTTGCGGCTTTAGCATTAAAGCTATATCATAGCTAGCAGCTGGAAAAGTTCAGTCTTTAGAAAGTTTCTATTCAGTCCTCATTCAGGCAAAATTTCCCTGCATTTCATGAAATCCCTGACTAAATCCAAACTGATGTAATACTTAGATCTGTGAACACTGGGAGTTTTCCATTAGGTAAATGAATCCAGAGAAATGATCTAGAGACGTATTACGAACAAGAATACTCTTATATATATATATGTATAATGTAATGCTAAAAACTACCTGATTGGATATACTTTTATTGTACATGCATGTATGAGTAACCATAGTCTGGTACTTCCTGAGTTTTACTGCTTTTTCATTACAGTTATTCCTAAAAATGATTACCGTGTAGAAGCAAACAAAAATGCTGATTACCCCCCATTAGAAATTTTATTCTGTATATTCAGAATTAAATATATTTTTATGAACATTATTTTTTAACTACCTCACTTTCAGACTTCAGAGCAAGGACTGCCAAGAACTTGAATTCAATCAATTTATTTGGGAGGTCACACGAGTCATTTGTATAAACCTTTCTTATATTTCACATAGACACTCCAAGACTGTTAAAAGCAGCAGTTCATCTCTTAGCTCCAATGCAATCACCAGCTGAATTAATGAATTCACAGCCTGGCCTTGGTACTTCACTATTTAGTTTAGCACAGGCAGGGTAAATATCGTATATAATCTCTCCCCACCACCTCCCTCTCTCTCCACATATAAGCGTATATATAAGCTTATATATACTATGTACATGTTTATATGCAGAGAGCGAGAGATGGATATATGTACTCATGCTGACTGATAGTTCTGTTCCAGCCATGCTATTCACTGTTAGTCATGATAATCTTGAAGAATCTATTGAATTACTTGTATTGCTTTTACAACAATTTAATAATATCAAGGAGTTAATAGGTATCAGCTTTCTTTGGAGCTCTTAGAATTAATTTTACCAGCGAAGCGAAGAGTCTTCCCACCCTGCTAAAAATACAGATGCGGTGACGAGAGCGAGCCTTTAGGAGAAAAAGAATCTCCATTAAAAGGACAGAGACGATACCTCCTTTAGTTCCTCTTTACTTATCTATTTTTATTTAACTGATGCTATTGTTTTGCCTTTTCCAAACATATAACCTCAGTGAAGGCCCAGCACCGATTACTAGTCAACATTTGGCAAAGATCCCAAAGAGATCTGCAGTCTTATCAGATAATAATCCTGCTACTAAAAGCAAACATCCACTCCTTTACTGGGATCTTTATATGGCTTTGCTAAAACATTTTTCTTTCTGACTTGTCAGCAGCCAAACTAACAAGACTTCAGTGACAAATGATCTACTTAACTCTACAGAAAGGAATCCCGACTTGGTTTTTAGGACTGTTTGCATTTTTATCTCTGAAAGATCCGACAAAGACACATTACCTTTCAAGGAAAGTGATGAGGCAGCCGCAATGTTTGGAAAAGAATCTGATTCCACCTGAGTGTTTTTGTCTTTTTGTTTGACGCTCTTGGGAAAGGAAGAAGATATATGCAGAATGTAATAAAAATCTGATCTACAATGGCGAGATTGTTCTAAATTTCTGAGATGCTATTTCCCTAAAACAATAAGACAAACAAATTATCTATGTTTTTAACTTTGAGGTAGAGTCTGGAACGACCACATACCTCCACAGATTTTAGGTGTCATTAATGAGTTGATGCAATGACAGAGTCAAAGAGAATAGATGCAGACGAGACCTTTGGAGGCCATTTAGCGTCTCCCTTTCTTGTTGGCCATTGTTTCCCGACGCTATGCCAGCCAGAGGATTTTTTGTTTCTGAATCTCAGGCTTGTAATCAAAGTGAGTTTGCTTCAGTTACTGGGTTTATATTCAAAGAAAGGCAGAGAAAAAGATTTGGTAAAATCTTACTTGGTAAGAGATGTCTTTCTGTAAGGGAGACTTGACTAAAGCAATTAATTTTCACAGATGCATAAAAGATGAACCAGGAAATATCTGCAAAGTCATCTAGTCCTTATAAAAATCTCAGAGAAGGCAACAATATGTTCTTACTGACTTCAGCATATGGTGTATTAATTCCATTACCTGGAAATTGTTTTTCCCTATAGGTAGACTGGTCAAGGGACTTTTACTCATTACGCTTACAAAGCCTGGAGTAATTCTGTATTTGTCTTGACCTTCTTAATCAAGACATCGTTGATCACCAGCCTTAATCCTTCTTGGATTCATCTCATTCTTCTCACCAAGCTACGCACCACTGGAACTAGCGGTTACATAATCAGCTTCAACAATTTATCTTTTTTTTTTCCTCCGTATTCATGCTTTTCAAACACCTACATACATATCACATCCTCCTTAGTTGCTCTAGATCCAATGTTTTATCTAATTCTTCATGACAGGTTGTCAATGTCAAGTATTATTGAGCCTTAAACAGAGCCAGGGATTGCCAAATGTAAAATTCAAGCATCTTCCCAACCATTATATAGCAAACTGTTGAGAGCTGATTGTGGGGAGGGCTTGATTCAGCAGCACTTACCTATATTTCTGAGAATAGCTTTTTAACCTCTTTTTTCTGTAAGGTTTGTTTCTGCCTCTTTGTTCTGAAGGGTGCAATAGTCTATTGCTGTAAGGGCTTATATGAAAATTATGTTCAATTTTCATCATTGGAGCAGAAGAGGCTATGAAGCCAAGGCGCAGCAATGAAACTCTTGACAAATAATGCATGGTCTACTTTCCTTTTCCTTCAAAAACATAATGGAAATGATATGATGGTGCAGTCCACAGGAATGTTTCATGGGCTTTTGAAAAATAAATGTGAAGCTTAAATTTGTCTTTAAATTTTGAATTAAATGTACTTTAACAACCATTGTTAAGGTGGATGATTCAGAAATGCATGCTATTACAGCAGCACGGAAACAAAATTGTGAAAAGAAAGTGGATTTATTTTAAAAATTGCTGTAATATATCGCCAAACCATTTTTATATATATGTATTAAGAAAATAATAACAAAAAATCAAGCCAGGCCACACAAGTGGAAATCTGGCATAATTATTACTCTTTTGACAACTGTGAAACTACTATTTTCAATTTGTAATTCAGCTGAGCTGATGACAGATTTCTCTCCATCATCATGGATTTATGAGCTCATCTTGTCACTTTTTCCCTCTTCCCACATTATTTACACAGGTTGAGGCAGGTTTTTTTTCTCTCAGAACAAATGGCAACATTTCAAGAAACACTATCAAATTGTGTAAATCCATAACTGGCTTTTGAATTAAACAGATTTCTTTCTGGATGTTATAGCTCAAATACTATAACACTAGGAAATAATCAGAAAGCAAAACTAACAGAGCGCCGTATGAGTAGAGTCCGAATGTCTTGAACGCCTTTCTCTTTTTTCCTTCTCTTTTTCTCACTCCAAAGACTACAGTGCCTCCTACCATGAGCAACTTCCCTAGGACTGTTCATTAGGACCAAGCAGATCACAACAGGTATGAAAATTACATGTGAATCCAAACATCCAGTTTTCATGTTATGCAGATTTTGGGGTTTTAGTTTGGGTTTGTGATTCTGGGTTCTCATTTGTTTGGGGTTTTTTTGTTTGTTTGGTTGGGGTTTTTTTGTTGTTGTTTTGGTTTTTTTCCCAGATGGAATCTGATAATTTATTCCTATTCTATTTAAATAAAAGGATTTTTATGAAAAGCAAATGAGTGGTTGGATCATAAATTAATACACCGCTACTGAGTATATGTGTAATAAAATGAGCAATAATTCCTCTATTATATTAGCAATATCGATCCAAAGAATAGCAGTGTTCAGTAAGTATCTACCTTCTGTATTTGTAAAATGTCGGCTGATAATGAAATATTTCACATGCCACAGTACCAACAAAGATATGAAATGGGAACTCAAATGGAAGTTGGTGATTTTAAATCAGCATGTTTAACTAATTTGCATGAAAGAATCTTAAAAGAGCGAGATGGCCGGTGCCCTGGGACGTAAGGGGAATAGGTACAAAAAGAAGAGTAGCCCTATAAAATGAACTTCAGAAGTTGAACCAAACACAAGGGGAATTCTGTTACATAGGTATTTTGGGGCTGGAATTTTTAGAACTTTACTTTTTAGGCAATGAAATCTCAGTGAACGTCTGAACTTTTCAAACTTTTAAAAATCCTAGCATTTAACTTCTCAAAATAAAAGATATCGCCCAGTTCTTCTTGTCTGTCCTTCCGTTATCTCCTACAATTTATATAATCTTTTCGACTTCACACCTTCAATATGAAGGATAAGAGTTGGAAGACAGAGTGTAGACATGTCATTACAATACTTTTATTAGTAGATAGCGTATGTCCTTGTATGAAGTTGGGAAACGATAGCAGGTAAAAGTGCCTTCCTGATTCTTTTGATTAGCTGAATAATCAAGCTGTTGTTTCTTCGAATGACCTTTCCTGTTACCATATAGCTTATTATCAGCTTCCCTACATTGCCTGTCCTCTAAATACTGTTCTCTCTATTGTAATTTCTTTCTTGACTCAGGAGAATATATTTTCTCCTTTACTTTTCTTCCATTGAAATTGTCAGCGTCTTCCACACTGCTAACTCTTTGACCTGGTAGATCAAGGTAATTGAATGCTTATCTCTCATTTAAATGATACTATTTAAAGTCTCATTTTAATATCAGTCTTATTTTGCACAACGTATAATATACGCAAGCTTCTATAACCCTGTCAGTATATGAAATTTCTTCAGAAATACCAGGGTCGACTAATGCTTTCAATTCACTTGTCTAGCATCGTATTACTTCATTTAGCCTGAAATACATACAGGAATTTGTTAATTGTATTCGGATGTCAAGCTTTACTAAAACCGAGTAAGAAGGACATTGTGTAAGAGTTTCTTGGGTACACGGTCCAGTAACAGTGGCGTGGAGGAGTCCAGTGTCTTTAAGTAACAGTATTTGCAAGAACAAGGTTATTTAGTATAAATAACTATGAGAGGGCCAGCTCCATCATTTGCATGAGCTTCTTTTCGCTCTTGGTCCTACAGAGACACTTTAGTTTACCTGTCTCAAATTTTGGAAAAAAAAATAAAAAATGTAAATCGTTTTTGTTGATGTAATTTAGGAAGCTAGTTTAGAAAAAAACACATAATGTCAGCAAAGGGAACTATTTTTATCACAGTATATTGTTTAACAACCCTTTACGGTCATCAAATATAGTGCATCTATAAAATGCAAGGCAGCTGCAGAGGATGAACCAGCAGTTTAAAAATACTAAAGAGCCAAAAAGTTATCCAATTCCCCATCTCCCTGATCCACTGATACTGTTCTGCACAGAAGTGAAGATATGTGTATACTCATTGTTTACAAAAAATTGTGAGAGTTTTAAAATTAGGCAACTTTAGGAAGCAATTTAAGGAACTTTTAAAATGAGGAGAGTGAGTGACTGTCCAAAGTTACAAGCTGAGTTAACGTCCTCAGAAACACTTTCTTTTGCATTAAACAGTGATGTTCTTACAAGCCTGAGATAGGATTAACACCACTGAAGTTCACAGAAGTATGTTGGTGTCCAGCCCTATGCCGATCCGATCTAAAGGGCCAAATTCACACTTAACTGGAGCTGCTCAACTTCATCGCCTTCTGTCGAGCTGTACTAATTTCCATCACAGTAATACAGAAACCTGATGCAGAACTGAAAACTATTAATGGCCCAATCCACCATAAACCAATATTATATAAAAATAATATTGTGGCGGTTTTGATCTTGGTTTTGCTTTGATCTGCATCCTGATGGCACGTGTAACAATTAACCGTTGTGCTCACGCTCCAGTTTGCTGGGAGCAAAAGGCATTGCTCGAAAAAGCCTTGCTTTTTTTTTTTTTGGCCTGTTTCATTAGTTTTCAGCTAACCTCCAAATATTTGGCTCTGTGTTAACTATTCTTGTCTTTCAGCTTCCTTTTCTATTGCTGTCAAGCTCACATCCATTCTTCCCCCCACTGAATCTCCATCATCAGTTCTGCCCTTCAACCTCCCTACCTGCTCTCCATCACTCTTGCAAGATTTCATCTCTTCTCTTGGAGTCAAAGATACAGCTCAAAGATTCAGGCAGAAAAATACTGCTGTGAAAAGCTAACTAAAATCCAAAGGAAAAGAAAAATCACAACTAGGATTTGGGAGCCTGTTCCAAGGAGCAATGAAGGAGAACCCTTCCACGCCTGGCTGAAAACTTCCAAGCCAGCAGTAGGTATGGCATCGGGGCAGCGATCATATTAATGTTTAGCTGAGTAGTATTTAGCTTAGAAAACCGCTGTGTGTAGTAGCTAATAAATATTTGCTCTGTACTCTTGAATTGTGTGTACACAGAGACTCCCTGCACATGGCAAAAGATGCCCAAACAAACGTGCAGAGAGGAAGGGATACAGAGGCAGCTAACTAGGATTTTGCTCACCTTGGCAGGGCTAAATTTTCCTAATGATTTTACTAGTGATAGAGCTGGTGACCCATGGTCTTATGTCACTGCAAGGATAATCCAGTCCCAGCCAAAATCCCACCATACGGGAGAAAAATCACAGCCATTGTCAACAATTTGCAGCACCTTGATAAGTACTTACTGTATTTATGCAAACTAACAATTCAGTTTTATTTTATGAATGCCATTTTATCTTCCATTTTGTGCTGAAACCTTCAAAGGAGTAACAAACATTCCTGCATCGACCCCAGCACTAGCCGTGGAGAACAAGAAAAGTCTGTAAAGCGGCTGATTTTTCATTCAAATGGAAACAGCATGGCACAAATAGCCGGCCACTACGCCGAAGAAACAGTCCTGCCAGGCTGCTTTATAATCCTTCACTTAAAGATGGATCAGCCAGTCTGCTTTCCCTGCTTACTTGGGAGTCGTTCTCAGCTAACATTCCCTTATTGCAAGGACCCAGGACCAATTTTTAATAGTCTATTGTAGTTGTAGCTTTTAGTCTTTCCCTAATAAACTGAAATTTCTTAGAGGTTGTTCAAAAGCACTTCTCTGAGTAGCTGGCCTGTGAATTCTCCTCCTGTGGATAACATTGAACTCAGCCAAGGGAAAGTGGTTTTGGTTGAGGTTTTTTTTTTTCTTTTTTTTTTTTTTTTCTGAGGATAGATTAAAATCAGTAAAAAATGTGATCAGCAGGAGAAGTAAAGAAGGAGTCTCCTGGTTCCTAAATGACCTGCCGTAGCCTGATTTTGCCGATTTTCATACACTCTAATGCTAGTTAGTCATATACTCCTTTTTTTTTTTTTTAAAGTTATTTTGGAAAAACATATCAAAGCGACAAAACCTATTTAAACCTGACAGAAAATATAGCAGACATAAAGCATTATAGTACAATTGCATGCAGTTAACTCTTCTCCTCCCATCTCCCCTTTGGCCGTAAGAGGGATTTCTACACCCTGGTACTTATCCTGCCTTTCAGAGGCCTTAGATGTCTCTTTTCTCATTTTGCAAAGAGAAATTTGTTTGCAGCTCTGAGGGTCACTGTAAGATCAAAAAGCCATTGTTGATAATCAAAAGCCTGAACTTTTTTTGCGTCTGTGGGTCTTTGACTTCAAAATACCTACACAAAAATCAGCGCAAAAGCAACAGCCTGGCGCTTCACTGGAATTTCTCAGGTAATTCATCCAGACAACCTTGGGCAGTTACCCTGTAGATACAGTGATAATCAGAAATATTACCAATTAATGACTGCCAAATTTACACATACATAAGCTTAGGTATTATCATCCCTGAGTTATGAAGTCATCCGGCTCTTTCAAAAACCATGGCATTTCTCCCTGCCTTCCATGCCACAAGACAAGAAGGTCTTTGCTGTTAAGGAAAGGTTTTCTATATATATCAAAACATTTCAATTAATAGTGCATATCAACAAGTGGACATACCGAATGAACCAAAATAGCCTAGCATGAGGGATTGGAATATATGATGTGCAAGATGAAACCTGGTCTATTTAGGAAAGGGTAGATGGAAGCTTGTAGCTGATGTTTGGATCAGGTTTCTTTAAATCAGACAGAGAGCCCTTTCCTGCTCCCTCCTTTCTAATCCTGGCGTCTTATAATGGTTTAAAGAGGAATAGTTTATACAAGCCTATAATAATATGCTTACCAATATTGTAGATGCGGATGCCTGAGAGCAAATGCTTTATGCGAGACTGCAGAACAGTAACTGCTACATTCCTATTTCCCTGTGCTCATAACTTCTGCAAACCTTCACACTCCTCATATTTGCTTTTGCCAAAGATATTTCCACTTCTTTGTACGGAATAAATAGTTCCAATCAGAACACAAAAAATAGCGAAGAAATAAAATGAAAACAAAACCAGAAAATAAGCGTAACGCAGCTCAGCATTTAGAGCCGAAATCAGCCAATGTGTGAGAACCAGCAGGGGACACGACGCAAAAATCCTCTGAATATAATGACCATGGCTTTGAAGAGAAATTGAAATCGCAGCTGTGAGGGAAAGGAGGTGTCCCCTTCACTTTTTTGCAGTGCTGTGAAATATTCGGTAGGTTCAAAGCTTTCCTAAGCTAATTTCAGAGTTAGCGCTACAAAGTCAGGTGCAGGGAAATACCCATCTGAAATGCAAACAAATGTATTACTTTAATTCACTCATTAAAATGGGCAAGATAGTTATGGCATAAACCCGTCATTCTCAGCTTATTCACTAGTCTCCTTATTTACTTTTTCTAGACCCGTCCATGAAACCCCGTCTCTCAAGCTAGCAGGTGACAATTGAGCTTGTCTAGAGAAATTGAACTACAGACACATGTTTCTTCCACCCTAATCATCTCCCTCAAAAAGACACGTAAACAACAGTGCTGAGAACTCCTACATAAATCACACAACTCAGTAACTTTTCCACCTGCATATTATTCTAAAGTTATCTCAAAAGATGTTCTGATCTTCCATAACAGAACAAAGAAGCTTTTTGTCTCTGTAAATGATTTGCAAACAGAAAATAAACACTGCAGATGGCCTAAAGTCAATGTTTGAGATTTTTTTTTTTTTTTTTTAATTGGAGAATCCTGATTCATCAGTATTTGACAACTTTGCCAAGACTTTTCTTCACTCTCCTGAACGCACACTGTGGAAGGAGGAAGACAGACATAAAATCATTCAGACGGACAAAGGGCAGAATAAATAATTCCTCTCTATGTAGACCAATGAATCTTTAATTTTGTATACAGACTGAAAACTGCAATGGGAGACATTAATTCCACACTCTCATGGTCCTGGTAATTGTTTTGATTGTCAGGTTTAAATTCCTGTATCAATTCTGGTACAGCAAAATCTGTATTTCCCACATCCCTCAGCTATTCTGTGTTAAAAGAGTAGCATGGCTCTGTGGTTTAAAATACCTTTTGCATTCCACAAGAAACCTTCACGGTGTAAGAAATGGCTTTTTACCCTCACTTTTAGCAATTTGGCCCAGTGAATAAACACACACATATGTGTATATACATGTAGATGAAACAACAAAGGCACCATGCAAACGAAAGGCGCAACTGAGAACCTCAAAGAGAAATGTATGAAATTAGGACTTGATTAAAAAAGATTATTTTCATTATTAGAAAGAACACCCTATTAATATTAATTTAAGCCTAACAACTGAAATGCTTAATTATTAGATCAACCAGGCAGCAGGCTCTTCTTGGATCCTTTCAATAAACTATTCCAGACCATCAGGGCTGAGATCTCTCATGGCTGAGATGCTGGGACAGCAAATCATGCAGAGTTGGGTTTTTCTTCTCCTGTATTCTTTCCACAAGGCTGAAAATACGCATTTTGGGAAGATGGGGAGAAGAGCACAGTGGGAAGAAATTTTGGGAAAAGCAGACTAGAGAACTGTACATGAATGAAAGTAATGAATAAAACTTCCTTTTTTTTCTTTTTTTTACTTTCTTTTAGTAAGGCATATGCATTTTGCAATCGAGACATTTTAACTTTAAAAAAAAAACAACAAACAAACCATTCAAAGAAAAAGCTTTCAGATGGTACCTGAACTGAGATTCTGTGTAACCAAAACAGAATTTGATTTAATTGATTTAAAACGCTCTTAACGGTCCTGCAACCTACACATCTCTTCCATTTAACTCTGCTTGGTGCCAGGTACCAAAGGGAATATGGTTTTGCACCTGTTAGAAATAAATAATTTAGGTTGAGGAAAAGTCTAATTCTAAGCATAGCAGCGATAACCAGATATAGATGCAGTTCTCAGAGAAATACCTATCCTCTGTATGAATAAACAGAGGTTTAGACAAAATTAAACCTGGATGAGGATTCTGAAGGCTGCTGAGAAAGATGCCCAGACATGGAAGCGATACATCAGTGATACCAATGTCATTCTTAAAAAGAATTGTAAATATCTCAGGATTGTACTGAAGGTTAGAGAGGGAAGTCCTCTGTCCATACTCAGAAGGCTTTCCAAATTGCTTAACTAAGCCCTAGTAAAGCAGACGCTCTAGTAGCCATATTTAAGCTAAGCAGCACAATAGACAATTCGTAGAATAGAAAATTCGATATTTAGGGTATGGTCGGACAACCACACCCCCTGAAGTTTACTGGCGCACACCACAGACCCACCACCAGAGAAAGAGTGAGTGGTGTTGAGCCAGGCGCAGGGTTACGTATTCTCATCCTCCCCCCACCTACACTCAGGTTTTCTTCTCCATTCCCACTGCCCGCGAGTCTTTAGTGGCTCTTTTCTCACCCCCTAATTCCATATAAATATTTTCCAGAGACTGCTTCAAATGTGCAAAAAAAAAAAAAAAAAGGAATAGTGGAGAATCAAGCAAGCTAACCAACCCAAAAACTATTTTTAGCCATTTTATTTGCAAGGAAGGTATTTTTACCTACACTGTTAAATGCTTCATGGCAGAGGCTGTCTCAAAGCCTGAATCTGCCTATTGCTCGCTGCAAATGATACTTCATCTCAAACTGTCTCCTGGTGGTTTTGGTTTATTACCAAATAAGTAATAATAACAGCTGAAAATAAATTAACCTATTAGTATTGACTGAATGGAGAAGGATATCATTAAATTAAAGAGAGAGTTAATACTTCCCCGTCAGTCAGAAGAATCAAAAAGAAAATTCATTAGTAAAATTTTGGCAAAGATTTGCAGTTTTTATAAAAGAAATTTGAGATACCTTTCCGCTTTAGAAGCCTCATAACAAAGTTATATTCTACAATATCTTTTTAGTAATGATTAGGTATCCAAAGTGAGTGCGATTTTTTTTTTCTTTTATTTAGAGGACACTATTTATATATTAAGAAATCAAAGATGACTAATCTAAGAAACTGGTTTGACCACTTATTTCAGACAAACTTGGTTTTAAAGCCTAAATTGAGCTTCCTACTCTAAAGCCGCAGACTGTTAGGTATTCTACAAAAAATATGCATTTTTTGGTATTCTATATAATTCTATCATCATTAAAAATTCATGATAGTCATCCATAGCGACAAAGACCACTCTGAAAATTAACAGGAAAAGAGATTTTGAAACAAATGACATGATCTTCAGTTCTTTACCACTGAACAGAAGAAGTTAAAGTGAAATTGCATGTTCCTAATACCAGCTAGCATTAACATTACAGAAAAAATACTGAAAGCGTTTATGAGAACTCTAGAAGAACTTGATCCCCTAAATTTCTGGAACTCTACAAATTTGGATGGTAATACAGCATGCTTATCAGAACCATATATATTAAGCCAACAGACTTTAAAAAAAATGATTAAAATCTGTAACATCACTGCAAAAAACCCCACAACTTTTTGGTATCTGTGACCTTCCGTAACTCAATCGATAAAGTATCGTAAACACACAAATTTCCCACCTGTTATCAGTAAGAAACAAAGGTAAATACCAGGTATGGTAATTTACAGCTTTCCTGCTGCCTGAGGATAGATTGCAGACTGTCATCCTATCCAGATCATTTCCTACTGAAGTATTGGTGCATCAAGGCTTGAAATCAAATACCGGTCCCGTGGTCAACACACCATTTTTCTTTCTAGCATATTATTTGGTCAGACTGTAGAAATGTGATCTTGAAAATTGGAAAACCCTGAGTCGTAGATTATTCCGCACCTTTGCCAACTAGATAGGTACCAGAGCAGCTGGAAAGCTTGACTGTTTAATCCAGTTTAATGCGACAATGAAAGCATCTTGGCGGCCCTGAGCCACAGAAAGGCGCTTAGCCTGAACTGGATGACTTTACAACCCTGTTTTCTCAATGTGCAGTAGTAACAAAATGTAACAAAAATGTTAATGAGGTAAATTAAGTGCAAGAAGTCAAATGATTCTGATAATATCATAACTCTGTGTCAGCTATCTTGTACACAACATTCGTGCTAAGGAAGGAGGCAGCGTAAACTATTCTTTGCATCGAGCATGACTGGTTTTGAAACCTAAACAATCTTCTCATATAATGAATTCACAACAGAAAGTCAGGAAGAAAATATTTTTCGATGGTATGGATTATCTTTTGTTCAGATTTTAATTTTCCATTTGTTTTAAGCCTATGAAAATAAATTAAAAAAAAAAAAGAAAGAAAAAACTTGCAATCTACCCAAATACCTGCCAAATAGAAAATAGACTGGATATGTACAGGTGACACTAATCTGGTTTCGTTCATACTCTGTGCTTCTTATGTCTTTTCAATTTAGCCTTTAAAACCAAGCTGGAGTGTGCTTGAATTGCCATGTACCTAAATTGTAGGCTACAGCGAGACTCCTCTCATTGACATAATTCTCTTTTCAGTAAAATCCTAGAGGAGCAAAATGACAGGCAGGAATTCCACATCCCACTTCTGACTCCTCTGCACCTTTGCCCAAGCTCACACCAGCCCACAGGAATATATGAATATCAAAAAGCTTCAAATGCTGATTGTAAAGTTTAAGGTAAGCTGCCTCTGATTTCTAGAAACACGGAGCTCCTCAATGGTCCCAAATGACTTGACTGAAGTTGTCTCAACTTGGAAAATCAAAAAAAAAAAAAAAAAGGAAAGAAAAATAGAAAAAAAGGACTGGGGTGGGGGGGAAGGAAGGCGCTGAAAACATTTGCTCCTGCTGGCAATGCTGGCCAATATACTCTAGGCATTTTTGCCATTTCACAGCAAGCAAGTATCAGCTTCGCTGGACAGAAGCAAAATTTACATTTTATAGCAATAGCCTGCAAATTCTCACTTTCCAGTTTTACTCTAAAATATGTATTATTGATAACTGAAGTACTATACACCTTGCACTGGGTAATTTCTTGATTGTACAACTAGACTGGCTCATCACTGACATAAATACTGGCATACATGCTGTAAGTGTATAAAGCAGTATATCTCGAAATGCTGCATCTACAGCTAAATCGCAATTATATGCATCCCAGTGTGTGTATATATACATATTATTTTTCTTGCCTCTTTCATATCTGAGTCACTTGCAACCCATGTTCCTTCCTCTTAGCTCTATGCATGCCACTGCACCCTATTTTATCCGTTTGTGCTGTTAATATTCCTTTCACTCACACGTTTCCTGACCTGCAGGGCCACAGGGTTATCAGTACAGAGTTCAGCACAAAGACATGGTATTGACTGCCATCATGTTTTAATTTATTTGCTTTCAAGTGCACTCAAGTGTTTCTCGAATAAGAATTAATTCTGGTTTATTTTTTCATGGTTGGATGAGACTTGACTTCACACTGATCATTTTTCTCCACCAGAGAGCAGCCTAGAAGGTCTTTGCATTGCTTATGTCTGGTTTTATTTGACTTTCTTGCATCAAGTTTTTCTCTACCTGTCTGGCTCTAACACTGGCCCTTCTTACCATACTACCATACTTCTGTAGTTCTCTACCATACTTACATCTGCTCCGCTGTCTTCGGTCTATAGCTGCTGCATATGGTTTCTGACTCATCACAGCCTCAGCTGCTGTCTTTCCCAACATATGTGACTTTTTGAGGGCTGAGCCACCAACTCAATGTCCATCTCAGTTTCTTGTCTCCTTTGCTGTAAGAGGCTGCCAACAAAACCTCATTATCTCTTAGTAGGTTCTGCCTCCTTTTTATTACTTCTGTTTTCTATATTTCTGTTATTCTGGTATCACTCTTTCTCTGTTATTCTGGAATTCCCATCCTCGAGAATATTCAAAACTTGCCCAGATTAGACGTTGAGCAACCTAATCTAAGATGACAGTGGCTCAGACCAGAGACCTTCACGGGTTCCTTCCAAGCTAATTATTCTGTGATTGAACGTCTCACTATGCGATGGACAACTAAACGGGAAGCAGAATCTGGGTCTTCCAGTCTGTCTCGGTATTATCCCTGGAATTTGTACAGCGCTACCCAACTTTGCTCTATATTTTCTTGACTTGCTTTCTTTTGTATTGAAGTCTTGCTTGCTTTTTTTCCTTTGCCACCAACGTCTTTTGTTACTTTGTGGATACCGAGATGAAGTCATCCTGTACTCAAAATTCCATGTATAGCTCTCTGTCCTTGCTATTTGGAGGCATTTCATTTGCTCAGATCTGCTTTTCTCAGCAAATGATTCACAATTCCCATGAACACTCCTGCTTCTAATTAGAGATTCGTTAAGATTTTCAAGGCTATTCCCAGATATCACAGTTCTAACACTGCAGTGTCTACTCTTTTACTTGTTTATTCCATGCAAGAGAAAATGTAGAGAGCTCATGAACAACCATCCCAACCCATTGAGGGCAAAAATCGTCAGAATACATATAATTCCTTACCTTAGTGCCCCTATAGTTTCTCATCCAATTTTCTCCCCCAAATAGGGTAGAGAATTCTTAATTCTGACCTTGTCATTTTTGTTGCCTCTACATACTCAGTGCTTTTATACTGGTGGCATGCCCAGTGACCCTGGCAGAAATACCTATGGAATTTTCTGTCGCGTTTTGGGATTCACCAGACAGACAGCGATCACCCGGTTTAGCTTGTTTCACATAATAGCATTTAAGAGACTCACAGTGAAACTCTTGCTTCATAACAGGGCACTGGCAGAGATTCTGCAACTGAAGGTTGCCTTCAAGACTGACTTTGCTTTGACTTTTCCAAACATTTATTTCCTACACCTGACCATTTCTCCAGCTTTAAGATAGACCATTGTAAATGCATAATTCAAAAGATATAAAAAAGTTTGCACAGGGAATTTTGAGGAGCAGAGGTTCACAAATACACCTTGCTTTAGAATATTTGGATTAGAGAAAAAAAATACCTCTTTTGGGGAGGACCCTTGGTTTTTTTAATTTAGCTGTCTTCATTGATTGAGTTTTTAATGCAGTCCCATAAATAATTTCACTGAGAAGAGCAACTGGAAGGCACATTTGTGTGGCACGATAGTGAAAATGAGCAACCGAGGAAAACTGGCATTCTTGAATCACATTTTTTTACCCGAGAGAGAGTAATGTGAAGTTCTCCCCTAGAGGAAATTCTTATGTAAAGCAGAGCGGATTACCAGCATGGGCCCAGCTGCTCTTTTATTAAAACATGTATCTGCAGTTGCAGAAATAAGAATCACCCAGAACTCTCCTGAAATTGATGCCATTAGTAAGATGCTACAAAGGACACAGTCTCAGAACTGTTTGGTCTGATCAAAACCCTACCAACGTCTGAAGAACAATCTTAATGATTTTTATAGGATTTGATCTATTCCTTATTGTAATACTAGTTACTTTATTGCTGGAGAAAGACATGCTAAATTGTTCTGCATTTATAAGTTAAAAGCATGTCTTGAAATCTTCCATTAAAAAACCCACTCAGTTACAACTTTTCACTGATTTATCCCACTTTAATTTCATATAGATGAATCAGCAGTAAACCTCATTTACTGCATCAGGTTTTTTTTTTTCCCCTGACATTTTCCTAATACCCCAAAATGATCAAGAAGGCAAACTCTGTAATGGAGTTGGCTACTTTCACTATCTGACTATCAAGTTATAGCTTTACACTTAGGGTTCATGTTACAAGCAGCAAGCGAAATAATATTTCTTTCCAACAATATTTAACAGCAGCAATGGAAAAATCACAACCGAACATCTTAGTTTTCCTTGTATCAACAAGACAATAAAACAAAAAATTAGAGCAAGAAAAGTGGAGCTCAGCCACACAGTAAGGTAGTTTAGGAAGAATATTTCTAGAGTAGTCAAATGAAGTTAAATCTTTCCGACTGAAATTAAACAATGAAAATGATGACTGCAAAACATTCCTGACTTGAATGCATTCCTGAGGATACTTCAGTATCCTTTAAGTAAGACTCTCAAGACAAAAATACAATTTTATCTATAAAAAAAACCCTCATTTTTTATTTCCAGTTATGATGAAAGATGAAGAAAGCCGAAATGTAGGAAAATACAGATTAAAGAAAATCGTAAATATACTTGGGGCTTAAAAATAAGATTCGACATCTGTTTTCTTATGGTTTTCCTGTATTGCTATTGCACATCTCCCACGCAGGTGTCCTCCTTTTTGCTTTCTTTTAGTTGTCTTACTCAACTCTGGTCTTCGCTTCTTCACATATTCCGCTTTTCAGTCTTCTGCCTCTCATTGCATTCTCTCCTCTCTGTTTTCTTTTCCCTGGCAGACAAGCATGTGGGTTTTGCCCTTATGGCCCAGCCTATACAGCACTGCTGCTACCCTGCTCCATCTACTGGGATTACTGACTGCAGCATGTGCTCCAAAACCTGGTATCCTACTGGAAAAGAGATGAAGAGCACAGAAACCAGCCTGGCCACTGATAACAGCCAGCTTCCAAAGACCGCAGCTTACTACATGGCTAGATGGAACTCTGAAGTCCACGGTTTCTTTTACAAAAAGTAGAGCACATGCCAAAACTGCTACTCATACGACCTGAATGCCATAGCAAGCGTTACACTTCTGCACATCTATGGATGTTACAGAACATTGCAAAGAGATTTTTATCTCATTTGTACCAAACAAAAATAAATGCAGATCAGCAGCTTAATATTAACATCCCAAAAGCCAGCCCTGCCTAAAGATGTATGACTTAAAGGATATTAGATGAGAAAGGTGAATTGATGCAAGCCCTTCCTAGCTTTAGCAACAGGCTCTGAACATCAATTTGGTCAATAAAGTATTTAAGCCCTCAGTGCTATGTGAGCTGTTGTAAGATTAATTTCTGAAAGCCTTTTGCAGTGTAAAAAGGTCTTTAATTTATTTTCACTCTAGGCACCACGGTCAGCACGAGCACAGGAAACTTGCTTTCAGTTATTCTTTTAATTTCAAGGCTTTTGTGAGCTGGTGGACAAGGCAGAACTTACACCTTTTGCTTCTATGTATATTCACTATGCGTTGAGCCCTGAAGCACTGACTCAAGGAAAGTCTGTCCTTAGCACACGCTTAAGTAAATACGGATCTCACCGGTGGGCTCAGATTTACTCGTGGTGGTGACGGCTCAGTCAGCGCATCAGGGGAAATTGGAATTTATGTTGTTTGGGTTTTAGGTCCAGTGGAGCCAGCTCGCCTGCCTCTGTGGCCAGCCGGGAGAGGGTCTGCAAACGGCTTTGCAGAGCCACGTCTCGGAAACGCTGACGGCAGTGTCTCCTACCAGGTAACATGACATTCAGACCACGAACAAACCTCGAGAATATGACCCTGGTGTTAGTGAAGTCAGGACGACTTGTGAGGATTGCATGCAAACCCCTAATTTTAGATTTTGCCTTATGGGACAACGAGGCTGCCTTCTCCACCTGATGTCAAACACCAAGCTCACTCCAGCTGCAGCTGCGTGCATGGCACACACACACACACCCGCTCGAATGCAAAATGGCACAGAAATCAAGACGTTTGTATGCCAGCACAGTATACGCCGCTGCTTTCAGTATGTGGCAACTTCCAAGTCAGACACGCTGTAATGAAGACAACATTCCTGGCTGCCTCTTCTTCAGGAGAGGTGGGGTAAGTAAACACTGCCAGAAATTATCCACCAGGAGGACTTTGAAAATCAAACCTTTTTTGCAGTGCTAACTACGTTTGGTTGGTACTACCGAATCCTCACATGGAACATATAAATGGGTATTTATTTGCCAACTAACTTCAGGCACATAATGTGGCTTGGGTTCCTCATATAGTTAATGGAGAAAGGTAGGTGTTATCAGAAGGCCACTCAGAGCACAAATAGAGTTACTACCTGCCAAAGATGCTCTAAGTCTTCCCAAGTTAGGTGCCGCCGAATGTAACACACGACCACCCCTTGGGAGCCTCCACCCAATGCTTTTGTGCAACGCAACTTCTGTGCCACTGCATGTAAAATCAGCTGCCTCCCCCAGGGTCCAAGTGTATTATTATTCCAAAGCAGCCCATCTACTCTGCATTCACACCGGGCAGTATGTTAATTTGGAGTCTGAACAAATTGTATCTGCGATGTGGCCGTGTGTCACTGACCCAAACCGAGCACGAACCTGGTTCTGTGGTGTACCAGCACAGCTGCAGATGCTCCTCCGGGTCGGACATCACATAGGGCCACGAGTGTATCGCGTGGCACAAGAGTAAGTGCCATACAGCCAGCGGGGCCGCAGGCGACAACGGCTCTGGTCACCCTGGTTGCCTCGGGATACACTCTGCCTGTCCGTTCACGGGGGTTTACTCTTCAGTATGTAACAATTTGTGGTTTGCATCTTGATTAAATGACAGAAGTTCCTATGGAGTAAATTAAGCACACTGTAATGAATGCAAATCAATGGATCTATTAAATTCTTTCCCTTCTACTGCATCAGAATTACTTTTTTTATTTTCTAAGCATGCATTTTAAATCAACCTTTTCAAGAAACTTGGGCATAAAATACAGATGTGCAAACACCACCGCCTTCCAACTGCCACATTTACCGTTTGCCAGGCGATCCAATATTCTTGTTAAAATTCATTATCTCAAATTTGCAGCACACCTATAATGACCCCATAATCAGAAGATAAAGCATGGCAACTTGGACAGCTCTCTTGAGTTGCCTACTGATCTAAATGGTTTTAAGCAGTTTTGGAAGCTCATGCTGGTACTGAACATGGTTTCTAGACGGATACGTGGGGAGACCATAGCAAAGCAGAGACCACTGTAGTCATCGTTTTGCTGTGGTGCGTGTGTATGTGTTTATTTAATAATTCCAAGAGTTATTCTGACTTGGCACCCTGCAGTCCCTGACCCCAAATGCCACTCCACTGGATATAAAAGCTATATGCTCAGGCATAGATTGGCCCACAGATCCTGCTAGCAGTAAGCAGAACTGCTTTGTAAGTCCCATCTGCTGGGAGGTCAAGACTTCATTATCTGAACCAGTAAACGAGAGATTAAAATGGACTCTGGCCAATTTAGCACATCTGCCATGGAAGAACATCAACCACCGGTGCTTTCAGGGGAGATGGGTTATTAAATGAAGTTTCTCCAGAGATATAAAAGGTATGAAAGACACAATAATGCATCAGCTGCCTCTCGCTGGGACAAATCTTCCCGATCCACCATCCCCACAAACATCCTTGGGTGTATTCTTACTCTGTATGTTCACTGGGGTGACTGTGCTCCCACCTCTATCCTGTTAAAGAGTAGAGACATAACTAAATCAACACAAAACTTCCTGGCACATAGCTACTCAAAACTTTCCGGCACATATCTGATCACTTGGTGATCAGACCTGAAACATAAGTCTTTGACAAATTCTTCAATGTGGCCCATGAACAATAGAGTACGAGAGACGTGAGTTAGACTTATACTAAATAAAAGAAATTGGAATAACATCCCAAAAGAGTATAATTTCCCGCATGACCTCAAATAATCTTGTAAACAGAAAGCAGCACGTATCCACTAAGCTCTAGGCCAAGTACATGCATGCTGCTCAGCATCTGATGCTGCAAATGATGGTTCTAGAAATTTATTATTTTCATTTCCTTCAGTAAGTTTAAGAACTGAACTGTATTTTTATTAGGGAACCAAGCTTGACTATAAGACACTTATTTCTTTAACCCTGACTTATCTACAGAAAGAAGGAAAACATACTTCATATTTTTCTGTCCAGGTGTTTTGATGCACCGGTAATACAACGCTTAAGGTCCCCAATAAACGCATGACCCAAAAGAATGCCTAAAAAACAGCTCTTCAGACTGAAGAATAAATGAGTTGTTTGGTGAGGTGAAGCCCAGTATAATTAGTTTGCTATTGTTTCATGTAATGACACTACACCTTGAGAAAGACCGTGATAACAGCCAAATACAACAGACGCTCTGTTCTTTGTCAGGAAAAAATGCTTTTCTTTTTTTCCATGGTAGAGTTTGGTATAATAATTCTCACCTAAAGATGACCCTATATTTTAGCATTAAAAGTAGACAAAAATAGTGTATTTGTAATTCTAAATCCTGCAACCTCCAGAAATAGTGTATTTATAATTCTAAATCCTGCAACCTCCAGAAGTATAAAATAAATATCAAGTGGAAAAGCGAAGAGGCTGAAAAAGGCTTTGTGCTCCCTCTTGTTACAGTCCATCGTGCTTATCATTTTTTTAACAGGAAGAAGAATTCGGCAATGATTCAAAATGCTCATATCTGTAACCAGAACAAGAGGAACGGTAGAGTTCACCAGCTCCAGGAATTTTTTTTGCCTTTTAAGTCCAATCGAGAACAGCTCTGTAGGCTTAGGTACATTCCTGCAGTTAATGTTCAACTCCACTAGGTGTCATCTACCACTGCATTTCTACAGGGAATATAAAAACGCCGGCACCTAAGATGTCTCGCATTAGTATTTCTATATATTAGTAATTCCTCGTGTTAAGTTCTCGGGATTTATCTATAAATTCCCATTCTATATATAACTTATGCACATATCTTATTATTACAACTGCCCTTGCTACTCTTAATTAAGTGTATTTTGTACAAAAATGTACCTTCTTGAATGTATGGAAAGCTGTCACGTTCTCAGAAAAAAACATATCCAAACTCCAAAGGAAAACAAAACCTGTTCCATGCCTTTCTATCGGACATTCCTATGCCTGAAGAGTGCTATTTCTGGATGCACAGGCCATTTCTGAGAGACAGCTAGAAATTATTTCAGTCTTGTAATTCTACTACCCTGGACGGCGCTGAGCGTTTATAATTCAGTGTATATTTCTGTATGTATTGACAAGCATCATCAAAACTGCATTGCTGAGAGGCTGATCTTCGTCAGGTAAGTAGCTGGAACAGTTTTTTGCTAGTGCAAAACCCACCTTAGTCCAGACACACTAAACTATTTACCTTTAGGGTTCTGACTTTCTCCATGTTAAGACAATCTTTACACCCCACCCCCCTGTGAAATCTGAATCTACGACTGGTCATAATTAATGCAAATAAAATGTTCAGCTGAGATTTGAAACCAGCAAATGGTGAGATAAATATGGTTTTCAGGTGTATAATGGAGTTCATGTATAAGCCAGTACAGGAAGGTATTGTAACTGCTGTGTGAGGCATTGATACTGAAACACGATAAAAAATTCCATCATTCCTGTTCAAGACCTATAAAGCCCAAATATAAGTACTGAAAGAAAATTGCTGTCAGAGCACTCCGAAGCACAGGGCTGTCCAGGCAAGGAATGGGGCCCCGAGGAACTTGCTGTGTTTAGAAGAGCAAATAAAACCAGAAGGACATAATATTATGAACGGCCAATACCTCTAGAAGAAAGGAGCAGCAAAGCTTCAAGCTAGAGGGCAATTCTGGCCCAAGAACAACTAGATATGATAATCGATTAATTTAGGTTAATTCAGAAAAGATAAATAACTGTTAAAATGTTGAGGTTTCTGAAACGACTTCTCAGTCGGGAGTAGTAGCTGGCCAACTATTTTTAAGGTAGATGTTTCTCCGTTTATCAAAGTTATATGATACAATTCCTTTTGGAAGAGGTTAGGAAAAAAAAAATCAATGGTTTTCTGAAGCAACTGAGATACCATATATTCTAATTCAAATTGATGACATAGGCCATGAAAATGAATATATATCACAAATTTAATTTGCTTTTACTTTTTAGTTTATTATGCTTAAACATTCTACTATCTCAAAACATTTCATATATTTTCTACCTCAATGAAACAACACACTATAATGTAGTAATCATTTATCTGTGATAAGGAACAAGATAGTACTAGTCAAGATTAATTTAAATTTCTTCTTATTGCATTATTCATTAAGGACTACTACTGATGAGTAGTGGGGTTCTAATCCATTTTAATGCATTTCTTTATTTTTGTATATACAGCACTATATTGTAACTTGCATTTAAGTATACTACGTTACTAACTACATGTCATAGCAAAATTAGGACCTGCTTGTAGTCCTAGGCCCATAGGCTACACCTTTTAAAATGTTGATTTTAAATAGTGCAAAATTCACAGTCATCTTCTTATGCACGAAGTTCACGCTACACATTGGACGCTGGATTTGCAGGATTTAAAAGCAATAAACTCTTTTGTGATTAATTTACTCCTCTAGCTTAAATATGGCTTGAATGCTTGGCATGCACTGTACGATTAAACTAGGAGGTATCTTGATTTGTGCTTTACACGGGCAGTAGGCACTTAAAAAGAGAAACAAACAAACAAAAAAGAAATCAAATCCAAATATAAAAACCCCCAAAGGATTATGGATAAAATGCAAACATGAAACGTTTAGACTGAAACGTGACTATCGATAAAGAATGAAGAAGCCCAGAAAACAAAGATGGAAAATATTCTACAAAATTAAGCAGAATTTTCCCTGCCGCTGGGTACGATGGACCAGTCTTGTCAACGGGAAACGGCGTAACTCCAAATACTGACCGGACAAGGTGCCTCGACGCATACGCTCCCCGCCAGACAACGCTGCCTGCCAGTGCAGGCAGGGGAAGGTAAGAGCCCTCTCCGCTGCCGCTGCCCAAGTACGTCTGCTGTCACTCTCTTGGATCTGTACAATTTATTACGACACATAATCTGCAGCTATCTTTTTTCTGTGATGTTTCATAAAAAAGCCAAACTGGAAACTCTTCCAAAATTTCCAACTTCAAGGTGATTTTTGGGAATCATATTTAGCAAACTAACTCAAAGTAAGTACAGGGGTAAAAAAAAACCCAAAAAAACAGAAAAAGAAAAAGGTATCTCTGTACATATTTCATTGCTTATTTTTCGTAACTTCATCCACATAATCAGACAATTTAACAATCAGACAGTTTAACTCAATGGAAATTGTTTCCTTTATTATTAACAAAGATGGTGCTGCCTGCGTCTCTTCCTATATGGGTCTCTATTGTATCTCTATTCCTATAGTTTCTCTTTACCTTTTTCTAGCAACAACTTCCTTCATTTAAGTCTTTGTATTAAGAATACCCATAAAATATTGGTGTGTTGAACAAACAATGCAGTGTCACACCACATATCTGTACTTCACATTTCATATGCTAAACTCACAAATGAGTTTTCAAATGGCTTCTCTTAATAGTAACTTAGTGAAAAGCTTCATATAGCTTACAGATACCTAAGTATATGAATCAGCTTAAATTCCCAGTATTATGGAGAGCTGTTCCCCCTCACCTCTCTTGTACATTTATTTGTATGATTTCCATATAAGTAGTGCTTTACAAAAAAGATGCAGTAGTTGGGCTGTTGAAAGCACTTGCCTTTCAACAAAATAACACTGTTGCCTGTGATTTCTGTAGCAACACTTAGGTCAGTCCTAAAAGCCACATTTTTATTTTTTTTTCTCACAACAGCCCTGCACAAACCCCTCAGGATTGGGAACCCACATCCTCATTAACAGCCAGTCTCGTACTGTTCCCCCTTTTCTCACTCAGTCAGCTCACTATTAGCATTAACCAGACACAACCCGACTTCCTAAATATCTTTCCATTTCCCAGGCAAGACCCATAAACCACAAGTGCTTCCCTCTGATCTTCCAGAGACATTTGGAAATTGGAGGTGTGAAGACCACAGGCAGACTCCAAAGAGACTGCAAGAGCAGACAGGAATCTGTAATGAATTTGAGCAAACTGGTGAAAATCCAAATTACGAGATAAATCTAATGTTCCCAGATGAAACTGGAAGGAAAGATTTATTCTGTTTGCAGCTTGGCTTTTCATGCCCTGCCCCTCACGTACGGAAGGAGTCACACCATATCCACGACTGAGACCATACGTTTTTGGGATGAAGTTGTACATCCAGAAAAAGCATGTCTAGCACTAAATACTATGGATTGGTTGTAAAATGGAGGAGGAATTGCAACTTGAAAAATAGTTTTAATGAAGAAATGTTTCCACAAACCCTCACGTGAACCAGATCTAATGATATTTTAACAAGCAACACCGAGGCCACAAACTGAGTGATGGGTATTTCTAACACAGAGCATAAAAGATGGAGCTTTACCAGATCAGAATATTATATCAAGGTGAGACATTAATCTTGCATGGCCAAGACCTGCCTGAGGTTGATTTTCCAGACACATCATACACCGTCTACCAATGTAATTATCAAGGTATAAGAATTATTTACAGTCCCTTCCTTTTTGAACGCAAATCCTTCGTTGATAAGGGTGAGACTGGAGCAGACACCTAGAGTAACAGGCTAACAGAAAGACAAAAAGAAGAGTAATAGTTATTGTTGTAATTAAAAAAAAAAATAATGTGTGTCATTAAAAGGTTAAACCCCAGGTGTGTAATCACAGAGGGAATCTAACAGAGCTTCTGATTTCTCATGAACACGTTCCATATCAAATGGCAGGGACAAAATTGCAAAATTTCTGCCTTCCACTGAAGAGACCCCTCTGTCAGCATCGTAACTATCCTCAAAGTCCTGCCAACTTCGGTCATATAAATAGTTCAGCCATTACTTACAGGGTTTAGCCTGTATAACGGTAGCTAGATAATGGCAGATTTGGTCCAGGAAAGGTTACGAGTTACAGAAAGAGATTCCAGACCTCTCCACACCCGCTCACATGAAAATGCCCGTTTTATCTTTGTACATAAATACATGAAAACATTTGCAAAGTTTCCAAATGATTTCATTTTCTTGGGAGAGAGAGAGACTGTAATTGGGTGGGCTGCACAAGCTCATTCTTCCTTCTGCTAGTTAAGTCGCGGACATTCATCTCTCCACAAAGAGCCCAAATTGTTCCCGTCTGCGCCAGATGTTTTGTTGTCTCATTTTAACTGACCTATCAGACCATAAAGAGCGGAACAAGGCTTTCACATCTCTTAATTGGTGTCATTAGGAGTCCCTTCTCATTTACTGTGAAAAGGACTAACGTCTCCTAGAGAAAAACTGAAAGCCTTATGTGCGACCTCTCAGATTTGAAGTCAGAGGCGATGCTGATTAAATATAATTCTTCATTAAAAGATACGAAGTAACTGGGACTGGCTCTTTGAGTATATAGACAGTGAAGTTCAAACAAATAAATAAAGTTTCTCTTGCAGTTTTCTTTATCCCGCATTATTCCCTTCTCGAAGCAGGCTGCCAGCTTGCTGTGAAGGAGAGCAGCAGAATTATATTGACGTGACTCTGAAGTTTCACCTATGGCTCCCGAATAAAATACATTATTTCCAATCTACCAGCAGCCAGAAAACATATATCAGCTGAACGCTTCGAAACTTCAATTAACAAATGACCTGTAGGCAGCGTTGCCTCGCTGTGGTCCGTGAACACACATAAAGCCGCGTATTAAACCACTGTTACATTAAACAGCTTCACAGAGCGCCGAACACCTGAAGACACCCTGTTCTCTTTCCACCTTCACAAAAGACTTTGTTCTTTTACCAATACTGCACGACACAAACTGTTCTTAGCCAGATACTCTGATTGCAAAACACAGCGCTGACGCGAAGCGATGGACGACACGGAAGGACATTAATAAAGCTGTGATCCAGTCCCTGGAGAGATCTGTCGCTATCTGTGTATTTAACAAGGATATTATAGGGTATGAATGCCCAGTAATAAGGTCATCGCTACTTGCCTGGCCTTATTAATAAGATAAACTCCTGCTGGCTGAATCGAGGTGGTTCAAAGGGTACAGCGGGAGGGCTGAAGCCCTGATTGCTATGGCCAGATCCCGTCGGTACGCACACAGCAAAGCGGCGGCCAAGCTGTGCCGCCGAAGGGGATGCAGGAGCAAAGAACAGACCTAGAGCTACTTGCTGGTAGCACTAAAAAGGCCTAAATGTAAGACAAATAGCCTACCGCCAAGCACATTTTTAAACATTCTGGCTTAGACTTGCTTTACCGATCCTAGCGTTTACACTGGGGAACAAAACAGCAACTAGAAAATCCTTTAATGTATTCAAGCACCTGATTAAATTATGCCATGTAATGATTCTGTTGGACTTTCCGGAGCTGATATCTGTTAATCGGGCACTTTATGGAGCTCTTTCGTAAAAACATATCATAGCTCAACAACCATTCAGTCATTCTAATTCCATAGGTGACGGGATCTGTCTCTAATGCCTTTCAGAAGCATATCAGGAGCCTGCCTCCTGACTATCCTACTAATTTTTCTAATTTAAAAGAAGTGACAAGATGATTTTTGGCAACATGTGGAAAAGGAAAGCTTTCTCTTGACTGCTAATGAAGCAAATAATAAAAACAATCTAGGGTTTAATTTGCCCTCCGCACAAAACTCTTGCAGTCACAGAAATTGTACTCACTCAGTTAACAGCAGAATTTCACTCCCAGTTAATAAATAAAAGCACTTGTATAGTATAATCAATGAAATAAACAAGTTGTAGCGCTTCTGTATCTCTTTTCAGGCAGGGCTATATTTTAATAGCTCTCTAAATAAGACTGCCAGACTGTTCCTTGCCAAGGGTATTCTTTTGTTGCAATAATCATCTGATGGACGACAGACACAGAGAAACCCTATCTATCAAGGAGATTTCTGTTCTCTCTGGTCTTGTCAACTTTCTTACCCCTTCACTGCCCCGCAAACTTCCCAGGACTCAATGGGTAGCTGGGTCACCAGGTCAGCTAGCTCCCTTCAGCATCTAGATCCTACGCTCTGAAATATCCTTGAGTAAAGGAACGTGAGGGGTCATCCAGTTCAGCGGCTGCTTCTGCAGAAAGACCAGAAATAGGGGAGATCTCAAAAATACCGCGTTTATGTGGTTCACACCTTGTTTTTCTAATAGGCACCTTCAGTGGATTCATTATCCATTATCAGAACTATTTAAGATAGCAACCAAAAAGAACAGTCGCAAATGTGAATGTCCTTTCCATTGACCAGGCTGGGAGTTAGCCATTATCACAAGAAGGTGTCTAACTTTATACGGCTGAGGGCAGGTGTAAATGTCATGCGTTACAGAAAATTTAACATCAAGATACACTGGAAGAAAAAAAAAAAAAACCAACATATTAATTTTAAAATACTTTTTTCTGATTCATTGATTAAAAATGCCTTGATATACAAGGATCCATTATTATATCAGCAGCAATTAGTAACTAAGAAAAATTTACTAGTCTTATTCCGAGTCATAAGAGCTGCTCTCAGCATGTTTTCAGCACGTTTGTGATGTAGGATAACTGCACTTATCGACCGCTTGCTGCCAAAAGTTGCAGTCCTGCCCCTATTAACATCAATAGGATGATTTGGAAAAAAACCCAATTCGACATCAAGATGTAATCCCCCCCAAGAAGACAGAAAACAGTAACTCTGTAAGGATTTTCTTGGATTTGTTTTAATGACACTTGGTAATTAATCTCTGGAGGGAGGCAGGCTAACATTCACAGGGTTCATACACCCACTCAGGGACACCAAAAAAAAGGCTCCACTGAATAACTCTTAAGTCGAATTGAGGCACTGGTAACCCAAGTGCTTTCCCTGAGACATTTTATAATATGCAGTCGGAATATTTTGGTTATTTATTTTGATGAATTGACTCAAAAGCAAAAACCTGCATATGATAGACTCATCCCAGATATCGTGCAGACTTGGGATGAAATGCAAATAGTGTGTCCTTCGGATCCAGTTTCATCGTCAGTTTTACCCCTCTCTATAGGAGGAAAAGGTTCTACCTCTACCTGTCATGGCTGATAGAGATCTATTTACAAGGTTCAATACTTGGCTACTGGAGCCAAACAAATTCAGAATACCAATAAACTCTTAACCGAGAATGAGAAACCCAGAGGAAAGCTGATCAAGGCTCAGTGAAATCTTAAGATCAAAGCTGCATGGGAAGGGTTCGTATCAACCAATTTGAGCTAGTTAAAGTACAAGGCCAGTCCAAGCCAGAGAACAGGCAGCGGGGATAGACAAGACCCCCCAGCAAGCAGCTCAATTTATTATGCTTTAAGTAACTGAACACGTGGGATGGATCTTTCTTAAAAGGTGCCTCTCTTATTTCCACTTACTTAAGAAAGCTGAGACTATATGGCTATTTTTTTAAGAGCTGAAGTTAGGTGAGACACATTATTCATCACCTTCCAAAGAAGCACAGGCTTAATCATCAGACCTAATGCAGGTGGAAATTTATGTCATATGTTATGCCAAAGGTCAGATTACACATAATCAGAATGGCCCTTTTGACTTTAAAATCTATAATGGTTATAGATTAGCAACAGCTCCCTTGAAGGCAACGCAGTTACATGGATGGGGAATTGATGTGAGATGAAAGTCATTCATAACAACTCTGTTATATTTCTTTTTAATAATGGATGTCCATAAAGAAAGCTCAGTTCATTTTTAAATGACTGAACTTTTTGAAGCGATCTGCTAATGGCTCCTGTGACATTGACAAAATCTGAACAACATTTATCAGGTACATAAAGCTGAGAACACGGTCTGTACCTTGCATCAGAGAAATTTATCCTAAGCTGTCCCATACTTGCTGGCATCTTAAAAAAAAAAAAAGACTTTTTTACCCAATAAATATTAATACTGTCTCAAGAGACAGATGATATAAAATTCTTCCATTTCCCAACAAACCAATACATTTTATCTGTATAGAAAACTTTTTTTTTTTGACTTGTGTCTGGAAATAATGCAAACAAGCACTTTAATAAACAAAATAACTCAGCTGAGTGTGTGGGGAGAAAGCTGAATAACCTCAGATTTACATCCTTTTTAAATAAAGATTGTATGACAATGTTGTAATATTTCACCCTATTCAGTTCGGATGTTTTAACTGGGATTTGCCAGATGTGTGCACCTAAATAAGCTGGAATGAGATATAACTGTGTACAGGACTGGAATTTACTGGTAAAATAGATACATCACAATAGAATCAGAGAACATATTTTTCTTTAAACGTATACTATGAACCCTTCATATTTTGGCATCTTCATGATTCATATTTAAATATGATTATTTTCCACAGTCAGAACAATAAAACAGACTCTCTATTATTTTTTTTAAAAAAATGGCAGGAGTTCTCCATTGACAAATAGAATGATGTACTTTAGTCATCTACTGACATTTTTATTAATACACTGACAAAAGAGAAACAAAATCATAAACCACAAGAGAAATGATTATTTAGCATGGCTGTGAAGGGTAGAGTTGTTCAGTGGGTAGTAGAAGCCAGATCTTATAGCTACAATTTTCTCTGAAGTATTGTTAATATAATTTCATTTCTCGGTAATTTACTTATCTGAAGACTATTAAGAAATTACTATAAAAAACAATTTGGACTCTCAGAAGAACTTCAAAACTTAGAATTGAACGGGATCACTAGGCAGCCTGCAACAGTTGCCTCAGGGATTATAAAACACTTAACCCCCCCC
>JANZLQ010000056.1:43283342-43311795 GCA_026212715.1 Elanus axillaris
TCTGGTGACTTTACCATCCTTAAGCAGAGGAACTCAACCGCAGTAGGAGCATCCTGTGTGTAACACATCTCTAGGTGAGATTCCCCAATAGCTCACGGCAAGCCAAAAAGAGTCAGAGGAATGATGAAACCACAGTAGGAAGAGGAGTAAAGCCTTAACTATCATGAAAAGCCTTTGATTATGAGATGAATACAGTATGAAAACATTCCAAATCTCAGGTATATCAAAAGGTTGTACTTTCAAGATAAATGTTCTCTGGAACTAAAAAGTCCTCTTATTCTGATCATCATAATCATTGCTAGGAAAATAAGTAAAAGTATTTCTTTACAGTTGTCTTCAAAATTTGATTAAATTTAGTCGGCTTTAGGTCCTCTTTCTCTTCTATTTACTATCAAAATTTTCTTGCTCAATTGTTCAAATACGGGTTTTGGTCTATACGTCTCTCCACATTTATCAAGTCAGAGATTTTAAGATCCATCTACTGCACATAAACACCTCATCAGGCAAGGGTAGATAAGCAAGGTATAATTAGGCTTTTTAAGGTGGCCGAACAGTACCACCACATCAGTCGGACTGTGTGATTGATTGCTTAACAGAAGCTCTACAAGAAATTGTTCAGTAGAAGGGAAAATTCCCTCGTAGATTTGTACTCTGTTAACAGACGGTCAATTTTCCCAATGAGGGGAAGTTATCAGCAGAATCCCACAGGGATCTGCTTTGGGTTTTGGCTCATCTTTATGTCCGTATTGATCCAGAGGTGGTAAGGTAGTGAAATCTGCTCATGATACCAAAGTATTCAGCCTAGTCAAAACTAATCAATGGTGTGACAGGTTGCAAGGAGCTCAGAAACAAAAAAAAAAACCAACAACTGAAATTCAGTATTAAAGTGCTTGCAGCACCCCAGCGGTATATTTACAACAATATTCCTACTTTAGCAAATCACTCGGGAGGGAAATCTTGTGTCAGTTTGGGTTGTTCTCTAAAAGCACAGCTATAATGTTCTTGGAGGATCAAGAACACAAACAGAAGGAACTACTCTGAAAGGGTTAGAGAACAACACAGAGCCCATCGCCATGAAACCAAAGAGATGTGGGGTGCGCCTGTGCCCGCAATGCCACAGGTGAACCGTGGAACAGAAAATACATACAAGAATAATAAGGGTATAAAAATTCTTCCATTGAAAATGAGCTTTGTGGAGAAAGGAGGAAAAAAAAACCAAAACAAAACCGGCAGACCTGTGCATTTATAAACTTAATGGAAAAGGTGAATAGAAGGTAATTATTCATTGTTCTCATTACACAAGACCTGGGGACAACTGCACTGAATGATTAGACGGAGGAAAAGAAATACTTTCTCACATACAAACATTTGTCATAGATATCTTGGAGCCATACATAAAAGGACTCAAAAAGCAGTAAAACAAATTCAAAAATTATTACACAAGATGTCCCAGGTGCAACTTTTATCTCAAAAATTCCTTGAATCCAAAAGAGAAGGATCACTCAGCACTTGTCCTGCTTTATTTTTTGTTTTTACTTTACTTGTTTACTTAAGCAGCTGTTAACAGCTACTCTCAGAAACAGGTTAAGCCTGGAGATCTTTGGTCTCTACCTCTGCAGATGGAACTACATTCTTAATTTGTGGCAAGCACCCTAACTTCTCTCCACTCCCACATTCCTTACTCTGAGTCCCCAACATGTCCCAACACCTCAACTTGCTCTCCACAAAGAACCTCTCACTCCATGCCGTTCCCAAACCCTACGTCGTTCATAACATCTCTTCCCACCCAATCCACGATGAAGCCCATCCATCCCAAGCCTTTCCATCCCACCCTGAGCTCTTCCCATGCTCCTGCCTCGCGTCCATTAACCCGGAGAGCCCTTCCCAGCGGTTACGGCTCCTCTTGCTCTGTTTGAGGAGGCCCCACGTTGCGCACGGACAGCCACCGCTGTTGGTCCCTCTCCGATGCCATGTCCTCCTCCAGGTTTCACTATCCCTGGAGACGTAAAGCCCTTGCCCTTGCTCTCACAAAGATCAAAATCCAACAAAAACCTTCAGGCAGAAAGCTGTTATCAAAAAATGACATGACTCTGGAAGCCAAAAAGCAGGACATAAAGGAGAAAAACAGGTATAGCTTGTTTCCAGGCAGAATAGGTTAAGGTGACTAATTTTCAGAACATTTGCTTCTCTTTTCAGTGCTCCATTTGGGAGGAAAAACATCCTGCGTCATTTACTAACACAAAACGCTCTTCTGAAGTGTGAATGCTTAGTATCTTTAACAATCAGGCAATTTATTCAAATGTCTAAAAATGGATATAATAGAAAATTATTTCCTTTCTGTCAGCTTTAAAAGAAAAAAAAAGTACACTGAGATTCAATAGTTTCTGTACTGTTGTATCTTATCTTAGGCTTAAAAAAAAACCCTTGAGAACTCTACAACAAGGCTGTAGATGGGTTAGATTTTTGTGTTAAAAATGCTTCTTTTCCAGAAGGCATAAATAATTGCTGGGAGAATGATCATAAGTCTCATCAAAGTCAGTAGGAAGACTCCTACTGACATCATTATACCTGGATCAAGCCCAAGGTTTGTATTATAGCTTAATGTATTTATATACTGGCACTGCAATGAATCCCAACAAAAATAAAGTTTTAAAATGTTAAAGGGGAAAGAATAGGTTACACTGCTAAATCCAGCGAAATTTTGAAATGGATGTGCTTCCTACACACAGAGCATCAATTCTGCTCTTCTATTCCTGTCTACAGCAACATTAAAGTCCCAGTAGGTGTAAAAATCTTCTCATAATGCTGTCTCCTTTTCAATACATACAAGACAAAATGCACTCCCTAAACATATTTCCCTTCAGAAACCTGTAGTTAAGTAACAATTCCGTCTCCTCTCCTCCTTATTTAACTCCCATATCCCCTTTCTCTAGCTCTAAACATTTAAAGAGCTTTATACCACTGCTGATCCCTGTTTGATTACATTTGCAAGGCTGTTTATTTCTTGCAGTGATTTGAGAAATAATCTATCAATGGAGCTCTCAGCTTCTCAACAGAACATACTTGGGAACACGTGCTCTTTTCTTTAGGGGATAAATCAGTTTTTCAGACGCTACTGCTTCATTCAGGCTGTGAGGCATCCCAATGAACGCTACTGAAATCCTCTGAAAAAGTTTCTTAGTGCAGGTAAGAAAAACATTTTGAGAAAAGTAGTTGTGCTTTGAGATGGAAACCTTTACCTAGAAACACAAACTATCACCAGATCAAAACATTAACCCCAAATGAAGTATGTTCCTCTAGGGATTATTAGTGATTTCATATTTTGCAGTTTCAAAACACGCCAGGGAAGAACTGGTGAGCACATTTACAAAACTTGATTAAAACTACAGAGATTTATGATAGAAAACATAGGAATTTTTTCATCAGAGAAGAAACAGCAGTGAAATCTCATTCCCTCACAAATGTCGGGTCAGCTAGGATCACGAATCCAGAATCTGAGCCTCGTTTTTGTCTTACAGCACATCAGGTGCAGCTGCTGGAATTGGGATGCGGTAGTTTGTTTGCGATCCAGTGCTGGACATCATGAATTTCAGAGTGGAATGCTGTCTGAGAGATGAAAGACTGCAGGAATAAAAGATTAAGGGCAAGAGGGGGTGAACTCATCAATA
Source organism: Elanus axillaris (assembly GCA_026212715.1). Lineage (NCBI taxonomy): Eukaryota > Metazoa > Chordata > Aves > Accipitriformes > Accipitridae > Elanus > Elanus axillaris. The sequence continues at coordinate 43,287,011 of JANZLQ010000056.1, forward strand.
TTTGTACTTCTAGGGGACCTGAACCTTGGCCACATACTCCTGCAGCATCACTGTATGGCCCTTAATGTAAACAGCACCTTCTTTTTTTTTTCCCTTTGCTCAGTGAAAAATGGTGGTAATTATATAAAACTGCATAGCTACCAAGAATTTAATTTTGTGCTTTAACAATACAGAAATTAGGCACCAGCACAGCTTCTCTAAATGAGATTCGCTTCATTTCCCTGTCTCCTAGACAGAATGCTCTCTCCTTCCAGAATAAAATATGCAGAAAACTACAATAGCCTAAGGGAATCCCCTTGACGACGGATCCCCTCCAGAACATGGGCTCATAGAAAGAAAAATGTTGGGAGGCTCCACTTAGTAGCCTGAAGGAAACCCAAGGCATATGCCTGTCCCCAACCACCTACTCTTTCCCCTTCCTCAAATTTAAATAGAATAAATTTTCCATTTACCCCAAGTTTACTCATCCCTCCGAGGGTTTATATTAACTTTCTTCAGATGTAGGTTAAACATTTTTCAGCTGGTGAGCTAATGCACATCTGCAGATCGCAGCAGGATCTGTATCTTTGCTGGTAAATGCAGCAAACTGAGCCCTGTGGCAAGACGTGGTGGGTAACGGCACTCCGAGAGCAACTCCTAACTTGATCAAAGCCAGCTTGCCAAATTATGCCATATTTAATTGCTAGACACAGAGGTAGAAGTATTTCAGCGGAACAGGATTTGTAAATAAGTGTTTAAGCATTAAAATCTGGGCTGGTTTGGGGCGGGGCTATTGTTTCATTTTTTAACTTGACCAAGCTATTATATTCTAAGTGTGAAAAATTTACTGAAAATATTCTGATTGTATTACTGAACAAATCAAATAAAGGGGAGCATACTTTACTGTCAATATTGCAGTGTAGTTTAATTTCTGCTGTCTCAATAAAATCATCTGAAATGCCTATCGTCCTCCAATAATTTATCTTGCAGAATTTTTTTGCAATGAATATTAATGCCCTTTGCTGATCGGATGTCACTGATATCAGTATTTATTGCAGTTTTTGATTAGCTCTGCTATTATAATTCACAGAAAACAAGGCACAGCACAAATAAGAAATGCTGTAAATCACTATAGAAAGCAGAAGCAAGCAGGTTCCTATCAAGGTGTGCATTTTAGGCCCAGTTCTTATAAAGCACTTTATCGTGCACATAGACTAAGCCCATCTGTCTGTTTTAGGTAGGGACAGAATTTTACGCGCTTTATCACAGCAGAACCAAACTTCCAGATATGTGAATGGAAGAAGGAGCGGTCATTCTTGAAACGTGACTTCATGCTACAACCACCACTGCGTTGCATGGGACATATGCAACCCCCCTGCAGTCCTGCGTCCTGCTCTGGGTTCCTCAGCACAGGAGGGACACGGACCTGCTGGAGCGGGTCCAGAGGAGGGACATGGAAATGGTCTGAGGGCTGGATCACCTCTCCTATGAGGAACCGGCTGAGGGAGTTGGGGTTGTTCAGCCTGGAGAAGAGAAGGCTCCGGGGAGACCTTATAGCACCTTCCAGCACCTAAAGGGGGCTTAGCGATAGGAAAAGGGACAATGGTTTTAAACTAAAAGAGGGTAGATTCAGAGTAGATATAAGGAAGAAATGTTTTAAGCTGAGGGTGGTGAGGCAGTGGCCCAGGTTGCCCAGAGAGGTGGTCGATGCCCCGTCCCTGGAAACATCCCAGGTCAGGCTGGACGGGGCTCTGGGCAACCTGATCGTGATAAAGATGTCCCTGCCCATGGCAGGGGGTTGGACTGGATGGGCTTTGAATGTCCCCTCCAACCCAAACCATCCTCTGATGCTGTGATTCTATATCAAAGTATTTCCCTTTAAGTTATTTGGAGTGGGCTAGGATTATGATATCTCTTGGAGACTGTTCACGTTGTTCCAGTGGCCAAAGGACACCTACTCCTTGAGAAAAGAAGTCTGAATAATAGACATCTGAGAGTACAGTGGCAATGTAAACTGACAAATGTCCTGTCAAATCTAACAGAAAAAGAAGCCAAAACCTTATAGATTTTGTTGGCAGAGCACCTGATTCTACAAAATAAAAAATAAAAATAAAATCATGAAATAACACATACTGCAGCTTCAAGCTTTTTAATAGGGTGAGTTTGTGGTGTGTTTAAACCTTTCTCAAAGACTGGCATTTATCCCAAGCTGTGTCAATGCAAGCACTGGAAGCAATCTTAAAAGCAGTGCTACTGCTTTTCCACCCACATGGAGGTTTATGAGGTTCTCCAGACAGTCATGCCTGCCTCAGATGCCAAACCCATTTGGTTTTTCTGTCAGTGAGCTTAGCATGAAGCTTTAATTATTCCTTAGGTGGCAGGCATAAAAATAAAGGGGTGCTCGACTTAGTGCAAGTTATAATAATGCAAGTTATGCAAAATTTAATCCACTTTTAAAATACAGGAGCGCAAATTAACAAGTAATTCCATGGATGACTTAATTTCCTGTATTTATTTATTTGTTTACTTATGGGTAGAAAAGAGGGGTGACTGGTAAATTTATAAATTCATAAAACCAAAAATTATCCTGACATTATTGCCATGTAAATATTGGACAAGGAGTTCTACAGCAGTTGAAAGGAAGATCACTTGCAAAAACCAGGCTCTTTCCACATTTCACATTGGCAATATTTGGCACACTGATTTCCGGAAAATGTAACTTAGTGTTAGAGAGAGTTCACTTAAACAAAACTCTGCTATGAAGAGCTTGGTTTATAATGAAGCAGACATAAATTGTAGGGAAGAAAAGACCAGAAGCCAATTTGTGAAGCTGATTAAACATTCTACAGAAGTCCAGTTTATATCATAATGGAGAATCTGCAAGCACATTTCCATTGCAAATGTCATTTGTCTATAAATATTAATGCATAAATAATAGCTACAGCTATTTCATACAGCTACATTAATACAACTTGCATATTCATAGTGTAAATAAAATAGTTTACTATTTTAATTTTTATTACTTGTAAAACAAGACTTTTGGACATGTTTTATAAAACTAAATTATATAATCAACAAAATCAAATTATAACACCATGTGTGCAGGACGGAACATGAGATTTATCATCACAGGTATACTTACACTTCATAGGAAAACACTGTGATCATATTAAAAATAATACTCAAATGTAAACTTCAGCGAGCAATACTATATTGCCTCTTAAGATATACAATGAAGAATGGCGTATAGATAACTGAAGTACTATAACACCAGTTACTATAACCATAATACTGGTTGAAACCCATTCAAAAAGAAGCCTAAGGCTTTCCAAGCTCTGCCAAGTGATGTCTGTTTGGAGGTGGAATATACTCCTAGGATAAGAGGCAGAAGATCTTTAATTGGCAGATTTTAAAACATCACAGTAGGAGAAAAATCCAGATTTTGTAGGAAAATGGAATGAATGACTAAAAATGTCATTTCATTCATCTAGTGAAAACATTGTCAAGAGATGGAGCAAAATTATTGCCCAAATCAGTAATGCTCCCCTGTAAGTGAGTAAGGGTGAATAAGAATAAGGAGTTGTCACATGGATTTGGGACGGCCATTCCCACCAAAGAGAGCACCTCAAGCAGGACAGGAAGGCAGAGAAAGGGAAGGAGCACAAAGTTTATCTTACCTGATGTGAGCCTCCCTAAAGTTGTGCCTAGAAACGACATTAGACAGGAGTTAGAAAAGCATAGTCAGAGCTTGATTCCTCCCATCCTAAGACAGGCACCTAAGGCAGTGGATAAAATTCTCCGCTTGCCTCCTTTTGCTGACAATATGGGAAACATAGAGACGCTTAATTTTAATTGTCTAAAGAGCAGGTGAAGTGCAGACAGGGCAGAGCCTTGACTTTGTCCCTGCAAGAGCCCAGCTCAGCCGAATCAGCACTGGGTGGAAATGAAGAAGAATGGTCGCTAAGCGAGATTTTCATTAATTTTCCTCAAGCATATAAAGAGCAACACAGATAAATTTCATCCCCGTCTCGCTCCTGAAATAGCACGATTACAGGCTGCTCCTTTTTCAGGGTGAAATACCTGAGTTTGCCCCAAACATATGTGGTTGTCATTCTTTTGATCATGCATAACAGAAAACAAATACAGGAAAGGACGGTGGCAGGTTTTTCTAACTGTATGTGGTATGAACTGAACTCCGCTGTCACGCTTTGAAAGTCGGTCTAAGCATCGTGTTAACTGAATTGTGAAAAATATGCGAGGTGATTGCTTGGAATTGATTTCTGTTTGATTCAGTCTGTTGAAAGAAAAAAACTCTGTTGTATTAACAGCACTCTAGGTACGGCATACAATTAAGGAATACATTTTTACCTCTTTCATGCTTTTCACTATAGACTGTGTTTGTCAAAACCAGAACAACACACCAGCGAAAGAATTACGTACCACTGCTTTAAAACCAAACTGCAGGCATTAATGTTGTCTTTGCAAATAGTTTAACACACAGGAACTGCATTTAAATGACCAATTCTTCCCATGCGTACTCGGAAAACCTTTGAAAGGAAATCTACAGGGACAGCAGTGATCAGAAATTGAAATAATTCCGGATGAGAACAATTCCTTCAAGCTGAACCAATCAGTTTCTTTCCAAATCATAACCACAGCATGATATTCTCTAGACTTATTGCTTACTTTTACATTGTACGTGGAGACCAAAACCTGGGTGAACGACACTCTGGGAGTCAGTGTATAGAGTTGTATTAATTTGCATATTCTAAGAACACGCAGAGATATTTTCCAGATGACTGCCGGGGGTGGTGTCAAATATAATCTAATTTTTTTGCTGTCATTTATTAACTTTTATTTTCTTAATTGCAGACAGGAAAAAAAGATAGTGGAATTTTCTATTACATATGCAAACTTAGACATATTGAACTATCTGCAGACCAACATAGCTTGGGTCTGCCTAAAGACAGAGTACATTGCTCTTGAAAAACTAATAAAATATTGAATAGCGACCTCTGCACTGGTAACCCATAGGGTGGGCCCAATGTTAATACCTGCTAAAGTCTCCATCCCCATCCCTTGGAGCTGATACGGCCAGCTGAAGCATCTTACCCTGCAAATCCCCTACAAAAGATCAACAAACAGGAGTGAAACAGAAGCTGAGTTTATGTTGCATTTATTCACCTTTTCCTACCATATCCGCCAGTTGCACTAAGCGGAGAAACGGGATACAAACAGCATGTTCTGAGAAAAGCTGAGATTGTCTGGATCTGTGATTGAGGTTAGCATTTTCCTATGCACTGTGACTGCCACAGGTACCCTACTTTTGCAAGTGGCTACTAATGCAGAATTTCCCAGTGCCTACACAGGCAATCACTCCCATGATGCAAGAAACTTAAAAGTCACAGTCTTAGCTATCTTATAATGACTTTCTATAATTCCAGTAATTCCACTGCATAAATAACTGTGAAATAAATACCTGTGTTTGATTAAAAAGTCAAAAATGCAACAGCGGCAAATTGCAGCCAATCTTCTGTTTAGGGAAATACAGAAATGAAGCTATTGCTTTAGGGCACAAAATGTAATTTTCTTTCAGTATAGAGCATTTAGCATCATGGGATCCAAATCTGGCCGATAAACATGTCTAGCCAAATAAAGCAGTCTTTTCCAATAAATCTGAATACTTTTAATCACCTTGTTTATCACAACTAAATATTTATTTACTAATTAAAATCTTAAACGCAGGGCTTTTAAACTTAAGGGAATTAAGCACAGTAGGTCTGTATTTGTTGAAGATGAATCCTACGCTGTTTGTAGTCTGCAGTCTCAAGGCACTGAGGTTCGGGCGCCCAAGCGTGCTGTTGTGAACCCATCTGCAGGCTTTCGCGTACGTATGTAAACTTAAAACACTATCTGCCCTTCCTTAAGAGACCATACGAACCCCTCTCTCAGCTTCCTTATAACTTGAGAGAAGGGTAACAGCAGCTCTGAAGGTACCTAACTTCTGAAAATGCATATTCTGGAAGGTAGAGGAGAAGACATCCTATCTGTTCTGCCCCTTATAAAAAGGCTGTAATGTAAACTCAACCTTTATTATTCACCCGGGAACCCAACCGCACCCCTAAGAGACAACTTCAGGAGTTCTATTACCCACAGAAGTGCTGCTTCTTCCTTCAGTCTAGCCTAGGTTTCAGAGGAGACAACCTGTGTTCTAGTTTACTTAAGCTGAGATGCCAAAAAAATCTTTTAAATTCAACTTAGCTAATGAATTTTCCATTTGGGGATGAAATCGTGTCTGTCCAATGACGTTAACAGCTACCTGAAAAAGTGAGCATTTAGTACTGGGCTTAGTCCAAAACCCATTAACTGAAATGTTGCAATTTAGGTTCCTTTATGGAGAATCAAATCTCACTTTATTGGCTTTACACTAACCACCATATTTTTCAGTAACTTATTTTTGCTCTTGTACTTTGTCCCTGTAGATATTACAAAAAATGGTTAAATATTGAAATACTACCGAAAGAATAAAAATCCTAATACTAAAGTATCTTCAGTGGGTTTTTTTTCTCCCTCTTTCCAGTTTTGCAGGACTAGTCAGAACTTGATCCTGCTGATAACTCTGAATGGCTCTGGCAATTGCTGCTTTTATCTGAAGATTTTTTTTCAGAGTGAGAGGAGGCTCTTAGTTTAATACTTCCATTTATTTGGGATCTATTTTCTTGGATGACTTTGGTTGGTCCAAAGCTCGTTGGGCACAGTCTGAATCAGTCTTAAATGACCTTAAGTTCTGCTGGTGCTTGTCACTGTCAAAGGGTTATTGCTCAAGCCATTCAGTTATGCAGAGAGTAAGTCCTAAATTCATGTTGCTTGATTTACAGCCAGGGTAACGAGCAGTAAACCAATGAATTATATTACAATAAAAACAACCGACAGGTGATCCTGGTTTAAATTTTTTGCTAGAACCTCCCTAGCTAAACAATTAGGAACTGTTTATCTTTGATTTTCTGCTCAATCTGCTAAATCCTGCCAGTTTTCAACATTTTTACTCGCTACTGCAAAACAGGATTATTAGATCTGAGACAATAGAGTATTACCTTATGAATGGTACAAACCACGCTCAGTACTTTACAGAGAAAAGAGGCATGAGTGACTCTGCTGTAGTGGCATTCTCCATGCTCCGTGGAATTTTCCTCTTCATCATTCCCCCTTTTCCTCAAACACCCTCTATTAAACCCAATACTGCATATTCCAAAAAGAAAAAAATGCGAATCAGAAAAGGATCAGCTTTTGAAAAGCGTATTTATTAGCCAGGGAAAAAGTCATCTTATGCAGGGTTGATTCACAAATACACATAGAGGAGAATCTATGTAAGAGCAGGGAAGTCCTACAATATTTTTCTTGATTCTGAAAACATCTGTAACTATATAGATATACAGAGAGAGATACACGTGTGTATGCCAATCCCACACAATCATTTAGCCCTGAGGACTCTTCAAGGTCTTAATAGCACCATTTTGTTTCCTGAAGCAGTAAGGTAGCTGGTAGCAGTAAAGTAAACATGAATGGTCCACTCAAATGAATCCCGTTACTCATCAGTTTAAAGACAGTTATACATTAAGCACCTGAGTGGTAAAAAACCAGAAATGCTTCTGGCACAACATACTGTTGGCCAAGTTTACATTGCCTACCACACGACATACATGTCCACGTCCCTGCATCTCTCTACATACTTCTAAACACCACGGAGATTTAAAAGTTTGACACTAAACTACGCGCTGAACATGCGATCCAAATGTAACCTGATGGCTCCTGCTTTCGTTTAAGGTTTCCTTCCTGTGCTTGTGATTCACTCCCTCATGTCTCTTCTTTTCCTCGTAAAAGACTCCCTCATGCTTGCACTCTATCTGACTTAGCAGATTGTACAGTGGGGAGATCTCATCTTTACTGTTGTGAAATTATTGAATATAACGGCAATATATTCAGGGAAGCATCCCCAGGACAAAGCAGTCCTCCTTTGCTCTTCTTGGAACGGGCTTCTCACAGCAACTTAACAGTTCTTTGCAAAGGAAACATTACTAGTGGGGCTCAGGGAATACGCTGCTACTGAAAACAAGCTGAAGCGCCCTATCTTGCCAGATCACATACAGAATCACTCATACGAACAACATTTTTATTAAAAAAAAAAAAAAGAAAAAAAAAAAAGATTAAATTAGACTTCCAGGATTCCAAATGGAGAAATGTAATTAATGCTGCAGGCTTGAAGAAAATCACTCGCCCATGGAAATCCAGTTTCCTCTGGGATCTGCTAATGTAGATGTAGAAAATAAAGAATACTACTAATAAAAAGCCCTCAAACTTATGCTAGTTAGGAAGGCAAAATATGTTCGGAGCTACTGTCCATTTTGTATCTCTGAAATGGCTGATATATTTTTCTGTTCCCGCAAGCTGCAGCATAACACAACTCAGAAGAAATACCTTCCTAAACACAGCCCGGACAGGTAACAGCAAAATCCCTTCTTATTAGGGGAAATAAAATTTATCATACAGAAAATGGTTCTTACAATTTTAATACCCATAATATAAGTATTCACAACAGCTATAATTTTAAGCCGACAATTAAAGTAAGGGGAAAAAAACCCAAACACTTTTCAGAATGCCATTCAAAATAAGTTTATCTCCACGTTAAAATGGAAATTTAGTAAGTTTGTCAAGCGTTTTAATGAGACCTTTTTCTTAGAGCTAACACAGAATAGATGTCTGAAGGGAAGTCCAGCTCATCAGGCTGCACCAGCAATACTTGCTGACACATTCTCCCTTTAATAATGTATTATCTTGACTTACACTTTATATGAGTTGTCTTGTCTTAACAACAGTAAATACAGCCATAAAGCAATGAGAAATACCAGCAGGATGATGACACTAATTGTACTGTCTTGACTTGAATTAAAATTGCTGAACAGTAAACGAGATTACTAGCCTAAAGATAATCTTAATTTAAATGTGCAGCTCCATTTATCTCATCTCAGATGCAATTTTCCAAAGTGCTTAGAAAAAATAATGCCAGGCAGCTGTCTAATAGAAACCTTTATTTCTGAAGGTTTTAAAGATAATTAAAAGTGCCGTCATATGTTTCGTTCTATTGCCATATTTTATAACAAGCAGTAATTTGCAGGTCAGAATAGAAAAAGCAGGTAATTTCTTGAATTGTTGTAACTTTTCCTGCCTTTGATACTGTCTCCTCATTTTTCCTGGACAACATGGAATGTGTTTGAAGAATAGAAGAAGATCAAATAATGAAAATAGGTGAAATTTCACACACTCACGACTTACAGATAGTCTATTCTGGATCAAAGAATTTCCTTGTAAGCATTGTAAAGTGTTAGAAAAGCTTTGTAAAAGTAATTTTAAAATATTATTTAGCCTACCAATTCTAAATAGCAGCTAATGTGCCACTTTTTTCTATTAAAAGATTATGCTGATGAGCCTAATTAGAAGATACACAAACAGAAATGGTGCTTTATTGCATTTGCATATGTCTGTCCCCAGAATATATGAGACCTCTGAAAAATTCTTTTATTCTTTTTTTTTTTTAATTAACACTAGACAATATATTTAATATATGCAATTAGTAAGGGTTCCTACACTCTGCAACATATTTGCAATCCCACTTTGTTTGCAGATACTTGGGCAAGAGGGAGGATCCTGTCTGGCACAATGCAAAGCCTCAAAATTAAGAAAAATAAAACACAAACAAACCTCAAAGCCATCAGAGATAAATACTTCTGAATGGATTAAAATCTTTTTTTAACATTTTAAAATGCAGGCTTTCACCAGATAAAAGTCAGCATCTGTGTGAAAATCTCTCATGCCTTCTTCATGCTCTCTTCCAAATTTCCTAAACCCTTATCACTCTGAAGTAAGATTTATTAGTAGTTATGTTACTTCACAGTAGTTAGGGAGTATTTTCTACACCCCAAAATCTTCAGGTGCCTTTCTTTCCAGTGGAAATTGGGTCAGGGCTGCACGTAGCTCCATTTGGAGTGGTAAATATGATTTTCAACTGCAAAGACTCTCGTACATAACATGACCTGGAACACAGATGGTATACTAAAAGTTTTAAGGGGTGTGCAGGCTACCATCACTTGAGCTCTCTCTTTTTCCACAAAAACTTTCATGCCTGAATTGTATGCCTGCTAATGCTATAATTTTTTTTCTCACAGCAAACATCAGCTTGAAGAGCAATAAACTATAAGTGCTATAAGAAAATAAAACAGTGGGGAACTGTAGCAATTATTAACAAAAAAAAAAAGGCATTTTTATCTGAGCATAGAAAAATATTTACAATATATAACTCTACTCTGATCGATATCTAAAGCCTCTAAACTTATATATAACAGGGCCAGGGCAGTTTTAGGGGACTATAAACTCATCTTTGGACAGATGTGTAAAACGCATCAGCTGAACCACCTGCTAAAATTTCCTGATTTTCCCATTAACTACCGGAGCGTTAGAGCCAGCTCAGATGTCGGCTTCCACACTGGGAAAGTTGAAAGTACGGTGAGATGACTCCTACTGCTCTTGCAAAGGACTGGTGCCTGTGGCTTTTTGGAAGACTATACGAACCATTATCTACGTCGTCATATCCCAATATCCCTCTCCTGTTTGAACAGCTAGAAACTACAAGTATTCTGGTGAACGTCTGCCTTTCTGTGAGCGATCTGTCTCCCAACAGGTCGCAACGCTCTTCCTGCAGACTCATCCCAGTCAAAAGTGGCCTCCTTCACCCTGCCATTGCTCGTGCTCTCGGAATACGAACGCTTCCCTGCATTTCCTGCATTTGAATGCTTTTACATTTAGCTGTTTGCCTCGATACGAGGATTTGTATTGATCTTCATTTGAAAGGCAATTCTTTTTATAATTGATAATTTTTCATGCCTTCATAACTCCAGGCTGGCATTTAACAACAGACTCCAGCAGACTGTGGAAGTGCTGAAATGTAAAGGTCAAGGACAAAACAGAAGCTTTCATGAATTGCAGCTCTCACACCGTGTTCCTTACAAACATGTTTTTTTTTTAATTAGCAGGGTCTGTTGATGCTGAGTAGATGTAAGAAAACGGTCCTGGTTCATCATCCGAGTAACATTAAATAAAACACCTTATGCCACCCAGCTTCTGCCCATCCGCTGCCCCAGCGCTGGCCTTGACTTCGGCACCTCTCGCACAACACCCATGCCAATTCTGAAACACTTGGGTCTCACAAGTCATAAAGAGCAGATGCCAACAATATTTCACATTGTGATAAAAAAATGTCCCAAGATGGACAAATCAAGGTCTACGGCAAAAAATTCTGTTCTTTTCTCTACCTTTGACAGTAAAAGTGGTTGAAGGTTTAATCAATGAAATCCCCTTCTCTTCTCCAAATGTACACAAATATTGATGTAGACTTATCCCTTCCTCAGTTACACCCCCCCACCCCCCTTAAAATGTAATAAGAAATCCACATGTCACCCCTCCCAGAAGGATCCAGGTTTAGGCACAAGAATCAATGAACTTACAGTCTAGATTTACTTTTTAAGAAAACCCTCTTCCCTCTGGGTAGATGCAGTTGCAGATTGGCAAACGCAAAAAGAGCTCACATTATTCTAGTATATTATTCAGTTATTAACACTCTTTGCTCCCATTTTTTTCCACTGAACCATACATTTATAAAGTATAATCATTATTCTTTAATTCTCCTACTAATATTAGGATAGCCAATGATAAATTCTAAGTAAATGAAAACCGTCTCTTAATTCAGCATAACTGCACAATATCATATGATTTATTAATGCTGGTGACTTTACATTTCTCCACTTTTTATAATGATTCCATGAAAGTTGTTGTATTAATCTTAAAAATGCAATTGTTTGAAAGCAATTCTTTTAGATACTATGAATGATGTTTAAAACTGACGTAAGACTGATATTATCTGTAACAGAGATGCATCATAGCATCTATGGAACTTGAAGGAAAGTTGCATGCATTAGTATTTTTTTCTTTACTTATATTTCAATTGTCATTATAAATTTCTAAAGTCTATTCTTTCTTCTTTTCTTAATTGTGTTTTTTTATTTTTTTGTGGGTGGGTTGTTTTGTTGGGGTTTTTTTGTTTGTTTTAATAATTCCTAGTATTTTAGCATTATGTATTTAGAAGACTGCTTCCATTTAGAGATCTAGCTTGTGGTCTTTTGAGCAATTCTTTCATGAATATTTGTAAAGATAAACTCTATAGTGAATCAAGTGTATGACTCATCTAATTAATAGGCACAAAGTGTCACAATAAAGAACTTAATTCAAAACAAAGTCTTTCAAACTGACCTTCTGTACCAGCAACATCTATAGTAAAGTTAACATGAGGCAGCTGGGAGTTGCTAGAAAGAAGACTAACAAATGGAAGGGTGGAGGAGGAGATGTAAAACAGAAATCTGAAAATCTTTCTATTTCCTTGAAAAAGAAAATTACAATACTGCATAGGAAATGATGGAGGCTATATTGCGTACTCTTGGTCATTACAGTTTCTGAGGAGTAAAATATAAAATACGATTATACATTAACAGGTGCTGCCTTCTATGCCCCTAAACACCTACCCTGTTTCTCTTCTTTATGGCTCCTGAATGCTGCGTACTTGTATGCTGCAACACAATCAGCTCTCTGTCATATCTAATTATTGCTTCTATGGGAAAAAAATGAAAATGAAACATCAAGACATTAATTTGCATATGAGAAATCCACAGAGAGATTAAGGGTTGGTTCAATTTCATCTAACCATAAACATGTAAAATTGAGGCATCTAGCCTAAGCTAGTTATCTAGGCTGTCTTTAGAACCCTGGAAGAGAGGAAGGCTTCTTCAGAAGATATAGCCCAACCATCATGGGCAACTCTTCTAGATTAGGAGGAATCCCCTTCTGAAGATAATTCTGCTGAATGTCAGAGGGATCATAGACAACAAGATTAGATTTGACCCTTGCATTTGAGACAGAGTTTGGAAACAAATTCTACTCTCTGTGATTTTCCGAAGACTTTATAGCATAGCTAAGGCAGAATCAACAGAGCACTGCTCTCAGGAGTCCCTTAACCACAAGAACCTTTCCTGGGCAGCCATTGGACTCAAATGTTTTCTGTAACAGACACAGGAGAAACTGGTAGGCAATTCAGTTACCAAAAATGGCATTTCCAAGCTATAATTTGGCCAAGGGGACAACACAGTTGATCCACATTGGATATTTCACAGGACATGGTTGATCTGCCCAGAGAAATAAAGCCCCCAGAGGTCATCCGCTCACTGGCCATGGTGTATTGAGCATATACACCTGTATGTAGCTGGTAGCATTTCATGCTTTTTTGAGACTGCATAGAAAATGTGAATGAGAAGTTCCAGCTCCCTATATAGCATGGCCAATATTTTCAGAAAAAATTGGAAAATTTTGAAAAAATGTGGAACTTAAACAGAATTATTTATTTATTTATTTATTTTAAGACTATGGCTACATATCCTTTATCAAGAAGCGTAGAAAAAAATGGAGTGCCATTTTTTATCCTTTCATGTTTCTTAGAATTCCCTCCACGTATGTTCTTTCTTCACTGACCCTATCTATGTCTGCAACGAAATTCTTATTTCAAGAACTTCTTCCTCTCTTTACCCCAAAGCTTTCTAAATATCATGGTAGAAGTCTCCCATACCCACTGACGAAAGTACTGCCAAATTGCATTTTACAATACTACTTTACATTTTAAAACTACTTCAAAGTACTTAAAAAGTAAGCTTTACAAGAAAAAAAGGTGCTACTTGTTTAAGAAGGTCCATTATTCCATTTGAAGAGCTAAACATTGTTCTGATAGTATGCGACAAAAAAGCACCATGTCTTAGTAGTTGCATAGTAGGAATTATGGATGAATCTTTCAAGAAGATCTTGTGTTGCAGAAGAACATGTTCAAAGCCTGTTGATTTTGATTATATTAACTCATGGAATTTCATCCACTAACATACAACTGTAAAGTAGGACTTGTGTCGTAGAAATAACACAGAAATAATAATGTCCAAGTCAGTGAGTTACTGAAGTGAAGCAGAGGTAGGCTAGGCTCAAGAGAAAAAAGGATTCTATCTGCATTTGCATTTCTGCGATATTGTCTTGGGTACTTTAAATTATATGCCACATATATGCTGACCCTGAAAAATTAAGGAATGCTGTTTGGACAGGAAAGGCAAACCTGAAGAAAGAGTGTCAAAAATGACAGTACATAGACTTTGTTTCCTTCCTTGCTTGAGGAAAAAAGCCCCCATCAAACACAATATTCACAGCATCTATAAAAACATATGCTTCCCTGGGGCTACAGAAGGCAAGTTCTATTTTACCTCTCCCTTTACATCAATTTTCTAGCACTATTCTGCCTTTTTTTTTTTTTTTTCTTTTCTTCTTTTCTCCAAGTTCAGTCTCCTGGCTGACTAACGTAACAGTCTTTCCCCTATAATTTATTTTACAGTCTCCTTCTGTGACTTCACAAGCTCACCTACAGCCGGAGTCTTCCTGAGTCAAGGAGTCCTACTAAGAGACATGAGATGGACTGAATGTTCCTCTGCCACACCTATGTCTCTCTTTACACTATTTCATCCATTACCTCGCTTCCATACCCTCATGTGAGTGCAATGCCCCATGAAAAGACCTTATGTTTCCCCTGTTATGCCCTAAGCTTTGACTATATTGAGATCATCTTGTTTCCTCCACCTATCTAACATCATTCCTATGTCCTCTGTAAACACATGCCAGTAATGCCCTATGGGTCTTCTATTTTCACATCCTGGTTCTGTTCAAATGCTCTCTGCCCTTACCATGAGAATTCCTCCTGATTCCTCCTCTGCTCTGCATGCTAGACTCACCTGTCTTCTGCTGGGAGTAAAACAGCTTAAGTAATTGTTAAGACCAAATTCATCACCACCTGCAACACATACCGCAGACAGTAACCATCTTAGTAATGGCTGCAGTCTCTGTTCTGCAGAGAGTGATATCATTTATTTTAGCAAAGTGTATTTTTGGAGGAAGAGAAAGTGTCTCAACCTTCTTGGCAATGAGCAGATTAAAAAAAAAAAAAAAGAAAAATTAAAAATGCAGGACTTAAATGACATAACACAGCTGAAGATTCCATTTCAAGATTATCTCGGACTTCTGTGTGATTTTCCAGCTTGCTGTAGCACGCGGGAACTTTGCCTGAGCTCAGCTCTTTGCTCACTTCTTACATTGCAGCAACGTTAAATACAAGGTCCCTTGCACATCCACACTTTCTCAGTCAGCACGGAATGGCACCTCTGTGTTATCTGAATGCTTGAGTGCACGGGAAGGAACATACTCACTACCGTGCCTTCAACTAGCGCCTACCGCAAAGGTAACGGTGGAACTTTGGGCATGCACGGAGTAGCCTGGCAGCGGTCGGTACTTACACAGAAAGCCTCCAAGAGTAACCAAGGGTGTTGCAGGAAGCAGTGGCGTCGATGCGAGATTGCAGCTGGCCTGCTTCTCTCCATGCCAATAGTAAATTAAAGGCTTAGCACAGACTGAGACAGCGGTGAGCTATTACATGCACTACTATCAAATGACATCAAATCACATAAAGTCTGAACAGCTTGAGGTCAATGAAGATGGCGAGGTAAGCGTTGCAAGAGAAAAAAGACAGAAATCATGGTGGTGTAATTAAGACACTCTGCTGATGAACAGACGTCTTGCATGACTTGGGATATGTCACAAAATTTCTGAAACAGAGACAGTGCAGTTCAAGTTAACTGTTATTCTACCTGATGGGACCACTTGTGTGGTAAGAAGTTATTTAATGGGACTATGAGCAAAAAGTCTTCTTTCCTGTAGCCCAGCTCTTCATAATGAGACTGATAAAATACCCGATACTCATTGCTTGCTTAGAGCATATGTTCTTTAGAGCAGAATTCTTTCTTTAGGATGTTGTGATATCTACTGCAATGGGCCTCCAAACCACTTATGATAATTTCAGTAAACATCCCTCTTTTCACTACATTCTACTTTGCTTAATTAGTTTTTCTTATCCGCACTTTTGCCCTAATATAATTCACATTCTTCAATACTTCCGTATTTTCCAAAAGCTGTTGCATCTTTTTGAAACTGCTACAACCTTTTAAAGGATGGCTGTATTGTGGTAATAATTAAAAAAATAGAGCAAGTGAAATGTTTTGTATGCTTTGAAGGGAAAAGGGGTGTATACAACTCATCATTATTAAAAAAATGTACATCTTAGGAGGCACATGGAGATATTCTTCTGCTGCTGTTTTAAACCTAAGAAGAAAAAAAGAGAGAGGGAACGACACAAAAAAGGGGGGAAAGGAGAAGAAGACAATAACAAAGAGAAAGAGAAAGTTAAGTGAAATAAATACCATGAAGGTGGCTGAAAGTGGAAGGAAAATACGTCAATGTCCAAACATCACTTCTAAAAGCAATATGAACTTCACTCACTTTTTGCTAGACTACCTTCTCTCGGTTTCTTTTTTCCCTTTTTGGGGAAAAAGTCTTAGGCTTTTCTTGTTTCGGAATATATGTCCTCACAGCTTAATGTCCCAACCTCAGTACTGCATTATCATGCCCTTAATTTCTTTCCCAGTCCTCTTGAGAATTGTCAGATGATATGAGGAAACAGTATCAATCCCTTTATTAAGGTCATTTAACAATCCTCATGATATTCATTTCCCCAGCTGTTTTCTTAATAACCCTAATACTTTTATAATTTGCAATGGTACTTTGAAATTTATCCAAGAGTTAGCAGCCATCAAGGAGATGTCCTCAAGCTAACCTGTTTGTACTTGGCCAAATTATAAGTTTCAGAAAATCATTATTTGCACTCTTTGCTGTAAGAGCTTGCCAGAAGCATGCTGCTAAAACCTTTCAAGTTTATCATAAGGTCCATAATTTGCTACTAACTCGATTTGATTAGGTATTGTCAAAATACTTATTGGCAGACCGATCTTCCAAAACTACACAAACTAGGAACAGAACCATATTTCTAACATAAACATACTGTCTCATGCAACGCAGTGATGCTCTAAGAGTCGTATGGAAACTGGATTTCCCATTTCAGAAAAAAAAAAATTAAAAAATCCCTGGCTATGCAGAGAAGAGTAGTTTTGCACAAATATCCTATTTCTCCTCATGTTGAAATGCCACAGTGTTTTAGGAAAACTCAAGAGAACATTCAATTATCAAATATTTTCAGTCTCCCAGAGCTATCTGGAGTAGCAGATAAAGCACTGAAAAAGTGAACAGGGAGCTTGGACAGCTGCCATAATCAGAATTTAGCCAAAACTGAGACTTTTGATCTCAATATTTCCCATGGAAAAAAAAAAAGTTATACTGGGAAATCTCCAATCAACTTGGGTTATCCTTTTTTCAGAGAGCTCAGCCACACTGCAAATCAAAGGGGAGACAGATCTAGAAGTCATGTTTCCTTCAGATCATATATCAACATCAGAGGTAACTCACATTCACATATAATTTTCAAAGCAGTTGTCAGGAGTAAAGAGCTCAGTCTGGGTGCTAAGGAAAGGCTGCACACCTTGACAAGTACCACACTAAATTTTTTAAGCAAATTATTTAGCATCAAAACAGAAGGCAGAAGCCTGAAGCTTACCCCTACGGTTTCTTATCTTTCTTTTGTCTTCCTGCTGACTATTCCTGTTTCCAACCAGCGCTTTTCAACTTGTACAGATAGGGGAGTAAGGAGCCTACAGAAGCAGCCTCATTCATTATATAACACAGATTTATCTCGAAACATGTCACCAATCAGTGGTTATGATCAAAGGCTTAAATATTTAAGTTTTAATTAAAGACAATTATGCGGAGGCCACTCTCTGTCATTTCACCTGGGAGCTGAAACCCACCCTTTATATTCAGGTTTTCACTTCAGGAGTTTTCCAGGTTTCATTTTTGGGGTGCTCCCTGTCCCCCTCTCCCCACCCCATCTTTCATCATATAGATTTTTCACGACGAGATCTTTGTGTCTGAACTTCAGTAGTGTAGAAGAGTGAACTAAATAGCCTCCTGAGATCTTTCCAGCGTATATTTTATAATGATTGAATTTCTTAATGTTTTCTAGTTAACATGATCATGTTAAAAAAGATACCACTGGTTTGAAACCATAAAAGTAGAATATTTGATTACAGAAGAGAAAAGATTTTTGGTTTATTCTGTTTAGTACATATTCTTTAAGCTTAACTAGGCAGCTTTCAAGAGAAGAAAATTAAATGCAGCTTTCAAGAGAAGAAAATTAAATGCAATTGGAGACTCCAAAACAGAGGAGAGAACATTTAACTACTAACCTCACCTAAAATTCAAACCAGGCATCAGTATTGTATTAGGTCAAAGACATGATGTGCAAAATACAGTATTAAAAGGTGAAAAAGGGACATTATAGTTTTGCATTGAATTATCTTAGGAGGAAGCTATACCAGCATAATAGTTGCATCCTTTCTGTTAGGAAAAGAATTAAAAATACAAAAAAACCCACCAAAAAAACCAACAGTCCATTTCTGTACAGCACATACATGGAGAAGAGATGGATCATTTATAAACTCGAAATCCAAATCAGTGGAGGGAGTTTTTATACAGCAAGTGCAAAACTTTACAAATTACTGTTTAGTCAATTCTTTCTCCTACAGCGTACAATTTTTCAGCACCGTATCTTTTTTCACTTCCTCCCTCCCACATAATAAATCAGCAATATTTTCTGGCATTTTCCAGGGACAACAGATACAATATTACACTGCTTTCTGATAATGCTGAAAAGTACCTTAAGCAGTGAATATTCAGCTTTGCTGCCAACCAGTCTGGTTTTCTATTTTTTTAATATATATATATATATCTGTATTATATGTATATATATTTATATAAGCTATAAATTTCTTCACATACTCACACATTTAGATACATTTATGTTTAAATATCTATTGAAAGATAACAACCCAACTTTCAAATGTTTATTCGCTCTTATTATAAAATGCAGATACTTAAGAAAATATTATTATTTTACTAAAATATTAAAGGATCTTAATTTTTGGCACGGTGTCACCACTTGTGTGAATCTATGGACTGGAAACCTATTTCCACAGTCCCCCAATCAATTTGATCTGGGCTGCAAATTTTCAGACTGCCACCCCATAGTGGCATGGCTGATTACGCAAAATGAAACAAAATTATATGTGTTTCGGATGATGGTTTTCGGATGCAGCTCCGATCCAATTCTGACTATAACTAAGACAGGTGAGTTGTGAAATCTAACCCATGAGCCTCATTAGCCTGCAAAACCTGTTATTTTTGGTAGCAAGTGGAGAACTTTCTTTTTTTCTTTCTTTTTTTCCCTGAGCTGTAGCTATTGATCTTTTAAAATCATTGAATGTTTAAAGAGTTTGGATTCCATGGATGTATCACAGTTTCTAACGATTCACAAAACGCTGGACAACTGTTGTGATTGGGGAACATGAAAAATCCTCAAGGATGAGGATTTTTTCCGTAAAATAAAGGACATTATAACTTCATAGCAAAGTTTGGTTAGGTGATGCATCTGAATACACAGGCATGTTGTGAGAAGGTTTAATGCTAAATTTTGTAAGATGAGCTGTCTCTAGCAATCACAGCAAAGACTCTTATGTTGAAAAACCTGGAAGATTTTGGGAGGAAAAAAGCACGAAATGGGTAAAAGTATGACAATTTCTGAGATAAGTATCAAATAATGAATAAATGCTATGAGGACTGCAATAAATGCTAACCATTAAGATGACTAGAAATGTATCTTTTGTTTTGTTTCTGTTTTAAAGTGCCTTCTTGTCTTCAATACCAAAATGCATTTGTAAAATATTTTCTAGGAAGTTCTGCTTATTGCCGTATTTGCCCTTCAGTCGCAGGGTATCAGAAGAAAGGAAACATTAAGTGAAAGAATTAAGTACAAGAGGGATTTGCCTAAAGAAAAGATAAACAGTGGAAAAAAATCTACAGCTATTACACAAAGCACCTTTAGTTGTGATGAAGTACCAATTATCAGTTTCACCTATTAAAGAAAAAATGAATAAACCTTTCTCCTAGGATCAGCAACAGGCCAAGTATTCTTGGCAAGAGGAGGGGGTGCTAAAAGCTGATTCTTTCTTTCTTTCCCTGAAAAAAAAAGGCAAGAAATAGTAATACTGAAATCATCAATTTGAATGTGAACCCGTGACTGAGAAAGCCATTTCGAGTTTATTACTTTTTTTAAACAGCGCTATAGATTTTACACGTGGTTCAACCTAAAGCTATGAGTGGTAATGGAAATCCAATTTGGGTTGCAAAGTTATTGGAAGCAGCATGTTCCAATGGACAAGGCATTAGACATGGTAAAATAACTTGGGATATTACTGTCGTCTTCTGTGACTTTGAGTAAAATAACAGACAGTACTTACTTTCCCTATCTGCAAATTTCAGTAGCGATACTTCTTATCCTTTGTCATGTATTTTGACATCTCAAGATATAAGGCATAAAGACAGGTAAGTAATATTAAATCCTTTATTTGTGATGAATGTAATTATCTTCATCCACACAACTTTCTATGACTTTTTTTTCGAATCTGAGTAGTTAGTTATAGGGAATTTCAAAATCCAACCTTACATTATGCTAAGTGATATTATTTTAGAAAAAGAAAGAATAAAAGATCATTACATTTGACAGTTCCAAGGGGTAATTCATCCCATCAAAAATAGGTGTCTTAAATAGTCTTTGATTTTTTCCCCTCTGTGTATCTCTCCATTTACTACAGAAGGATGATTATCTTACATTAGGTGCATAAGTTTTACACAGCTCCATATAGCTGAGAAGAACCCTACAAACACAGAAAATCAGGACTTGGGGAGTAAACTCACAGCTTTTGGGTTGAAAACTACAAAAGCAGACAGTGTGTATAGTATACAATTTTGAAGCTAATGACATTAAAATATGGAGGTGTAAATCTGCTTTACTTTTCCAATATAATAATGTGATGATACGGGGAGTTGAATTTTACTGCTGGTGTGTTACCAAATCATATTATTAATTGGAGGGGGATAAAAGTGTGCTAGAGATTATGATATAGGGTCTTGATATGTGTATTTTAAGAGTTTATTGCCAATATTTTATTTTGGCTATGGATTATTCCTCTTTCTTAGTTGTCTAAAAGAGCTATTGATCACGTGGCCACTGCTCAAGAGACTTCCGTGGAATCAGTGTGTCAGTTTGTTTACTATCACGAGTGTAGAAGTAAGCTTGATATAATTATTTGTGAATGATTATTAAACTGTCTTAAAAATTTCCATTGCTTTAAGTTTTTTAATTAAGTTTAAAAAAACCCACAAAAAACTCAAATTCCATTTTTTCTCTTTGTATGTATAGCATTATGACTTCTCTTCAACCCTTTAAAATCTTAACAAATCCATCTGCATATAGGTAGGTACTTAGGTACTTACATGATGTCCCTCACTGTCTAGTATTAACTCACTTCAGAAACAGAAAATAACTAAAACGGTTCAAGTGAACTATTTGGACATAAAACTTGCATACTAATTTATGCATATAAACTCCTTTATAAATAAACCATACTTTTCCACTTGTTTACAAATATACATAATTGTTCATGCTTAGAGTTGTCTTCCCTTTCAAGCTGAAAAGCTGATATAAATAGTTCTCTTTATACAGTTCAGCTACTCAAAATAACAAAGACATTTTAATATTGCTAATCTGGCTGAAGCCAGTATTTGTTCTGCAGCAATAGCGTATGTTGTTTTCTTCTCTACGTTATTTTGAACTCTTATAGAGACATCTGTATATTAAAACTAATGGAATTCACATTAATTCAACATTTATATTCTGATCACATTTTCTATCATATATCGGAAAGGATGCATTCTGCTGGTGATAAAGGGCTACGGGAAACAATACTGATTATTTTGAATTAAAATGGCTAAACTGAAGCTATCTGAGGCTGAAAGGAGCCTATCGATGCCTTTATTTGCTAGGCGCACTCAGGTGAGGGATAGAAGGACCAAGCAGGGACAGCTCCAGGTGGAAGTGCAGCAGGACGGGGTGTATGACCTCCGCGGAGCTCAGCAGGGAGGGACGCAGCTCCTCGTGCCGCCGGCTGCTCCCGGAGGCCGCACCGCCGAGGGGATTACAGAAATTGCTGCTGGAGCTGAAAACCTGTCTGTGCACCACTACTGCCGTGCGACGGTCCTGACGTCCCCGTCCCTTCCCCGGCCACCTTTGCAGAGCCACCAGGAAAGCTCTGGAAAGTTTGTTCTCCGCTTTTTAATTACACCACTGCCAAGAGCGTACCAGTAAATAGCCGTATCGCAGAGCTGCGGGGTGACGCGGTCTCCTACGTCCTGACCCTATGCATTGGCAATCAATAAATTGTAAGGGGACACACTCACACACAGGAGGGCTGAACGCTAAAACCACCCAATATAGGTACTACCTGCCATATACCAATTTTGCAGATCTCTCTTTATGTAGATGCAGTGCAATGATAGGTTATATTATATGCATATGCAGAAATCATTTTTGCATATTATTTCAGGTGTGGCTTAACGAGTGCCAAATTCACGGCGAGAAGCATCCCTGAGCCTCCCGGCTGCTCTCCTGCTGCCGCAGCCCAGGGCACGGCTTGAGCTTTTTGGCTGCAAGAGCAGCACTGCTGACTCATGTTCGAGCTTTTCCTGGGTCTGCCTGCCCTTAGTGTACAGGCAAACACTACTGCTGCTGCCACTAATGGCAATATTGCCCAAACAGAGCAAATTTATGAGCCCCTGGTCTTCGTCATTATCACCAACATCATCAGAAAGGTATCTATCTATACGTTTGTGAGAGGCTTCGAAAGCTGTTCATAAGAAGAGGTAGATGTAGCTGCACTACTCATTGTACTTAGCTGTATTGCACCAAAGCACGTCACGAAGACAATTGCCAAGGGAAAACAGTGCAAGTCTCCACTTCGGAATCCTTCTGTGGACTAACACAGTAATCAGAAATTGGCACAACTCCCTTTTAAGGTCAGAAAGACATTTTGACATCACTTGCCCCGGCAACTGTTATCTGCCTATTAGATAGTTTGAATAGAAAAAAAAAAAAAAAAGCTGACAGTACTAGCAAACCCCATCAGTACTAATAGACGTCAGAACTTTGCACTTTTATAGTTTTTTTTTAATATATTTTAATTGCTTGGTGCTCCACATTATCTGCATTTGGCCAATTAGCTGTACTTGTTTGCAACACTGCCTGTTTTTGTATTTCTAACATACTGCTGGAGATCTTCAACAGGTAAAAGGCCATGTATCTACATAAATCAAAATATTAAAAAATAAAAATGTTAAGCTTATTAAAATAAAACTATGTAAAATTATGCTTTAGGCATAAAACTGTCTTGGACATTTCATTGGCCTTTTTTCTCCCAACAGACTACATTTTGACAATTCTTTCACATAAGTATAAAAGAGGATTTGAGAGTTTCCACTTCAGAAGTTGGACTGTCCTCCTATTCCTTCTGGCTTTTCTACACCACAAAAGATTTGTAGTCTTCTACATTGCTGAAGGTCATGGATGGTTTTATCATCCAGCCAAGCAAATAACCAGAATTTGGCCGGGCAGCAGAAAGTCATTTTTCAAGTTCTACAGCTGCCTGCCACAGAGAGATGATCGGGCCTGGAGACTTCATTTTAATTAGTCTCTCTTCTCCCTCAAGCTGATCTTCCCTTGATTCAAAAAGGGTCAAAACCTGACCTCGTCCATGACTGCAGAGATTGTTTAGAAATTCTAATAATAATTCACCTGAAGGTGGGATTAACTGCCTCAAATCTTTTCAAATGTCAACCAGGTAGTTTGTAGTCAGTTAAGAAAAAAAAAATTAAAATCACGTTGACTTTACTTTTTAAGCTATTCTTGCTCCACTCAAAGAAATCTTCTCCTACCCAACAAAAGCTGCTACATATATATGCTTTCAAATAAATGTCTGTGTGACAGTGAAAGTCAGCAGCAATATAGTATTTTGTATTGAAACATACATCTGGTCTACAAAATCACCTCCCTCAGGTAATTTCAATCATCTGATTACGATCCTTAACACTCATGCTTTACTTTATGATTAATAGTGTTTACAGCTTCCCACTGAGACTCATCTAACAATGGCAAATAGTCCACAGTGACGATGCACTGGCCTTTTGCCAGGCACAAGCACTGATCCCGTACCAGAATAACACTTTTCTAGGTCAAAATAAAACAAAGTAATGTGCAATTCAGCCCTGTGCCCATGCTAACCAACCAAAACACCTCAAACTGTTATCAGCTCTTCCCCACCATCCAACAAGGTTTGACTTTCAATTACTGCCTACAATTGCAATTGAATCAAGACAAGTATCTTAAAGCAATAACAAAACTGTTTATCTAATTAAACTTAAATAGAATTAATTTTCCAGTGAGTTATACAGCCTGAAAAACTCATGGATAGATATTAGTTCAGGAAGCTAAAAGTTATTTTTCCTTTGTAAAACCTGTAAGCCACTTTCCCCCTTCCCGCTGGGCAAGAAGCCATCACCCCTCCTGGAAGCTCTAGCTAGAAGAGAGCGGCGTAGTGAACAGCACTGATTTCTCAGCCATGCAGGCTGCGGAGAGAACAGCAAACCTGTCCTTCACTCCTTTGACAAAGGTAAAACTGTTCACTGCAGGAGACAGCCTTTTATTGCTCAGCTTGAAACTATGGGGGTGGGGGGGA
>JANZLQ010000056.1:43311895-43336070 GCA_026212715.1 Elanus axillaris
GGAGGGAATAACCACAGAAAATAACACAAATGTCTACATTCAATAAAAATATAGAGAAGGCTAAAAAATATATAAAGATGCAGATACACAGAGACAAAAAATAAAGCTATAGATATAGGAAGATGAGGAAGCAGATCTGGGGAAGAACGTCATGAAAATTAAACGGTACTAATGGAGTGCCTATCTTACAGACAAAAGTATTTTTACTCTGAAAAGGATTAGAGGAAGGATGAATAGTTCATAGCAGCTGTTTGACATATCACTAAGTATGCATTACTGGAAAACACTACAGTGGCAGTGAGATGGAAGAAGAAGCAGCTGATACACATGAGAGTATGAAAATTTAGGAATTTCAACAGTTGGGCCTTTTAAAAATAATTGGTATGCTGCATGAGTATAATTTACAACTTAAAAAATATATTCATTAGGACATTGGTTGTGAAATTCTCAAATGTAACAGAGCTATTAAGAATTATCATTAAAAAAAAAACAAAAACAAACCAACAAACCCACCTGATTTTCAAAAAGGTATTACAAAGGCCAAAAGTAAAAGAAACTAATTGGAAAAAATATGCCCATGCCTTGCATTATATAAGAAAAAATATCCAATTTACAATATGATGAAAAAAGAATCTGAATCTGGAGAGAGCAAATCACAGCAATCGGAATGAAGCATTGATATCTCCCAACAGTCACTTCACCTTCCCTACCATCACTTTGTTTTTCTTTTTTTAAACACCTTACTGAAAAAAACCCAAACTAGTGGAGGACTCCAGCTGACTTCAGGTGTACGCCGAGCTGGGAACCTGCTGGATCTGCACTTCTCCCTGTCCTTTTGGTCCTGGCTGGTTTTCTGTACTGACCCTTCTACCTGTACCAGAATTTCAATGGCATAGCTGTGCACCAGACAAGACTGCTGCTCTTCCACCTCTCTTTGGCACACAAGCCTACCTGTCAGACCAAACCCCAAACCAGAATCCCAACTGACTTTGCTGAAGTAAATAGTTTATTCTACTATCAAGCTATCAAGCATTTACTTTATGCCAGCAGTTTAAATATTGGTGACTGGGAGTAAAGGACTAGACTCGTGTTTCAGTTTTCCCTGGAAGTTGTTTCAATTATGATGAAACTTTTTTTCCAACCATAGTCTTTCATCATTCAGCATAATAAAGTCTCATTCAAAAAGAGATTATTTTTGTTGTTTTTCTTAATCTGGACTCCTAAATGAAGTCCTCCTGCAGTTAACTTTATTTTAAATTATCTTTCTACTGTGTCGTAGGATTAATCTACATGAGAACACTGTTTCAATTTAACCGTTCACAATTTGATTTAGTTGACGGCAACCTTGCTTTATTTGAATTCATCCTGTTACAGTTTAAGTTGATGGGGAATTGACTGAAGTTCTGGCTCAGCTGCACTGAAGCAAACAGCTGTAGCAATTTAAGATGTTCCTGTTCTCCAGCTGCTCACTCTGTCCCTCTGCCAGGTAGTACTCTCCCTAGAAATTTGGCAAAAGTGAGCCCAAATTTCTCAATTGCTGAAGCCCCAGCCACTGCACCTGACACTTGTGCATATTAATGTAAATGCAGCTTCATGCATTTTCTCTGTCGAATCTACTACAGGAGCAATAAACTTCGGAGAAGGGACACGAGAGCACGGTCACCGTCACGTTCGACGATGGCTTTCTGCTGCTTACCTCTTGCTGAACAGCCCTGTTTAACACCCCGCACGGCGGCCTCACTGAAACTGTCCTTCCACTGACATGAGGAAAGTACCCCGCATTGCTAAGTCTCCAAAAGGTTTCAAATATTTTGCATAAGTAATAGATTTATCTGCATGCACCAGTCTGCTTGAATTCCTCGCTCTCATGGAAACTGTATGTCTTACTTCTGCCAGGTTCATTTCAGCTCTTTTCAATACCAAAAATGTTAATTGATCAAAACAATGGTGAGAGAGTAAATTCTTGATTCCACAAATGGGAAACAAACTTACAACGCAATATCATGAAATGATCTCCCTTTCACAATGTCAAACAGGATTTCTTTGTCAAAAATTCCCTGAGAGGGGAAGGCAGGGGGATGGAGCAGCACTCCATCCCTCAGCAGCTACCGCTCAAAACCGACCTTTAAAAGAGGAGAAAGGAAGAAGGTTCCTATCTGCTCAACACTTCAAGTCCAGGACTAGTTTGTTTTGAGAAGTTTTGCGTATCTGTATCCTTCTTGGTTTCCTTGCTCAAGATAGGAGCCCAGAACCACACTGGCAGAGGCATTATTTTTAGAATAGTCTTCCTGCCCTTCACAACATTTTCATGTTTGGTGGAGTATTTTTACAAAACGAATGTGTATCTTTCCCAAGTTACCATTTTGCTGTCAGATCTCCCAAAAGACTATTCATGGCATAGTACAGGTGATAGCTTATGCATGCCAAGTAATTTCTCCAAAATCATCCTCCCACCAACGTTTCAGGGCTCATGATGTCATAGCAACTACCTCAACTTCCACACAGCCAGAGCTGCCTTGGAGCCCATCTGTCACAACCCCACCTAAAATTATACTAGTGACGCTTCAGGGAAAACAAGATGGAATGTGAGAGGTTGTATCATTTAACAATTTCATTTCTTTAATAGATACATTGACAGTTTGGGCGAAGTCGTAGGGAAGGTGGAACAGAAGATCTAAAACGCCTATAGATTTTTATATTGACTCTAGCAATAGGTGGCTCTTGTGAAATGCAACTAATCGTCAGGGTTAAACATGCTGTTAACCACTACCTACCAAAATCTCCTGGTACTACAGTAGACTTCAGGTTTTGTTTGTTTCTTTTTCCATGTATTTATCTTGTTCCCTTAGAACTCAAAGGTTATTTGATGTACTACAAAGCCCCTTCAAGTAATTATAGGCATCCAACTGCACTGGGGCTCCAGCATCACTTCATACTGTAGCCTTGAAAACACTCTCTGAGGGCTATTATTCTTTAGGTTTTACGGAATTATTTATTGCCTGGAGTTTATTTTCTTAACTGAGTAGCTGACAAAACTATATTGTGCAGAAAAAAAAAATAAATCCTGCTTCTGCTTTCACCTATTTGCTTTTAAAACAAAAGTTATTAAACTTTAATAAAGTTGTTTATTACTGTAATTCTTCCCTTAAATGTCTAAAAGCTAAACCAGAAATCCTTTAAAAGAATCTCGGCATCCCTAACATTTTATCTTCCAGCCCTGAAGATTTGCTTCTTTTAGACACAGCAGTCCTTTTTTTAGTTAAAAAAAAAACAAACTTATTTCTTTTTTTAAAGAAAGATATTGAAGAAAGCAGCCTTTTGTGAGGCTAAGAGGGAGGAAGGTTTATCTTACGTCTCCCCACTCCAGGAATAAATAGTGATATCCCAAGGACTTCTTCCAGCCTTTCTCTTACTGCATGGTTTATTAACTGATATAAAATAAATCAAGAACTACCTCTACCCAGTACTTTTCTGCTGACCACACTAGACTCAGAGACACTGCAGACTTGGTTTTCTTGCTTTTAGCCACCTTCTTGACAAGAAAGACTTTGCCTAAGGTACTAGCCAAATTATCTGACAGAAAGTTCTTCACTCCGTTGGTTATGGCACCTCAGCATAAGGTAAAATACCACATACTGTATATCTGCATTGAATAAAAGCACAGTACAACAACATCTGAGCTACTGTGGAATGAAGTTGGAACATTTAGACCGTGAAATACAGTATGATACAAAGGTGCAGTTGTTTTTGCTTGGTTGGCCAAGTCCTGCTTCTTAAACTGACTGACTCCTACTCAACAAAGAGCCCCTTGGTAAAGTGATCTGCATAATCCCAAATTATATAGATAGGAGCTTTGATGAGAAAAAAGCCAAGCAAACCTTTTGCAATGTGGGAGGAACCAGTGTTGTTATTGCATTAAATCACAAGGGCATTCTGTACTATAAAGTGTGAATTATTTAACAATACAGGTAAAAATGGTAAAATAAGGATATTATATAGTGCATCTGTCTGAATTAATATATATATATATGTATGTACAAAAGCATGAATTCATGCTGAAAACTCAAGTTTCCAAACAATGTTTCAAAATGATTCCATCCATTCCTCCTGTAATGTCAAAAACGCCTACAGAAGCACTAGGAACAATTGGATTTTAGTATCACAAACAGGTGAAGAAATCAACCGATTTCTCTGACACATCCATGCCTACAGACTCACCCTGCAAGAACATCATTCTACCCTTCCTCTAGCCCATGCACTCCGTTTTCTGGAGCTTTACTCCACTTGTTGCCAGCAGAACTGAAGAGGGATTGCCAACACTCACGAAGAGGGAGGCTGCCCAGGTCTTTCTACGACGACGTGCTAAATGGACACTTAGGTAAAACAAAAATGGAAACTCTTTATGAACAACACCACAGCAAGCAAGTCCTGTTAGGCTTTGGATAAAACAGAAGAGTGAACTGAATATTTAACATGAAAGGCAATTTACCAAGAAAACTGATACAATTTCATGAGTGGCTAGAGGGAGGAAACAGTCTGGTTAGTGGATTAAGAGACTGACAAATGTTTCTTAGGAATCTGAAGATGGACAGCACTAGATAAATGCTTAACACTGTTCAAAGGAGTCAATTATTTCCAAACCAGTAAATACGACATAAGGTATTAGGTTAGATAGATGTATTTGCCTTATAACTACTTTGAGTATTTTCATGGTAACTTTTTCTACAGCACACAGGCACTCAGATATTGAAGAGCAAACCTCATCCCAGTTCCCCAGAAGAGTATTATGTCCTTCTGTCCTTACCAGCCATCACTGAGTTTCACTGCACTTCATCCAGGTCTGCAGCTGGATGCAGAGAAGAGGGGGAAAGAAACAACACGGAAGGAGGATGGTCTCTTTAGCATCTTCCCACCTGCACTCCTGAACTGTTTCCCTAGAATGCTGAAAACTTATTCCACACCAGAGAGTTAATGAATCTTTTCTTCCTTTTGTCAAAGGAGGCAGAATCTGATCTGCAAAGCATTTAATTATGGCATTTAATAATTTGGTTTTCCTGATTGCAGAGAGAAAACAGATTAGACACCAATAATTTTTTAACCTTGATTTTCAGGGGAAACAAAGAGAAATGCATTTAAAATGAGAAATTGTGATTGCGGGGAAAATAAACACTACAAATCAGCTCTTCTAATATTTTGGTGCAGGATTTCAGCCATCTGCAAACCACCTTATAGCCTCCCACTAATCTGACTTTCTAACACACTGGAGGTTGACATCTATTGGCATCAGACTTTAAAAATGCTTCAATCAAGATCTCTGTAATCCTCATGCCTAAAACGTCTTTGTTCTGGTTTATGATCAAACATTTCTGAAAACACAGCCACCAGTCCAAGCAAGCATTCAAGATGCTCACAGGTGAGTTAAGGCACAATAAAAAGCACAGTAATCTAGCAAATCTCCTTGGAGAATGTGTTGTTTATCACCATGCCTGCAGACTTTTACACTACAAATGTATTGGCAACCATTTCTAGCAGATCATATACAAAGACATGAATGTAATTTGAAAAGTTTAGAGATGCACAGAAAAAGCAATCAACAGCCTCAATAGGAAATTTCAGGAAAAAGTAAAATGATTTGCTAAACATGAATGATTGTTAAGTCCTTCAGTGGAAAAAAAAGGGGGAAATGAAGAAGCAATGACCTTTCGTACCCACCCTTCAAGAAGCGTTTTTTAGCAACTTTTGTATTGCCCATAAAATTAGCTAGAAGATAAATCTCACTATGGTGATTTGCTCTTTATAAGTCCAAAGCCAGTGTTCTGAGTTCTCACTGTATAATTACTTCACTATAGATAAAGCATGAGTCATCTGTTCTACTCTAAACTTTGCATTTAAATTTGAATTTTATTCTTGCTTATCTTTTTTCCTAAATTGATATTACTGTCTACTATGTTTATTAAAAACAACTTAAAGCCACAGTGCATGTCAAACTCTGCACTGAGGCACCATTTGTTGTGTTATTTTAATTAACGTGTCTCAGGGAGATTACAATTCTAATAATTTCTATTAACTATGTCAAAGTTTTCTTTTTTTAAAATGTCAGATTTTGTTTCCCCTTTCAAATTATGCCTTAATACCCAAGAGACTTCTAGTAAATGCTCTGCACACCCAGGTATGAAACTCAAAGGCACTGTCTTGTTTTCCTGCTAATACCACAACCATGGTTGATCAGCAGTGTCCGTAGCAGGTTCCCAAATGTGCCCTCTCTGCATCTCTTCCTCCTCTCCCTTTCTTAGCCAGACAAAATTTCCATGATGCAGAATTCAGAAAAAACATATGGGTGGGGAATAAAACACTGAACGGTAACTATATATAGTGCCTTCTAAATCCCAGGAAAGACATTTTGTGACCCAGACTGAGCCCAGCTGGTAGCCCTCCCCATCTCCCATTCATAAGCTTGTCCTAAAGCAGGACTGTACTCAAAGGGAAATTAAAAAGAAAGTCCCCCGCATCTAGGCTACAGGGACAGAAGATTTTCAGGTTAAATATTTGCTTGTCTCCATACATTTTTGCCCATGACTTTCCACAGGCCTTCTAATGCATACCTGGGCAGTAAACTGGGTCTCAAGGGACTTCAGTGGCTGCGGGATGAGCTGCTAGGCACAGAGGAAAGATTCAGTTCATACCCTCTTTAAGGGAATTTCTTACAAGGCTTGGCCCCAGGTACCTAACAGTGGCTCTAAACTACTGAAAGAAGAATAAAATCCCCACCTTTCTGGACTTAAGGGGGTTGGGGCTATTTTTAAAGGTTCTCTTTTTAACCCTCTCCCTTCCCTTTCAGTGACCCAACCATGGTATCTCTTATTTTTCCCTGGGCACTACAGAACTGCATAGTAACACTTTCTGGTAATCTGAATAAAAAACCTCACGGCACTTATTCAGCATTTTAAATGGGATTCCCTTATCTCATTAAATACTCTTTTCTCTCCCGTGACCGATGGATATGAGCCGACTAGAAGATGCCCTACGCAGCAGTGAGAGCTCGGTGCTCATCACAGCTGTCAGGCTTCCCTGCAGGGAGCTGAGTCTGGAGAAGGTTTTGCAAATCTCTAGCAGAGAAAGCAGACAAAGGCATGTTAGTCTCAAAGACTCCCACACACCACACTAAGACACTACATGAATAACTTTTTTTAATGTCCCGTTTTCTTTAATTAAAGGATGAGTGGTCCATTTACTACCATCAAGATAGTTTCACAGTCTAAAAGACTATGAGAGTCTTTAAGCTCTTGGTTTTGAGACAGTGGGATGTATCGACACGTGCAACTTCAAAATGCTAATTAAATTCAACACTGGTGTCTACCTGTTTCTTTGGAAATCCAAACAAAATTAATTGACTCTAGATTGATTTTTTTTTTCTCAGTATTAAAAAAAAAAAAAAAAAAAGAAAAAAGTAGATAGAGGTTTGGTAGTAAAGTCAGTCTTAAGATGTATTGTGTAAGCAATCTGCCACTATATAAAAGTAGACCTTTCTCTGCAGATTTTTCTTAGGGTTTTGTTTATTAGTAGAGGTCAGGGTCTTTGAATGGAAAAGATTGAACTCTATGAAAAAAGTGGTTTGCCTCCCCTTTTGTTCTGTAATGCAAGAAAGACTACAAGAAAAAGCCCATTATTGTGCCTCTATCTGTATCCATCAGATATGTTTAAAACCAAACTCCTTTAATTCTACCCATCTCATCTTTTCAATCTTGCTTAAAAGCATGGTATACTTTCCATCCTCTTAATCACTTCTCTCAATTTTTTGCTCGAGCCCAACAATCCTTTTTCTCTCGTTCTCTGAATTTGCTGAAATATGTTGATCCAAATAGCCAGAGCCCTACAGGTTCCTAGACGGGCTTTCACAATTATTTGGCAGTGCTGTAACTCTTTGCATAGCTTTCAATATCAAAGTAGGTGTAACCTGCTGAAATCAGTAGCATAACACTCTGAGATTCACCTGAGGAGGGTATCACTGTATTTTGCAGTTTCTCACACACTCACGGATTTTTTTCCACTCATTTTCTCTAAACGGTTTTTTTGTCTTTTGTGACATTTGAATGTAGTTTTCTCACTTTCCCCCTTCTGGTGAAAAAAATGTGGTTTGGATTGGAGAGTCCCACAGTGCATGTTCAGAAAGCACATTTTGAAAATACAACATACCCAGGAACAGAGGTTCAAGAGCTCTTTTAGCCTAAACACTTTTGTGTAGACAAACAAAAAAGTAATTTCAAATCCATCAGCCTTTCTAGCAATTCCTCAACAGATGCTCCAGTACCATTCACATTTGTTCACCCACCACTTCAGTCCCTGAGCAAGATATTTTCAAGCACTACTCAAACTGGAGAGAATGGAGGTTGTCTCCCAAGCGCAAGGCTGTGTTTCACTCTCTCTACTTAACTCCCCGCAAGACCAATGTGAAAAAAGGGGAAAAAAGAGGGAAGAGAGGCTCCTATGTGAATACACACTGTAGATCAATGCCAGTCTTTCTAGAAATTGCAATTCTTTCTGGCTCAGCATGTATAGTGAGAGTAATTGCTGAGCACAAATATTTCCCATCCCTCAGCTGCTGAGGTTTCCTATAAACCCACTGAAAGAGTACAGCCTCTTTGCAATCTCCGGCGTTCAAGAGCTGAACCGACACCGAGCTGGGGTGGAATAAAGGCTTCCCCTGCCCTCAGACTCTACTGTAACCCTAAGGAGACCGTGACCCAAAGTCTTAGACACCCTGAAGCCAGTTGATGCTGGCAGGATTGCAGAGAGCGCTTGAAATGACACAAGAAAAGGCAGATTTCAGGCCAACTGAGACGCACGTCTTTCCCACCCTTGTTTTCTCAAGTCTTGCTTTTGCCGCTTTTTGCCTCCCTGGCAGACAGTCTGGCAGAGGAGGGCAGTCAAGCAAGAGGAGAGGGAAGCAAGCAGATAAATTTGGGCACCGGGATGTGCTCTGCAATCTCGTCCTGGGAACTGTGTTGTGTAAACATCATTTAAGAGTTCCTAATATCCCTTTTAGACCCTTGTGGCGGAGTATTTAATAGGTGAAGGGCTCTTCTCTCACTAAATTAGACTCTGGGTTTAGAAACACACCTGTATCACCTATTTCACTGCAAGAACTCTTAAGCACAGCTTGGTCATAAGCCTGCAGAGCGACTTAGGGAATTAGTATTTAAAGTCCTTCATAGAATTCGACAGCTTTCCCAGAATAACCTCTTCACTAATTTGGAAGATGCAGAATTATTTTTTTCTAAGAAGTAGACTCCCCGTTTTAGCCCAGATTTTGCCACTTTGCTAAAACACAGTGTAAGGAAATTCTTCATTCTCATCTGACTGACAACTAAATCTTGCACTTCAGAAGAGTTTAAGGTAAAAAAAAGAAGAGGGGAGAGGAAAGTGGGGGGAAGGGGCAGAAAAGGCAGCTTTTAATTCTAAGCATTCAAGACAAATAACAAAGAAGTTAGAAAACAAACACTGTAAAGGATCTTGTTTCAAATCAGTTTCCAGAAGATGACCTGAATTAGAAAAGAGGAACAGGAGAAGCTGAGGAAGAATTCGTCTAGGCAAATTATTTTCGGTCCATAGCCCTCAGTACATTTGTCCACGTAAGTCTTTACCACAGCTTGAAACATGATGGGACTGTAACACAGTGAGACTAATAAATAAGTAACATATTTTGGTTTTTTTCTGTGTCACTGTTGATCCTGAAGCCGTTTCCAGATTGATGGTACTGACCTGCACCTACAAGGTTCATATAGATTTTGGCACCATTTCAATACCAAGCAAAGTCTTGCAAAGGAAAGTTAAAAAACTTCACTAAAAGTTGCAGGGTTTGGAAGAGCTATATAATTAATGTCTTGTTGCTTTTCCCTATTTTGTCAAAGTATTCAAAATAATGTGATATGAAATGAATTATTTTTGTTTGGCAGCCATCCAACATTTAAATAGCATGGTGGCTGCTGTGCTTCGGGTTGAATTGTCCCAGCACATTACATTTGTACAATTTCATCTCTGTAGTACACCATCAGGCAAGGGAATAACACAAAGTTTTTTTAATATTCTGTCTTTACAACAAGGAAACAACCCAGAAGAGTGGAATTCAAATTTTGGCTGGGGATTAACATACAAATGTTCTGAAAATTAGGGATATAATTACGTGAAGTCAATTACAATTTTCAATTACATATTTCCTAAGGCTTTATATTAAGCAACGTCAAGCATTCTGGGCTTGTAACACCTCTCAATCCTTTGCATCATCTATCAACAAAAAAACACCACAACCAAGTGACTCAAATAAAAGGTTTTAAGAATTTTGCAGGTAAGCAAAAGTGAAAAAAACAATTGTGTGTCTCAGCTTCAAAAAGTACATGGGGTAGTCTTGGAGCTCTTGGCCGTCCAAAGTTTTTTGCTGTGCTGGTGACAGCAGTGGAAAGCTGAGGACCCAGATACATTTTCTTGTTCCTGGATCTGTTTATTTTAGGGTTTAATTGTAAAACAAAATAAAGTTACTGACCAATAAATTAAACGTGTGCGTGTGTGTGTGTGCTTTTCTCAAATTTTGTTCACAGTTTATAAGTAATAAAGAAGTGGGAGTCAATAAACTGTATTGAATGTAATCACAAGCCCATACATTCTTTTTATTGTACTGAGTTACATCTTTGCATACTAATGGCTCATATTCATCTCTTTTTTTTTTTCCCTAGAAGTTTTCTGTGCAACATGGTAACTACATAAATTGCAGCATTCTTTTTTTGGTGGCTACTGAAAAAAGTAGTTACAAATTTTAAAAGAATCATTTTTTCTTTGCTTTTAAGAGTTTTACACCTGTACACCCACGGATCCCGTGTTTGAAGAGAGCACTTTCAGGAAATATTTGCCATTTCCATGACTGGGGAAGTCAATTCAAGTATTTGCGGAATTAATAGAGTCAGCAATGAGGACAGGCTATGACAAAGGAACGGGAACAGTGGCTGGGGAAGAGATCCTCACATAAAGCACTGAGCCCATTCAGGGCATCAGATTTTAAGATAACTCAAACTTCTTTGAGAACGTACAAAGGGAAATTGCAAGCACCTTGAAGAGATACAGGAAAGGTCCTGCAAGAGAAGGTTCTTTGTTTACTCTTAGGAAATAAAAAAAGGATGGATAGTTACCCATAGTCAAGTACAGCATGAGTAATGCCAATCTCGAGAGGAGCTTAGCAAGCTAAAGGAACATCTTTTGGAAAGGAATTTTATTTTCTCCTGCCATTAAATGAGAAGAGGGGACATAGTGATTTCTTTAGGTATCCTGTAGGCAATTCTATGATTCTTTAAAAAGAAGATGAAAAGGCAAACCTGAAACCTAAAGAAGCCTTAAACTATTTCATCTGAGTTTTTAAGTTCTATGAAGGCTAATCAGCTTTTATTTCTATGTTATATAAACCATAATTTCCTATATATTTTACATGACTACAAATAGAAAATAAGTATTTCAGTTATGCACGGCTATAAGCAGTGCCATGTTTCTCAAGAAAGTTGCTGGATACCCTTAGCGCACCTCATAACTGTCTCTCTATAATAATGACCAAACTCATTGTTAGTATTATTTCTGCTATTCACTCATTACAGTCCAGTTTCGAAATATAAAACGTGCTTCATAAGATAAGAGTTTTCATCAGTTACATACTGCCAGCTAGCAAAGCAGAAAATAGAGAAAATGGCCATTTCTATTTCATATTGGTTAATATCCATCACTTTAATGGAAATGAGATAAAGTAGATAATGGTAATAAGAATAGTATTAGCAGCACATACATATATTACATATTTCTCAGAGGTACCATTGTTGTACCATTTACATTGTTAATATTAAAATGTCTCGAGCAGCACAACCCAATGTAACCATTACTATAAATATTACCTTTAATATAAAAGAGTTGAATGAGCTTTTAACCTTGAATTTGATACAATGTTGAAAATAACTTTTATACTTATATGACCTAGCTCATGTGAACAGCTAAGTACTTTTTCCCTCAAATAAATCTTTCTCCAAAGTAAAACTTCTTTGGACTATTCCTAGCTGTAATATCTAGTGCACATTAAGTGATCACAGATTTTTTCTGTACTTCTTGTAAGTGTAACTCAGAGGCAGAAATGTCAATTTAGATTAAGCCTTTGTAGGTATAATTAAATACAAAGAAACACTTTAAGAAATGTTCCATTTTAGGGTTATTTCATTAAAGAAAAGTGTTCAGGAAGGTCATCCACATGTTCAAATATCCTGAGTCTAAGTAGAAATGTGATTTAAGATCATTTTTTAATCAGAACGCTTTATAAAAAAAGGGGAAAGAAAGGGAGGGGGTAAGACAAAAGGAGGCAGTTTTGATTCTTCAAAATGAGCAGCACTTGGATCATAGAAACACTCAGGTTGGAAGAGCCCTCAGGAGGTCACTGGTCCAACCTCCTGCTCAAAGAAGGCTCAGCTATGTAACATCAGCTCAGTCTTCTTGGGGCTTCCTCCAGTCCATCCCATGTATTTGTACCCTGAGGGGCTAAAGAGTGAGGACAGGAATTAGAGAAGTAGAAATGCTTATTGCACCCAGAATGTAGCTCTGTGGAACAGAGCCTGGGAGGGAGCACGTCGTCATTTTGCTCATCCAAAGGCAACAGGGTCAGGAGTAAGGCGAAAATGGAAAGTCTGAGCACAAAACGCTAACAGCAGGGTTGGGAAGAAGGCAATCATTGGATCCTATCTGCAGGGTGCCGCAATATGACCAAGCAAGAAATGGCAAGGCAGAGCTTGGGCAAGGGACAAATAGAAAGATCAGCGCAGGAGAGAAGTGAACTCATTGCCAGATGCTACGAGCAGGAGATGGACATACAGAGAACATGTGCTGTCACCTGACCCAGGCTGCCGCCTTGGCTATTTTTATAAAAAGATGGTTGATATGGGATATTTTCAATTTCCAATTAACGAAATAACTATGGATAAAAAAAAGTTCTTCCTTTCTTTTTTTTTATAAGCGTAATATACCTCAGTTTAGTGTAGATGATACTAAGCAGTTGGTACTGTCAGATATACATGCTGGCAGGCGTGAAATTTGATTATGCAGAAAAATTGGACGGAATCTTCAATACAAATTTGAATGACTGTCACTGTCAAGAACTGGATAATCATAAGGTTTATATATAAGACATAGGTTAGAAATTAAGAGTATGGAGCTCAGCTTCTTACACTAGGGACTATTGATAAGAAGTTGTTGTAAGTCAGATAATCATCAGGTGTAAATGGCAACGGAGGGAAGACCTATTACTCTAAATAAGTATAATCTACCGGTATAATGTGCTTGTGAATAAGGTAAATGCAATACTAGGAGTGTCGGGCAAGCGGAGATAGGAAATATTAATGGTATTGCGTAAGGCATTGGTGAATTTTCATCTGGAACACTGTGCACTTCTTGTCATTCATGTTCAAGAAAGAGGAATTTAAATGAGCAAAGCAGAAAAAAGGAGTTAGGAGAGCTGCTGAAAAAAAGCTAAGAAAGCCGAGATTGTGTAGTTTTAGCAAAAGGAAGGCCACGAGGGGACATTGTAAGACTGCTTTGTTGAAAGATCTCATGAAATGAAACTGCACAGAGTAAGATTTATTGAAGATGAAGGACACTGTTGGCAGAAAATTAATCAGCTATGAATTGGCTAGGAATAAATACAACTAAAAAACCCCAAAGTTACTGACAATTACAAGACTAGGGCTCTGAAAGAGCCCTACAGAAAGTGTTAGAGCAAAAATAACCCTTAACTTTAATGAGAATCTTCATGGATTCACAAGCAGGATTAAAAGACATGTCTGCAGTAGTGGACGTCTGGTCACAAGAAATGTAAAAGGCTTCTTTTTGGCTTGTATTTCTTCTCTCACAAATCCATATGTAGGCATGCATCAATTGTTTAACAGTGTGCTGCTTTCACTCCATATGCTGAGACACAAACTCCTATCTCCATGGTGCAAGGAAGAATAGAAAGTCCACTATTAAGAACACAGGTACTGGATTATTTTTCATAAATGCTACGATGGCATGATACAGCGATGGGGAAAAAAACAACTATTCAACCTCAGATCTCCCAGGAATGACAGTAAAAAGTTAAGCAGCACGTAGTCTTCTTTAAGATGTCATTTCTGGTCAGTGTAACTGTTAGACGCTTAATGCAGATGGATGGGCTAAGCAGACTCTGCAAAGACAAAATTTCCTCCTTTACCTCCAATCTAAAAGCTTTTAAAATCTCTCTGTCAGGAACAATTTGACTGCATATCAATTGCATTCCCCTACTACTGCAAAACTTATAATAAGGGAATATCACGGGGAAGAAAAGACACATTTTGATAACTCTGACAGTAAAATGAAACACTGTCAATCTAATCAGCTGGAAAGCTGGGACTGTACATTAACCTCACTTTGCTCATTAAAGTCCTCATTCAATTAAAATAGCAGCTGGGATACGTCTGAGTGATGCCACACTGTCGTGCTGCCAACAAATTCATTTCTGGTGTTTCTCTGTTGACCTCACGAAGAACGGGCTCTGGGACCTCAAAGTTTTCCAGAGCATCCACATGGTTTATAATAAAGATCAACTAAGAAAATATAAACTGCTTAGCTATATCCTTGATGTAATGGATATGCAGTGCCTACCTGTGAGAAACGAGTCAGACATTTTCCTGTTATTTTCAATGTACAGGCTGAGGTTTTATCTTCTTTAAATATAGGATTTATAGAGATAAACCCACTCTGCCTTGAGAATGAAAGATCTGGAATAGGTCTTACTTCACATTCTCCCATTTTTCCTCTGTTGGTTTTATTTCACAAATTAGGGAAGAAGAGATACAAAGTTCATAATTTAGCCTGGAGTTCTCAAAAGAAGAACAAAAAAAATCAGTTTTATCCACAACAATATATATTTATCAACATACTAAAAGAAGAATAATTGAATCATTTTCCATATATATCTATAAGAACAATCAAAGTGATCCCCAGCGTGAGAGGCACTATTTCCCAAATGCCTATATTCTGTGTATCAGTAAAATTATAATTCTCCTCACATAGTCTCCATTTAGCTCATGGTTTTCATAATGCTTCTAATAATTAGCAATAATGGTGGATATTTCCAAAGGACAAACTGGTGGCTTTATTCTCAATTCACAATACTGCCGAAGCAAAAGCAAAAATAAAATAAATGCTAGACATGCAGGGAAGACTGGGAGCAGCTCCATTAAAGTCAACAGACATACATAAAATACATAAAACTGGGGAAAGAAGAATAACAAACGTCTTTAGATAATGTATGAGAATCACAGTATGAACCCTCAGCAGAGATACATCTACAAAGAGAAGTTAGTCAGAAAAAACAATTTTTAACTTGCCATTTCAAGCTAAAGGGGAAAGAATAAAAATTTCATAGCATCAGCATTGTCTGAAGAACTCTTTTGTGCTTAAATAGTATGTCCTGAACAATTTTAAAGCTCAAAGTATGGAAATTAGCATCACAATCCATTGTATCTACTTTCTTTTGTGAACGGAGGTTGTTATTTAGCAGGACTGTCAATTTGGCATCTTCAGTGACCAATGCCTTGCTTTAAAAAAACAGGTGTTATTAGCCAAAGTATGTGCATTATTTCTAAAAGCTTTAAAAAGTGATATTTTTTCATGGTTTAACAAAGTTTCAAGCATCTCCAGTTTTCACCCCCGGACCTACTCAATTTAGTTAGAAGGAGGGGAAAAAAAAAAAAAAGTTTTCTTTAGTCAAGACTTTATAACAAGTTTTATTTTAAAAAGATGGCTTATGGAAATAATGTAAACTTGTAAACAATCAGGATTAGCAATAGCAGTGCTGTTCTGAACAGCAAGTGTACTGACAAAAAAGACAACAGTGACACTTCTAAAACATGTATTTTGACATACCCTTCCACTTCTTAGGAATACATGAAAGGCTGCATGGAGCTTATTTAACAGAAAATCACTGTAAACTGCTGGACAGGAAAGCTGGGCTGGAGGAAGGGATCTGCAAGGACACAGCAAACAGGGAGACTGATTTCCAAACTTCTTCATTAAATGTTGCACTATGCCATTCCAGTTTCTCTGCTTGTTCTGTTTAAAGAGTTACAATATTCTAGCTTAGTACTTTGTGCTCTTAAGAAAAGAAAAAAAAAAAAAGGTAAAAAAAAGAAAGAAAAAAAAAAAAGAAAGAAAAAAACCCCAACGCTTGGTAGATTAGAAAGCTCCTGGTACATCTCAGCATGCTTCCACCCAACGAGAGGTAGATATCCTAAAGCTCTTGCCAGCTCAGCATCTTCTCAATTTCATACCCTTATCTTGGCAAAGAGTGGAACTTCTCTCACCAAACAGACATGTCTCCAACATAGACACGAGATGTCTATATTAGAGCCAGCTGTCTAAGATCACTTTACAGTCCATAAGAGGAAATCTAAACTTTTAGGTTACAATACTTGGCTCTCTAAAGTATCTCTACTAGAAGTAATGAGACTATTAAACTCCTTAACAAAACTTATTTTCTTCTTTGCCTAGAGAGCGAGCCTAAGGTGAGAATCACTTCAGGGGAGATGGATCTCACGCAGAATGGCCTGTAGAGGTGCACCTTCAGGAACATAGCGGGACTGCCTTTTCTGTCCCATTTTTCTTGCCAAAGACAGGGGATAGCATTGATGAACATTGCTCTACCATAAGTATGACTGTATGTGATGCCTGGATGAGTTTGGTCATGGTCTGCTAACAAGGTACTTTCCCCAAGAAAGGAGGGGAGAAGATTTGCACATTTGCATTGTGCGTGACCATTTCCACTGCTCTTCCACGATGTGCCTTGGTTTCAGTGCTAGGACAGTCTCACGAGAAGCATATTCTTCACCAGTATTAGTGAAGAGCTTCAGACATTAGGGAGAAGATTAACAGATTTTTACAACCATGACAGAACCGCCAGATACAACAAGGAATAAATATCATAATAAAATATGTTTAAAAAATCATTTTAAATTTTAATGGAAATTATATTTAGGTTCCAGAAGGTTTTTAATCTCCAAATTCTAATCTTCTGTCTCCTTAAGAAGATAAGAGCTACCCCAAACAAATTTTAATGTAACATGACTTCCCTGTTTTGCTCCACATGCATGATTTGACGCAATACTTGGACAGCTCTCTTTTTTATGTATTTGCTTCCAAGGTCTTTCCCTTGCTGACTAGTAACTGCATTCATAACGGCTCTTCACTGTTTGTCAGGCAGTATCACTGAAATGCTGAAAATGTCAGACCCCATAAAACCAAAGTCTTAGAGAAATACAAATTCTTTTTGCTGGAGAAAAGCTGGTTCAGCAAAGGAACTGTGTGATGCATTGTCTCTTCTCTCCAGTTTCCAAGTAACTGCCCTGTACACTAGCCCTGGTTTCTTCTCTCACCTCCATCCACCTGCTCCACCTTCTCCCTTCACCAAATCAGTTAGCATTGAGCTGACCAGTAAAAGGGACGTTCTCCACTGCTAAATCACTGCTGCAGTGAATCGGTTACACCAGATTACCCCATGCGATGTTTGTGGGAGTGCAACTCAAGGTACAGGGACCCTATTCCCAGTTCTGCCATTTGCCTTTGAATGACGCTCTACAAGTCGTACCACCTTTCTGTCCTTCAGTTTTCCATTTAAAATTGAGTTATTAATACTCAATCTTTTATAAAATAATTTGAAGTCTATGGCTGGAATGTGATGCTATTATTTATTTTATTTTTTTCATCATTGACCTCTCAGATTTTCTTATTTATTTTGGTTCCATTCTTCAGTCTAAGTTTGCTGGTAGAGTAGGAGGCAATTAAACAGGTTTGGTAGCACGTTGAGTTGTGGTCTTTCTCACTGAGCCTTTAAGGTCTGTACTCAGTCT
This sequence comes from Elanus axillaris, assembly GCA_026212715.1. Lineage (NCBI taxonomy): Eukaryota > Metazoa > Chordata > Aves > Accipitriformes > Accipitridae > Elanus > Elanus axillaris. Next base: position 43,329,829 of record JANZLQ010000056.1, read on the forward strand.
CCAAGATCCAGGAAACTCAAGGAGTGGTTACATGGCAAACCCAGTCACTTTAACTTTAACAAATACATTCAAGCTTTATGGTGCTGCAGATGCTCATCAAATAGTTGCTTGCTTTTTAAGAATGATTTTTTTTTTTAAAATACTACATACACGGAGTCAATAAAATGCCATCTCTTGCTGCATATTTTACACAGCTCTCACCTAGCAGTTCAAAATAAGCGATAGATTTATAATGAACTTCATTGTCCCCAGCTGCACTTGGTTTTTACATCCCTTCACACCTAATCCTAACCATCTGCACATTCAAGATTAGACATGATCCCTAGTGGACCTTGCAGCGTAGGACCCTCTAGCTCAGTGGTTCTGAAAAATTTCTCTCATCAGTCAAACCACATTCCGTGCACCTACAATTACTTCATAGCATTAGAGAGAGAAATAGACTCAACTGAGTCAGAGAAATACGTTAATATTATTTTGCAATTATTCAGTACCTGGGAGAATTATACTTTTCAAATACTCGTAAATTGTTAGCAGATAGTTGCTACAGCTTTTTAGGTATTTTAAAATTTTATAACTAAAGTTTAGTGTCTGTTTATCACCGTATTAACACAGGGCCTGCCTTCTGATTATACTAGACTTAGAATATAAAATAGAACTTTGATTATTCAGAAGAATCTGGGTACAAAGTGTATAGAAATACCTTTTAAAGGTCAGTTCTAAAATGATCATTATGGTTTGGGCATTTTAGATTTTTTGCAATTATTTGAAATCTTAGTCCTAAAGCTATTTGCACAGAAAAACACGCAATGCATTTAGACAACTCTAAATACTTAAGACAGCAGGCACCATATAATTCACCCTTCACATCGTTCAAAGGTACTTCTACAGCTTTCATCAATATTGCAAAGTTAGCCGCAATATTCTTGGCTACAATGCCTTTGAAGTCATTATTATCTCTGGCTGCAAAATCAAACAATAAGCGGGCATATCAGCTAGCTCATTAAATGCTGTCTCCTTTGTTGTTGTTTTGGGTTGGTTTTTTTTAATTATTTTTTTCTAAGGAACAGATTCTATAGTCCTTTTTCATGTGAGAATTAAAGCTTGAAGGATGCGGTCCAACATTACCGCCTATGTGATCTACATGACAGTCCAATTATGTAGCTACTTTTGTATGTAGCAATTTAAGAAACAGAAACCTAGGGTTACCAAATCAGTGTGTTTGTTTTTCTCATCGAACATGCATAATTCAACTGAAGAGCACAGGAAGTAATGGTGAAACTGCTCCAAACCAAGGGAGTGGCAAAAATTGATATTTATATATAGCAGCACAGAGCCACTATAACTGAATATGACAGCAACCTGTTAACTCTACAGCATCAGTAGCTCCCCTAAGTTCTCAGCATGCTCCACACCCCAGATGCTTTGGGCTGGGAGAATGGTTTTACACACTGGTCTGCACAGAGGACCAAAATCATTCAAGTAGTCTCATGAAGGCAGGGCAGAAAGTGCTCGAAGCTAGTCCTGATCCACAGTTAATGCATAGCTATATGGGCACGTGGATCTGAGGGCTGAAAGCACTCCTGCGTCCTTCTGTTTAGATATATCTTTAAATCTTCTGGGTCTTGTCTATCTTCTATTACCAATTCACTGGAGTCTTAGGTGCACCTCGAATGGGGAGTTAAAATGCAGTCTGTATCTTAAGAACAAGCTACTATTTAAATAAGAAATAAAATAATGATAAAAAAAAAGCGCCTGCAGGAGTTAGTTTCCACCACAGTGTGAAACTAGCAATATTTTCAAATTAATGTAGCAACTCTCTTCCTCTCTAAAGATTCTGGCTCTCCAAGAAGTTTGAATCTATGGGAAATACCAATTTTGTTGTACTGTATTTTCCTTGTTACTTTCAAAATAATGAATAGCTTTAAACAGGAGAGAAAAGAAAGTTGCATTTTCTGCCCTGGAAAAAACCCTCTATTTTCCGAAAAGCAGTGAGCATGGTTATCTTCTATAGAAGTGCAAGAATAATAGGTATTAATGATGGTACTTCTGCTAATTTCATAACTCTTTCTCGCAGCTGAGTGAAACAGGCTTTATTCGATGAAGCTCAATGAATTCAAATATTTGAACACCATACGGTAGCGCCAGTGCAAAAGCATCGTACTGCATATCTAAACAGCGCAAATACATATATTTTAGCTAGCTGCAGTAGATAAGAGATTAGCTACATTTGCACTCCTCAGTAGCAAATGCTTTTTAAAACAAAATTAGCCTTTAGAAAGAATATTTCAAAAGAGTCAGTTAACACATATAGCTTGGGGAAATGCAATGCAAAGTCTGCAATAATTTATCCCGTAATTCCATTCTGTTGCCTTCACTGATTTTCCCATGGATTTCTTCAACCCTAGTTTCAGAGAACACCTGTCTCAGTCATCAGTTTCTGGACTATAAAAGAGTCATTCCTAGGAACATGAAATATGGATGTCAAAACTGCCCATGTACTGGACAGAGTTAGTCTCTCTTAGAAGAAGCCATAAGAAAGCAATGACCATTGGCAGAAAATTCTTGGCTCATAGATCTGAAATATAATAAGAATTGTTGTAACAAATAGGAGTCTTCTTATTCCTTGACCTACACAAAATGGGTCAATTTACGGTCTTTTCCAAAGTCAGTGTGCTTCTGTTCAACACCTGTCCTACAGCATTCGAGTTTCAGTATCTGAAGCTGTACTGCACCACTCGCATCCCAGCTGAAGAAAACTTTCTGTCACCTTCAGTCCTGGATTTCTGCAAGTCACCTTAGAAACTGGTTCATGAAATGTACCCGTAATCAGGAAGACAGTGCCACTGTTTTCACACAAGCATCGGGCTGTTGAATGTCAAGGAACTGTTTGTGAGGCATGAAGAAAAAAATACCTTGGCATAATTATTTCTTCAGGAGCTTCCCAAGGACATTAGGGAGATGGGGAAAGGGGAGGGACCTGGAAATAGGATCAGAAAGAAGAAGGAAGCGCAATCGGATGGCTAAAGGAAGTGGGAGCAGAGAGAGATGGCTAAAAGAGGTAGAAATTTGCAGCTGATGTGAAGTGAATGAGACAAGCTTTCTGCTGGGATGACAGCATATGATAATGTAATTAAACATTTACCATAATGAGTAGTCACAAGGGAGTGTCCATATGCAAAACTCGTATTTCCTTCTGACTGCTTGGCCTTGCAAACCTACCAGTGCTCTTCTGACAATGGGGGGTATGGGGGGGTGTATTAAATGTAATTATACACACAGGCACTTCACACCACACGCCAGTTTTCATATGGGGATATTAACATTCCTTACAAACTAATTAAGCCTAACAAGACACCCATAATTAGATGGCTAAGGTTTATTATTTCTGTTTTACTATTGGGAAACAGACCCAGTGAGATTAAGTGCCTTATCTAAGTAAATGAATCTCTAAATTATGGTGGGAACATAGTCCAAGGGCCCTGATTCCCAACTAAATAACTATTTAAATTCTGAAGGCTCTCTGCATGGGCATAAAGCAAATTTGTCTGTGTTTAGTTTTGCATGTGTCCTTTTCTGAAGGAAAAATGCTTCTACAATTGGATATTAACAGTAATAGCTATGACTCTTTTCCTTAAAAAATTAAATCAATCCAACACCTTTCTGAACTTCCTCTCATGCTCTTAATTTTGTGTGTTTGCTTTCAGGTGACTTTCAGCGACACATAGTCCACTCACGTTCACCTCAGAGATGCAGCAACAGTGCCTTTACTAAGCCACTGCTCTAATTAATTGAAATGTTTTTGCAGATTGACAAATACATTAGATAAATTACAGTTTCTTCCATCTAGCTGTCTGATCAATTTAGACAGGAGCACATACAGGTATTGAGGCATCATCTGGTTATTTTTTAACCTTCAGCTATACAGGACTTGGTAAAAAGCAATGAGGTTTTAGGGAATGTTTCTTCTTCTAGATCACAAATAAACACTAATGACGGTACTGAAACACAGGCCTGACGTGACCATCATTTTCACAGGCCATTTCTAACAACCACAGATTAAAATATGGAGAAAAACATCTTTTTTTTTTTTTTTAAAAAAGCTGTAGGTAATGTACGTTGCAAGAGTACACAGGAACTGAAAGACCATTAGTCTAATCCAAAGTGGCAGTTCCTATATTCCTAATGAAAAGGAGCCATATAACAACGTACAGTCAAATCCATTAGTAAAAGTAATAACCTACTGACCTCAAATCACATTTTCTTCCTCTCTGTTTAATTGCAAAATCACTGAACTGCGATTCAGATCATCTGCGTCTAGCTCCTTATAAAACGTCTACATATGGGTGAGCTCTAACCGGTCCTCGTGACAAAGGCCGTCACAGAACATTTCAACTTACCTTTGTATACCATTTGACAACTTGAAAGAAAACCAGACAGTTGTCTTTTTAAGCTTGAAATCCCACATTATTGATCCATAGAACATTAACGAATTTCCCGGTTGGTTTGCTCCATAAAAATAGTAACTAGATTGTGTTAAAGTGACACTTTTTAAAGAAACAACAAAACACAAACCAAAGTGAGACAAGCCTCAGTGGACAATTAGGTTCTGCTGACGCTCTTGGAAAAGGTCAAGACTTTAGGCTTTAGAAAAGCCAAAGCAGGTGATTCCTCAACAGCCCCACAACACCGATATACTTGTCTCAGCTCTTGGCCAGTTCTGGGCACCAAGTAGAGTCTTCAAAGGATCTAGAAAAGCCTTCTGTTTTTGAGACTCTGCTGTGTTTTCTTAAAGCTGCAATTTGACTGGAATCTTCTGTTCTTCTCTCCCCTAACTCTCCAGTCTTCCCAGTGTACAAAGCTGTCCTGACCCGTCATGTTGCTTTTTTTAGACTCCCCTGCCTACTGCCAGGTAGGTGATGGCTCACTGACTCTTTGGCCTGTATCACAATTTCTTGCACAGAGACCCCATATGATAAAACATACAACCAATGCCTCTACTGGTCATTCCAAAAAGAGAAACCTGAATTTGTACACTAAGCAGCAATATCAGCAAACATTTTTTTAATTTTTTTTTTATTTGATATAAATAGCCTTGTTTTTTCCTGCTGCCAAAGCAGCAGGCACCCCACAACAACTCTGTTGCTCTCTTCTTGCCAATATATCTTCCGCTGTGACTTACTGCTCTGCTGCAAGCGCTCAAAAACCAGCCTGGCTGGAGATGTAAACACAGAGGAACTCAAGAACGACCTCCACCAGCAATACTAGGAAACAGAATAATTTTGACAAAGTGCAAGCACAGCATCACCTTGTCAAACATGAGAGATAATGAGCTTGGAATGAGCCTCCAAGCTACTTGAACCAAAAAAAGATGAAAGCTGGCCAAACGCTGGTTAGTTATTACAAAGTGTTCAAAATCTGTCAGTCACACAGGAACCTTTCCACAGAAGATACCTTTTCCCACTCCTAAAAATGACAGGAAAAAAAAAATAATCTCAAGAAAGAAGGATTTTGTTTACTCAGCTGTCCAAACTGTGAGTTGAAAAGGAGTGCCTGGAAGTCCTCTGGTTTCTCTCCTGATCTATGGACCCCTTCAGAAAAGCTCCAAAATCATCTGCAGACACTGAGAGTTATCAACCACCTCAGCTACATGCTCCCCTACCTTCCTGCTCTATTTCTGGTCCCAGAAGAGGGAAGTGGGCTAAACAGAAGAGAAAATATGAGAATAAACAATTACTGAATGTTGAAACTATCAATTTCACATAAGAAAAGTATACTTTTTAAACAATGAGAATAATTAATAATTTGAAAAGTCAGTTAATGGTTATACTTGATTCCTCATAATGGGCAACTTAAAAATGAAGAAAGGATTTACTTCTGGAAGATATACCCTACTTTGAATAGTGTGGTGGGTTGACCCTGGCTGGATGCCAACCAAAGCTGCCCTGTCACTCCTGTCCTCAGCTGGACGGGGGAGAGAAAATATAACGAAAGGCTCGTGGGTCAAGATAAGGACAGGAGAGATCACTCGCCAATTACTGTCACAGGCAAAACAGATTCAACTTGGAGAAAATTGATTTAATTTATTACCAATCAAAATCAGACTATGCTAATAAGGAATAAGACCCAACTCTTAAAACACCTCCCTCCCAACATCCCAGGCTCAGCATTACTCCTGCTTTTCTCTCCCTCCTCCCCCCAGCAGCGCAGGGGGACGGGGAATGGGGGTTGGGGTCAGTTCATCA
>JANZLQ010000056.1:43338035-43353837 GCA_026212715.1 Elanus axillaris
GGGGGGGGAAGAGGAATAAGAGAAAGAAAATAACTACGCTTTAGAAAAGAAACAGAAATACAATGTTTTAAAGCTGAATAATGATGGTTACACCAAGAACAAAAGCACTGTGTCAATGAACTGAAGAGCCACCTTTGGAAGAATTAATGTGGGAAACTAGAATCTTGAATTTCCAGGACAAATAAATGAACAAAAGATGGCAAAAGATGAATTTTTGATTGTGGACCTAAACAGTATAGGGAAATATGATGCGGAGGGAGGATTTAAATGCTGTCAGTTTTTCAAAGCAATCCTTCATTACATGATCTATAGCTTTGAAACTCCCCATCTGAAAATTCAACCTATAGTGGCATTTTCTTCTTTCTCTCCCAGTTTAGTTTAGCTGTGAATCACCTGTTCTGCTGCTCCTGGGTGCAAGATGCTGTTAACAATTTGACACTCCTCCCGCTGTGCACTAACCACATTCCAGCTCTTGCTCCTACTGATTGCAAACGGGGCATAGGGATCTCTCAGATAAACATATGTATTATGGTGTTACAACACATGGTTACACTTATGCCTTGGCGGCTAGCAGTACCTATCTAGCAATAAAAATCTTAGGAATAAGCAACTCTGGTACAGAACATGAAAATCCGGGATGGACGAATCATACCTCCTAAAATACAGGATTGTCCCCCAGTGGATTTATATTTTTTGTACATTAAATGGCCATGTTGAAAAGGAGAGTAACATAGTTTTATCCTAAAGCTCTTACAGTCTAAAAGAAAAGAGACACAAACGCACACAGTGTGATGGAGAATGACACCAAAAACATGTGATCAAATTATAATTGCAAATACAAACGGTAAATGAAATCATATTGATGCCAGTTAGTCTTCATGTCTTCTGTCAAAAACCTAGTGTCCTCAGCAAGAGACCAGATCCACCAAGTAATTTCAGTATATCTAAGTCCTATTTACTTATCTACTTCTACCTGCTTGACTTTTTAAATAACGTTGTGGATGTGGGTCCCAATTCCTGTATTATGTGTTACTTCAATGAATTCACATGAAACCTTTGCCTCGGTTTCCCTAGTGTACTCGTCTGCAGCACCAGCTAACAGCTCATTTCCACTGCACAGCTATGTTCATCCTCCAAATATCACTAATGACCACCTGGCTTTATAAAAGATCAAGGATGGTGAAGGTACAAGACATAAATATACCTGGAGGTGTAAAAAAGCTGGCTGAGAGATACTGAAAGCAGATGGAAAAAGAAAAACTTGACTGTTTTTTTCTGTGTTGGGGGCGGGGTGGGGGGGAAGTGAAGACAATAAAGCGAATACTAAAATTATCTTGTTTATGAAAAGAGAGGAAATATGCATGTGAAATATGGAGTTAACAGTGACTGGTTTTCCCTTCTTATATTTACAGAGAATTCAACACTTGGGGGACATTTGATTTTTTCTTTTTCTTTTTCCTCCTAACCTCTTGTTAAAAGACAGACTAAAAACACCTCATTCACTGATAAATATATGGAAAGTTTAATAGTTACCAGAATAAGCGTGCTAAATATAGTACTGATAAATAGCAGTGTGTTAAATATAAATATAATAATTGCTAAAGCATAAAATACTGATATTTTTCATCTGCTTTTACTTTCCCAAACACACATCCTATATACATATACACTGGTTTTTGGAGAGGGGTTATACTTCTGAATTCTAATTCCCATCCTAACAAACATGTTTTTTTCCATGTACAGCTCTGTGCTAAAGAGCAGACACGTTGCTCTCAAATCTATCATTCCACAAGCTGATTCAGCAAGCTTCGTGCCATTTAAGACAACAAAAATCGTGACCTAGGAGAGAAGTCTGTCTGAAAAATAATATCACAATACAGAGGGCATCAGCTGAAGCCAGAGCCATCGCACCACAAACACCACACTAATACCACAGCTTCAGATTTTGACATTAATGGGTTTTCTTTAACATATGAGGGAGAAAATGCCTCATTTCTCCCCATTCCTCAAAAAGTTTTAAAGTTTCTTTAGTCAGCCATGACGATGCCACCAGATATGACATCGTTCTTACAATTCTGAAGGGAACTGGAAAAATTTCCATAGTACAGCGAAAGCAAAAGCTTATTGTATGCAAGGGAAAGAAACCTCCAACTACTAAGAAAAACACTATTCTTTATTTTCACAGGTAGGAAACTGAGGATCAGACTTGACTTTAGCAAAATCATTCAAATGATGAAATTCAAATTATGAAATTTGGAAGAAGATACTTCCCTATCACATAAGGGACATAGTGGTTTATTTTATTCATTTAAATCCATTAAATACAGATATTATTTACCTATGGTCTATTATCTCCCAAGTAGAAAGAAATGCGCTCTAGTGCATAAGTGCTGTAGTTACAGCTCTTTCTCAAATTCCATGTTGTGGTTTTATGTGGTTAAGAAATTTGCGTGAAACTTTAGGAGGACACCTGATACATACATACAGACACTTAAATATTTTTATTACCTCATTTCCACTGTTGTTTAGTGAAATTACGGCATCTATCACAAAAGCAGCAATAGAGTAGACTGTTACATCTCTATTACTAAGAGGACAAATGTGAATAAATAATCCTTAATGCAGAAAATTGTAGCACAGATGTTTTAATTACTGTTTGTATTGTGGCATGTGCTTCAGGCTACACCAAAAACAAAGGGCAGATCCCTACCTGTTACTCATTAAGCCAATTTTCTTACACACAATAAGCTATTAAGGTAATAATGAATATCCTATAAAAGTAATTTAAGAAGACAGAAGCGATACATACCACAGTCAAGCCCTTTACTGTAGCACATTAAACTTGTTTTCCACTTCAGGAGGTATCCCTGACTTTTTCTTCCACAATGTACTTTATAAGCAAGACAGAAGATTTATCCTGACTTCACTCTCTCTCCACACTAAGACAAACAGAAAACTAAAAGCATGTGCTGTGGCACATTTTCTTCTTACAAAACAAATTTCTGGCAACTTCAGCAAGAATATAGATTCTCATGGCATGCAGTTAACCTCTTGGGCAAAACAGTATTTCAGAGTACATCTCCGTGATTTTGGAGACAAGAAACAGGCACTATAACTTTCTGTTGGCTTTGAAATACACAAAAATATTTTGTTGGGCTGACACAGCTTTCGGCACTGACTCGCTGAAGTACCTGGTAATGCAGAAAGCAGAAAAGAGACAAGGCTAGAATTAATTTGCTCTAGCATCATAGATGGGCTTCAGGCCTTTACGTGCAGTAGGAAGTTCAATTTCTTTCAATTCACACATATGATTATATTTCATTTTTGTTACACAGACTCTGCAGGAAAAGTCTTGATGGTGAGCGCTTTTGTCCTTTTTTCTTCACATTTCTGCTGGCTCACAGGAAGACAGAGGTCATTATGAGAGACCGCAAGAAGTTTTGTTTGTTTTTTTTTTCCCAAACAAAACTTTATCGCATAAAAATATAATGCAACTTTTGATTCTAAGCTGTGTGGTGGCATGAGATACAGTTACAAGCTAAACATTCAGTGTCTTGCAGGATATAAAGAAACCAAGTTAAAATCTTCAAGCCTCAGGTATTATTTTAGAAACACACATTTCTACCTCAGAGAGCTTTACCTCCTGTTTGCATTCATGGAATCACAGCATCAGAGGATGGTTTGGGTTGGAGGGGACCTTCAAAGCCCATCCAGTCCAACCCCCTGCCATGGGCAGGGACATCTTCAACTGGATCAGGTTGCCCAGAGCCCCGTCCAGCCTGACCTGGGATGTCTCCAGGGACGGGGCATCGACCACTTCTCTGGGCAACCTGGGCCACTGCCTCACCACCCTCAGCTTAAAACATTTCTTCCTTATATCTACTCTGAATCTACCCTCTTTTAGTTTAAAACCATTGTCCCTTGTCCTATCACTAAGCCCCCTTTAGGTGCTGTAAGCCTGCTATAAGGTCTCTCTGGAGCCTTCTCTTCTCCAGGCTGAACAACCCCAGCTCCCTCAGCCTGTCCTCATAAGGGAGGTGCTCCAGCCCTCGGACCATTTTCATGCCCCTCCTCTGGATCTGCTCCAACAGGTCCGTGTCCTTCCTGTGCTGAGGACTCCAAAGCCGGATGCAGTGCTCCAGGTGGGGGAACAGTACCACCCCAATTCAGTCCTTGAGTGAGATCAGAAAAGCCAGCATCTTTCTGTATTTTCCTAGTGTGTTTGCTCGGTGCTGTCATCGTTCCATGGCATTTGGTCTGACAGCATTGCCTGGTGTAACTGCACTGAGGAAAGTGTGAGTCCCCAGAAACACAAATCTCACCACATGTAGGGTTACAGACACGACCATGGCTTCATCCTTTGCTTCTTGACTCTCTCACACGATCTCTTTTTTAAGAAGGCAACGCGCTGCAAAAATCCACCCATCTGGAGTAGGTCAAGGAGATGCAAAGACATTCATATGCAAAGCTTGCCAGTTCCTAAATCACTGCAGTATAGGATTGAAGCCCTGGCCTTTTTTTGACACTGCCTGGAGAACCCACACCTCTGAAGTGGCTCTTTTCTGTAATTCAGTTTCTGCTGGCAATAATAATTTAACCTATGCTAACAGGTGACTGTCAATGATGTTACAGTTTTCAGGCAGGAATGAAGTTATGGCTGCTCTAAGTTTGTTCCTCAAAGGCAAAATCCTAACTATGATTATAGCAATATAGTGATCTAGTCCATGGGATTGACCCTACCTTTAAAGGCAGGTAATTTCAAAATACCCCCTCTCTTTCTCTCTCAAAAAGTAATTTTTTAAAAATTCTAAGAGTCAAAAGTTGGCTAAGAGAATCAGGGAAGGGGTTAGCTATTCAATGTTAAAGACGAGTGAAGAGAGACTTTTTGTGTGACCAGATATCAGCAATCAGTAGTTTTCACTGACTTCATCAAATCATGCATTTTTACCATTTATTTAGTTCAAACTCAACATCTGACGCATGGTTGCCTTTGATTCAAGACATTCAGAGTGACAAGAAAAAAGTTTACTGTGGAAGATTAATCATGTTCTTCTGTTCCCACTCTCCTTCTGCTCTTAGATTTAGGAGGATGCACTCAACTGTAGCTTTATTTTCATGTTATGAAAAAATCTGGTTTAGATTCCATTTATTTGTAATTTATTCTTCTATATTTCTTACTCAATAGACACAAGCACACATTCTGCATGTAATAAACATTCATTTCATTCATTATTTTGTACTTGACTAATAAATGGTAACTACTTTCACAAAGTCCTTCTGTTTATCCGTGATTCTAAAATGTCTACTTTGTCTTTTTCTTCTTTGTTCTTCTCACATTTAAGATGTCTTTAAGGTCATTAACTCAATTAAATATCACTTGGCAAAATTCTTACTCCTGCCTTCCTGCTTTTGGCACAGCAGGCATTGCCACTTACTCTTTCTCACTTGTTTTGAGGCACAGCTTCAATCCTCATCAAGCTTTAAGAAAATGCACGTGCTGTACACCCTATTTGATCGTCCACAGGTTGTAACACACAGCTATGACATTTTCCTCTTTGGCATACATGATTTTCTCCTTCACTCTTGACGTGAAGCTTCATTCTGTGTAAACCCTACTATATATATCAGGAGCAGAGGACCTGACATTCCAAAACTAACCGTGTTTATCAAATCATATTAATTAATAATAAAAACGGAGATAAATCCCATTTTTGCTGCTCAACATACCTTATGCATGTCTTATCCTAAGCTTAACAAAGCCATATTTTCATGGTAAGTAGCAATACTTCCCACATGATTCCCATCAATGTCTACAGAATTCTAGCTTTTATTTTAAATGATATTAAAAAGAGGTTCTGTCATTTATAGTTGCAAAGATAACTGCTGAAACATGAAAGCAAGAATATCAATGCCTTAGCTGCCTCCTAAGCCTGACAGCTGCAGTGCCTCTGCTGCTGCTCAGAATGACGCCAAGCAGCCACAGTGAAATAAAAAAAAAATAAATAATTCAAACCAAAACACAAAAGCAACTTTTCTCACTTTTTCAGACTGCCTCCTCCCCACTTGCTGTTGCTCCTAACGAACTTGCAAGAAACTCCTTTCTTTTCTGCTTGCCTAATATGCCTGTTTCTGATGATAAAAAGAGACAATTAGAAAGACCTGGAACTGAAAAGCATTCCTCTTTCTAAAGGCGAGCACAGTGTCCTGCACAAAGGAAAAGACAGAAAAAGAAAGGATGAGAGGGGAGGAATGGGAAGGACGGTGGCTTGCCTAGTTCCACTTTTATGTTCACTCTGCTGTTGCAATGCTTTTTATCCTTTCTGGACTTTCGCCGAGAGGAGCCCGCTGCCCCAGCGCAGTTGTTGAGCTGCAGGCACTTCGCAGGTACCCCTGACCTGAAGGATGCAAACGCTTTTGTGCAACCTCTACATCCAGCAGGACAGTCGTCTCTTTTACCGGTGAAAGATGAAATGGCTCTGAAACCAAATGGTAGAGCTCTCTTTGGTAACATAATCTGCCCCACTCAGAAAATGTTAACTCATCTGAAACTAAGACTAAAAATCCAATTCTAAAAAACATTTATTTCACCAACAACAAAACCAAACCACATTCTCTTTCAAGATAGAGATAATCAAATACTTTGGCTATATTGCTGCTGATGGGTGCTACCTGATTAAATTACTGTTGGGAGGACAGATAAATACATTGGTGAGCTGAAAGTGTGGCAACAGTGCAACATAGTAAAAATACCACGCATCAGGTATGAGCAAAATCCTGACAATCAAGGGGTTAACTGCAATACTAGAATAAAACATATAGAAGTAATCACTTTTTATCGTCAAGTATTTGCAAATGTGTAGATAGGCAAAGTACATGAATGTGGCATTTTTCTTTCAATAAACTAAATACCACATGTCACCAGTAATTAGAAAATTTAACTGTATATGAAATGAATTAAGTAAATATAATAGTATAACTTACAGCACCTCTTTAAAGAATGAAGAAACTTTATTTCTTACTAAAGGAATAGGCAACAGTGGAATTTAAACTGGGTAAACCTCAGTTATACAGTTGCATTAGCAATTACAGCAGCCCTACAGAGTTAGTTATTGCCCTATGATTGACTAAATCTTTCCATCGTAATGGGCATTGCACTCAGAACTGAAGGATTATATTTTTATGGACTGCTGGAGGCTTTTAATTCCTTTATAGCACATTAAAATATAGTCAGTCTTTTAGCCATTTTAACCTTGTTTAGCACAAATGGTTGAACTTGAAATTCATCGACTTAAATGGTCCATAGAAGATATCATTAAGAATTGCTGTACTGGATTATTTTTTTTTAACTTGTAATGCATTTAATTATTAATGTTCCTCTATCATTTATGGCCCATTGTTTTTCAGATTTTCCACATATTTCACCTTACCTGTTCAAAGAGTTACAGGACCCATAACATAATATTCCAGATACAGACATTCACTGTTATCACTGGACTCTGCATTAGTCAAAAGTGTCTATGCCTTGAGTCTTGGTGATAATCCAAGTATCCAAGGTTAAGCTGAATAATGATCTGAGGGCAAAACTATCCTATACACAAGACAGTTTTGAGATGCTATATGCTCATACTCCATAGAATATATTTTTCATGCATATACATGTGCATTATATTCGTTGTTCTTCCTTTAGGATAAGATGACCTCTGAAAGTAATTTTATTTATGTTTCTGTGATCTACAGTACGAATTCAGGAATACAGGTTACCTATCTGATTTTCAGTAACAAGGTGGCCTGTAACCTTCACAGGTTATTAATTTTCATAAGTTTGCCTTGAACAACTCCAGTGTTGTTAGATTTTAATCTGTGATCTGCAAAAGCTGATCTCTTTTCTGCAAAGTTCAGCAGCAGAGTGACAAGCAGGACTTGCCTTTGAAATAGAAAAGGAGAAAAAAAAATCCTACAAAAACTAGCCCCATTCATCTAGCCAATACTTGTATTTTACTTCTATAGTTGTCTTTTACTTCTCTGTATGCTAAACCAATGACTTCTTCTGTAAGATTTCTGAAGGAGTCAAGGATGGTCTGCTTTTTGTTGTTTTTTGTTGGTTTTTTTTCTGTACAAGAACAGAACTCTATGAATAAAACACTAAACAAAGACTTATCCATTGTCTTTCTTTGAATCCATAGCTATTGGCCACTGTTTTGTAACTGGACTGTATACTGGACCATGTCTTCCAACAAGCCTCTTGCCTTTGGTTGGTATTTCCCAGCTGCACATCAAAAACTAAATTCTTGTCTCTCGTCTTGGTATAACGTACAGCAGGCCCACGAGAGCAGCCTCAAAGCAACGGCAGTGCTCTGAGCCACACCGCCATCATCTCCGACACCCAAAGGGAATAGTCGGAGCCTGTAAGTGGCTCTGGAGGGAGTGAAATAGCTGTAGAAAGAAGCAACTGAGCTGAAGGAGCAGCCAGATTTAAAACACACGTGCTGAAGTTCTCAAGGTGACTGATGGCCTGGGACGTTCATGTTAAAAGGGTTATTGTAGATGTGCCCATAATTTTTTCTACCTTCTGTCAATGCTACGTAAATCAACGTGGCTCAAATAGTATCCCTTTGGGAAAAAGCAGCAAACCAGAACCAGAAGGATGATACTGGAGGAAAAGAAGGGAATAGTAGAGATAGGAGCCTAAAACTCTGCATACTTACTAAACAAAAGCATTTATATGAAAATATATATTATATATCCTGAGTAGAAAAAAAATTAAGTGTTCATTTCATGCAACATGGGCCCATTAATACTACCAAGAAAAAATATCATTTGTCTGCGACATGAGTAGAGTTCTCTGTTGAACGGGCTAATTTATATAGATTTAAATAGCCTGTGAGATTGTGTTAACATCACTGATACATCGACTGGGTCCCATCTCACCTGCTTACTTTCCTGATATTTGAGGAAAATTACCTGACAAGATATCAAGAAGCTGAGAGTTCCCCGACTGCAGTAACTGATGGAATTCATATGCTCCCCAATTTTTGGGGAGTCAAGAAGTTGAGGAGATGTAGGTGATGAGAACATTCCTTTTTTAAATGTAGTTTTCAAAATAAATCTAGAAAATACAGAACATTTGGCATGGATCATCAAACTGATGGGAAGGCCTGCATTTTCTGCTGTGGACATGATAAAAGCTGGCAGAGCAGGAAGTCTGTTTCCGTAAAGACAACATGGATATCATTCAGCTCCACCAGCGAGCACAAACGGCTTAGCTTCAGCACCTAAGAATAAGTTCTTTCCTTTCCTAGGCATGCTCTCATACAATCCTAATTACTACAAAAAGATCAATTTAGCACTTTCCAGTGGAGCATTAAGTGGCACAGCTCACATCAACTTTAATACCAAAAAGCAGAAATACAATAAGAAAACAGAGATTTCAGTATTGTAAACTCTTTATAACCTTGAACACACATCTCTGTACATAAAGCAGGATCCAATGCACTGAAAAATCTCATGCTTTTTCTCCTTTCATTTTTCTTTTAACCTCTTTATAAGTTGTTTGTGATGCTGTTTGATAACCCAGTGAAACAAAAGACTCCACTGACTCTTGCAAAAGAAAAAATCACGTGAATATGTTAAAAGCAACAAAGAGAGTAAAGATATTCAAAACCACTTTTCATTGCACAGCTCTATTTTTCTGGCCTGTGCCTTTCAATAAAGGTATATTTTCTAATGAAAAGAAAAAGCCGAGATAACTTAAAAATTCAGGACAAACAAATCTGAATCTGCTTAAACTTTCCAAATATGACATGTCAGCATGAATATGTCTCCATTTTGAAAAACACATGTATGGAACCACCTTAGAAATAAAGTAATGAAAGCATTGTTTTATGCATCCTGATACAAATTTGGATTTACTTACCAAAAAAAGTAAGTAAGAAATAGCTAGTAAATAGAAATACTAGAAATAAAAGTAAGAAATAACAGTAGCCAGTTAACCACAACAGCTCAGAACCGTGTACATTATATACACATTTTTAATATCTGCACGAGGAAGTACTGCAAATAAAACTTGTCCCCTAACTTTTTAACAAACGCGTTTTCATTTTCAGTCTCATCTTACTTTACAAGCTGTGATTTAGCACAGGCTGGGAAGTCATTCTAGGGAACCATCACTCCACACTTGTTCTCCAGATATATTTTTTCCCTAGACACCTCCTGTTGCCTGTACTGTTCTATGTTTTCACAAAGTCATAGGAATCTTCTTAGAAAATGTTTTCCAAAGAAGCTACACAATTCATTGGGCATATTGAATTAAAGAAAAAAAAGAAGAAAAAAAAAAGGCAAAGGCAAGAGTCTAGTCCCACAGGCTTCCTTCAGAGCTGGGAATACAGAGGCAGCAGCTTCCATGTGCAAAGGCTGCAACAGATATATATACACACACACGCAAGTATATATATATATATATATTTAGGTCTGGTAATTCAGTACAAGCAGAACAGAATGTATTTTCTATACAGGAAGTAAAAAATCAAAACAAAAGTAAAACCTGCTCGGTACGGTCACAGAATAGCCAAGTATAGTTCTAAAATTTCTGCATAGTAACAAAGAGAAACCAAAGCTATCAAAGTAAAATAAGAACAAGTTTAACAAAGTACTTTTCTTTTTATACACTCAATGCCACATTTTATATCCATGCAGCTTTACAATAATAATAATAATAATACCAAATCAATAACTGGATCTGATAAGATCATCCATTACAATTTTATATGAAAATAGAGCTCTAATCCTTCATGCCCTCAGTGAAGAGTGGGTAAACTATATATTTTTTTGCTGGGATTTCTTCAATAAATAATCCATATTGAATAATCAACACAGAATGACAATAAGTGTTCTAGACTACAGAGAGAGCATTTCCTTCAGTTTTTAATTTTTGAAGTTACATTAGTTCATGGCATAATTGCTCTGTTACCTCTACTTATCCTTCCTGTTTATATCTGGTAATAAAAATGTAATTACTAAAATATGTGTATTTAGACTATGAGATAGATACCTCTCTCTCTCTCTCAAATGTCTGCTTATTCATTACTGTACCTAAATGAAATATTACGTCACAAAGAGACTAATCTATGACAAACTATTCCCAAGGGGTTTAAAATGTTCCTGCACAATACTCATTATAAATGGAATATTAATGAGGAAACGTGCTTTTAAATTGTCTACAGTTTCCCAGGGGCTTAAGATTAACATTTTTAAAGTGCATGCAAGCTCATTTTGATATGTTACAGTCTTTAGCAATAAATAAGTCATACTGTTTCTCAAAATTACTATTAAATTAATCTTCTGGCATTTTTGTCATTTTGAATCTTACTATTGCATCTCAACAGACTGCCTAATACAGTAAACACTCAAAGCCTACCACCCTTACAAAATTCTGTCATTCAAGTTAATAGGCCTAAGAAGGGTTAGACATATTGCTCATGAGTGTGTGTACAGATAGTATGCAAACTCTAAATCTAAGCAGGCTCAGTATGAACTGTGACATAAATATACGTATACAAATGGAAAAAAAAAAAGAATGAATGAGTACATAAATGGAAGAGCAAATGTCGGGTCCAGCTTTCCTAGTAAGAAAAAGAAGTCAAACCAGACAAGGAAGAAAGTGGTGATTTTTTTTTTTTTTTTTTTTTTGATCCTGGGTGTTCAAGCTGTACAGATCATTAAGACATGCTGCAAACATAATAATAATAATAATAATAATAATAATAATAATAATAATGGTGATGATGATGATATTTTATTATAAATAAATGAATATATTAGTTTCATTTTAAGACAGGAAGGGTAATGAGCATAATGGTTTTCTGATTAAATTACTGTATGGGCAGTTAGAAAGTCAAATTGTACTATATTCCTACTTTAGGAAAAATAATACAGCATGATCTTAAAAGACACTAAGAAATTAAATCCCATTAAAGGACATGGATAACTTCAGACTTGCTAGGAACAACCAGATCCCTTTCCCTTTTGGTTTTTTTTTTTGTTTGTTTGTTTGTTTTTCCTTCTGGTATACTTTTTGATGTCCTAATGGCATCGGCAATTTCCTATGTGCTGGATGATCCCAGTTCTACAAAAAGTCCTATTTCAGCTCACTCTTTCGTATTTCCAAAGGGATGATGGACGAGCTGCCACACGACTTGTACTACAAATCATTTATAGTCCATAAGACATTTCAAGTAAATTTATTTTGTCATTGTACTTGAAATATATAAAAAGCAAGAAAACCAGGCTATGTGACCACTAGCTAGTTCCTTTTCCTGTTGCACTCACTTTCACATGGAAATTTCTCTATTTCTCTCAATTTCTCGCCTGAATTTTCTTGTTGCTGCTGAAATGTGTTGCTGGGAGGGAAATCAAAAGACACTTCACATCGCCTGGTCAAAATGTGATATAAAGATTTTCACTACTGTCAGCGAGATTAACTTGCGCATATACAAATACTGTATTTTTTGCTTCAGCCGTCCAAAACACTAACTTATTGACTTGGTGCAAATCAAGGATGACAAATACAAAGTTGTGTGTTTCCTCCACAAAAAATTACAGCTCAAATTTTATAGCATGTGGAGCTTCTCAATTTAGCATTACTTAAGTATATCATGAAATAGAATTTTGGGAAAGCAATTTTTCCTCTTTCATCAATACTAACAGGAGTTGTTTAAAGCAAAGCATTACAGAGGTTGCACTGAACCTTTCCTTTCTCTTGATTTTACTCTTAATCCAAAGTGAACTAGTAGTTTTTGTACATTATACTCCAACAAAGGTGTTACAATTAAGCTCATTGTGTGTGGGGGGGAGGGGGAATGAGGAGTGTGCCTGGGTTTCAGTGTGTTTAAAGGAGAGCTGAGAAGTTTTCCAGTGAAAGGGTGTGTTGATAAATGGTGGTTAGGAGAAGAAAATTGGTTATTTAGTGAACAAAGTGGTGTGTAATTTATTTTACTTCATTAGATGCTGAATTCTTCAAACGCTGCTAGGAATTAGAATCCTTTGAAACTAACTATTGTAAGTATGTTTAATCATAACTTTGAAGTTACTTTCAACATAGCATGCTCTTTTACATTAAATTATATCTTTCTACCATTCCACTGCAACTACCCAGTTCAAGGGCGGAAGAGGAGCAACAAAAAACCTTGTTAAATATTGTAAGTAAACATAACAATAGTTTTGCCCTGATTTTTCAGAAATGTTTCCACAACCTCCTATTGCTACAAGTGTTTCAGTTCCCGCAGAAACTTGAGTACAATTTTGAATACATAAACATTATCATAAAATTAAACAATTATGTCATTATATATAGTACAAATAATTTCAAGCAGAAAAGTAAAATAGCAGGGAGCACAAAGACGAACAAAAATGCACTTGCAAGGTGCATGGATTTCATGGAGTAAATATTAAAGGAGTTTAATATAGTCTCTCACCCTTGCTTCCTTGTTCATACCGTACTGGTAATTCAAGCACTTCGTTACATGATATTTCTCTTTATCATGATAAATGATTGCTGAAAGGAGTAATTTTGGTTTGGGCCTTCTTCCTGCTTGAATGAAAATTTTGGTTCAGTGATTTAAGCAAGGCAGAGCACCATGAATCTCTTCCCTAATCATGAGTTTGACTTTGACATTATCTGCAGATCGAACTAGCTGTTTGTGTGGACAGAACCAACTTTAAATTTTAGCAGTTTGATGAAAGAATGCAAATGTAATTTCAAGTAGCTTTGCTGCTCTCACCGATTTCCAATCACCTTTCCTATTTTTAAATGTGCATGTCGTACTTCAGTGATTTAACTGGATTTTAATTGGTTCTGGATAAAGCCCTAAGTGAAGAGAAAGAATGGTTTCATACTCTTCTCTCTGACTATTTTGCCTCTCTTTTCTCTTGTTATGTAAAGCACCAATACGATAGTGCAGGCATATACATTACGTTAGAGAAGTCCATAATCTCACAGACAACTAACATGCTGAAGAGGAGAATAGTACTTTTCCTTCTCTTCTTTCTTAGGTTTATTAACTGTCTGCATAGCTTGTAACAATAAATGGTAAAACTATCTTATGGTAGAAATTAATGTATTTCATAGTCAAATATTATAAATTTTCTAGTATTTCCAACTCTTCAACATGGGCACTTTATTGCATTTGGCTGAAGGGTTGTGAAGGTTAACTGGGTAAGATTTAGTTTGTAAATCTTTGCAAAGAAACCCATAGAGCCTTCAATAACCAAAAAAGTTGCATGAACACAGAAACACATAGGTAAATATCTATTGGCTAATCTGTCTTAGCTTCATAACAGAAATTAGTAAAATGCTGGTTATGTGGATCACCAGAACTAAAATATTTCCAAAAGCAAGAAAGTGGAAAATGGTAAAGTGTGGCCTGCAGACAGGCAGTTCTGAGGGTGGATAGAAATGTCCACAGGAAAAGTAGGTTAAAGAGGTAAAATAAGAAGCAATGGTTTAGTCAATCAAATACAGGGTCTTCTTAATAGGGATGTAGCAATATACAAATAATGAGATATCAAAGGGCGACAAAAGAACATGTACCAAATATTATCATCAGCATATGGAGAAAAAGAGAATGAGAGAACATCTCTCCCTCCTTCAACTCAAAAGCACAATATTCAACTAATAATTGCAGCTATCCCCAAAATGTCACCCAACTAAAAAATATCAAAACACCTTTAATGGCACAAAGCAGTGGTTCTGCTTGTTCTTTTAACTTGTCTTTCTTTCTTAATGGCATATTCCATCAGTTCTGAATTTATCAAAAACAGTGATTAGAGGAGGGGAAAAAAAATCTCCTTTGTTACCCTCTACCTAAAACTTCAAATCAGCAGTGACAGTGAGTGAAGCACAACCCTACCAAAGGGAGCGTTTTTCATTTTCTAAGATTGATACTCATAAATTTACAAGGTTTTCCTAATCATGCTTCCCAGAACTATCTCAAAAGCAGCACATAACAGAAACCTCAAATATTCAAAGGCATCTAGTTCTATTTTGCCACAATCCAAGGGCTTCAGTGCATACAAACTGTCTCAAGAGTTGGGGGAAAATAAAAAAACCTGAACATTTTACCTGCCTGCTTCAACAGAGACAGACTCATGAAATGTTATTAGGCACTATTTCACACACACTTACCAGCTGATATTCATTAACATCAAGTGTTGGCCAACCAGTTCACTTCTACTTGTTTTACAAGGAATTTTCTTTTGAAAAATTCCACATTCCTACACATCCTGGCTCTCCTAACCTCAGATGTGTTGTTCTCTACCACCGTGTTCAGGTTGTCTTTGAACATCCAGATCACTAGCATCTAGACTAGTGCCTTAATCAGTTTTGCACAGGATACTGATAAACCATTATGAGCTTCCTAACCAAGAAAGAAATTTCCATTATATCATTTAACTGCTGGATAATTTCTAGAAAAACTGATAGACTTCCAAATGCTAGAGCACCCTGATGCTGAAGAGGCTGTATTGGGTCTGCGTGACAAGGTTTTGGTAGACAGGGGCTACAGGGGCGGCTTCTGTGAGAAGCTGCTGGAAGCTTCCCCCATGTTCGACAGAGCCAATGCCAGCCGGCTCCAAGATGGACCCGCTGCTGGCCAAGGCCGAGACCATGAGTGACGCTGGCAGTGCCTCTGGAACAATGTATTTAAGAAGGGGGAAAAATCAGCATAAAAGTGGCCAGAGAGAGGAGTGAGAAGATGTGAGAGGAAGAGCCCTGCAGAGCCCCAGGTCAGTGCAGAAGGAGGAGGAGATG
>JANZLQ010000056.1:43353887-43407703 GCA_026212715.1 Elanus axillaris
GTGGGGGGAAGATGTTTTAAGATTTGGTTTTATTTCTCATTACCCTACTCTGATCTTGATTGGTAATAAATTAAATTCATTTCCCTGAGCCAAGTCTGTTTTCTGCATGACAGTAATTGGTGAGTGATCTCTCCTGTCCTTATCTCGACCCACGAGCCTTTCGTTATAGTTTCTCTCCCCTGTCCAGCTGAGGAGGGGAGTGACAGAGTGGCTATGGGGGGCACCTGGTGTCCAGGCAGGGTCAGCCCCCCCAGAGGCAAGTCTAGACAATATCCTGAATGCACAATATGCACAATATCTCCTTTGACAGAGTAAGAAAAAAAATTAGTAAAGGTTCTTCCATTGACATTTGCAGTTGTATAAGGTTCAGAAAAGAGTGATGTAATATTTTCTTTAAGTTTTATATGGACTTTAGCCTGTGTTGTAATAAATGAGTCTAAGTTTGATATTGGAACCACATTTTTAGACTGAAAATCAGTAAATCCTATATATTATTAAGGATATTTTCAAATAATTTCAATCATAAAAAGCTTTTCTTATGAAAAAGATCATACCTTAGTGTAATTAACCTTTAGCATATACATTCAATGCAAGCATCCTTTCTGAATATATGTAAATTAATTTTGGAATAAGATGTGAACATTGAGAAGAATAAAAGTATGTAAACCAAAAGAATACATAGCAATTTTTTGAATCCTTAAAGGTTTTCCATGTATCTTATATCCAGATACAGCAATAAAAACTTTGCAAAGGAGAAGAAAAAAAAAGAACATACTTGTACAATTTTTCAGCATTTTGAATCCCATGAAATCAGTTTAATAGCCATTAGTTTATGAGATGCTACAAACTGATACATTTATTCCCCATTCCTTACTAACTGACAGAATAAAATGCAAAAGGAAACATCTCTGCTGCAAATACCAAAACCAAATTGCTAAATAAAAAGTAATTTGAAGTCTGTTGTGGGTCATATGATTAGGAACATGGTTTTATTAAGAGTCTAATTCTTATGCCTCTGATACTGCTGAGTTCTAAAATCGTAATATACTGCTTTGATTGCTTCCATGTTCTGTTTTTAAAGCAGCAATATTCATCTAAAATATGCCATACTATACATACCTGCATTATATAGCTTTCTGATTTATCCTATTTATTCTTTAGTTACCTACATCTTCTCTACATTTTACAAAGCCAACTTCTAATATGTATCAGTCTTAGATAGCTAATTGTAGCAATTGTGTATTTCTAAATCACAGTCAGGTTTAACACAAAACAGAATTTAGAAAATTTATGATTACACCCAGACATTTTTTTCTTAAAGCCTCTATAAATGTATTCCCTTCACTTTGCTTTGTTTCCCTTGTATTATTGTGCAGGAAAACAAGGATGAGCTTTCTGGACTGACTTACTGGAGTCTTGCTATCAAGAGCTTGCAAACTTGTAACTTAAAAATTTCTACACTAGGTAATGAAAAACCGCATTTAGGGCTGTAATTATGTTCCTTACTGCAAATGTGTAAACTCAGTGACAATGAACTACAAAGGTCCTAAAACAGCTCCCGAGACAAACAGGAAGAGAACAGTAAAAAGCTGCAGTGCTTTTGGGTTGGCACCTACAGCCAAGGAGATGACAATACATAAACAATGCAAAAAGGGTTTTAACAGTGGAGGTAATTTTCAATGTACATATATCAATGTGTGTCAAAATACAAAGAAAAAACCCTTGTATTCTTTTAAAGGCATATGCAGCACTCCCTATAACTAGGATCAGCAATAATGATAATAATGATAACAACAACAACAAAAATAATCCAACCTGCTTTCACACATTCAAAATTTTCTCAATTATTCTGATCTGCATCTTCTTTTTAATTCATTATCATTTGCGAGGCATTCTTCAATATTTTGTAGATTCCATGTTTTCCTATTTCATATATCAATCAGTACTGTTATAGCCAGAGGTTTAATCCCCCACCATAATTATAATGGACTGCTAGTCTGCGAAACCAATCTTGCAAAGAATTGTTAACAGCCAAACAAAAGCAGTAAAAGAGATTTCTAGTTTAAAAAGAAAATACGGAGGAAAAAGGAAGACTACTTAATACATTTAAATTCTTATCGTAGGAGGAATCCACTTAAAAAAAAAAAGTTGTTAATCTATCATGTAGGTTGATATTCCAATAGTCAAAGACCTCTACAAGATGGCATGATGTAGAGCTGGCTAGGAGAAACTCCCCATGCTAGGAAGCTTGACAATTCAGTCTTTTACTGACACTGGAAAGAGAACTCTCTTTAAAATATTATAAGTAGGTTGTGGGATTTTGTCCCACACTAACTTCAGGACTGTGACCTTCTTAAAAGACTTGGCAATCTCACAGTCAGTACAACTCATCCAGGATACTGATGGTCAGCACTGAATTCCTCTGATTAAATTCAAAATACAAAATCAGATTTTCACTGTCCCTTTACTTGTCCTTGCCAAGGATCATAATCTAAATTCTCTTTTGTAATTAAAGAATACAAAAAAATGCTTTAAGAGACATATTATCCTACGGTAACCACTCCAGGTAGTTTACAATCTGGCTTAATTTATAACAGTGGTGTTCTGACTGTCACTGTAATGACAAGAGTAAGGATGGAAAGAACAACCAGCAAAAAGGAATAAACATGGCAGTGTTAAAGGAACACTTAAAAATATTATATGTGGTGAAATATTAATGCTACAAATTTAACTATTATCTTCACAAAACAGTACCAAGAAACTTGAAAATACACAGCAGAAAAGTACAATTAAGAACAGTGGCACCTCATTGTAACAAATCTATAATGGCTATAACCACCAATGTGTAATAACCACATTTTAAAACCTCCCCCTCTGATGTGGCAGTTTTTAGACGAAGTCAACAAAACAAAAAATAATATAGTCTTATCTGAAAATAATAAAACCCTCAGAAATATACCATTACAAGCTTATTAAAGAAAACAGGCATGAAAACCACTGACTTAGTATCAGATATTCCATTAAAATAGTTTGTAAAAAAAAAGGATAGAACTATTCATCCTGCTGCTAATTTATCATCTTGGACATGGCAAACTGACCATGCCCAGGAGCCTACAAGAAACTGTTTCTTTGAGCGGTATTTTCATTTTTGATTAAAAACCAAAGAGATTTGTGAGAAACCAGAAGAAACAGAAATATGTAGAATTTATATTTCCATTAGGGCTTTACAAAATCTTACCTTACTTCAGTAGAATAAAAGGTTTTCTGAGTATGAAGCCGTGTTCAAGCCTACAAATGTGTCCAACCTCCAGCCTCAACGCTTTTGTGGAAGCTGAATTCACAGATAACTAAAGAACCAAGATCCTCAATGGAACCAAGCCAACGTGTAACCACACTACTGCAAATTGCATGAGCCATGCAAAAGCCATCACTTATTCAGCCTCAAGTATCGTATATATGTTGACAGTTACTGCTACTGAAGGCTCTCCCTACTTTACACCAAAGACGCAGTATAAACTTTGCTTGTGAACCAGCGGTCTAGGGCTGTAAATCCAAAAACCATACACCTTGTCAAACAAAAACCTTGTAAATCTTGTGGGAAAACAAACAAAAAAACCAAACAAAACCCAACCCAAAACCTATTAACTCATATTATTAACATTTTTAATTATTATGATAAAATTTGATAGTATAATTGTGCAACAAGTACCATCAATTGTAAAGAATAATAAGATGTTTTAATTCTAATATCTAATGGTAACTCTGTAATGAAAGCATCGGTTATCTCAGGTAAGACCATAATGCAGACACTCAGCTAACAAGAAAAATCCAGTTTGTCTGCCATGTTCATCAATAAGAAATCAAAGTGAAAAAGATCAAGATCACCCGGCAATAGCAGATGGTTTATGATAGTTTTTGTCATGGGTTTTGCAATATTTTTCCACAAAGGGGAAAATCAGAAATAAGCCAATCACTACTGTTCACTCTCTTTATCATTATTTATATTGATCTATACTTTTTCAACTCTCCCGTGTAGAAAAAAAAACAAACACAAACCCTTCACTGTAGAGAGTTAGTACATTGCAGATTTATGAGCGCCTCATATTTCTACAGAAAACATCAAAAATACTTCACATACCAAAAGTTAAAATGCTGTCTACAATGTACTCACTTTAACAGATGGGCTGTTTGTAGTACAGAAGAAGGGAAGGAAGGAAATGAATTACATCAAAGCACAAACCAAAGCATTCATGTGACCGTCTGTTCGGTGATGCACAGAGCCCCAGACAACGTACACATCACTCCTGCTCAGGTTCTAGAATATTCAGTATTTTTCAGAACAAGTTTGCCACTATTTCTGGGAAATGATTCTATGGGGAAAAGAATCACAAGGAACTTCTGCTCTTCTGTTGTCAACAGTTTTCATGAACAAAGAACAAGAGTCCTGCACTTGCAGTCCCTAACTGACCTAGTAGCTAATATCTAATACCTAGTTGTAACTATTTTTTTAGTACATCTTCTAATAGTTCATATATTAAACATCAGTCATTCAAAGTAACTAGTTAACTTACTGCTCGTTTTTAGGAGTACTGTAAAAAAGAAAATTAAAATGTCAGTATGTCATTTTTTTAGACTCTGCAGTTTAGATGCAAAGTATGTCTTAGCTGGTGATGGTTCTACTGCTTCCGAGCGCTGCATCCACAGCGGCATCTAAAAGTCCTACCACTGGCAATACACCCCACTTTTACTCAAGTCAGGTCAACTATATTTGGGTGGTTCTGCATGTCTGTCTCAGAGCCCTCCTTGCCACCGCTGCCTCAGCCTCCTTCCTCATCTCACGGGCTATGCAGGCACACGCTGCCTAGTTTCCCCAAGGTGGAATAGGAAGAGGGACCTGCAGAAGAGGCTCAAAACCACCTAAAACGACTATAGGTCAAATGTCTCCCAAAAGGGGAAATTCAGAGGTGTCCAGTATCCAGAAGAAGCATCACTTGTGAAAGAAAAATAAAGTTTTGTGATATTATAAGTGGGCATAGAGAATGCAGGTGTCTAGAGCATAAGAACTTTATTCTTGTAAAATGCAAACCACCTTGGGAATGCTCCATAAATAACCTCAGGCAAGAGACGGACCAGCATAGTTGTATAAAAAAATTACACCTCCAGAGCCCTGACATCCTTTGACAATTTAGGAACTACCAATTTCATTTCTGAAGCTGCCTTAAAGTAGTCTAACACTTACTTGTTAAAGGAAACATAGCACCCGCAACACACGTCTGCAAATCTCAGTAAGCCACCATTTGATATAACACAACCTGAACCAGATGTTAGTCTTGATGAGCATTGAGAAATGCTCCAGAAGAAAGCTTCAGAGTTTGCTTATTATGGTAACATTAATCTCTTGCATGGGTGTAAATTTTTCTCATAGCTTCAAAAGTTCATTTCAAAGCAGATCATTAACTGAGAACTTCAGAATTATTGCGACATTTCTTGAGCTACTTAACATCTCACCACACAAGCTGATAAACCATTCAAAGCCACAATAATGTAAGTAACTACGATTAAAAATTAAACGTCTGCGAATGTTGTGTCAAATCTACTATATCTACTATAACAACAACTATAATAGCAAAAGCAGACTTGTTTGTCCAAAGCTGGTTTTTGTGGTTTTTTTTTTTAAAGCACAGCCTCGAAGTACAAAATAGCATTGGGTCACTCTCCAGGCTTCCACACCGTGCTGCATGCTGCTATCAGACTATCAATAAACTGTACCAGAAGACAATGATAATGCTTTAAAAAAGTAGTTTAAGAAAAAGATAGGATGCTGTCTGTTCTACAGAGATCCTGTTCCAAAACAAACAGCCCATAACAGCTTTTTTATTTTTGAGTTTTAACTTACCTCATTAATAAGAAAAGTTCAACTAATTGCAAAGTCAAACTTCCCAATTACCTTGCTTTACCTTTTGCCTTTCTAATTAATTTCTAGATTTTCACAACATTTCTATTTGCATTACTTAAAATGGCATTAAGATGTCTGTGATTGGACAAGTGTCTTTCTTAATATACCATATGGCATGATATCTCAAAGTTTGACAATATTTAACAAGAAAAGATCCGCTCCTTTCTGCAAATCCCCTGTTGTCCAAGACCTTGATTAGACAACATGTTTCTGTGAAATTCAGCAATCTAATTAGCCTGTTTGATTTTTTGAAATAAAATTAAGTCTCCAAAATTATTAAATCGCCATGTACTTTTCCATCAAATTAATTTGCTGCAAGTAGAGAAAACCTGAAGACTTCTCAGCACACACAAAGAACAAAATATCTGTGGAAAAATACCCATTTGCCCAAGTTAAAATACCAGTGACAACGTGCGATGAGTGGTCCATGCCCTATTTAAGGTGATAGGTGAAAGGAGATTCCAGTAATGAGGTTTAGGGACAGACTGAAGCCTCGGACACCTCTACCCTCAGCTCTTTACTCTTCCACCTCACAGTGGGGGGCAGCAAAAGCATTTTGCACATGGAAAGCCTCCAGAAGTACCCACAACCCTTCCTCTTTACCTCTCACTCCTGGCTACTCTTCTCATGACAGTCTTTCTCTGATGGACATACCATCATCTTGTTAAGACTTTATAATTCTTTTTAAAACACAGCCTGAGTCATTACCATGTTTAGAAAGCACCGTGTGTGCAGCATACTGTCGTTAATCATCTATGAACCCTCTTCACTGACCTTGTATCGTCAGGATGTTTGGAACTCAAGGCACTACACCACGTAGTCACTCACAGGGAGGTTTTATCCCTTGACCTCATCTGCTCAGCAACCACATAACACCCTAGGAAAATCCATTCACACGATGGCATATTTCCATTTTTTAACAAAAGGGGGATAAAAGTTGGTATGTTCTACATAATCCCATTTTGCTCTTCCATATTAAAATTCTGTTGGACTCCCTCCTACTCATGACTAATCTCATTATTCTTCAAGTAATTTGGGAAGACCAGCAACTCATTTTACACTACCGTAATTATTTCTATAATGCTAGCAAAAGCAAATTAACTTAATACATTACAAATTAACATACGATGGCCCACATTAAAGTTTTTTCCTCTTAAAAAGTGCACATGGATTAAGGAAATCTAAGGAATGTGCCTAACGCTGCAAATGAATCTAGGCAAAATGGAGACAACGCATGTCAAATCTGCAAACTTATTTTCCCCATCATCACATCCCATTAAACAGCTTGCTGTAACTTTATTACTCTTTCTCATTTTTTTCCCAAGCATCCATTTCTTACTTTGATCCCTTGTTTGCTGTTAAAATGGCAGTAATGTTTTACAGAAATAGCCTAAAATTAAGGCATTGTGCTTATTGCTGCAAGATTTCAATTCCTTCCTCGATATCCTTTTCCAACATTACAACGAAACCTCCTGAAAATCTAATTTCAGGAGTAATTAGCAAATTGTATTAAAAACAAATTAAACTGATCCACCCTGATTTGTCAATATTATTCAGCTGTAGCTAACTGTCAGCCAAAGGTCACTCAAAGATAATAAACTGTGTAACATGAGCATAAACTTGTCATGTTGTATTTCAGTGCTGCCATTGGCGGCTGCGAGCACCCAAGTAGATACCCTCTCTGGATTCTCACGACTCCAGTCTAGTACCAGTTTCTTACTAACAGCACAGCCAATTCTAAGAAAAAAAAAAAATTAGCGAAACGCTTGGCTGAAAACGAGCTCTGTATAGATTTGGATTTGACCTCATTCTTTTCAGTTCCTTGAAGATGCAAAGCAATTTTCCCACTGTCCACCTAAGGTTAATAAGTTGCACTGCATGACTTATCACAACATCTTTCTTCAAAGATATTATTCAGTTAAATATGAGTACTGCCTCCACATTTTTAAAATTGACTTACTAAATAGCACCAAGTTTCTAAACATTATGTGAAAATGGATAGGTTAAAAAAAAAAAACACATACACATTGTAAGACCAAGGTATTCTTTCTTTAAGAAAAAAATGACAGAGCAAAATATACATTCAAGGGTCTAGCATCTCTTGAGAGACTAGTAGGTGCAGCAGTTCAGGTTCTAAATAAAGAAAATGGTCATTAAGTCAGCAAAAGAGGGAAAGGGAGAGACCCTTATTTTGTAACTTGGCCACTAATCAATAAATTAGGAGAACTAAAATAGGATAATCAGGTAGGACATTTAAAATGAACAATAATAATTTCTATTTCATACAATATCTAATTAATTTCAGAAACTCTTTGTTGCAGGGAAGCTCAAACATATGAATGGGTTCAATAAGTCTTTAGAAAAATATGTGGATTATAGGTCCATTGATGGCTATTAAAACAGCGATTCAGATGTTAATTTTAGCTCAGGAAGTTTCTTAATCACAGCTAGGTGGAAGCTTGGAGGATATTGCTAAACATCTGCTACTGGCAAATATCAACACTAGGACAACGAGGTAAAGGTCTGCCGGTTTGACCCACTGTAACAGTTGTGTCCTGATCTTATTTTTAATTTTTTTTTTCCAAAATCCTATTTTTCTTTTTGTAATTTCTTTCTCCCATTATTTTTTTATTTTCCTTTTAAAAACAAAAGAAAAAGATTGAGCCCTTTCTCTTCTAATAGCTGGCAAGAAATGAAAACAATACTTTGTATGTTTATCTCTTTAAAAAAAAAAAAAGAAAAAATCTTGTTTGGGTTTTTGTTTTATATGTTGGAATTAGCTGCTGAGCAAATATTTTCTGTCTAATTTGACATGTGAGTACACTCTTAAGTATTTTCCAATCTTCAAGCACAGGCTTGCCTACCCCTGTGGGACTCTCCTGGCTCACATGGTGGTGTATGCAAATATAACTCTTATGTTCTTCCTAAGGACGATCCAAGGTTTCAACAGTAAAGGTCACAGACACACAATACAAAGTTACCAACAATAAAGTCTCTTCTTGGGAGTGAGGTGGCCTTTTTGAACATTTCTCCCATGAATAAAAGTGAAAACTAAATCTAAGTGCAAAAATGCCAATGGCATTTTCCACTCTAACTCTTATATCCAAAGCTATCTTGAGCCTATGCTATTTTACCAACTTTGACATTAAGTTCACAGTGATCCTGACTTCTATCACTTTTACACTGATTGTGCAGTAGCATAATGTCGACTAAATTATAAAAATGTTTAAAAAAATTCGAACACCACCACCATTTCAGCCTATAAATAAATATTGGTGTATCAAATATAACTCGTAAAAATGGCTTTTCAGTTTGTGTGAGAGAATTCTATTACCCTCCAATTATATCTCAAATCATTTTCATTTTATTTATATACTGAACGTTGGGTAGCTTATAGCCATAAGCGAACCACTTTAATTAAACCTTGCAGTGAACAAGAATGACACATGAGGTCTTGATTATAATATGTGAGATGGCAATTTCTGCGTGAATGTTTGAATTGATACAGACAATATCTGCTGGTGATGCTGTTAAAAGTTCTTACAAAATTACTTTCATTTAATGAATTCAACTACTATATGACCTAAACACCTTTATTTCAAGATAATACAACAATCAAAATGCAAAGCTCTACAAGTAAATTTTTAATCTCATAAAATTTCAGTACTTTGTTAGGATGATTTAATTCTCTGGTTAATGTGGAAAAATAATTATCCATCATTCCCAGGAAAGTGTTTTTTTCTGTATGCACACTCCCGTAACAAAGTAGTGTGTTTCATTTAATTTTGGAGAAGATTACCACCTACCAGAAAAACGATATAAAATGCAGTAAAACAAATTATGAGCAATAACACTGGCTTTTTTTTTAGCATGTTCATTTTTTATTTTACTTTTGTAGTGACAGCTTTTTTTAATGTAATTGTGTTACTTGAACACATAAGAAACACCTGGCACTTAGAATTCCATGGGTTTTGTCAATTCTTTTGAAAATAACAGTGATTTGATTCATGGGCATCAAGTGGAAACTACTAGTCATAACATGACAGCGAAGAGAAAAATGTTTAACTAGAGGAAGAGAGTTGTGATACCTGAGTCCAAAGCTGAGGTGGGGTGGGGATTCATCTGCCCAGATGTCCCTTTATAGCTAAAACTCCACAGAGGAACATTTTGGAAACTAAGAGTAACTCGTCTGCATTTTAGGGTTGTTCCTCTGGTGGTTTACTGCACTTTGGCTCATGCCACAGCATGGTCTTCATATATATGGACTGGACTTGTTCTAGATAAAAGTAAACCAGATGGTGGACTTCAGGAGCTCCGGCCACTGCCAGGTGCCAGTTCATGCCATGAGTCCAGACTAGACCTAGGTCATCACAAACCCTTCCAAAACAGGGATGATGTGGGCATCGTGTCCTCAGCGCCCGCACTCCTTTATCCTAAAGATGCCCTCACACCTTTTTCTACAGATCTGCTTCTATTACACAGCTCTCCACCAAGTTCTTCTCAGCTCTGAAACCAGAGTCCTGCTTTGCCCTAGAGAAACATGGCACTAAGCCTGTCTGGATGATGCTCTTAATCATATATGGTTTAATTTTAGGTAGTCCTGTGAGGAGCAGGGACTTGGATTCGATGGTCCTTATCAGTCCCTTCCAGCTCAAGATATTCTATGATTCTATGATTTATTTTGTGACCAGTTTGGTGAAGTAGAATTGTTGCCAAGGGAAGCCTGCTCTATCACCTTTTGGTGCCGTGACTTTGTCACTCCAAAGGCACAAAGAAATTCTTTGGGGTTTTGATATCATCCTATAAACAACTTTTTTAGACTAAATCTTGAGACTGGCAAGAGAGCACTTTGAGCCCTTACCCTTCAAGTAAGGTTGAAGTTGATTTAGTAATGCTACACAGAGAAGTTAACCCTCAGTCCTTAGATAAGAATTTAGCTGATGAAAATTAAAAACTATAAGTAACAGATTTACCAAAACATGTTAAATTATTACCCCAGTGCTCAACAAATAATTGTATGCTGCTTACTACCAACCATACATACACACTGCTTCAAAAATTTTACAGTATTAGGAAATGGAGATAATCAAATAAGGCAAGAGTACAGAAAAAAAAATATTATTTTACTATTACAGAAGTTCTGCACCATTCTAGTGTTTGCTTGCTGACATCTTGGTTTATCATATTCCACACCCTCATTCCCTTTCCACGACCTCTCAATTTTTTATTACCCTCAAGGTTCAATTTAACATCTTTTTCTTTTCCATTGACTCTTTCTCCAACTTTTGGGGAACTTAGAGATAATGAAGGAAAATAGACAACCTAATAGCACTAAAGGAAGCAGAGGAACCAAAGTGACTGTAGAGAGGAAAGTCTCCTTTAGACCTTTAACTTATAAGAAAAGTACTTTCAAAGAGTGTACCTTTAGTGTTATCAGTATGGATGCTTTCTATACTGGAAAGAAGTAAATTGAGGGAAACCAAAGAATGAAAGAGTCCCTGTGGAAGAGATGAAGAATGGATGATTTAAAAGAAAAAGAAAAGAAAAGAAAAAGTCAAAATAAATAAAATATACCAGGTTCTGGAAATAAGAGAGGAAAAAAAAAGAAGCAGGAAGCAAACAAAACAAGATGTTTCAATGAAGAAAATAACTCAGCTAAGCATTTCATTTAAAATGTGAAGTACGTACAAATAATAAAGCATGTATCCTGATCTTTGAACAGCTTCAAAAATAACCATTAAAACAACCTTGAACGAGTTACCATTTGCACTTGTAAAATCTGAAGCTTCATTTTGAAGACTAAGCAAAGACAAAAGCAAAATTTGTTGAAATGCATTACTTGTCCACTACTTCTGAAACACTGTAATTGTGCTTACTCTGTATTTCTGCATGCAACATTGAATTCATCAGTCTGCTGCCAGGTTTTCATTCCATATTGTACATTATTGAAGTGTAAAACTGCTGAATGTGTTCCAGTGCGATTTTAATCATATTATAGAAAATGTTCCAAGCTGATGTAATCAAATGCTTTTAATTATGGCAATCAAATGTATTATCAGTTTACTACTGCTACCCCATAGTCGGTACACAAATCCAGCCTGAACTACAGCATGGAATAGCAGGGTCTGCTATTTGTACATGACTTAGTTCAACCTTATGGCAAAATGCCTCTTCCAGTTTAGGTATAAGTATTCTCATAGAATCACAGAATCATAGAATCCCAGGTTGGAAGGGACCTCAGGGATCATCTAGTCTAACCCTTCTTGGCAAAAGCATGGTCTACAAAAGACGTCCTAGCACCCTGTCCACCCGAATCTTAAAAGTGTCCAATGTTGGGAAATCCACCACTTCCCTGGGGAGATTATTCCAATGGCTGACTGTTCTCATTGTGAAGAATTTTCCTCTTGTGTCCAGCTGGAATGTCCTCAGGAGTAACTTGTACCCATTACCCCTCGTCTTTTCCATGTGACTTCTTCAGAAAAAGAAGTCTCCATCTTCTTTGTAGCTACCTTTTAAACACTGGAACATGGTGATAGGGTCTCCCCTAAGCCTTCTTTTCTCAAACCCAGTTCTCTCAGCCTTTCCTCACGCGGCAGGCTCCCCAGTCCTTTGGGGCCTTTCTCTGGACCCTCTCCCTCCTACCCACACCTTTTCTGTATAGCGGGGACCAAAACTGAACACAGTATTACAGGTGGGGCCTGACAAGCGCTGAGTGGGATATTGACTTCTTTATCTCTGCTGGTGATTCCCTTGTTGATACAACCAACATCCTGCTGGCTTGCTTTGCCACAGCAGCACACGGTTCACTCCTACTGAGCTTGTTGTTCACCAGGACCTCCAGGTCCCTTTCCACGGAGCTGGTCCCCAGCCAGGTAGATCCCAGCCTGAGCTGCACTCCTGGATTATGTTCTCCCAGGTGCAAGACCTTACACTTGTCCTTGCTGAACTTCATCAGGTTCTTGTTAGTCCACTCTTCCAGCCTATCCAGGTGTTCCTGCAGGGTAGTTCTCCGTTCCAAAGTGTCCACTTCTCCACTCAGTTTGGTATCGTCAGCAAACTTCATCAGGGCAGGCATGATCCCATCATCCAGATCACTTATGAAGATATTAAACAGTGTTGGCCCCAGCATCAGTCCCTGGGAGACCCCACTTGTGCCAGGTTGCCAGTTTGAAAATGAACTATCTACCACCACCCTCTGGGTGCAGCCTGTCAGCCAGTTCCCCACCCACTGCACAGGCCACTTGTCTAGACCATAAGGAGATTCCTAGTTTCTCTAGGAGTAGGCTGTGAGATACCATGACAAAAGCCTTGGAGAAAACCTGGTAGGTAATGTCCACTGCTCGCCCCACATCAACCGAGCAGGTTACTTTGTCATAGAAGGCGATCAGGTTTGTCAGGAATGATTTGCCCTTGGTGAATCCATGCTGCCTGTTCCTAATCATGTGCTTCATTTGACTTGTGATAGCCCCCAGGAGAATTCATTCCATGCCTTTCCCAGGGACTGAAGTAAGACTGATGGGCCTGTAATTTCCTGGATCCTCCTTTAAGCCCTTCTTGCAGACGGGCTTGAATTAGCCTTCTTTCAGTCTTCTGGGATGTCCCTCAATCTCCACGACTTCTCAAAGATTATGGAGAGTGGCCTCGCAATGATGTCAGCCAGCTCTCTTAATGCCCTTGGGTGGATATTGTCGGCCCATTGATTTGTAGGGGTCAACCTCCTCTAACAGTTCACATACCAACTCTTCCTTCACTGACAGTGGGTCTATGCATCAATGTGGGGTTTTGTTCCCAAGGCCTGGGGCCCAGCAGTGCTGGTAAAGATAGAGGTGAGGAAAGTGTTGAGAACCTCTGCCTTTTCAGCGTTGTTGGTGACTAATTCACCTCTCCTGTTTAAAAGCGGGCCAGTATTTTCCTCCTGTTTCTGCTTGTTTATGTACCTGAAGAACCCTTTCTTCTAGTTTTTGACATCTCTAGCCAATTTCAATTGGAGCTGAGATTTTGCTTTTCTAACTGTATCTCTGCATGTCCTGACAATGCCCTTGTCGTTCTTAATGGGTATTCATCTGCTTTTCCATTTCTGGTATGCTTCTCTTCTGGTTTTGAGCAGACTCTGACAATCGCAGTTAAGCCAAGGAGGTCTCTTGCTCCTCCTACTTCACTTAACTTTAAAGGTGATGAACTGGTTTTGTACTTGCAGAAGAGCGTTCTTGAAAAGCTCCCAGCACTTGCTAGCTCCTTTATCCTCCATGGAAGCTTCCCATGGAATCCCTCCCAACTGAGCTCTGAGTGATCTGAAGTTTGCTTTTCTAAAATCTAAAACCTTTTTCTTAGTACTAACCTTCAGCATGCTCAGCAGGATTCCAAACACCACAGTACTGTGATCACTGCAGCCAAGGCTATCACTAACCAAGATATTACCAAGCAGGTTTTCTTGGCTTGTGAGTAGCAAGTCCAGCAGTGCCTCATTCCTGGTTGGCACACCTGATGTTCGTATGAGGAAGCAGTCCTCTATGCATTACAGAAACTTGATGGATGACAAGTGAGCTGCTGTATTGTTCTTCCAACAAATGTCTGGGTAGTTGAAGTCAACCATAAGAAGCAGGTTCTGTTGACCCAAAGCTTGCTTAAGTGACCCAAATATTGCTTCATTGGCAATATTGCATCATTGGCATCTTGGTTTGGAGGTTGGTAGCAGATGCCACTGCAAGATCCTCCTTGGAGATGACCCCTCTGACCTTGATGCAGAGGCATTCAATAGGGCTTGCACAATTCCTATAGTTGAATTCTATACATTCAAAGTTCTCCTTAATACAAAACACACCTCCTCCTCCTCAGAACAGCCTATAGCCATCCATCATGATCCTCCAGTCATGTGAGTTGTCCCACCATGTTTCAATTATTCCTATGATATCATAACTTTCTGACTGGGCACGGAGCTCCAGTTCCTCCTGTTTGTTCCCCAGGCTGTGTGCATTGGTATATATACACTTGAGGTGGTTGGTCTTCTGGTTCTCATCTTCAGAGGCAGCTAAGGAACATTTGTTGCTGCTCTGGTTGGCCCGGCTTATTCCCTAGTTGGTTGCCATGGTGTGAGCATTGCCACTTTGGACCCTGCCTCCCGAGCCCTTCATTTTAGAGTCTTCTTCACCAAGCTGGCCAGCCTGCTGCCAAAGATTCCCTTGCATCTTCTAGACAGGTGGATCTCACCTCTCCAGTCTCTCTTTACTGATTAACTCAGAAAAAAATTAATTTTAGGGAAATGTACAGTCTATATAGTTTTAATCAAAAACAAGACAGCTTATTTCATGGAAAATTCACAAAAAGTTATTTATCGCAGATTCCCATTATGGACAGGGGGAAAGTGCCCCTGGAGAGGACCATGCCAAAACTTTTGAAGCACATGCAGAGCCAGGTACCTCCTCACACTCTGGCCAAACCTCCAGTAGCTAAATCCACCCTGTGAATTCAAAGTGAGTTCAACTCATGTCCAGGCAAACCCTAAGACATTGCTGAACTAAGGTTGCCCAAAGAGACTGTGGAGTGTCCACCCTAGCAGATAGTGTGAGAGGACAAGACCCTGAGCAACCTAATCTAACATTGAAGGTAGCTTTGCTTTGAGCAGATTTGAACCAGATATAACATCCATTAGTTCCTTCCATCCAAAATTATTCTCTGACTCTGTATTACTGCAGTAATGGTTGTTCATAAACTTCAATTCTATGTGCTAATGGTGAGGGAAAAAACCCTAATGTTATTATGCTATTGAGAAGATAATTCACAGTGAGAACTTCTAAGAGAGCATTAAGTTTCCTTGTGGAGCACATTCAGTTTGATTATTTAAATAAATCATAATTTCTTACTAATCAGACAATCTTTGCAGCACAATACAACAAGAAGCTGCCGTAGTTACATGAGTGAATCAGTTTGAGGGGGCTGTGTGAGTTGTCATGATATTAGGAATTCTATTTAGGGAAATAATTATCCGCACACGATGAAAATGATCAATCACCTCAAAGTTAGTAACAAATGTGCAGTCTTATATGGCTCATTAGTATCCATGATGCAAATACACAAACCAGAAAGTTTGTCACTGATAGTTACAAGTACTGCAATATGTTTCTTCTTGACTGAAACAGATAGGAGCTCTGCGGAAGAAGAAAACATCCTCTTCTTGTATCCCAAAATAGTGTTAGGAGTCAGGATTCTTGCACTATTGCAAGGCTATAAAAGGAAAAGCCTCACCACCTGTGATACACTCAGAATATCTGGCAATATTGTGAAGGTAACAGCCCCCTCAGCTAACATGAAATAATAGACATGTCTCGCAGGACAAGTCAAAATCTATGGGTGACGTAAACCCTAGGATATTCAGAGTAGAGTAAGATCAGCAAGCTCGTCTGAGGACCTAGTGCGAGGTAATTTTAGCATTTCAAAGACAGGAATAGGATTCACTGACAATACTGACATGAAGGACTTTAGTCACTGACAAGGACTCACTCATTGACAAAGATTTTTAAATACTTTCCCCAACTGCATTATGCTCTGAAGTTGCATAGTTTTAAAAACATAGGTCAAGAACAGGATTGAATTTAAAGAGATTGGGACAAACCTTGGGATACTGGCTCCTGAATATAGAAATAGCAAGGTGACTAGTAGCAGGAGCAGCATTTATTTCTCTTTTTAGCACAGCCAAACTCTTGTATTTAAGAAATTTTCTTGTTTGTTATTAAAGGGAGAGAAGGGATGCCTTCCAGAGGGACCTGGACAGGCTTGAGAGGTGGGCCTACGTAAACCTTGTGAAGTTCAACAATGCCAAGTGCAAGGTCCTGCACGTGGGTTGGGGCAACCCCCAAAACAAACACAAGCTGGGTGATGAGTGGATTGAGAGCAGCCCTGCAGTGAAAGACTTGGGGTGTTGGTTGACAAGAAGCTCAACATGACCCAGCAATGGGCATTTGCAGTCCAGAAAGCCAACTGTGTCCTGGGCTGCATCAAAAGAAACATGGCCAGCAGGTCAAGGGAGGTGATCCTGCCCCTCTACTTTGCTCTGGAATACTGTGGTCAGTGCTGCAGCCCCCAGCATAAGAAGGACATGGACCTGTTGGAGTGAGTCCAGAGGAGGGCCACGAAGATGATCCGAGGGCTGGAGCACCTCTGCTGTGAGGACGGGCTGAGAGAGTTGGGGTTGTTCAGCCTGGAGAGGAGAAAGCTCCGTGGAGACCTTACAGCAGCCTTCCAGTACTTAAAAGTGGCCTACAAGAAAGCTGGGGAGGGTCTTTCTTACAAGGCCATGTAGCGATAGGACAAGGGGTAATGGTTTGAAACTGAAAGAGGGTTGGTTTAGATTAGATCTGAGGAAGAAGTTCTTCCCTGTGAGGGTGGTGAGGCGCTGGCCCGGGTTGCCCAGAGAGGCTGTGGCTGCCCCATCCCTGGCAGTGCTCCAGGCCAGGTTGGATGGGGCTTGGAGCAACCTGCTCTGGGGGAAGGTGTCCCTGCCCAGGGCAGGGGGTTTGGAACTAGATGATCTTTAAGGTCCCTTCCAACCCAAACCATTCTAGGATTCTAAAGTTACCTAATTACAAAGACAGCTGTATTTCTCTACAAGGGCCCTGATTCATGACCTGGATGGACCTCAATCAATCCACATTTGATTTTTTTAATTACTTTGGGTTTTTTAAAGTGTGGGAATAGGTTTGTAAATGTGGCTACTCAACACAGTACTTCTTCCAGATCCAGAACCAGTTTCTCCATCAGACATGAGGTTCATGTTTTTCTTGAGGGAGATGGGTTTCTGGTGATTTTTGTCCATTGCTGGCTGTGTCTACATTAGTAAGTAGTATAATGTAAGAGCAACAGGAGAAATTGAGAAAAATGCAAGATTTTACAAGGCTTGTGAAATCTGGAATTGAGTAGAGAACTGTCAAAATCAGAATCAGAAGAATTTTAATACAGGTTATTTGAATTCCTAACTTTTTTCTTTTTTTAGGAATTAAGATTTGTCTAAAGAAAGGTAAATATAACAGCAAGTTTTGGAAAGGAAAAAAAAATGCTATAGTGGACTAGTTAGTAAGATCAAACCCTGCTGATATGTAAATTTTTTGTTTTTGTTAATGTCAGTGGAAACATAGCCTCCATACTACTTGCGAGCTAGACACCGGCAATCTTCACTAGAAGATGGATCAGAGGTTAGAACTGGCCATGCAAACATCCTTAAAAAGACAAATTCACTGCTCAAAGCCCTAAAAACCCAAACAAAATCCCATTATTGATCCATGCTCCAAAGCTGGATTTGGATTTTGCTTGGAAAAATTAGATACTGATTCTGGACTTTCATTCTTGCCTCCAGGAATGAGGACTGCCTACCACTGCTGCTGAAGATGTTACCTGATGCGTGCTTGTTAGAAAATTACAAAAGCAATGATGAGAGATAATAGCCAAACACGGAATTTTATGAGCTCAATTTCTTATGAAAGAATGTGCATTTAAATACACTACCTCAACACAGGACTATCATCATTTGTGCCAAAAGATCAACCATTTCAATTCAGATATTTGGCATTTCTAAATTTATCATTTGGCATGACTTAATTCCCAGGCAACACTCTGGATCTCAAAATGTTGTCTCCTGAAATGTGTTTAATGGAAAACTTAGGACCAGATTATTTTACCAATTACTCGGCAAAGTTAAAAACAGAAGTGTCACAACTTTTTACAAATACCATAAGAAAAATGAAAGAAAATTGCAGTTTAATAAAGGATCACATAAATTGAACCCTCTGCAACCGCAGGACTATCTGCAACCAAGCAGGTGCAGTACAAGGTTGCAACTCATGAAAAAAATCAGCCTGAGAGAGTGAACAGAGATCAGCAGTGGAAAGAAATGAGCACCGTCCAGACTTGTTATCAGAATCTGCTTTGACTTTAAAACACAGAAGAACAAGCCAGATAATATCTGAAAACTCATGAAGAACATAATAGCTTATCAGTCACCATATTATTTCTCTTGGTAGGAGCAAGCATAAGGCAACTGCTCTTAGAGGCAAACTGCATTGAAATGTAAAAAGGCACAATCCAAATATATTTTGATTGAGAAGATGTATATTTAACATATATTTTAGACTTTCAAATATTTTCCTCACAAGCTATTTCCCCTAATGTTCGTTAACTTGCTATTCATTAAAGAGTTCCAATATTTGCAGAGTGTCTCAGAAAACTCATTAATCACCTCCTACAAACACTATGTCAATTAGTATGTATGGCACCTACCATAACAGAGCTCTGAGCTGTGCTGTTGTTACCTACTTCCTTCTGTAATAAACTCTGCTGTCATCATCATTACTTGTAACGGCGACCCAGTGTAGACGTTTACAACACACTGGTAAAACACCAGGTTTTAAAACTGTCATCTCTTGAGGAAATTATTTCTTCAAGATCCAATTAGAAGACAAAAAAAAAAAGATACAGGTTCACTAAGTTAATAAACGAGTTCCACAAATTTAAAACTCAGTGCTGTTTTTCTCTCCTTAATAGAAGTAGCTAATATAAAGAGGAATTCATATATACCCAACAAAATATGTCTTTAAATCTTGCTTTAACTAGCTGCATTGACATGCAGGAGATTCATATGCAGCATAATGAAGTAAGAATTTCTCTGTTTTGCTATTAGTGTGAGTTTGATTTAAAAATTAAGAAGAAAACCCTAAAGATTTAAAGAGGGTGATTTACTGCAAAGATTCAATTCATTTAAAGGAAAAGACTACAATGCCTTTGAAATAAAAGCAAAGATACCAATACCAAATCTTAGCTCTAAAGAGAAATACAACCTTTGGAACAGGCAGACAGTTAAAATATCCATAGGTTACTTACATTATTCAGAATTAGTAGCAGCCCACGCTACCATCACAAATTGCAATAAAGCCTTCCTTTATGAGAACATCTTTCATTTCCAACTAAGAATGTAAAAATATACTACCCTAACTAAAATATGAATTGCATCACCTCTAAAAATATATTTGTATCTATATGTGGTCCTTCACTGAAGAAATTTTTAGCAATATAACCAGGCAATATCCCAACAGCTCTTTCAAGAATTAACAGGAAGAAGAAAGGGGCAAAAATATCTATTTCACTTAGGTCAGGCAGCATCATGTAGCATCGTATGATTTTTAGAGGCTGCCAGGCAACAACACACTGTCTGGCAATTCTGATCTCCACTTTCTAAATTTCTTAAATTGAAGGAGCAGAACAGTAGGAAACATGCATTAATGAGCAGAGCATTCCCATTTGTGTACCCTCCTCCCCAATTCCCCCCAATGGTTCTTTCCTCTAACTCACTCGTTTCAATTTTTGCAGTTTTTGTACTTTTAAAGGTTTAATTCTTGGAGTAAAAAAGAAAAAAAAGACACAATGAAAAAAGGGAAAAACAGAGAAAAATGCATGGATACAGTTCAGTAGTAAATCAACTAGTATAGCCCAAAGGACTGTTAACAGGTATTCACTGCTTTCAAAATATCTTTAAATGATTTGAATATTGCTTAGCAACACCAACACTATTTAAAGGGCTGTGACAATAACATATGTATGAGTAGGTCCAGAAAATAACAGCTTCATGACATTCATACCAGTGCTTTATCCAGAAAGCAGGGTTCTTCTGTCTTATGTCCTTGCTCTCCAAAGGAGCAGGTTCTCATCCCGGAACCCAAATAAGATTAACAGGATCAGTATGTAGAAAACTAAAATAATGCCACACAGACCATGTTTTAAAATGCTGAAGAACACAGTTCTAATAAATAGGTTATCACTGAACTTAATGTTCTCCTTTGGTAGGAGAAATTACTATATTACCAGGTTCTGCCCCTGTGCTTATGAAACCCCAGAACATCTTTAAAAATTGATAAAGTGAAGGTTTGCTTAATAGATGAAATAAATAGGCAAAACAGATGCCGTGGCAGTCCTGTTACTACATCAGATTATGAAGAAGGGACTGGAGAGGTGATACAGAGATGTTCATGCCAGCCTAACTTCTCACAACATCCTACTTCATTCCGGCACAGCACTGGACTATGCAAACAAGGTACCAATTCCCCTAAACAAAATGGTGGCAGCAAGTCACGTATCATCCATTTATTAAAAATGAAACAGAGAATGGGTCCTTGTGCACAGTATAGCTTTATCAGTTTAATGCAATGTAACTGCTGCATGTGTTTTAGAGTTAACCAACAATATGGGATTGAAGAACAGATTCTAGCAACAACAAAAAAAGAAACGATGCACATTTTACTATGGACTATAATAGCAGACATCATCATAGGACAAAATATATATAGCATGGAGATTTGGGGACATTATTCTCTCCAAGTGGTAAATCATAGGCACAAAAGGGATGAGAACTTCAGAATTATTGTGAAAAGTCTTGCAAAAGAAGCCATTTCCAATGCACAGCAAGTTTTATTCATCCTATAAAATCCACAAACAATGCTGCAGGGCTGCCACCTACTGGAACTTTATAATATACAAATATAAAGACAGGACTGATTAATTAGTGACTGTTGGATGGAGAAAAAGAAAAGGAAGTGGCTGGTTGTAAGGGAAATTGTGGTATTTATAGGAAGTGCATCCAGATAAAATTGGATTAGATTCACGCATCTGAGGAAAGAACAATGATACACTCTCTAGGTCTTTCAGACCAAATTACATCTAAGGATCCAGACTTCAGCAACCTCTCTACACTTATCAAGAAGGTCTTTTTTCCAGCGGGTTTGGGCGATGGTCCAAGACACTTAAAAAAGATAGAAGAGCAAACAGAATGCACATCCTAGCCCAAAGCATTCATCCTAGCGTAATGCAACTCAGCCGTAAACCTCTACCATTACCAGAGTTATAATACTATGAAAACATCAGAAAAGACATGAATTGAAGTAGATTTTTTTTAGTATTTCTACTGAATGGAAAAAAACTCTCTTATTTTTATATGAATTGATCAAACTAACCTGCATTTCAGGTCTAAAAAGTATAGTTTTTCCAAATATAACAGAATTTCTGAACTGAAACTATATCTAAATATTGATTATGTTACAACTTAATGCACTGCCATATGCCTTCCTTTTTTCTTTACTGTTCTGTATCTCCTTCTTTGTCTCTACCTTTTCATCTTCTTCCTACTGTTC
Organism: Elanus axillaris; assembly: GCA_026212715.1. Taxonomy (NCBI): domain Eukaryota; kingdom Metazoa; phylum Chordata; class Aves; order Accipitriformes; family Accipitridae; genus Elanus; species Elanus axillaris. The sequence goes on from JANZLQ010000056.1 coordinate 43,376,010, forward strand.
CTTGTACTTTTAATGTTTCCATGGCAATGACAGCAAAAGAAAAGATTAAATATCCTTTGTGTATTTCTTTCTTTTTTACATAAAATTTTGAAAGATGATGAAGAAAAAAAGAGTAGTATCACATATCCCTCAGAGAACGACGCAAGAGTCAGGACAATAACTCATTATGCAATCACAAAGATTTAATAGCTAACAGCTATTTGTAAGCTCATCTTCGTAAACATTTAAACTGAGAATAACAGTTCTAAAGATATCATGTTAAAAAAAATGGAGAGAAAATAAGAAAGAATAATCCACTGGAGAGCAGAAGTTAAACTATTTAACTAGAGCTCTTAAGTGTTAGAGCTGCTTGTATACCTTCAGGATAACCTCCAAAGTGCATTCTGCATTTTTTTCAATGAAGTCTTTATATTATGGCAAAGAGTTGCAGATCAGCAGTTAAGAATTAAATGGAGTTTTGCATCTGAAGTTAAAAATCACTCGGAGAAGCCTATCCAGCATCTGCAATTTTTTAACCCTTCTCAAAGCACAGAGTTCTCCTTTTAGAGCTGCTTAGTTTGAAAAGGAATTCTGCAGCCAGGCTGCAATCACCACAGCTCAAGAACCTGGCAGATGCACTAAAAAGGTAACTGAGTCTGTTTATGGCACAAATACTTTAGAATTTAACAAGAAAGAATTCCATTTTTTTTAAAACCTTCTCCTGAAGCACACATGGATCAATAGCACGCATTCCTGACAAAGACACACTATACATGTTCAATACAACCCAAAAATACATACAGGTGTGTAAGCCAATGTCATTTAAGAAAAGAACATACCATTTGGGGACCTCAAAATATGATACTTTTGCACTTGCAACTGTGAGACTTCAGCAAACCTGAGCTTTTCTTTCCTTCTACCCCACAGCCCCTCCATTTGGGTGATTAGATTTTCTCTGAAAATGGAAAGTGCGAGACATCCAAACTATGTGTCAAATTAAGTAAAAGCGAATGAATAAGGGGGTTTTTTTGCTGACTTTTTTTTTTTAATGTGAGAACGGTGAGATAACAAATTCCCAAACTGAGACACTGACTAACATGGTTGCAACATTTTGTTTCAGGGTTATGTTTCAGTTGAAAAGATTTCAGAGTCATAACTGGATTGTCAAAATAATTTTAAGAATTTATATGAGGCTACTTAACCTCTGAACTTAACCCAGCTTTTAGTGTCACAATGAACAGAAACATACAAATCACCACACTGGTCCCTTTTTTATTTTATTTAAAACATATTTAGACCAAAGCTAATTCAACTCACCCTCAAGCTTTTCTTCTAGGTATCCACTTTAAAGTCCTTTAGTCCCCTTTTTAGACAGAGGAATTTGCTGCAAGGCTTCTCTTTGCATTTCTTGCTTCAGTATTCAAACCCTGGTAAATGCTGGTACACTGATATTTAGAGAACTGATCTATTTTCAGAGGAAAAAGATATTAATATTTCTCAGGGAGTTCAAGAACCAAATATCTGTACAAGGCTGTACATTATATGCAAGGCCGTAAACCCCAGAAATTCCAGTTCCATGATTTCAATGAAATATTTCCCTTAAGCATTGTTAATTTAATCACATAGTTACTGTATGTAAACAGAATATAAAGACTCTTTCAAAAATTCAGGTGGCTTTGAAATCATAAGGAAAACTGGTTATTTCCTGCCTATGCAGAATACTTCTTAACGTGAAAGGTTCAAATATTTTTGTGGCCATTTTTTCCTCTCTACCTCTACTCCATAAAAGATCCATCACCACCTTAATCAATGTGAAATGCTCCAGTATTTTGATCTCGTAAATGACATTGACCAAATAGCTTTGGGTGTGACTTTTTTAAGTTTTCATGATTCCCACAAAACTAACATCATTCTTGTGTATGTTTGGGTCTTCCAATACAATGGAGAACACTGATTATCCCTTAAATCATGTTTTGATCCACAGGGACTTTATACAAACCAAGTTTTCCAATATTAAAGTTCTGATGACATGTTTAAAGCAGCCCTTTATATAAAAATGATACATGTTAGAGAAGTGGACGAGGGACTGATTTCCATACCATGTCTACAACTGCTTATACAATTAACCTATTGACATGAAGATTTCTTATTAATAAGAAATCTGGAATGCGTGTACCAAGAAGTTTAAAAGCTAATATGATATATTACTTGATTTGTCTCCAAAAAAAAAAAAGCATACTGGCTTGTTATTGCGTACCTAACCACCTATTTATGCTCATAATAGAGTTCTTATAATTTGAGCAATCCATCTTTATAGACTTTTTTGTGACTAATTTAATTTTCCCCCAGTAAATACTCAGCCAAGTGACAATAGCTACTTTTATATGGAAAAAATGAGGATATAATGATATACTGAATTATATTTCAGAATGTGATATATGATACCATATATATTTCTTAATCAGTAAAGCACATCTGTGTTTCTTTTTAGGTTCGGTGTTTTATTTCTTCACTTTGACTGTTTGCAAAGGTTATTGCAATTTATGGAGCTTCATTTTTAAATCTTTCAGGCCACCTTGCCCTCCGATGTGAGTTTTCTGTAGATGGAACTACACAGTTCTATCACTCTTACTTGGAAATCTTCACAGTTACAAGTCACATTAAGGAGTTTGGATTGAAGCCTGTAAACTCTTTTCCTCTAGAAACCTGTGACAGAATACATTTCCACTAACAAAACTGTTTTGTTCCAGAAGCAGTTCTTTCCAAAAATAAAGCAGAATTTAATTGCAAGGCAAGCATACCACTTCAGAAGACAAGTATTTCTTTCCTTCTAACGTGCACACATATTGTCCCTGCTGTTTATTAACTTAACTTGTTTAAGTATAATTCAGCTTAGTTTCAAAAATTTCCTTGTCGTACCCAAGAGTCTGTATTACGCAGATCCACTCCCTATCTTTGTATTGATTCGTGCGTCATTCTGCCCTGACAGTCCTTTCTCCAGATCCCATCCCTTATTTGCAAGATGAATCTCTTAACTGGCCACTAGTTTTTGATTCCTTTCTTTGGCACTTTTGCAACGCTGCCACCTAAACTGCTGTGAACTTAATCAGCATCTTCCTCATAACTAATTACTCTGGCAACTAAGGTTTAAGTCCTTGCTTGTCTAGATCTCCATTTTGAGTTTTACCCATTCTGATCTGACATAATCCAGACTAGATCATCAAAAACAGGCAGCCATAATGGACAGAGAGAAAATATTAATGAAATAATAACAGAAATATGTTCACACATGCATGGAGCTGGTCTCTGCTGCTTGGTCTCTCTTTTCCAGACAAGACAGCAAGCACATAGGTCGTCTTGCACTGGGAGACCTGAAGCTTTATAGATGTAAATAACTGGAACAAGTAATTGTTCTGGAGTCAGAACAATCTCAAGTGCTTTCCCTCATCCTTCTGGTTGCTCAAGAACTTTTGATAATTCATTTCTCTCTATTCCCTTGGCACTCAGTCTTTCACTTACGCAGGGCCATCACATCTCTGCTCATTTATTTCAACACTAATTTTAAACCACTATTTTCCAACACAATGCAATGGTATTCCTCACCTGCCAACACATCATTGTACCAACTTCCAAAGAGACAAATAGCACACACGTCTTTTAGGGCTGGGAATTTGGACTCCAGCAGCGTGATATACCTGCTAGGATCATTTCTCAAATAAGCTAGAGGCCAAAGAAACTCATACCCCAGTGAGAAAAGAAGTAAACAGCTAGGAGTGAGAAAAGGCCAAATACCTATTAACAGCAAGAACAGTGTGGCTTAGCTCTAGACACGCAGCAGCTGAGTACAGGCCGCCTGAAGTGATATAATTCCTGCCTGACACCTTATAATGCCATCATGGTGGTATCAGTGATGAGGATGGACGTGTCCACCAGGGAAGATAGTCATGTTGGATTATTTTAACCCAGAGAGCCTGACAAACAGGTAAGAGGAAAGTCTCCGAGAGTGGAAAGTATCAATTTGGTCCATCATATTCTTAGGGTATTACAAAAGCCTGAATGATTTCCCATATAATTTTTCAAACAGGGAAATAACCTCTTGCAATCAAACTGTGTTTAATATCAGGACATTTACAAATACATTGTCCAGAACTGTACATTCCCATTTAATTGAGGTTAAAAAACAAACAAACAAAACGAACCCAAAACCAGAGCTGGGAAAATATAACAATAAACCAAGTACAAAGAAAAGCAGGGAACACTAACATTTAGAGAAGCAAGCCCATATCAGTCCAAAATAAATCTATAAAGGAAAACTACACACAGGGAGGTTTAAACTGCCAATTTCAAAAACCATTTGAAGGTTGTCTATTAGAAACTAGTCTTAATAGTATCTGTGACAGCTTAATTTGCCTATTCAAAATAAATACACTCCAATTCTTTTTTCAAATGTTCTTCCCAGAATCATAGGACAATTTGGGTTGGACGGGACCTTAAAGATCACCTAGTCCAACCCCTGCCCTGGGCAGGGACACCTTCCCCCAGAGCAGGTTGCTCCAAGCCCCATCCAACCTGGCCTGGAGCACTGCCAGGGATGGGGCAGCCACAGCCTCTCGGGGCAACCCGGGCCAGCGCCTCACCACCCTCCTACTCTTAAATGACACAAGCTCATTTAACAACTGGTAGTCAAACATGTTCCAACAATAGTAAAGCAAACTGCTGAGGATTATTACAGGCAAAAATAATTCTGCCATTCTAAAAAAAGTGGCTGGCAATTAGTGATTTCAGTTGGCCTTCTCCCTACAGCGTGTAGTAGAACGTTATATTTAAGCCTTATTAAAATGTACAGAGATTCTAAAATCTTAAATATAGATTTCCTTGCTAATTCTCTTTCAAAATCAAATAGTTAGAACATAAACGTGAAAACAATCTTAGACAAAAGAAATGGAAAGGCCATATTAAATTATAAAATAAATTCTTCTATTAATATGCCTACATTTTCTTTATCACCTTTTGGTATTCAAAACTCTTTCTTGAACACTGAGGTTAAACCCTATTTCTGCATAAGAGTATCTTGAAACCTATCTGGGTCAAGAGAAAATGAAAATAAACACTTTTAGGGTGTATTTCTCTGTACTAAATTTAAGCTGTTGGCTTTTCCCCCCTCTGAGTTTAAAATCACAAGTCCTCATGCATCTTTTTACAGACTAGAAAATTCACTGCTTCCTTTATCAGAAATAGTGTGCTCATAACTGATGGCCTGGAGAAACCATGGATGAACTAGAAGATTACCTGAAATTCTTTAAATTATATTCTCAAGTATTTTCTACATTAATCTCAGCATTCATTTGTATAACACCATGGCATTAAAAATGAAGCTTACTTGTTTTGCTTTTTCATCAAAATGAAATGGAGCATCTGATTCTACTTTTGTTACTCAGTCAGAACAAGATGAAAGTGCACCACATAATGCCACATTTTTTAATTTGGTTTTGTAAAAAAAAAAAAAAAAAGGTAGTGAGCTAGGCTATGGTCTTACAAGCAACTAGCACAGTTTGTTTTCAAAGGCTTTCGCTTTTGCAAGAGGAATCGGTGGAGGGCATAAAACCTCAGAGCAACTTCATAATCACCTTTCTACTATGTTTCCACAGGAAGAAAGTTCATCTAGGAGAAAAAAACCTCGCAGCCATGACCCACAGCTGTATGCCTTGGGGCCATGCATAGGCAGTTAAAATCTAGATAAACATTCTGGCCTGTCTCTTGCTTGCCCTTACTGCATAAACAAAGATGATTTAAAGCACTCTTTATGGTAAAGTTTCATTAGATTCTACAAGCTATACAGCCCACACGGAATAAGGAAGCAAAGACTGGATCCAATTAAAGACTCATATTACATTTTTCTTTCTGATATACTAGACAAGCTGCAAAAGGGGAGAAATAGCTATCTATCTTGCATCACTTATTGCAGTATTATATTTTAAGAGTTTTATTACTTTTCGGCTCTAAGTCTTTGCAGGCCACTGCAGCCGATGCTCTGGCTTAACCCCCCTGACGGTCCTTCGCCCCCCGGCCAGCCTTGGCATACAGATATTGAAAATCTTGTCTCTCTTCCATTCTCTCTCGACCCACTGTGCGGGACCAGACCCAACCTTTACTTGTCTTAACTCCTTCTGGCTTTGCTACTAGTGACTGTTGCTACCAATGGATGGGCCTCTCATTCCTTCCCCCCCTTATTGCCTCCCGTGCCACTATGTCAAACTGTAGCATAAATATTAATGTAGAGAAAAATACAGACCAGAGAGAAAGTCTATGCCATTAACCAGTCAAGAGCTGATTGCCTTCTCGAATATATAATTTCAGTGGCACACTAATACAAGGATGTAATGAAATCTCTGGCAAATAACTTAAAAAGAAACATTTGAGGAAAAGTTGCCATTTCCTCCTTTGGCTTAACCAAAATTGAACCATGAAACCTACTTCAGTTGTTATAAGGTCTCTCACTGACTATAGAGTGAACACAAAAAATTAGAAACACTCCAATCATAAAGAGTGGAACAATAATATTAAAAATTAATGCAGTTAACGATGTACTTACGACTATCCAGCACAAGCATAATCATTTTCCTTCTGTACGTGCTGAGCTTAACAGTTAGAATAATGTTCTTTTCAATGGAAACTTCATTGAGCAAAGATATTCTTTGTGCCTTAAATAAGAAGTTAGGTTATGTATACTAAGAAACTAATGCAGGAGGCAAGCCTGCAAGGTAATGTGGTGAAAACATTTGCAGAATAAGGATAATATTATTTACTGACGTTCCAAATTTTTATGCCATGCATAAAACTTTCCCAGTATTATAAAGAGTATTTCAGAGACAGGTGATAGAACAAAGTTGCTAGAATGTCTATGTTTCCATTTTGAGAATGTGTACATTTTGTACATATTCATAAATATCACTGAGATTAAGTCAAAATAACGTATATGGGCAATTGAGCAAGAAACGTCTGAATCACTGGGGATTGCTAGTATATTTCTTACTTATAGGAGCACTAAACAAATCTGTGATTACATTAAAATACAGGTGAAGCCCACATTAAAGCAGAGGAGGTATAATGAAGACTAAAGAAACAATATGCCTATAGTATTCTTACAATGAGCAGACACAGAAAAAAATTACCATTTCTCATTGAACAGGGAAAAAAGTCAGTTCTCAGTTCAGAATGAAGTGAAAAAGAAGTTTTGCACATACCAGAAATTCTTCAGTTTAAAGATGTTACCAGTGAAGGTGCAATTGTAACAGCTCAATGTACTCTAATTAACCAATATAGAGATCTTTCTCTAAATCCAGTGCAGTTTCTGGGCTCTTTACTAAAGATGGATACACACAGGATCTTTCCTACATAGAATTGTAAGCAACGAACCAACTGGTTTTGTCTTTTATCCTTCTCCTTAGTCAGTCCTTGAACTTTCTGGACACTTCATGTCCCTGTGGATCTCATTTGCCACGCAGGCAGCCACAGCAGATACACTGCCCATCCTGTCCCGCTGAAGATGGAAAAACATAACTTTTTTTTAGCTTCTTCGATCCTATGGCTTTGCCCTTTTCCTCTCCAGCAACCTCCTTTCCCTAACTCTCAACACCTGAAAGACCATTTTCCTTTTACTCTTGCAGAGAACCCACTCGCCTGACTGCTAGGCTATAAAGCATTACATTTTAGCTTCTAAAAGATGTAATTTGAAGGCAACAACTGCATGTTTTTCGATGTGATGAAATATTACACTTTCTGCCCTTTTCTCTCCCCCACATTTAAATCAAACAGACCTAAATACAATAGGAAACTCTCCATTTCAGAAAGCACAGGCAGAATTCATGCAGAAGGCTCTCATTGCTGTCAGGGCACCTGCCCTCGGAAGAGGTCTCGGTTGGCACTATCCAAAGCAGGGAAGACACCCCACATTTCTCCCCCTTCCCTGGTCTTTCAGTGGAAGATGGGGGACCTAACATACACAGTTTGGCATTTTTTGATAACTGACCTTTCTTGAATAAAGAGAACCACGGCTGCTGTTTTAAAGCAAACTTCTCCATCTGGATCCAGGTGAAGAAAATTTCAGAGAGTCATTACCTGCAAGAAGGACCTAATTAAACAGAATTGATATCCTCCCAAATGTTTGTTCCTGCTTATGGTTTAGGAACTTTACTAAACTTCATTGCACAGGAGACCAGTGAAGCAAGAAGGAAAATCCCCCAAACGATACATCTGAATGGCAATTATTTTCTATCCCTGTAGCTGGTTCCAGCAGTTATTTCAAAATGTCAGAGAATTCATTGCATTTTGATGAAGGCACTTGTTATTTCTTAGTTGTGAACAAGACAGTCCAGGGCATAAAGTTCAAAATACAGCATTTACAGAAGGTAATAATTAGAACTACTCAACTACAGTAAGATGCTATTGCAATTGAACAGCACTGTCGGCTAGTAGTAGGGTCAGAAATTTAACATTGCACCATTTGGTGTAATGGATATGATAACTGCTTGCTTATTTTCACACCTATAGTGGAAGGTAATTAAAGTAATATCCTTTTACTTCTAATTAGGTGGCAGTACTCATTTAAACTGAATACAAAAAATGAGAAAGGTAAAGGATCAGAAAAATGAAGAAAGTATCAGATTTTATAATTAGCAGGTCAGCACCTTCCCTAGTCTGAATTTATGTCAGAAAACAAAATGTTTTAGTAAAGGCCTGAGAATTAAATGCCTCTGGACTTTATCCGTTTTTCTTCAAAATATCAAAAAGACTAGAGAGAAGGAACAGTGTGTGATTTATATGTTTTTAAAGAGAGCTTTTATATTTTACTCTCAGGAAGCAATTGCATTAAAATGAAAGTAGAAAAAAATTACATTTTATTATTCGGTACCACTTAATATTTTGATTCCACCTTTTCCCCTTGAGATAATGGGTGAATCCTGCAGCATAGAACAAAACCAGGCTCTGAACCACAGACTCTTTTCTGTATATGCAAGATGTTTCCTTCAACTGTTGAATTTCATTTCATAACCTTCCCAGACCTCTGAAGAGGTGAAAGCTTGCACTGAGATTAGAAAGGGAATCAGTATGATTTGACAAGCCATTTGATGTATTTGCCTGTAATAACTTTGGCATTGCAACCGTCAAGGGGACAGAAAGCTGACAGCCGAAGAGAGGAGACAAAGAATGTAGTCCTGTGACTACAAACCAGTCTCTAATAAAAGGATCTGGTTTTTTTATGAGGGAAAAAGATAGATACATCTGTTAAGCATTTTTTAAACTTCTCTCATCCTGAAAACAAAGAACATTCGATTACTAGATATACCTAGTGATCAAGATCAAAACTTGTAATACTTTGAGCATGAAAGATTCAAAATGCTCTGCACATGAAGATAATTAGAGTATCTGAATGCACAAATCAATAGTATATATCCGTTGGAGGTGTTTTGACTTTAAAATCAGATAAGATTGAAGAAAGAGTCTTAAAGAATTAAAATTGTTTCACTGCTAATGGGGCAATGCTACATCACCAGAAAAAACTCAAAGACTGCTTCTTATTTCTCTTTTTTCCCCTTAATTTAAATTGGGACTTTTACTCCTTCTTTGAGGCTATTGCCTTGACCATCTTGAGTACTCTCAGTTTTTTGCCCTCCAAAGTCCTCTCAGAAAGGACTTCTGCCTGGCTCGTTCCACATAGAGGATGATAGCGCCAAAATGTGGTAACCCTGTAGAAGTCCACATATCTCACTGTCTAACACCTACGTGGAATTCCTGAAGTATTTTCTTCTGCATGTAATCCTATAACAACTGGCAAAACTATTTATATAATGAAGCATATAAAGAAAAGTGAGCAACACAGCCCAATACAATCATTATAAAAATCAGAATAATTCTGGATGGAACTTATTTACACATTCTCCACTCCATTAAGTTGAAATGAAAATGTAAGTATCAAGTCACTCAAATTCTTTCTTCTTAAATATGCAGATGTATCTTCCTGGATTTCCCAGTCTTGAGTCATGCAAGCTGTAGATAAACATTCAAATACTGAAGCACCATAAACTTGTTAAGGGATAAGCTTTTCCTCAATGAAATGCAGAAATGGAAGTACATCAACTAAATTTCCTCAATTATTTTCCAGCTACTGGGACTTGAAATTTTTTATGTAAGTATGGCTGAAGACAAATGTTAATGCTGAGGAGAAATTCCCAAGTAGACTTACTAGAGGAAACATTAAGCATTCTGTTATTAAGCAACATGAACCTTGTGCACAACAAAATCTTAACTAGGAATTCAATTTGAGACTTCCATTACCAGAAAAGCTTATAACTGCATATTTAAGGAACAGTCATTGATTTAACTTAAATGGTTTTAACAATGCTAGAATTTTAGGGGCATCTTCACATACCAGGACTAAAAAGGGTAGTAATCTGAAGAAAAAAAAAAGAAAGGCTACTAAGATTATTTACCAATTCAACCAAAAGTCTAACAAACTGCTTCAATGTTCACACCACCTAAATTTATAGAAAATATACGATGTTAATGGTTTGACAGTACCAAACATGTACGAGGGAAATTTTTTGTACAAAAAGCCTGATGCCCTGTCTCGAAATGCTTCCCAACTAAAGTTATAGGCTTCCCTAAACCTGCTTATGCAGGTAAAAGTCTGGTTAGAGAGAGGAGTCAAAATATTTTACAAGGCAAGAGAAATATTTTAAGAAACTATTAAGTTCCTAGTTTTTTCTCTTAAGTTTCTAAAACTGCAATCTCCTCTCTCAGATATAGGTATGGCTGTGTTACCAAGAAACAACAAGCAAGCTACTTCATAAAATATTATTAAATAATACTGTTACAAAAATCTGTTTCTGTATGTTTCTGTAATAGCGGAATATCAAGCTCAGGAACAGTAAATGTCAAAGCTCCTGCAGTCTTACAGCCAGCAGCAGCTTCTGCAAACGTGATTTATTCCTTTTACTTAGCATGCTCTCATTTCTTACCTGATTTTGCCTAAGGAGATTGATTCACAAACTTTAGTATCAACTGAAATTACTGTCAATATGCAAGAAAATGATTGCAAAAGTAGGGCACTGAAATGATGATGAAGTAAAAAGGCAGGACAGAACAACTCTATGAAAGACTGAAAGTCAAGCAGAACAGGAATAAAAGAGTATATGTAACCCAGCAGTGTTAACCTAGTCCCACAAAGAAATAACATAGTTGTACGTAAGTGGCAGTAGGACTGTACAACAGTGTATTTACAAGGACAGAATTTGGGAGATATTGGAGACGTTCAAAACTCTACTAGCCACGGACCTGGGAAATCTGGACTAGTTGGTCATGCTCTGAGCGGAGGGGTTGGACTAGACATTCTCCAAAGGCACCTTCCAACCTCACCATTCTGTGATATATGAAACAAACTCATCCTATAAAGCCAACTTTGAAGGTTTGGGTTTGGTTTTTTTTAGTTGATATGAGATACACTGAGGTCCAAAATGAGTTCTTTGGAACTGAGAATGTTGACTATAACATATAGAGTCTAAAATTGTTGAAAACAGAGTTACAGTAGATACCCCCTTCATCTTTATGCTGCCGAGATGACGCTGTTGAGATCGACTTCGGCATTCATGGTGTATTTCTTTCCTAAACATGAAAAGAAGCTACTAGCACTGAATTTTCTGAAGAATCCTTGGTTTCTAAAGCCTGCCTCTGACCTTGTTGCATACCCCTGTGTTCTCCCTCTTCTCTAAGGTTTCCTTAAAGATATTTCATTCAGAGTAGGCTGATATAAGTATATTTAGAAGCAATCTTTTGTTCTCTCATGACATTTATGTCATTGAAGTGCTCACACAGCTGTTAATCCTTGCACTGTCAAAATTTTGAAGAAAATTAAAATAAAATATTAGATTATTTTGAGCTCTGGTTATCTTTTTTCCTAAGACATTTAATGAATTAATAAAAAAAAACCCACTAGGAATGTATATAAATTAGCAGACCATAGGAGAAGAAAAACATTCTTTGTAACTATTATTCCTCCTTACCCAATAAATGGTCTCAGTAATATTCATCATTCATTAAAAATGATTCATCTCCCTTGGCCTTTATGCACTTCTTAATGTTTCTAATGAACTTAATGTAGCAAGTGATGTAATCACAGAAAAGCCTGGTAAGATCTCTTTCTGCCACTATAGGCACAATCATATTTAATTAAGAATTTAGTGTTAACTGAAGGTATTAGTTAACTATTGCAGACCCAATATATTGTCTATCTTAGAGAAGCAGTCTCCTTATTAACAAACAAGAGCGAGGATCTAATTGTTGCCTCTTTAATCTGCTAGATGCATTAGTTTCTCATTAAATGTGCCTCACAAAACGAAATTATTTCTTTGATATCATTGGAAAGGATTAACAAAACCATAATAAGTTCGTGGAGGCTTTATCCAGGATCCATTTACAAAGGAAAAGGTATAACTACCCATTAATTACTGCATACCTGAAAACAGTAAGTAGAATTACATTCCAACGAGTGAAGCATGGCTAAAAGTTTCAATCTGGAAACAGTATTCATTCGTGAATTGCACATTTTCCTCTGCAGACAGTTCTTAAAACAGCTCAGTGATTGAAGAATAATATCTAGCACCTACTAATTTTGTTTACTATTTCTACATACACTTTAGCATAATATTCACTTTGATTCCAATACGTATAGGTTGACAGCATTCTTTTCTTCTCTATGCATTACAGTATGGAATGAAATAAAAGTATAATTACTTTAATTTTATGTTTGTTTGGGTTTTTTTCCTCTCATTTTTGTTTTGTTTTGTTTTCTTTTTGTTTAAGTTTGCAAGAAGTCAATGAACATTCTGGATCCTTTTGTTTTCTTCCCTTCATTTCAGGAATATCCCTCCCATAACTTTATAGATCAGCATAGGATTACCATGGACATATCTCTGTCCATCTGTTTTTACCTGGACACTACTATCTCTTAAGAAGAGGGTCCCTAAAGTGTTTATTTCTCCATACCTAGAAAACAAATATTGCCAATTATTAAACAAGAATGGTAAGGCATTCAGGAGATGTTTCCTGTTCTTTCATCGTATTAGTCTGAATATCAAATGGCAGCCATGAAAAAATTTCCAACACCAACTCCAATAGATCCTTCAAGTAATTTTGACTTAGAGATTCAGTGAGCCAGAGTTTGCATCTTTGTTTATAGAAAATTATTAGGTCCTGAAGTTTGGCAACACAGACAGCAGGAGATGTAAACTAATCTCATACTGGGGTTTAGCCAATTTTCAATAAGCAAATTGTGCAAGATAATGCTGGGGGAAAAAAAAAAAAGCAAGCTGAATGCATGTATGCTATTGAAGCAATTTTGTCTGAATAACAATACTTAAAATTAAGTCTTGAAGCTATCAGTATTTTTTCAGAGATGTACTGATTTTTCACAGGAGAATGTCAACAGGTCAGACAGACAAATACCATAAAATATTATTTCAGGTTTTTCTAACACTCTGCAATGAGTAATTTGATCCATTATTGCAGTCCTGAAAAAGTGAATCAGAGTAGTTTGTATTTAATGGAAACGCTTATAAGTAGTTTCCTTTGTTGTTGTTGTTGTTTTAAATTAAGTAGAGATGGGCTTGTTTTCCTTTTCACCTTCAAGAGATAATTATTCCTATGTGACGGAAAATAATTTATAGACTTAAGGAAGTCTGATAAAAATCATAGAAATTTTAGATTTACTTGCAAAAGCAATCTTTTATTTCCAGTTTATGTTCATGTACTCACTGTCATAAAGATAGAATTCAAGTTATAAGACAGCCTTCAGCATGATGTAAAATTGAAGAAAATATTAAACTGTAATAAAAGATGTCAAAGGTCTACCAATGAAGATCATAGAAGCATTTACTTTAATTACTTATAATAAATCCACTTTATCACTGCAATGTATGCACTACTGCTACATAGGGCGCAATAAACTGCAGATTCACCATGATGAAATGGCTGTGTGTAGTTATATGTAAACCACTTACAAAAGGTGAAATCTTGGCCTCACTGAGTACCATGAAAATTTTATATTGACTTAAAGAAATCCGTATTCTCTCTCCCCACATCAAATCCTCCAGGATCCTGAAGAGTATTTTCTACTGTCTTTTGGCAAACACCTTAATTATCTATATTCAATACCTGTAGATGGCTCAACTGAAGGCAAATTCCTTTCCCCCTCCCTTTCCATTTTTGCGAGGTGTATTCTGTATCAGGGTGGTACTTGTTTATCCTGCTTGCTGGCTTTTACAAATATCAGAAATGTTCCCATGGTCCGCTCCAAGAAAGATTTTTATATTCTCATTAAATACATTACTCCATACTGAATATGTGAATAAAACATCCTCTTCATATTTATTTATGTAGATGCCCTATAACACCAACAAGAAACTAAAGCCCAAATATAGATTGAGACTGAAGAATTTCTGGGGTAGTCGTGGAAATTTTACAAAAGGAATTCAATGTTGCCAAACTATCACACCTTCTAAAACAAGAACAACAAAAAAACAGATACACCAAATAAGATTGTATATTCATTGCCCCATTCCTGTGCCTTCTGCATGTATATTTACTTTTTATAGAAGAGTAAGTAGATTCACACACTAATATACTAGAAAAATTAGGTGTTCAAATTTTTTGCAAGTTTTAAAGTGCTTAATTTAGCATTAGCCATTAAAAATCATTAAAAAACCCTACCAAACCAAACCAAAAAAAAAAAAGAACAAAGAATGCCTTGAATCATTGAAGGTAAGAGACAGTATCAGAAAACAACAAAGTCTGTTCATTAAGATTTTTACAAGTACCACTTATAGAATCAGCATTCTCCAAAAATCTGTTTTCTACTACAGATTAGTGGGCTCTATGCAGGTTTTTGTGACATTGTCCCTACTGAGGGTGTATTATTTTCATACCTTCAGTAGGATTACCTATATTTTGAGTTAAAGTGATCTGAACTGTTGCTAATCTACCCATACAAGCACTAACAGCCACCAATGTCCTGTAATAAAATCAGGAATAAATAGATCCCATCTATACGAAACTAAAAACTGTTCCACCTTGGAACATCTATCATGTTCTCAAATACAATACATCATTAAAAAACAATGTTGTAAATTTATGTCACAAATAGAATATCTGTATTGCAAAATGCTTAACAAATGCACATTTTCTTTCAACAAACTAGCTCCTGCTATTCAGATTAGGTGACACTTTTCATCCAGTGTAGTCATCTTCCTCGCCACCCCCTTCCCCATGTTACATTTCGTGATGTCACATATCTTAACTATCGCAAAAGAAATTTGGTAACACATTCTTCCAAATCAAGATTTCTGGTATGTTGTTAAAAAAGACCTAATTTTTAACCTTAAAAGCACCCTTTACATTTCCTTTTGCTATTGTTAAAACAATTTTTAAAAGCTGGCATAAAAATCCACCTTCTGTGATATAGATTGAAAATTCTGAGACCTAAAATATTTGAATTGCTAAATGGCAATTTTCAGCCTTTTCTCTGACCCTTAACCTCTCAATCCCCCCTGCTATCAAAATCCTCTCACATCCTCCCCACACTAAGACAAGAGTTTTCATGAGCGAGAGATCTGCTATGGTTAGAATGACTCTAAGGAAAGAGCATAGCCAAAAATTAGCACCTTAATGAGTTAATGGTTTTGTTTCTGCTTAAGGAAAAGGGTCAAGAGATAAGTATGTACAGCACTGTAACCAAGAGATGGGTGAAAATAAGAGGACTTGCTATCCGTGTGCAGAAAATAATTAAATTTCCTGCCCTGAACAGATAAGATCTCATACCGTGCTTGCGCTTTGTTATGGACTCCAACATTTAATGTAACGTAAAATAACTGATTTAATAAATGGAGAGAACTGTTAGGCTCAGATACAGCAAAGACCTGTGTCAGTGCTTGCCAGTCTCCGGCCTGTCCATATTAATTCATTGAAGTATTTAATAATCTTGTTCAGAGTAGTTCTTGTGTCACGTCTGAAGTGCCCATGGAAAGAAACAGAGGACAGGAGGCAAACTTAAATATCAATAGTGCCTGAGTACAGCTGAAGGTAAGACACTTATGGGGTTAGATTCAGGTTTCAGACTTGTGAATTCATCTAAGGAGAAGAATTCTTGTTAGAACAAGAGGACCAAAGCAATGGATAAAAGTAGTCCCATTGCGCAGTGTCAGACACCTAACTCTCAATATTACGACAGGTTATTCTACTTTGCAACAGCCAAAGAAAGCTACAAAAAAGATTTTAAATACAATGCAAGAGAAGGAAAATGAGAAATAAATATTAAGATAAAATGGGAAAAAACAGTATGTTACAAACTAACTTTCAAATCCACGCAAGTGAATATGCTTAAAATATACTCATAATTTCAAGACCATTAAATACATCATTGATGACAATAAATCTGTCAAATATATATCAAAATACTCAAAATCATACTTGGCTGAATAGAATAAATAGGAAAAAAACACATGGGTGTATCTAAGGATTCTCACCCACAAAAAGCTAGAGCTCCACCTCTTTGCAAACACTTAGATTCCCATTGGTAAAAGCAGTTTTGATTTACATTCACAGTTAACTCTACCTTTGTGGCTGTTGTAGTCTATACAACGTTTCCTATCATTTATGCCAAATGAGATACAACATGAAGGCTTATTTTGCATAGTCATAGCACTTTATCTCACTGTAAAATATAATGTAGATCAGTTGTAAGGAATTGCATTAGTTAGCTGATAAATGCGGTTGCTGCAGTTGTTGGGTTGGGGGGGTTAGGCTTGTTTGGGTTTTTTTACAATAAGGCAGGAATTGAAATATGAGAAAAGAGTAAAACAATATTTTGGACACTTGAGATTAATTCATTAAACTCTCTGAACAAAATAAATCAAATTCTTACAGCTCAAGAAAGCATATTTTCTTAAAGACAAAACTGCAGCATTTGTAAAATAGAGTAAAGCTCCCATGTTGCCACTTTTAGGGATTTGCAAGCTTGGCTTCCAGGTCATTTTTCCTGCTGAACTTGATAAGACAACTTTTCCTTAATCTTGAATTCAACAGTTTAACAGGAAGCTATTTTGCGCAACTTCCCATGTATTTAAAAGGTAAAGAATACAACAGGCATTTATAATTGAAGCTACAAAATTAAAACACAGATGTTCTTCATTAACATGTTTTAATTTGTGCCTCTTATTAAGATAAAAAAAAAAGACGTTGAAGTAAGTGCTGAACTTTTGTCCTGATTCTGTACTAAGTTTTATGCCTTCTCCAATGTTCCATAAAGCTTTGCATTTCCCTTCCTTTTCAGCTGCTACACTGTCTTTCTCTCTTTTTTTCAAAATACTCTCTAATCTCAACTCCTTTGCTGTTTAAGCAGTGCTTACCAGATGTGATTTTTTGTTATTGTTATTTAGTAACCATGGAACCATTAACTTGTGTATATCTTAATAACAACAATCTCTGCCTGTCTGATTATTGGCTTTAAAGCCATGACACTGTTGTTTATTGATCTCCAGGATTCAGCAGATACTATCACTAAATACAATTTCCATGAACTATCAGACTTTTAAAAATAAATACAGTGAAACCAGTAGTTTACATCTTGCTCTTTAAAATATGGTTTGCTATGCTTCCGTATTTACTTGGGTTTATAATCGTTTTTGCAAGGTGTTCCTCCTGTAAAATATGTGCAAACCAGCATAAAATGTATCATTTTGACAATAGTAAATGTCAAAAACTCCCTCGCAATCTTCCTGTTGTTTCCTAAACAAGACATATCAGCTATAGAATCTACTAACGTGTTAAACACAAGGAATCTAAAAAGTTCAGAAGATAGCCTGAAAAATGTGAACACAAAGTTTTGAAGATGGAAGAAGGTTGAGCCAATGAGGAATTGTGAATAACTAGCAAAATGGGCAAAGAATTACGTGCCCACTTCATGCTCTTTCAATCTACAACGTCAGCTTTATTTTCAGTAAATACTGCTACTGACAGTGACACAAAAACAGTGTAAAGAAATGGGACTTTCACTTAATTTGCTTTTCAAAAGAACATACAAATGTTTGATTACTTATTTCTTTTATCTTTGGCTAGCAGTGGGAAATCCTTATCAGTATAAAACAGTACCCAAATTACATTGTGCGTTTGCCTTTTCCATGGTTAGATTCAATGTCCGTGAACTCCAAAGGCTTTCTGTTAATGATTGCATAAGGTCAAGATTTCATCTACAAGCTCAAGTCTAAAAAATTTACAGGTTAAGATGGTAAGTAACACACAAGGAATTTTTCAGAGATATATATTTTTCAGAGATATATAATAATAATATTAATTAAAAAAATAATCTTTACAGTAGAAACCAGAGATCTTATTTGGAACAGGACTCATGCAAATGTAATTTTCCCTACATTTTCTTCAGTCTTTTTTCAATCTAACAGTATGCCAGGAGGAGAGCCGTAACTCTCTTACCAGAATAGGGTATAATAAACCTATACTAAATATGCAACAACATCAGTAACAATCACTACCAATAACAATTGGATGCAAAAGTGGAAGAAATGTAAGACCTATCAGGGAAATGGTATAATTCCTCCTTAATCTGCCTTCATGCAATCTGAAGGTTAGAAACTCTTCAGGTGATTATAGGGGACCATCAGGATTAGACACCACCAAATATTCTACTGTTCTTGGATTTATATCATCCTTCCTTGAAATCACTTAAACTTCTGCGTTCAAAACATCTAAAGGCAAAAAATTCTACAAATACGACATGCAGAAGAAATTACTTATTTCTTGTTTGCTTTAGACCCGATTTCTTAAATCTTCCTCTCCTTCTTTATGGTACCACAGAGTGAACAATCATTCCCAATTTACTTTTGCCATACTATTCTTGGTTTTATCAGATTTCCTACAATGTCTCCCTTCAATCATCCCTTAAGCAAGATGAAGAATA
This sequence comes from Elanus axillaris, assembly GCA_026212715.1. Lineage (NCBI taxonomy): Eukaryota > Metazoa > Chordata > Aves > Accipitriformes > Accipitridae > Elanus > Elanus axillaris. The sequence goes on from JANZLQ010000056.1 coordinate 43,395,010, forward strand.
ATTTCTTTCCTTTTCATAAAGCATCTCCATATTTCTAATCATCATTGTCAATCTTCCTTGAACCTCCTCTGTTCTTCTTAATATATAAATAGAACCACATTCGTTATCCAAATTACAGGTGTACAATGAATTTATGCAGTGGCAACAAGGCGTTTACCACATTGTTGCCTCTTCCTTCGCCAGTATTTCCTCGTACTCCATTTGCCTTCTGAGGCCACGGGGCTGATGTTTTCACAGAATTATCCATAATGACTCCAAGTCTTCTCCTCTTCCTCTCTGCTCTTCTGGCATGAGTGAAAAAAGCTAAAGTAGTTTGGGCCTGGGAATGGATATTTGGTAATCTTCTCTTTAAGCACCTGATGAATCTCTGCAACACCGAATTTACCACCACTGAGTTGCATCCAATTGCTTTCTTCTGGTATATTCGAAATCAGCTGGCCCTCAGCAACACATTTCTCAAATACTACTTTGGTCTATCTCTTGTTGTGGTTTTACGTTCAATGCACCTTTCAGTTATCCATTTTCCTCATTGGCATCTGCCTTCAACTTTTTAAAGAATGCCCTTTTATTTATGGGACAGCTTTTCTCTGCTATGCAATCATGCAGGCATGTGTTCATTAAGACTTTTTCTTGGGAGTTTTTCCAATTTGCACTTAGCTTCATGTCTATCGTTCTATTTAAAAGGTCTCCATGCTGCTTGTAAACATGCTACCCAACTGGCTTTTCTTGTAACTAACAACTGACTATGGTTGTTTTGTTCGTTTGTGTTTTTTTTTTAATTTTGGTTAAACTGGGGTGTGTATGTCTGTGTCTGTGTGTGTGCTTTTCATCCCTTTGAATACATTTTGGCAACAAAATTGTATTTGGTAGCAGTATCTTGAACCAGGTCTGGTCCCTAAGAATGATTCTCTCTTCTTGCTGTTTTCTTAACTAGTTGCTCCAAGAACTAATGATTTTGGTGTCTAACACCTCAATATGATGTCCAGTCTATATAGAAATAGATACGGTCATTTCCAGAGGCTCTAATTGCCTTTTCTGATGAGACACTTTCACCAAAGTGGCTGGGAGCCCAACAAAATAGGTCTAACACTGTCAATAGTTTTGTACTCTAAAATTCCTCTTCTGACACTGAATTCCATTCCAGAGGTTCTACGGCAAATTTTTGTACGGTAACTCCTTTACCTGATCTGACTGAAATGTTTCTTTCCTAAGGCAAAGTGCATTGCCAGACTGTGCCTGTTATTCCTACATAATTTCCACCACGGCATTACAGAGTTCATTGTAAACGATAAGCCCTATTGACAATACCAGAAATTGTTTTCTGGGTGAGGATACAGGCTAATAGACAAGTAAATACATACTGTTTTGCTATTGATCCATGGATCAATAGAAAGCAAAGCCAAAGAGAACCATTAGATCATCTAGCGTGATACCTAGCACAACTTTACATGATTACATTCCATCCAAATATGCCATGTAAAGAAGATTTCAGTTGGCTTAAATACTTCAAGTCCTCCTTCTCTTACCCTCCCAAACAAACAAACAAACAAACAAAGCACACCACAGTAAGAAAATAAAAAAGGCATTGGCAACTGCAGTGGCAGAGAACTAATTACTTGAGTGATGCAAAAGCGATGCTAGCAAAAGGGTGTCAGAAAAAAGGCAAAAGCAACTAAATAAAGCAAGAATAGAAAGTTTCCTTGCCCACCTAAGCTGGGAGAAGATTCAATTACATTTTAATCTCTAGAAGTTACCCCTCTAAATGATTCAGGAGGTACATCACAGGAGTCAGGTCCAAAAGGTACATTATTACTAGAAGACTCAATCAAAATGCTTTAAGCCTTTTGGGGAAAAAACCAGCAGGTTTCTGGCAGTACAGTTAATAGTAACCTTTAAATAAAAGTAAAAGTAAACTCGGATACTGTACATGAGTCCATCCTGCAATTTGAGAGCCCAGCTAGCTCTCCCCAGGACTCAGCAGTCCCCCCGTACCCACTACCTGTAGTCATGCATTTCTCAGAATCCCACCGACGACGGGGACCTCATGGGTTTGCCTAATCCTCCAGGGCAAACACAACGGAGCAAGCAAGCACACGGGAATATATGGAAAGATTTTACATTGTTTTGAACACATCATTGCTTTTAGTCATTGACTAAACCCCAACCTGTTACAGACCAGAAGAAAAAGCTGAATACATCTTATCCCTCTTGGGGGTTCACTAATTCCCATCGGTGCTGAGAGTCTGTACGTAACGAGGAAAGGCAGAAGAAGCCTCCTCCAGCTTCTGATACAAGCACCTTACCATCATCTTGTACAGCAGAAGAGGACCAAAAAGAGAGGAAATGGCTCAGAGATCCCTTTTATCATTCTCTTGCTCTGCCAAATCACTGATTAGCGTCTTTCAGACAATAACAGAAGATTTTGTTGCCAAGGTGACCTCATTTCTGAGAACCCACATGTCTTCCAGGGTGATTACATTTCCATGCTATACTCTGAAGGAAAAAAATCTTCAATGCTTGTATTTATTTTAATATCTGCACTGATCTATAATTTTTAAGGGATAAATTGGTTACACATTAACAAATTCACTTAGTGGATTATTAAAGATACGCAGAGTCTTAATACCCCAGTACATTCATAATGGACAGGCAGATTGTTCCAAACTCGTACAGTATAAAGACAGGACTGTGAGCAACAGATCAGTCGCATACTGCTGAATGTCATTCCCTTCACCTTGGTGAAGGCAGAGAACAAGGGAACAATTCCTCTACCTTCCCCACATTTCAATTTACCCACTAAATAACATAATCGTTATGACTTTAAACACTCACCTGACGAGCCTGCCTTAGAAGGCAGGGTAACAATTGTCTTAAAGTAGAGTGAAAAGCCTTAGAAGCATATTGGGATCCATACAAGAAATCTCGATTTTCCACAAAGCCCAGGGAAAAAAGAAGTGAATGGAGAAATTGTGATTTCTCTTACCACAGTGAATATGGATTTAAAAGATTCTTCCAGCTAGAACATAATATTAATTTTATTCTTCTGAGCATAAGTCTGTAAAAACACACAAACTTTCTACTGAATTAAACCAGTCTCAATATAAAAGTGAAAGGTACTGTCAAACCCCCCAAACCAGCCAGGTTCCTGGTTAGCACACAGAACTCTAAGTAGGGAGGCTGGGATTCAGATCCTCTCCAAGCAGAGGATGTCACTAACTTTCCTCCCTCCTGGCCACACGTTCAAGTGGTGAGGAGGCAGAGAGGAGCAGTGAAATGACATTACTCATCATCACTCACATCATTACCCTCACAAAAAAGAAAAATGAAAGGAATAGCGAAGCATAGGAGGCTCTGCTTAGAGCCTGGACTGGCAAAAAAATGCCTTTTGGAATGAAAACAGAATTAGAAAGTTCTTATTCCTGACCATTATTTGAAAATCAAATGTTCCATTCAACATCATGGCTGCAGTGAAATCTTATCAGTGTGGCTTGTTACACAGGACAAAAGCAGGCAGAACTGTATTATTTCTATTATACATCTTTGAATGCATTTTATAATGTGTTAATTCTTCTCATCCTTGCATGGAACCTGCAGACCTCTCATAACCTCCAACACATGATCAACATCTAAAGAATGTTTCAGGATTTTTCTGTTCTTAAATGAACCTCGACAGTATTAATATTTAAATGATTAATTACTTATAGTATCTCCTTTATTAACTAAATACATACTGTTAGTAAAGAAGTTAAGTATGTAAATACCACGATTTAACATGAAAACCCATGATTTAAAGTTCCATTTCTGTGACTTTTCTATGAACTTAAAATTGGTAACAGTCTAATGACATGTCGATTCCATAGTAAACTATCATTAAATTAGCTTCAGTAAAATCTTTAAAATAAGCAAATGTGAATTGGTTTCTTAACCAAAATTGCACTCTTTCCAATGACACCTAAGTCCACTTTTATTTCAAATACCCAAGTCCTTTAGAAAATACCTTGGGAAAGACATATAGGGTGCTATTGGATAGAGCTCTTTAAAAGCCTGCTAATTTTAAACTGGATTCTTTTTTGCATCGAATCAGAACACTCCTTTTAGTTGTTTTTCTTTATATGAAGTTAATTTTGGGGATTTAGATATGTTTTAAAAAATATTTTTAATCTTTTTTAATGGCTTACAACACAAAAAAAACATTGTGTAAAGAAAAGCCTATATTCTCATACATCACATTTTCATAGTTTGAACAGACTTTACGCGACAGTCAGTGTGTTTGAATTAGGTTAACTGAAAACCAAACTCAGAAGGTACTGTCATAGGCTTCAAAGAACATTAGTGAAAAACAAGCAATGGAAACTTATTTTAAATGTGAGTTCTTGACTTATAAATTAGCATGACCAAACACAAAATAATACAAATCACTGCTTCAACAGATCAGCTATACAAATACAGACACATGGAGAAATCTGAAGCATTCACAAAGTATTTATGCTCTAAACCAAAGATGGCCCTTGTTAGGCTTTTACTTCATGGAAGATAGGGTTTGCAGAACATAATTTTCCCTAGAATATGCATAAATCGATCTCTCTATTGGAAAGGGTAACTAGCAAAGAACTTATCTGGCAAGTTTCCTTATGTTATAATGACATAGGCAACACAAGTTAATAACATGTTACTTTCTTGGGTGTAGCCTTCAAGCTTCAAATATAGCTAATTTATTTACAAACTGTAATCACATATTTGGGGGGGGAAGTGTTCAACATCCTTGGCAGGAACATAGATCTGCTGACAAGTTTTTAAAGTAACTACAAATTGACACAGTGAAAGTTTGCAAGTGTTCTTGGGCCTCGTTTACACACATTATTTTGTCCAATAACATGCAAAAGCAAAATTATACTAAAAAGTAATGTCAGAATAAACGTAACTGTCAGGTAAACCAACAAAAATCCCCTCTAAAAGTCTAATAAACATTTTAAAAAATCATTTATTATTGCATATTTCCACAATTTTTATTCTTATTTTCTCTAAATTATTTAGACTAGAAAAAGAAATTCCCAGGTAAAAAAAATGGAAGTGTATGTGAACGTAAGACCATTAATGCCTAATGTAAATTCTACTTATGTTAAACATAACAAATACATCCTATTTTTGCAAAACCATTCATATAAAACATTTAATACCATGTCATAAACATCTATTCCCAATTTCTCAACAGTAGATTTTAATTATTGGCATCCTACAAAAGAATTCAAATAATTTTTTTAGGAGTAGAGAATACAATATCTAGTTCTGTTTGTAAATTCCTGCTTAACTTAAGCAACTTAAGTCTCTCTGATAAAATGTACAAAGTCATAAAATTAAAAAATAGAGAAAGAGTTATGCAATTTTATAAAGTGATTCATTATTTTCAAGTAAAAAACATTAAATGATGGGTTTTGTTGATTTTTTTAAAAAATCATATGTACATTATTCTGAAATATACTTTGCTTGTAGAATTCAGGGCTTACCCAAAGAACTAATGCACGTTTCTTCTATACTGAATTTACTTCATTTACTTACTTGTAAGACATTGGTTACAGCTACTGTAGTAAAGGCCTTTCTAATTTTTCCTAATTTGAGAAAAAACACAAGATACTACCACTATGACCCTTCTCCATTACATTGATCAGCAAAAGAGTAGCAAATGTCACAAAAGTACCCAATGCCTGCTTTTAGCTTAAAAATTGGCAGAAGCATACGAGGAATCAGCTGGGAGTTAAGCGTACCTTCATACCATCCTTCTAAAAGAAATCAGTATCCATTTTTAATTAATACCCTGCTTTTTTGCTGCTTCACCAGCTGATGAGAATATCAGTTCTACCACACTCTGCAAAATGCCAGAAATACAAACTGCTGTCAGCTGGAAACGTACAAGAATTCTGAACATCAAATGGGCTGTCGCCGTGCCCAGATTCTCTTAACCATCGTAGCATCATAAAATAATTTAGTCTGGAAGGGACTTTAGAGGTCACCTAGTCCAAACTCCTGCTCCAGGCAGGTCAGCTATGAGGCCAAACCAGGTTGCTCAGAGCTTTAACCAGTCTGGTCTTGAAAAGCTCCATGGAAGGAGATTGAACAACCTTTCCGGGCAACCTGTTCCAATGCCGGATCACGCTCTTGGAGGAAAACTGATAATCTTGTTAAATGCCAAATCCCTTCACGTTGGGGAAGTTCACCATATTTCCCTAGAGTTCCCTGCTAGAAATCACAGGTGCTAGCTAGCAACTCAGGAAGGAAACCACCCACTGGAAGATCAACCCTTCTCATCGATGTAGACTTCCCTGGGGACGGTCCTGCTTCTCCTTCTTCAATTTCATCTGTTAAGTCCAAGACACTTTTAGCTACAAAATTCCCTTTTACCGGGCCAGCAAAGCATGCAATGTTTATAGGCAAGTAAACTCGCACATATCTCCTTTAGTCACCCTGGTACAATAACAATAATGGTGAAAACCAGATACTGATTTCCACCCCCTCATCCCCCAAAACTCTCTATCCACAGCACAGTATTTTACGAGAACTCATCGAAAATGTTTCTAAGTTTTAAAAAGGACAGGAAGAAAACAGGTTTTCCCAATAGCCAGGATCTACTTCTGCCCCTTTAATTATTTAAGTAAATAAAGATACCAGGATAGGAAGAAATATTCTTTCTAGAACCTAGACGAAAATTGAAAATGTGTATAGGTCCCCTAAAACCATAAAATTTCAGATATGACGAAAATAAAAAAAATTAAGACATTATAAAGGAAAACCAGATCAGTTTATAACTTATCTCAACTATACTTTTTACCATCCCCCTCAGAGAAATGTGATCACAGGTGCCAGACACGCTTTAATATCATAAAGTGACAGGTAAAGGTTGCATTTCATATCCCAGTGTCAGGCTCCTTCTGCTCCCTTTCAGCTGGGGTCTTCACACATTATGTTCCAGGTAGATCTTGTCAGTTATATGTCAGGAAATTTGGAAAGGAGACAGGGAAATGAAAATGACTCTACGAAGAGTAATACAGACATCAAGATCGAGATGAAAACGGTAAGAATTGTTCTGAATTCTTAATAACTCTTTCAAAAGGCCATTTAACAACTCTGAGTTGTCCTGAGTTGTCTGTTAGGTCCTTCTTCCACAAAGGAGAACTGAATTTACTAAAAAAGACAAAATTTAGTACTTTGTTTACCCAGAACTTACTAAATTAGCTAAAATATGCCCTTTTGCATCATGTGCTATATATGGCACAACACGCACACGGTATATAATTTCTTTTGCAGTAACATATCACAAAATCAAAAATCTACCATCTTGCCTCTCTCTCAATAAAGGTTTGCAGTTCACAGAAAGCTATTCAAAAAAATGCTGAGAACATGAGTTGAAGAATTGGGTGCTATAACCATATATTTGTTGTGAAGTGCAATCCTTCAGTAGGCCAGCAGTACTCTTTTTGCATTAGGCTAGGACAACCCCACAAAGGATGCGAGTTTCCCCTTTCTTTGGATTCACAAAATCCAGTTAAAGCAGCACTTAGCAGAATGCCATGAATCAGATGAGCCCTAATAAATACCTTGGCAAAGGCCTTTGGTATCCAGCAAAAGAATTAAAGCAGAATTTGCATCTCAGGTGATGATTTGGATGCCCAGAATCAAATAATAAACTTGTTCCAGCTGGTATTCAGATAAAAGGTCAATAAGGAAGCCAAAGGGTTCTCTTCCCCGTGTTGGTGATGTGGAAGATCAGGCTGTTAGTCAAGGGTAAATCTTGTGTTTCAAGAATAGTGACGAGGAACCCGAGTGAAGACAGTAATTTTTATTTTCTTTCAGAAAACAATTAAACTAAACAAATATCTCTAGGTCAAGGATCTTCTTGTCATTACTGGGAGATTTACTTTGGACTGGCCATGTTGGGGCATTGTATAATTCACATTAACACAGGAGCTCACAAAGCCTATCATAAAAGCCTGTGCAAGTACTAAAAACCAGGTACTTAAGCCTAATGTTTTCTGAGGCTTCATCTAGTACCTCTGTCTCTGCCCACTCCTTGTCTGTCCAGGCTCTGAATCAGCTAAAACGCACACACACACACACATATATATATATATACAAATCAGGATATATGTTAATGTCAAGCTGCTGCCTTAAGTTTGAGCTTTAAAAACTTTTCATACTTCTTTCACAACCCCCTATTTTCTGTATTTGCCACAGTTCCCGTGGGGAAGTCACATTCCCAGGCAAGAGCAGCAGCTCTTTGGGTTAGGAGGAGGGCTGTAAACTAAAGGCAGGTGGGGTTCTTTTATTTGCTTGGTTGTTGGGTTGTTTGGAGGGGGGGGGTTGTTTGTTTGTCTTTAAGTTCATTATCTAAAAAACTAATGTCCTCAAGACAGTGAAAAAATAACATTCCTCTTAAAAGGCCTCACCGCTAAGCAACTGCCCAAGTGATGTAAATCCTTCACGTTTTGTACAAAAATTTTCTAGTGACAAATTTCCAGCCCTCACTAATGTTAATTGACATTTCTCTCCAATTAAAATCTATCTGTTATTTTTCTTTATATTTCCCTATCTTTCTAGCTTCAAACCTTTTTTCAAGTTATCCTCCCATTCTCACCACTGGCCGTCTTACTCAAGCCAAAATGTGCATGGGGATCTGAAAACATGATCCAGTATTTGTTCGTATAGTAACAGGGTATTAAAGACACTTCCAAATACTAAAATAGAACCTGGAAAAAGTCAACATAATATATGCAAGGACAATAGATGAATTATGAATGCTTTAAGAGCCAAACTGCTCTCAGTATGTTGATATTTGTGCAGGCAGTAATATTTCAACCCTAAGACTGCAAATATATAGACTGTATCATTCTTTTTAGGTCGGGGGGACAGTATTTATTAATTTTAAACAAACTTACTGTCACTCAGTGACTGAAATAAATGGGATGACTTTCCTATCCAAAGTACTTCTTGATGTTGCTTAAATGTTTAGTACTGCAAGCTCTTGAAAATTCCAGATATACTGCATTTGTGTATGTATCAAAGCGGGGCCAGATTTATATTTTCCTAACAAAGGGTTGGGGGTTTTTTTGTGTGCCTGTCACCATGAATGTGAAGATATTTAAGAAACTTTGTTAAATATTTTGTAGAATACAAATTTCACAATAGTGTGCTTGGACATGCATTTATTTTAGGAACTTCTTGTTGAGAATCGAAGAGAAATTAGGTTATCTGATTGTTAGCTGATATACGAGAAATATTGCTACAACAAATATCTAGTTTTTATTTATAACTTGTTGTAATTGAACATTATAAAGCTAGAAAACTGCTTTGTATTCTATTCTTCATGGACGTCACTTCTTTATTACTGAAGATAGATTTAATTTCATTTCCATCAGCTGGTGTTGCATTTCAGTTATTATAGTTCCAATGGGTGTAATGAAATGTCACTGCACTGCAATACTAGAGTCAGGAACAACATTATAAAAATCAATGTGATGGTTAGGCTATTCTTGGCATTCATAATACTTATGGTTTATTTTATAAAAATAGCGAGTTCTAACTGTATTAAGGTTTCTACTCCTTATATCCTCTAGTTTTCAATTTCCTACAATATTGAAAAACTTCAACCGTTCGACAGAAATTCTCTACATTTGGCTCTAACTAGTGTTAGTTTCTTTCCGAAAATCTGATAGCTATTGCCTTTTTGAATAGGCAAGAGAAAAGATGTAGAAAACAGCAGGTTTAACTCAATTTAACCCCTGTATATGCATTGCTGAAAGCTCCCTCCCTCTCTCTCATCAGATTGTTATTTGGGTTCAATAACAACAATCAGCCAGGGACTCAAGCAGTGCTTGAGTGGTCATGAAAATGATGCAGCCTACGCAAGGCTCCATCTGAAATCAAACCTTAACGTCTCCTTCGGCAAGCTCCCTGTGCCTCCCTTCTGCCAAAAGCTGGAAATTTGGACTAGCTCAGCTCTGCTGCTGATCACGCTGTGCAGTCAGGGACACATTTGTCGCTTTGAAGAGATGATGCACGGCCCAAGCCCTGTAGCTGGGCACTGAAAAGGTTTCCATTTACACGTGGACAGTGGAACTGGTTTGCTCCTTAACTTCCCAAATATTCAAACTGGCAGGTTCTTTCCTGACAAGGCAAGCATTATTCAGGATTTGCCTAAAAAAAAATCAGTCTTAAATTTGGTAAAGGTGATGTACATAATTCAAGTCACACATTCATTATCCATTGTCATCATGAATACTCCTTAAAGTATACGTATTTGTTACCTTTATTAATACGGATTTGAGAGAAATGTATTTCTTTGAAGTGTTGGGGAGAACTGGCTACTCTCTTCCAGACATACCAGTTAAGAAAAATAACAGTGATGGTAAACTGACTTCAGGCTGAAATAAAACAAACTAACATGGTCTGTGACTCCGTGTGTGTGTCAGGGAGAGACAACTGCAAACATACGACACAACTCGTTACTGGAATGCATACAGAGCCAAGCAAATGCAACCCACAGGGCTCCTGCCAGCTGATCTGAACACTAGTTGCAGGTGATTAGTCTGATTTTTTTCACTCTAATTCTCCACCACCGAGATTAATAGTGTGTCTACTATATTTTAAAGATGTTGCCATGGCAAAAAGAGTGGTGTCTCATCATGAATTTGGATGGAAAAGGTAGAGGCCATGTTTTGACATAATAGACACGAACAGGAGAGAAATCTCTTGTGATAATTGCTGTGTTTTCTTCCTCCTTATTTTCTTAGATCCATCCTGCATTGAACATACAATTATAATCAAAGCATTAAATAAACATTCCTCTTTTTCTCCCATGATCAAAATTAAAGAATGACACCACACAGGGAGAAATTATTTTAATGACTGCAGTATTGAGGGTCTTCTTAATCTATTTTAGCATGTTTTGAACAGATCCCCCTTCTCGAAACATCATCAGTGAGCTGACAATGCTGCACTTCACACGGTCGCTCCAGTCTGCCTTAGATCGCAGCACACAGATCACTACCCAAACACCTGTATGCATTGGCTAAATGTTAATGTATTCTGTCAAAACCAGATTACCTTCCACACTAAATTATTCAATGTCATTATCCATATCGGCCATCTGCAAGCCTAATGCCCTTGTGTTCTAAAATTCCAAGCGCCTGCTGTATTATTTTTGGTTTACATTCCTGCATAAATCCGTTAAACTCAATATGTTACAGCAAATTCACAAAATCAAATGCAATCTGCTGGCCTATAAAACACCAGTTACTGAAAATCGAAGGATTTAATATAGTAACAATTCATGAAGTCACTAAGCAGACTTCGTGGGCTGAAGGTCAAACCGCATGCTAAGTAACAAGTTAGATAATCCATGCTGTAAACCAAGGTATGTATTTGCTATACATAGCATGGCCTTGAACCCATTCGTGTATTTCATATCTAATAAAAATCTGAACAGTTGGTCTGATTGGATTTTAAGTGATGCAAATTTGGAAATCAAATAGGCAGATTCCCTTTAGACTTGGTCTATTTAAACTATAATTGTAAAGAACAGCAGATTACATTTACAGTGCTACTGAATTCTCAAGAGATTCAGTAAGAATTTTACAGAAGTAAAAGTATTTATCATTTTAAATTTGTTATTAACAAATAAAAATGTACACAGCATATAATACTCTATCATTCTGTTATAATTTTGCTTACATGGCAGTAAAGGTGTAACAACTCTTCAGTGAATGGAAAGATCTTTAGTTTTCCTAGTCATTTAATTAAATGGTTTGACGAAAACCAGTTATATTATTGTCATTCTGTTAGTCTGGCAACACTAAGTAAAGAGAAAAAAAAAAACACTTATGTTTCCCAGACTACAGCTTAAGGTATGATTTGGAAACCAGATTCACATTCTCAATTAGAAAGTAGAAGTTTCATCTTCACAAATAAATCTTAAAAACAACGACGGGCTTGAATATAACTTTCTTCCTAACACTTAATATTCGGCGAGAGATTTCGTTTTCTCTTTGGTTAAGAGAGACAGAAGCTAGAAATGTGAGCTATGTGCACACACGCACAAACATACCCCCCAATACATGGCAAAATGTGAACTCATAGAAATATGAGCTCAAATGAGAATAAAATACAAAAACACCTCTTCTTTTTCCCTGTGATTAGTATCTCCATCAGAAAATGACCCGTGTCCTAGTTCTTGTAGACAGGAGATTTATGAGCATTGGCAAATCACAACAGTGTTAAGATTTTCTTACACTTTCACATCTAAAATTCATTTCTTTTCCTCATGTTTTGACACTGTTTTTATTCCTCCTCTCTGGAGACAGTTATCTTGTGCATTTTTGGCCCTGATTCTGACTTTGACTGCTTAGAGGAAAAGCCTTTTACTGAAGTAAAGCTTTACTAAATATTTAATGATATTTCTGACAAAGAAAAGTGCATTGGCCATGTCTTCATTTTGATCACACAGTGCAGGCACCCTGAAGATGCTGTACCAGATCTTCTCGTTTTTTGTGTTGCAATCAGGCATACCTTTTATTTATTCATTCACTTATTTATTTATTTACATTGAAAGGAGAGAAAAAAATTGCTTGAGGAGAGAAATAAAATTTATGTTAACACGGCTTGTTCAAGAAATACACAGTAAAATTACAGGGTTCCAGACCATCTC
>JANZLQ010000056.1:43407803-43433112 GCA_026212715.1 Elanus axillaris
AGGAGAGAAATAAAATTTATGTTAACACGGCTTGTTCAAGAAATACACAGTAAAATTACAGGGTTCCAGACCATCTCCCACTCCATATCTTCACAGCTAATGTTAGGCAGATTTCCCACAGCAGGAAACCACATTGCTTTGGAAGTTACTGACACTAGCGAGAGGCAGGTAGAGCAGGAAAACAGTAGCCGGTGGAAATTAGGCAAGCATAGCTCAATATATTGGGCTTGATACATTTAAAAGACATGACGCAGCATGTTCAGTTTTGTTTCAGTATTCAAAATGGAAATGACTGCTGGCTAAAGTTGATCGTGTCTACAAAACGTGGTTCAAAAATGTTTTGCCGAAGTGTAATAGTTTTCACATCTCTCCTTTACTTACTGACTCCATTTATCCCCTTCCTAACTCACCCTGGACTAAACATCTTGCAAAAGTCAAGAGGTGAAAAAAAGGGTTAAAAAAGGGGCGGGGGAGGCTGTCAAAACCATGCAAAATAGCTATTCTAGAGACCTGTGTAAACCCCTTAAAATCTTAATGCTCTACAGGCTGTTTAAGTAAGGAACCTAGATTATTCATTTTGAATCAGCAAATATCACCTTTGGTTCAGGAACTCCCTGAACCATAAATTGCTGGAGGCTAAGATAATAAATTTTGCAAAGAAGAATCACAATCACAGTACGTTTGTCAGGTTCTTGTACTCTTCTTTAGTCAACCCCCATGACTATTATCAGAGATAAGATACTAGGCCAGATAAAGCTTTATTCTGAGCCATTTCACGTTCTTATTCCCCCAAATGTAGCCACTTTCTTTGAAGACCAATTTTCAGTGCTAAGAAGCTATATATAATTATCTAACATCATTGCAACAAAGTCCCATAAGATACGAGCAAATCATCATATGAAGTTATTCACAGTAACAGACAATTTGCTAGATCAAAATTTCATTCAAATGTGGGATTGCTGAAAGGACCATGAGTGCTCATTTGCACAATATGTTCAAAACACACTTTCAAAATCATCTCGCTGCTGTCGTCCTTCCTAAACTGCCCCCCTTTAAGTACTCTTCTCTTTAGGGCTGTTCTCTACATAAATTTTTGTCATTTCCAAAGTTGCCTTCTGTATGATTTAGTCAATGGTGAGAGAAAAGCATTCCCAGAAAATAATCCAGGTCACTTAAAATAAAGAATGCTTGGAGGGTATCAATCTCTTTCAATGGACTTGGGGGAATCCACAATGACCTGGTTCCTCACTTACATGCCTGATAAAGGTTTCTTGAGTGATCTGAATCCAGGCCCAAATGAGCAACTGTTCTTCATCCTAGTCCCCTGAAATGTCTTAAATTCATAAAGACAAGAAAAAATTCTGTAAGAAAATGCATATTAAAAAGCAAATATTCACCTGTCACCTGTGCAGAATCATTCTTCTTTTGCATTTTACACATAAGTATTTTCATATGCACTCAGATATCAGGCAGTAAGAATGGGTTTGATTAATTATCTATTGAAACAAAATCCAACAGAGCTAGACAGTCAAAATAACTTTCTGCCCAAAACAGTTTCCAAGGAGGATAGTATCTAGCAGACTCTGATCAGTACAAACCAGCAAAAATATTAGAAATTGATATAAGACCCTAAGAAGTACAGAGTCACCTTAGCCATTTATCTTTTAAGGCAAAATACTTTGTTTTGCACAGTTCTAGAGAACGCTGTCCCCCTAGCTCCTGTTTATAAAAAAAAAAAAAAAAAAAAAAGAAAAGAAAAGAAAAGAAAGAAAAGCAATTTGCCAAAAAATCTAAATCACACTAATGCAGTTAGACTACTGTGGGGTTAGCCATCTGGCTTAGTGGCTCATTAGTAAAGAAATGACCCCTACGCATAAAACACAGTTGGGTCATTCAAAGCTAATGAGCCTTCAAGTTTTATTGTTTGGTACATACAAATGGTTGGATGTAGATCTACTTTGTAAGTCTAATCTTACACACTTGCAATCAGGCATACCTTTTATTTATTCATTCACTTATTTATTTATTTACACTGAAAGGAGAGAAAAAAACTGCTTGAGGAGAGAAATAAAATTTATGTTCACCAAAGGTATGGGCAGATTTCTTTAAACAAAGTTGCTCAATTGCTTCTGACAAAAAAAAAAAACAAACTAAAAAAGCCTCTGTATTTCTGCTTCAAAACATAATACGCTAGTTAAACTATGATACGAAATTCCAAAACATTAATTACTGATGCTTTGGGTTTTTACACATCTGATTTCATAACTTTAATTTAAATTCACACTGACGTAATGGTTACAATTGAAGAATTGGGTTAATCATGTGATGGCTATTCACACAGAACACATCAGGACAAACCAGCCCCCATAAAACCCAAGACCCAGATCTAGCAATGTATATAATTATGTATTAAATCCTTAGAGTCAGCCTTACTGCCTTTCTTGGGCATATCTATATACTGAAAATCAGGAATTTTATGTTCCCGACTGAATCCCTTACGCATTTGTGTAACTATGAATGACTCTTCACCAACATCCATGGGATTTGGCTCTATGGTCCTCATCCCATACACAGAAATCAAAAGTACTGCATGAGGCATAAGGGTTTGTGCTCACCTACCCAGTCAGTAGAGTAAGACATCATTTTGTAATGAACTAATGGATTTAGGACTAACATCAACAACAAAAATCTCCTCCTCCCACTTTTTTTTCTTTTTGTTTTCTTTTATTTATGTAGGAAATAAATTTTAAAAAAATTACGCTTCCTCTTTTGGGATACTCACTGCTATTATGGAATCATACTCATGACGCAGACTCCTCTTTTTACCTAGGTACTAAATTAATCACATTCAAGAATGCATTGCAACGCCTTTAGCTGTTAAACGTGTTGTTCAGATTTAAATGATAAAAATGTATTTAAAGATAGAATTAAAAAATGAGTTCAAGTGCTTGAATTTTGTAACTTTTTAAAAATTTTAATCATCTGAACGTGTCTATATAGAAGACAAAAGGAAGTTACCAGAAAAAAGGTCATGAATCCAATAAAAATAAAAATTTCACTGAGCAAACCCATCATAAGGCAGTTCGTAGAGAAAAGAAATGCACAAGCAAGCATTCTGGCCATTTGACATCGCAGCAGCTTCTCTTCTGCTCTATAAGGATCAAAAAACCCCCACTATTCAATAGCCTTAGTAAATTCTCTGAGTGAATGGTCCCACCAACTTACAAAAAATTGTAAAAAAAAAATAATTGTGTTTTGGATGTTCTGTTTATTTGTTTTCTTTCCCTTCAAAATGTTATAATAAAATACAACTAATGTGATTTTGTCCCGTTTCTTGAGTTTGCGGTGCTCCAGACAACACGGTTATTTTGTTACGTGTTTCTGTGATTACGCTAGATACCACCGTTCATCCTACCCATCACTGTCAATCTTTTCCTACTCTACCATGACGTCTCTTTTCAACAACAGAGTGCACAGTGTTTAATAAAATAGCTTTAAAAGAACCAAAGGTTTCATTACGTTAATATGTCTCTGGTTAATTCTACCTTATCTACTTATTCAGCTTACCCTTAAAACCCAATTAAAATCTAATTTATCTGATCCCAGGATTCAAATACTATCTGGCAATGTATTTGACAGCCTTATAGTACCTACATTACTACACATCATGCCCCAAGGTGTTTTAGATCATGTCAGAAAGAGCTCAGTCATCGTCCACTTAAAGCTACAGTATTATATTTTGGGGATCTCTGATTTTACATTGAAAAGTATAAATTGGGTTGCAATGTTAATGCATAATTACAGTTCTAATGCATCCATCTGGGCTGTCACTCACCTAGTGTTGTTTTGTTTTCATTTTTTAAATAATTGCTTAACAAGTGAAAGAATTAGGTCAAGGTTCAGTCAATTAGTCTCAAAAAAATATAAAAAACCTATATAACATAAGTATTGTGAAAATGTGGTCAGTGTGTTACCCTAAACTTAATTGTAGTTTACTTTATAAAGGAGATAAGTTTAAAGCTTTATATAGACCAATAAATTTCACAAAAGGTTTCAATTCACTCTGCTGAAGCCAAATGCATTCTAAAAGACTCTAAATACTTGCAATGTCTGTTAAAAGGAAGAGTTCGGACAAAGTTTCCAAATGCTATTAAATGTTATGAAAACTGGATCAATACTTGAAATTCCAAAAAGACTCCAAACCAAAAGGAAAGTCAATTATTCCTTCAGCTCAGTCATCTTAAAAGAAATAAAATAATTCTCTTTCACTCCTCCTATTTCACTAAAGGAGTTTCAGGGAACTGGTTATGGTAGAGATGCGTTTTCTGTCTTTTGTTTCTCAAGTAAAAATATAAAAATAAACCACATGTGCTCCCAATGTCTGGTTAATACACAATTCTGGAAAAACTGACAAGTTACTGTGTCACAGGACATGATGTCCTTGCATTTCTACTGTATATTGGAAGTCGTACGATAATTTCCCAGGGAAAATATCGCATCCCATTAAACACTGATATATCTCATTTCACATTATCATACATTTGACTCTTGTAGAAAGGGACTTGGAAATTATCTTCTATTACAATGCATATGTTCTTGAGGTCTGCATCACACTTCCACAGCTGAAACAGTTTGAGAAGGGCAGGAGAGGCTCTTACCCCTTGCCTGCCAAATTCCTTACTGAAATCAAAACATCAGTGCCTTTTAAAAATGCAAGTAGAACTTAACACTTCATTTCTATTTGATATTGCATGTAGTTAATATAAATTTGCTTAAAATACTTTTTTCCCCCAAATAACCATTTGAATCTATTTTTTTCTAAAGATCCCCTAACTGCTAGCAAGGTAACCTCTTCATTTTCTATATTATTAATTCTGTTTGATTACAGCTATACCACATCAGCATGCAGAGCTTTAGTGATGCAGAAAACATTTCTAGTGTGCAAGCGTGCCCTCTTCTGGACATCTACTACTGTCAGTTTAGATGAGAATTCTCTAAATTACATTGCATTTTTCCATCACTAACTGGCAGTCCCTTGTTCTCATGTGTAAAAACACTCGTTGTGTAAACAAAAAATAAATAATGCAAACCAATGCAGGACACGTAAACTGCAGGTTTACACACGCTACTGTAATTTTCTGGTTTTGTGGTTTTGATTGCTAATCGAAGTGTAAATACTGTAATGACATTAATAATATGAAAAGAGTTTTGACTTTTGCCTCTGGTAAAGTGTATCCTTCACTATCAAAATGATGATCTAATGTACTAAATGGGACAAATTTCACTTGACATCCTCTATCCTTCCCCTCTTTCAATGTGACTTCCTGCCAGATTTCAATGAATCACAGCATCAGAGGATGGTTTGGGTTGGAGGGGACCTTCAAAGCCCATCCAGTCCAACCCCCTGCCATGGGCAGGGACATCTTCAACTGGATCAGGTTGCCCAGAGCCCCGTCCAGCCTGACCTGGGATGTTTCCAGGGACGGGGCATCGACCACCTCTCTGGGCAACCTGGGCCACTGCCTCCCCATCCTCATCGTAGAACATTCCTTCTTTATATCTAGTCTGAATCTACCCTCTTTTAGTTTAAAACCATTCTGCCTTGTTCTATCGCAACAGGTCCTACTAAGAAGTCTGTCCCCATCTTTCCTGTAGGGCCCCTTTAGGTGCTGGAAGGTGCTATAAGGTCTCCCCGGAGCCTTCTCTTCTCCAGGCTGAACAACGCCAACTCCCTCAGCCCGTCCTCACAGCAGAGGTGCTCCAGCCCTCCCATCGTAATGCAAATGAAGAAAGACTTCTGCAAAGTGCTCAGAGCTGATTTAATGTATACCGTGATGTTAATACAGTTGGCTCTGTCAGATTTTGACAATGCTGACGAGGAGTTATATAGACTTCTTTCCTAAACAAGGGCAAACATACACTTAATATATATTGCTGATAGGCACTTGCACCCTTCTAGAGCCCCAACCTCCTTACAGCTACTCCCTCCTCTGCTCACCTGCAGAATAACAATATCTCAGAGAAATAAGTGTGCAGAGCTAATTTAGACTTTATGTTTCCATTGCTGCCTTCAGGTTTTCCACAGGATTACCAGACTCTGGACACATTATGCATACCCAAAAAAAAAAAATCCCAACTTTAAGAGAAGAGAAGATGTTACGTAGCCTCCAGGAGACACAGATTTTTGATGTGGTTTTCTGAAAGCTCACTAATTTCAGTAGGTCCACACTTATTTTATTTTGATGCTTTCCTAGTAACTCTGTATGCATTGGCAATATTCTTCTTTGCATCCAAAAGAATGCAACGCACAACAATGTTAAGCTGGACTATGCAAATATTGAAGGTAAGATCCATATGCCAAAAGCAGGTATACATAGAGCTAATAATCATATTGCTATTGGTATAGTATAAAACGCATGAAGAACTTCTCTCATACTGATATTGACTTGCAGACATGGAAAAACAACAAATTAATGACCCATACATGCTAACTACAGTACAAAGAAAAATTACAGAAGTTATGAATCACACTATATACACAAGATTGATAAAGGACTTTTCTACAGGTGAACAAATAGCTTTAAGAACATTATTTTCAGATAGTCTAAGTCTTGCAAACATAATGCACTGCTTTCCAGCATATTAAAAGCACTGATGCAAAAGTCATTACTTCTGTAAGAGCACACTTTAGAAAAAACAAAACTAATTAATGCAAAATAAAATGAGCTAAACCATGAAAACTACCAGAAGAAAATGCAATGCTTTTTTGGTTGTGGGTTTTTTGTTTTGGGTTTTTTGGGGGGGGGGCTGTCCCCCCAAAAAACATCTTTTGTCTGAATACACCGAGTTTAAAATGAGCACATACTCTATAAGGTATCAGAAGTACAGCCAGACATTTTGTATGCATACATACGTACATGAGGTAGAACAAAGAGGAATAATAAATACTTCTGTCAAAAAAGGCATGTTTTCTGGAGGCAAAGTATTGATGAACTTGAGATCTACTTAATAACTCATTTATTCTAAACCATGGCATGTAGGAAATTAATATAACATTTTACAGGAAAGCAGTTTTGGTTGTTGGTCAGAAACAAACCAAAAAAAATCATCAAAATGAAACCCCACGTAATCTTCCCCATGACTGTTGTCCCCACTTCATCCTGCCTTCTGTCATTCTTCTCCCCGGTTTTCAGTACAATAGGCAAACCAAAGCAATTCATTATTTGCCCAGTTATAGCAAAATGTCAGTACAAGTGCTGAGGCGGTTCAAGTAGTCTTTAGAGAGGAAGAAACTAAAGTGAGTGAAATCCTATGTTTTGAACAGATAAGACATTTTGCACACCCTCCAACAGTCAAACACTACAATTACACAAATACTGCAATATTATTACAGAATTTTTTAATGTGGAGATGGCAAGGCACTTGAACTTTAATGAATTAAGACTGACATGACCTCAATTTTAATGTTGGAGTAACAGAGTCCCAGGAAGACTAAGCACTACATGAACCCAGAAAATCAGTGACAAAGGGCAAATAACATCCCTTCCAGGCCCGTGCCTTAACCCCTAGCCATTCCTTCCTACTAAGATAAAAAGCAAAGAAAGGAGCAAATATAATTTATATAATTCTCCTGTATATTTAGATCCTTTATGAGACTGAAACTCCTGAATTTACATGTGGAAAAAACAGTGTTTCCTTATTAGGCATCCAGTATTTTTATGATGAAGACAGGGAAAAAAGCCAACAATCCAGAGGAAAAAATCTGATAGAAATTTAGAATATATTAGAAATAGTAATGATTTAAAAAGGTGATATATGACACCAAGAAAATAATTATTATTTAATACAAGTCTTAGAAGTTAAGTTAGCTAATGCTGGATTAAGTTTTATTTTCTTATGTGAACTGACAAGGATGTCAAGAGGGATGTGGAGGGTACAATAACTCTGGCTGAACTGGTGGTTTGGAAATTCTCAGCCCTTGTGACCCCAAGGAAATGAGATTATTGATATAATAATGGTGGGCCAAACTTTTAAACTTGTGACTAAATTCTACCGCAACTTAACAGACTCCTAATTTTAAACATGTATAGCACGTACTGGGGCCTGAGGAGCAAAAAAGGATGAAGAATATTAAAAACCACCACTGACAAAAACAAAACCACAGTTGTTAAGACAATTGTTTCTGTTTTAATTGTAAATCTGGCCATTGTATATTTTTAAATTTCCTAAAACTTAGGTCACGTGACAATTTACTATAATTTTAAACAATCTTACAGTTACTGCTATATAAAGGTATCATTATTTTCTGCTAATATGTTGGTTTTAATCTTTCTTAGAAAATGCTTCATAGCAGCTGAAAATAAATGCATAAGAATTATCTGTAATATTTCTTGAAAAGCCAGACATTATATAAAATGTAAATCAGCAGTTTGAATACATTGTAATGGAACCTAGACAAGGTAACAGAAAGAACTTACTGCAGATGTGTGGACAAAACCGTGTGTCAATTCTATTGACATCTTTCATTAATCTTATTCCATCTCCGTTTTCCTTGTACTTAATTTCTCACAGGTGTCCTAAATGTTTTATGAGTCTACCCATACTGGCATATACCTACACAGACATTAAAAAAATACAAGCCTTTTGTATTTGGCTATTTCAGATGGTATTCAAAATAATTATATTTCTTTTCAATTCACAGAATTTTGAGAAGGGAAACAGGAGTTGTCTTCCCTTTCCTACGTTAGTGACCAATAAAAAAAAGAAAAAAAAACAACACACCCCCCACACACACACACACACACACAAAAATATTGCTCCTGGAAAGGTGTTTCAGAGAAAAAACAAAAGAGTGAGAATGCCTTTGAAAAGGTAAACCATTCTGCCTCTTGAACCAGCTCTGCATGTATGCAGCTTTGATTTAATAGAATAAAAATAAACAAATACATATACAGAGAGGGCTTTTGTCACTTACTTTAACACCCTTCTCCAAAACTGGATCAGATGTACTTCTATCATTCCTCTTACCTACTCTTTAAAAACATCTAGTGACAGACATTACATGATCTTTTGGGGCAATATATCCCTAAAGAAGAGTTATTTTAAAATGCCACATAACATACTATGTTTTAAAGCTCAATTCCAGTGGACAGAGCATACTCCTGCTGAAAAATCATACTGATCCCTGGCTTGTTTTCTGTTTGGCTTCTCTACTAATTTCCAATAATAAAACAGGTTGTGGGATATAAAATAGAGAAAAATCTGGAAAAAAATGAGCAGCTGAGAACCAAATGGTTCAGACAACAGTCCCAATCATAGTATCCAAAGTAACACCAACAGGGATATTAAGTGGAATCAAAAGGATAAACATGGAAGTAGCAAGAAGGAGCTACTTCCTATCTTGCAGGTCTACATGAGGTGGTTTACTCTGCAAAAATATTATTTGGAAACTATTCTGAGACATTAAGCTCTATAGAGTTTTACTCAAATAAATGGAATAACATACCCGCCACCCTTGCACTCTTCATCTAATAAACTGGAAAGCCTGTTAACTTCATGACCCACTATCTACAAGAAGTCTGGACAGGAAAAAGTACTGGACAAGTCTACATGCAGTCTTCACTCCTCAGTTACGGAAATGCTAAATCCTTGGTTTCCAGTAATAAATTTGTCTAGATTTAAACAGATCCTTAAGAGTGCAGGTTACTTAATAATGAAATAACAATGAAGTGATAATAAGAAAGAGAATTCATTAAGGCACTGGAATGCAACATGATTTAGACCTTTTTTTCCCAACCTTTCAGGTCAATCACAGGGCTTCATTAATTATATAGAGACATAAAAGGAAGTGAGAAAATAAGTCGTCACGTGCAGGCACTTAGTTGGATTTACTGGCAGTCTAGAAAATTTCCACGCTAATTTAAAAGGAAATATCTTGTCCAAAACATCACTCAACCTAATATAGCAATTCAGCCTTAGATTCCAAAAACCTCATGTGATTTATTTACATTTTAACAAGACCTACAAAACTTCTCTCATGATGTATCATGGTGTCCCTTAAAAGACAAAGAGCAAAAACGAGGCACCTATAAAATGTTCTCCCGTGGACCCCACCAGGGAAAAGCCATCAGCACTGTGGTTCAGAAACAGCATTTCCTCCCACAAATATTAATATAGCAAATTTAAAAATCTCATCATCCAAACAGATGAAACACCACAGGGATGTGTAAATTTGCAACCACCAGAACCTGAAGTCAAGACAAACTGTTAGTGTATTTGTCATTTCCAAGCCATAAAGTCCCACTTTCTCACAGAGCTTTTCTATTTGTTTCTGATGGAAAACATTCCGTGTGGTTCTCTGGCTCTGCTAGGGAAAACCAAAACAAACCCTGAACATAGACTTGCAAAACCAGAAAATACAGGAATGAAGAAGTAAACCAAAATTCACTTGTGCAATTTTAAGCAGTGCAGCATTTCTGTAAAACTATCAAAAAATGCTGGGCATCCCCTACAAGTACCCTGATGATATCATCAAAAAGAAGAGACAGAAGGTTCCTTAAAAGGTGGCTGAAGTTACACTGCAGGTAGCATACCAAGACAGTGATTTATGTGCAGTCATGAGAAGTCAAGGCACTGAGGAGGGATGCATAAATGCAAAGAAACCTAAACTGACTGAGAAGCAGTGCTGCAACACATCATAAAACATTTGCCCATTTGGGAACACATCCTATTCCTCCAGTAATAACTACTGTGTTTCTACTTGTTTCTTCCAAGTCAGGAAAGACAAAACTTATATAGCCTCTAAAAGACCAAAGTGAATAGTAAAACAGCCTATCTCCAGCTTGAAATACAGTAGGAAGCGTTAAGCAAGCCACTGTCCTCTAAAAATTATTCAGAAAGCTAGGAATTCAACAACAGTAGCAACAGAAAAATTGTCCTGCTGGGCCAGTCATGCCTGAATCAGCCGGTGCTGATGACCTAGCAGTCAATCTCTTGTCACTCATCCCTGATTACTCATCTCAGGACAGCTACGGACATTTCTCTGTCTTGTAACTGTAATTTACTGCTCACCGTCACCCAGATTAACCTTACGCAAGTCAACACCAGATCTGAAACGTACACACAAATTATTACTTTTCTCTTAAATATGAATTCAGATGGAGCTGTTAAATATGGAAGCAGACAGTATCGAGAGTTTATGGCTTTTCATTTGCTATCGTGTTTTACCTTCCTAAATCAAGCACAATAACTTCAGCTGTCTGTTAGGGACATTTCATTTTCATGTAGTGCATACAGCACTATAATTTTACTTTGAGTGATTCAAAATTTTTACCAATATATTTGTGAAGAAAAACTGCCTGTAGACTTGTGCTTTCTTATTTGTTCTTTTCATATTTTGCATTTTCAAGATATGCCATTTTCTTCTCGGTAGGAAACAGGAATGAGAGCCTGTAGCATCTCGGTTACAGTGAACAGACATCAGGAACGGGTAGTAACTTTACAGAAAAAGATTACAAAGAGCAAACACTAAGCAACGTTATTCCTCTAGTAATATCAGTAAAATACCAACACAAAAAAAAGCCTAGCCTGCAGTGCTCCGGTTCTCAAGTCTAAACATTAAATTATCAGTAGTAAGACAAGGACTGCTCATTCCACTTGGATACATAGAAATATTCCCTGTCCCCGAACCCAATTACAATAAAACCAAACCCCAAGCTCTTCTGAAACTTTGGCAGTGGCTGGGATCAAGAGCACTGTGTGAGAGGAAAACGAAGGCATGAGAATGAAGGTTGGCTTAATAATAAGCCCAAAGGTTTAAGAAGATAACCTTCTATTTGAACTAGATAGGAAATGCCTTTTCAAATGAGACTTGAATTAATGCCAAGCCAGTATTCAAGTGATTACAGAGGTCTCTAACAGTCCTGGCTTACTCGCTTGTCAACTGCTCCCCAAATTTCTTTTTGATGCAACCCAGCACCCCAAAATTCAGTCTGTCTGTCCTTGACACTGAAACTGGTGATGTCAGAGGGAATTCAAAGCATCCTTTTTTAAGCATATTTTTCTAAAGATATAATTTTCTTCCTTTCTTATCTTAATCAGACATCAACACAGCAGCACCCTGATGCTTCCCAGAAAGCATGCCCAGACGTGGGTTATAGGAGTTTGGCAGTGTACTTCTAATCCAGGAGTCTGAGCTTAAGAGCTGGAACTCCTAGGTTTCTAGGATTTTTCTCCCTGACAGCCTGCAATACAAATCATGAAGGATACAGGAGAGTAAACCAGCAGGAAACTAGACCACAATCAGAGCTAACCATCCGTTAAATAATTTTTTCATTTAGACAAATGGAAAACAATTGCATTAAGAGCTTCTGTGGAGCTGTACGTAGTTCTTCTCTGTAGGACAGAAGTCTAGAAATGTAACTTTATTTTGAAATAAATGATGGGGTTTAGCACACATACATAAGAGTCTGAAAAAAAAAAAAAAACCCTATCAATCTTCTCTGAGAGACTGGGAAAAAAAGTCGTATGACCCAGCAGACCGAGAGTCCTCCTGTCCCCGCTTCCCAGAAATAAAAGATTTTAAAATTCAGCTAAGTTCACCATAGAAATAATAAATACCATGCTGGGAAAATATTTTGACAGAGATACTGATAAGACAAGTGAAACTAATACATATTACTAGATATACGAACAATAATGGAACAGTTTACATCTCATCTCCGCAGAAGTTCCTGCAGAGTACTGTCAGACTCCAGTTAATGCAATATATTATACAAATACATAATTATTCATAGAACTGGTAAAGATCCTAGGGACTCATTTTCCTATAGCAATAAAGATTCAAAAACCTCCTACAGCAATAATTGCTTAAATAACCTCTGAATTGGGACCAGAACATTCCAATATTTGAGAAGATAGCTTCAAAAAAAATTAAAAATCTTATTTGTAAAGTAGGAAATGGAACAAACCAACATTTATCTGAGGAGAAGGAAGGAGCAACCAAAACACATCTCTCCAACCGTGTCTTTTCAGTCCTCCAATTATATTTCTGTCACTTTTCCTAAAACCTCTATAACAGAAAACAGTACAACTGCAAAACCAGCACTATTTTTACTCATCTAAGTTGAAATCTGCCCTATCCTTCTCTTTACAGAATTTCTTTTCATATTTTTCTTTGGTTGCTAACAGTTTGAAAGTGAGTATCTGCATTTTTTTAAACTCATATCCCTATACCTCACCTCTTGAAGTTTTGATTCCCCAGTCTTGTGTCCTTCTCACCAAATGACGGGGTGACCTTGGGCATCTGTCTATCTAGTCTTCTGACATGCAAAACAGCTTTAACTTAATTCGGTAAAACTCAGGATAATACACAGAGAGCTTTTACCCCTGGCATATAACTAACTGTAAGAACATTGTTATCTACTTGTTAGCCTGTGGTGGATCCATAAAAACCAGGTGGACAAATGGGGAAAACAACATTGTCAGGTGTGTTAAATTTTCCCTCCCCATGTGGCAGAGCGTATTGATCCACTAAAGTCTGGTAAAGCACCTAGTGATAAAACAGCTCACAGGTGCAGGGAATATACCTGCCGATATGATGGATGTACTTAAAAAGCCCTGCGGAAGCACAGAAGCTAAGACGAAGGCAGCTCTACAGAGAACTTTCTCAGCTAGAGGTGAGCACAGCAGGGGGTTCTGCAGGTGGAAGAGGTTTTCTTATACATCTTGTACTACTTAAAAGGCAGAAGTTCCCACATTGTTCAACTGGAAGCTATTTCCTTTTCTTGCACACAAAAGCTGGGAAAACCCTTTTTTCTCCTTGCATTGCCTTCAGCATTCATCATTTGAAATGCTAGAAAATATGCTGCATCGCAGAGCCAGCCTTGTATTTCATACAGCTGCCTGTAAACCTTCTGGTTTCCATTTCGTGTCTGCAATATCATCCACAGGGGCAAAAGCAAAAAGATCAGTGAAGCTTCAGGAACATCACCATTCTGAGTATGTTCTTTTGCCTCACTATGTTACTTAGATTCTTTGAAAATTTAATATAAGACTGAACATAAACCTCAACCAATTTATATGGGACCTTGCAGTGTAAATATCCAACAGATAAAAGGGAATATAGAATCTACTTAACAACCAAAAAATACAAATGTTCTTGTATACAAAAAAAACCCCACCAAATCATAGAAGCAGATAACTCAAAAGAAACAATTTTAAGCTGGAGAAGGACTGAACCAACATTGACTGTACAGCACATTGCCAATACCCTGCGCTTCATTGTCTGTATCCTTTAAATATGACTACAAAGTATTTAATTTGTTCTGTGTTCTTTGTACCTCATGGCAAGCATCAAAAGCAGTATGCACATTTGATCAACAATCATTGGGCAAAAAATGATCTGTCATTTTCTAAATATCATCAAACAGCAGAAAACCCAAAGCATTAATGTCCAGTTAATTCCACAAGCTTTAAAGCAAGAACAGGAATCCAGTGGTTTAAGGCTGTATGGGCAGAAGATGTTAAAGATGTCCACCTTCACCAAATCATCACCAAATCATCTCAAAGCTAATGTGCTCTGACAGTATAGTCAAGTCTGGTTAAGACTTTGAACCATGTCATGTTTGGTGTATGCCTTTCAGTTTTACCGTTTTGAAAGTCATCCAAGTTTTTAAAAAACTCTCCAGGTGAAATCTTTTGTCACAATCAACATGCTTAGCATTACTGTGAACCCAAGATAATCCATCCCCAGCTTTCAAGGAAATGGTTAAATACTAAAGCAAATTCTGCTGGGGCAGACAAATGGGTGAAATTCAGTCTCTAGACAGATGCCTGAACAGGAGCTAGCTGCCTACCAGCTAGGTATCTAGTCTTCTCTCTTAGTTAACAGGGTTTAGTTAATGTAGTCAGACAAGTCTAGAGTTATTTAACTTAGCCTATATGGAATTGTAAGACTCAGTCATCTGAATGGCTCTTCAGGTTCCCTTGGCAGTATTGATCTGAACTCCGGTATTGATCTGATCTCCACCAATTGTAACAGGAGCTTAAGCAACTGAGGCTAAAAAGATTTGATAAAGGTACGAGTCTGGCCATCCGTTCTTCCCTAGAGGACACATAGCGTGGAAGTTAGGCTGGCAGATATAACAAAAGACCCATGGTAGATCCAAATGCTTCTGAGTGGCAGATTGAGGAGCCTCTGTTCAAATGAGCAGCGAACTCTTTCAACTCATACTTTAAAATGGCATCTATCTTTAAACAATCAAATTGAGGCCCCTAGTTTACCTGTCTGTGCTTACATACGGAAAGCTAAATTTAGGTGACTTAATCTGTAAACTGAATCCCATCCCTTTTATCTGCCAAGATAAGCTTGGAAGAAAACATTTAGTGCAATATCATTCTCAAATTCTACCATGCCAGATGTGTTTAAAATAGAAGTACTTCACTTTGTATAACTCAAGTATACATTCAGTTCTTACTATGTTTACTCAGTAGCTGTAAAAAATAGCATAAATTGATTACATTGCAATAGAAAGTAGCAAAATAAATTAAAAAAAAAAAGGAATTGTGCAGCTCAGACTAATCAGAACAGAAAAAAAATGAAAAAAAGGAGTAAGACAAATTCAAAAAACACCGTGGTAACCATAAAAGCAGATGATCATACCATTATGTGTTTAAGTAAAAACAATGAAACTATATTAGCCACTTTCGGTGTGGTCATAAATGCCTACAGTCATTTAAAACTCTCCTTCCTCTGTAAATGTGGTCAGAAATAAAATAGGAACATTTCTGGTCCAAGGGCAAACTGCATCGTTACCAAATTCTGTGTTCTTAAAAAGAGGCACCAAAGATAACAAAAAGCCACAATCCATCAGTTCTCAAAGTCTGTTTGAGAGACCTTTAAAGATTATGCCTAACAGTAACAGTTCTACAAAGCAGGATTCTGTAAGAAGCAATCCAGCAAGTCCTCTGCCACCACTGCCTCACCACCTATTATTTAATGCTCTCTTTATAACACAAAAGCACAGACTTTGCTTTCATTCACAGCACAAGAACCTTTCAACTATCACTTCATAAAAACTAAAAAGCAAATAACATACGCTTTAAATTTTGCACCATCAGAAACAGCTACTTCTTGGGATTACACTATTATATGGGATAATACCTTAAAAACTGTCATAGTTAATTTTGAACTGTACAAGAAAATGACTAAAGGACTGAAGTTTGCACTATTATACTGCATTGTATCACTCTACCAACTATAACAGTGCCAATGAAAATAACAGTGTTAAAGTTTCACCCTTGAACAGTCTCTTCAACGTTATTTTGATGATTCTTGCAAAATAGGAACAAAATGTGCCACCTGATACTCTGGAAGCAACAACAGACAAGAAACAGCAAAGTATAGGATTCTCAGTTTGATACCTGTTTGCAAACATTTCCATTTTAAAAAAGGTTGTTGATGTTGCTTACAGCTTTTTCACACATCCTCCAAAGCACACAGCGATAGTACTTAGGAGTTTTACTATACAATGTTAGGCAGAGAGAATTTTCTAGGATAAGTTACGCAGACCAAAGGTTATCCACTACAGGTTAACACCATGTTGATTGAATAATTTAAGACCTCTTGAAACCATACACAGATAACTGTATTTAAGATACTGCAGATACGTTTCTTTGTGTGAACAGCACTAGTGTTAAACACGCTACTTTTATGGCAACTGAATATTTAATAGCGCCAATAGCAAGCGAAGACCTTCAGTGGTTTAACCCACATAGCAAACAGACAACCTCACACGAGTATCTACAGGTAACATCCTAATAAACAAACACAACGACCACCATCCTACAGTGAAATCATGTTGAAGATCAAGGGTATTCGCTTTCATTAGGAAAATAATTCTTAGGCCATTTGCCACATACATTGCTTGCCATTAGTTTCCATTAAAAAGTATTTTATCTCAAAGGGAATACTTGTTGGTTATTTATTACATAAGAAGAAACTTTAATGCTAAAGCTATGAGAAGCACAAAGTTCCTTTGCAGGTAAAAAACATGCCTGTGAGCTTCTGATTGTCCCAAATTTCTGTCAAAGGTTTGCAATATATTAAAAAAGTTCAATAATTCAAACAGCATTACCATTAAAAAGTTAAATAATTCAAATAGCATTACCTCTACTCCTGGTATAAAGACGCATTATTGTTTTGGTTAAATATTAAAATCATAACATTAACCTCAGAAAGGTTTCACCATCTACTGAAAAAGAAGCCAGTAATAAAAGAGGATAACTTACGTTATTCATATACTCGCTGAGCAGATCCTGCAGGGCCTGCCGCACGGCATTGCACTCGGCTACGATCCGTTCCCGGCGGTCGTCTCGCGTGCACGAAGAGTCTGCCATCAGCGCTGCTCCGCTGATGATGCTCTCCAGCCTCTCTTCAAGAGACGGTCTGAAGCGGGCCTCGCTGAAAGTCATGGGGTCTAAAATTATTTTGTTCTAAAAAACAAAAGACGAGTGGGAAAATGAGGAGCGTGCATGGGTTTTCTTAAATGGCTCTTACTTCAGTGGATTCACAGGGTTCTTAGTCTCTCATATCAGTAAATTATCTACCAAATTCCTGAAAAAATCAATGTTACAGAAATAGCTGGTAGCTCTGAAATCCCAATATATAAATAAAATAAATAATTATATCTAAAACCATTTCACAACACAGTTATAATAGACTACTGTCAAGAGCAGCACAACTGGTTCAGATAAGTATTTGGAAAGCACATAGTAAAAAACAAATCAACACAAACTACTGTACTACATATGCAATATGTCTGTGTGTCTCTGTATTATATGTTGGATTATATATGGAGTATATACATATTCCATCTTGGAGTAAACTAGTATTCTTTTCTGAACCTTTTGAAAATCTCTTGGATATTCAGTAAATTCATATGAAAGGTGTAAACATTCAAACCATTGTTTTAATAGTACAAGTTATTTATGACTGAAGAGAAAATGGGATATTCTGTTAACTAATTCCCTCATTTTGATTATTTCTCTTAGCAGACTAAACTGCTGAAATGCTACTAGATTACCTCAATATTAAATAAAAGAAAAAGAGGGAATTGTCATTAACACTGCAAGAAAACCATTATTAGATAATCAGTAAAAAAAAAGTGAAATATCTCCAATTCTCATTCTGTAGCACATCTTTTAAAAACCTTGTTCTAAAGGGTTTTGCAAGCTTTTTTTCTGTTTTTAAATCAGGAACTAAAAAGACAGCACTACAGGAAAACAGTCTAAAGCCAACTTTAATTTGTCAAATAGCCTACTGGTTAGCAAAATATCTTTACTCCACTAGAAAAACATTTGATTTTCAGGGACTGTTTTCTATTAAAGACATTTTATTTTTTAAATTACGATCATTGCTAAACACTTGTGTACTTTAGATATCAAACTTATTACCAAATACCAAACAGGGCTAAACCACATAGATTCAATCCCCATTAGCATAGAACCTCATGTAATATTACCAGTTCTGAGTCACCGCTAGATTATATTCTGACTTGCTTTTCTCCTTTTGTAGTTCAAGCTAACAAATACAAAAGCAATAATCGCCTGCTCCCATTACAGGCACATTCGCAACGCCGTGTAAGTCAGTAAGCTTTTGCTGCAATCATGCAAAGGAGTTTCATAATTGCATATTGTCTAAAAATGCTTTGTAAGCCCTGCGCTACTTGAGTTTTAAAAGAAAATGAATCATGAAATAGGAATATGAGGCAGATCTGAAAAAGTTAAAAGCATTCTGTTTTCTAATAATCACATCTATTTTAAAGAACATCGCATTTTTGTTAATGAACCATTTTAATTTTCACAACATTTTGATAACTTTATGATTAGTCTATTTCCTTTAATATACAACAGCAATCAACAAGTGCAAGCCAAATGATACAGTTAATTTGAAAAAATACACCACAATGTATTAAAATGTACATGGGGAGTTAGGGAGATAATATGTAAGCAGTATCTGCCTCTAACATCGCAAACTGTATCAGCCTATTATGAATCAGCATATGCTCAAATGAACTTATTCTAGGCTAAATTCTGACTGCCAGTGAATACATTTAGTTTAATAAAGTGGGATGAGGCTTTTGGAAAAGATCTGCTTATTTCTTCAATAAAACTTCCAATTAACTCCACACACAAAAAAACATTACAAAAATCACTACAGTACAGAGAAAGAGGATCAAGCCCTGAAAAATCTACAACATAACTAAATGTGTAGCAGTTTAACAGTAACAAACACAAGGATGTCGGGAAATTTTTGAAGATTCATTATTAAATAAAAAGGAAAAATATAAGAATTTTTACTAGACGGTCTATTGTTCCAGCTCCAGGAAAGGCTGACTTAGCAGAAATAAATGCAGCATTACCCAGAATGTGAAACAGTGTCTCGTAAGGAACTTCTAGGGTCTATGTTCCACAGGAGTAAGTGGAGCAATTTTACAAGCATCTAAATTAGAAACGACTTCTCTAAGAGTTAGGCCTGTGCATATTTATGTAGCTGTGCTTTTCAGTCAAATGATAACACTTAATGTATAGAGTCCACTGCCACACCTTATGATCATAAGCATTGGGATTTTCAGAAATCAACTCTATATTCCATCTTCACAACAGCAGATTTATTTCAGTAGTAGCAAGACTGAAATTGCATCCTATGAACTATCCTAGCAAATCATGTCATTAGTAAAAAGTTATAAAAATAATTAGCTGCATGTTTCAGATTATTTTCAGTGTTTCCTTACTCAAATCTGGTTGAGGTTTTTTAAATAAATGACCATAAAATGATAATGTTAATGGTCATGGTGGTTTTTTTAAGTGACCATAAAAATAGTCCTGAACAAAGACAGCAAGTTCGCTTTACTAGAGAGAAGATGATTTCCAATAGCAAACGTATGTTCTACCTGTAGCAAACCTTTTTCTCAATCCATAAACTCAATGAAAGCAGCACCCATACAGCACTATCGCAATTTTCATGCTTCGGTTACAGCAACATGACCAGTCCTTTTATAAACGTCTCACTTCCCGTCATGAAAGCAGAGCCAGCTTCAGCATAAGGCCAGGTTGCTCAAGGCTTCAACCAGTCAAGATGAAACCTTCATCCTTGGAGGTTTTCTCCCCAGTATCCAAACCGAATTCTCCTTTAATCAGCTTGTGCCTGTTGCCTCTCATCCCAATACTATGAACCTCAAAGTAAACTCTAGCTCTATTTTCTCTACACCATCCTACTAGGCAGCTGAAGACACAAACAAGATCCCTCCTCAAAGCCTCTTATTCCACAGTCCAAACAATTCCCAGCCGTGCCAGCCCCTCTCGATTTGTCATGTCCTGCAGCCTCCTCATATCTTGCGGTCTCTGCTGGATTTGGTTGTCAGTCTTCCTTGCACTGGAAAGCCCCAAACTGGGCCGGGAAGGCATGATGCAGTTCCATACGTACCAAATATAGGAGCAAAAATCACTCTCCTTGACCTACTGCCTACGCTCTTAGCAATGCAGCCTCGTAGGTGGGTGACCTGCACGGCTGTAAGGGTGCACTGCTGGCTCAGGTGGAACTTGCTGACCATCAGAATCTTTAAATGCTTTTTTGCCCCACTGCTTTCTTAACACTAACATCACAAAACGATCAGAACTAAATTTTGGGCCTCTCTTAATTCACTTTTATAACAAGAACACTGCTGGCAAAGAAAAACTTAGAGGTTCTAAGGAAAGGGAACAACTACACTTTGTTTAAAATATAATATATAATGATGTAGTTACTTTCGAAGGCTGGTTATAAATAAATGATATTTTAGATGTTTATTTTAAACTCTAAACATTCCTCAAATAGGACAACAGGTTTTTGAGCGTTGGGAAAAAGAGAACAGGGATGAGAACCTGCTACATGACAGCTCTCAACAGTTCCCAGAGACACTATTTTTTGCTTCTGAAAGCTTTTACTCCTTTTCAAAGAAAGCTTGGTATCTAAATGAAACTTCAGACTATGTTATTGACAAGTACAAAGTTCTTACACATATATTAACATTATGTTAACACGGAAATAAAGTCTTCTTGGAAAGAAGAAAAAAATAGTTGCCAGGAAATCTGGCTAAATAAATTCCGTCAAAAGTCTCAAGTTCCCATCACTTCTTGACAGTCAGTTAATGAATGATGAATGTAAATGAATTGGAGCATTTTACATTTCTAATTAATTAACTGACATTAAAGCCGTAAATCAAGGACTGACACCATAATTCAGGCCTTATAATTAAGTGTTTCAAGCCTCTTTCCAACTGCAGACAGATTAATGTAAACTGTTTCTTTGCTATGAACATACATCATTTTTGGCTTCAGTTGCTGAAACAAAGTCCAAGAAAGTTAATTTAAATATAATTGGAGACTTATTTGAAACTGCTAAACTTGTGATAATATCTTCTTTAAGCATATTATCGTTAACTATTTTCTCTTGTACTCTCATTTTTTTTTAATTATATAAAGGTATGTTTATAGAGTAGTTGCAATGTTTTCATAAAGAGTAAAACTTTCAGAAAACAGACCTCTTCATACTAATTAGTACCCTAATCCATCTTTATCTGGCTCAAACAGGAATAAACTATCATGAACACTAATAAACCATAGGGCATCTCTTCTGAAATTTAAAGTATGAGACAAGTTATTCAACTTCAAATAAAAATATTGAAAATAAACACATATGCTACATAAATGTATTATCAGAGAGCACATAATGACTGAAACATGGCGAAATTTACCTGGATTAGATTATCAACAATATAAAAAAACCATTTTTTATTAGAAATATCAAGTAAACCAAAACCAAACCATTGGATTAAATTAACCATTTAAAACAATTTTACAACTCCAAAAGAACTGTGATTACTCTCTGCATTTTCCAAATTAAGCACGTGCTCTTGCAAAAACTTATTATGTGCACTGCTTTATTGTTGATGAAAAATCTGCTCCTCTACTGGTTTCTGCAAGTAGAAAGTCTTAAGGGAATTTCAGCAGCTTCTTCAGAACCACAGCTTTGTTCACTTTCTAAACAACTAAGTAACGTTAATGATTTGGGGGGCTGGAGGGAGGGAGGAAATTCCAGTTCTGAAAAAGCTGAAAATCAGCCAGCATAAAATGTATTCAAATTCATTCCTAAGTCAATGGATACAGTCATAAACTTTGATAGTGCTCAGCAAAACTTGAAAAAGAGGGCATGGAAAGCATCACTTTTTCAAAATACTAAATAGCATTAATGAGACCACAGCATCTTAGAGCTGGTAAAAAAAGAGATTTTAAAATTATAGCTCTGCTATCACTTGCAAGAAAAATTGTGACAAATAGAATTTTTGGAGGAAAAAAATAAAAAAAACACCAACAAACTGGTCAGCAGAGTATTCCTGTTTGTACAGTTTGTGTGTATGTGTGTAACAGGGAAGGTCAGATTCTTACCTTCATACAGATTCTTTCTAGAATTCCCCACTCAATTACCTCCCATACAACCTCTGACTAAGAGAACAAGAAGGAATTCAATATTTCCTTGTACTTCCTTAATTTTTATTTTGTGTAAAAGGATGATGAGAATAATGATGGCCAATGCTGGGCCCTTTATACAATTTACTGTGCTCTATTCTTTGAAACACACAAAAAACCCAATTAAACAAAAGTTATTTCCTCTTGTAATTGAGTAAAATTGAATTTTAAAAGAAACTATCAAATCATATAAAAGAAGTCCAATATCAGCTTGTTCTGTTCTAATGGGAAACAACCTTCTTACTTGAGAAAAGAAACATTTTAAAGGAATCCATTTGAAAAACAAACAACATGCACACACGGAATGCAAACCAAAACTAAAAAAACCCCAACAAATAGCTCATGCTATTCTATAGGGCTATGGAATAAAAAAAACTCGGACTGATTTTTCAGACTCGTATTCTCAAAGACAGTAAAGGCATCTTTGAGGGCATAATAATAGAGTCGTGAATCTAATATGATGCTATAAGGAAAAAAAAACAAAGAAATGTGAAGTTTGAAAAGTAATCTTACAAGACAATGTAGTAGCATAAAAGTGATAAAGCAGCTGCTGCAATCATACCACTGTCTCGCTGGAGTTCTGCAGGTGGAGGAATTATCCTACATAAAACCGAAGTATCTTTCAAGAAGAAACTTCCACATAACATAGTTTTACAAATATTTCCATCTAAGACAATCCCAGTAAACTCAAGTGATGTATTAGGTACCGTGTAAGCAGCACAGTGCAGCAGAAGAGACACTTAATTGGAATGTAGGGCTTTGTGGTTTCTTTATTGACTCTCGTATTAATCTTGTACTAAAAGTTGGACCAGGTGATCCTTGAGGTCCCTTCCAAGCTGGGATTCTATGATTCTGTTGTGTGACTCTGGACAAATGATACTTTCTTTCTTCTATTTCTTTTTTTACACTTTAGCACAATGAAAATACAATGTTTAAGGCAAATGCCACTGCAAAGTGAACAATACGTCAGAAGGAACCAAAACCACAGTGACAAATGCCATTAAAAAAATCAAATTGATAGATATCTTAGATAAACAATGTCACAGCCACAAGACAGTATGAAAAACAGCCTTTGTGTAAAACAAAGCACGTAATATACTGAGGGACCCAGTTTTTTAGAACAACTTGGGAGACGAGACTGTATAAGTAAGGGTGTTTAATGTATTTCTTTGTCAGAAGTGCCTGCGCTACCGTGAAAACAAATGCAGCGTGCTCGCGGGTTTGGTTTATGTATGTACGTCAGTGTCCCCCAAAGTGCTAACAAGGCTATTTAGGTCCCAGTTAGCGATAAATCAAGTGTTTCTACCTGTCATTATGCTGTGTTTCACAGACGCAGCACACAGCAATAATTTGAAGAAATAAGGACACCGTGACAATACCATGTCACACTGCAGCTTTCGATGAGCCGGTCTGATGTGTTAAAAGAATGGAGAACTAATTTAGAGAAATAAGAGAATATTTTTCCTTCTAGGACAGTGGGATAACTAAATTCATAGTAGTTTGGTGAATATCACACTCAGGTAGAAGTGCGCAGCCAAGAGCAGATGGAGTAGCAGCAGCCCCCACCTCCGCAGCCCCCAGCAGTCCTCTCCCGACTCTGTTCTCCAAGTGTACTTGGAGATATTGTTTCCCTGAAATATCGGTGGTGTTCACTTCTCACATATGTGAGTTATATAGGCATCTCAGAGGTGCTACATAAACATACCCAAAATATTACCAAGTGTAGTCTAATCGGGAAGTTTCACTAAGTGCACTTTTGGATATATTATATGTACCCTGACAAAATTTGAAC
Source organism: Elanus axillaris (assembly GCA_026212715.1). NCBI lineage: Eukaryota > Metazoa > Chordata > Aves > Accipitriformes > Accipitridae > Elanus > Elanus axillaris. The sequence goes on from JANZLQ010000056.1 coordinate 43,432,162, forward strand.
TATTTTGAATTTAATAGTTCCGATATTCATACTTGCTACTAACAATGAAGTACGCAACCTGTAATGCATTGAATAATAATGGAATAATTGTATTATTATGGAAAACAGATTCCTCTATATAAATGTTGATTAGTTTTTTTCTAAAATGCATTTCATTTGTGTATTTTTACTATCTCTAACAAACCCGTTTGGATGAGGGCTCACTACAGAAACTCCTTTGCAAATAGACTGGTTACTGTCCTAGTACGAACATATTGAATGTATTCGACAGGAGAACACACAAAGCACCTGGCACATTGCCATATTATTTCTCCTACCATCAAAAGAATTGGTAGCAATGTGGTATGGTTAAAATTACAAATAGTATTTTCTGATTGCTAATTTTTTTTACAATACTAATTTACTACACAGGAGCATTTGGGGGGGGTGGGGATAAAAAAATAATCAAGAAAGCCACTAGATGGTGCTCTTACACAGAAAATCCAGACCAGCAGCACCATTCTCACTGTTAAAGGGGAATAGAGGTAACCAGATCCTAACTGCTAAGAAGCAAGGCTGCTTCCCTTTACAGGGGTCACATTCCTGCTATGCATTTGATACCAAAATCCTGCTATTTCCAGTGCTATCTCTTGTAGTCTGGAGTTGACATTTCCACAATAATATATATACATTTCCATACGTACACAAGCACAGAGAAAAGATTAACCATAATACATCATAAAGCCAACTACTAAGATTAAATGTAGAATGAACTTCTGAAGCAGGTGACTAAAACAATTTAGAATCATAGAATCAGAGGATGGTTCTGGTTGGAAGGGACCTTCAAAGATCGTCCAGTCCAACCCCCTGCCATGGGCAGGGACATCTTTATCACGATCAGGTTGCCCAGAGCCCCGTCCAACCTGACCTGGGATGTTTCCAGGGCTGGGGCATCGACCACCGCTCTGGGCA
>JANZLQ010000056.1:43433212-43446229 GCA_026212715.1 Elanus axillaris
CCAGGGATGGGGCATCGACCACCTCTCTGGGCAACCTGGGCCACTGCCTCGCCACCCTCATCGTAGAACATTCCTTCCTTTTATCTACTCTGAATCTACCCTCAATTAAAACTCAGTTTGAGTTTCTCGCTGCTAAGCTGCTCTCATTCTGCATGGACAATTCTGGGGGAAAGAAGACCAAAAGCAGCACACAGAAGGGGTTGTGGTGGGCAGCGAAGAGCAGCAACATGGAAGAAAAAGCTTGTTCAGCCCTTAGCAGCATCAGGACCCTGAGAATTTACTCTGCTTATTCCTTTCTTGAAAGGTCAATTCAGTATCTCCAAACGTAATTTTCTGCAAACAGGTAAAGTTTTTAGGTATACTGTAAAATACAATATTGTGCTCTTGTTCGTTATTTTCTTAATATGTGAAGGATGACCAGTCTGTGACTTTTCCCCACTCAGGGGAGACCTGAGGAGCATAAAAAGTGCCAAAGGATCTCACTACTGAATAGAAGCTTTCGAAGCATTGGGATGCAGCCCTACTGCCTTCACACATGAAATGATCGACTCGACACCACTCCAATTTAAAGGTCACTTCAGCTGCTCAAAGGAAAAAACCCTGCATCTCATTCAAAGTCATATATGAGGTTATCTGAATTTGCAACACACTTTCTCCAGTGTACAGTAACACAGGCATTCCTATTTAATTTCTCTATATAACTGCTACTATACAGAAATAGCCATTTGGCTGTTCTTCACTAGACACTAGAGCTCAACAAGCCTAGTTTCAAATTGCTACGTGTGATGTGCAGTAGTATTTTTGCAATTGTGTCTTAGGATTTCGATATGGAAACAAACGCATTTCAATTCTTATTTTGAAGCTCACATCTTGTCCTTTCATCTCCAGCATCATAAATCACTTCTCTGAAGAATATATTTACAAGTAATTTGTGATTCCATAAATATTCTGCAAAATCCATTCTTAGGCTGGGCATCTACTACAGTTATTTGTCCAAAAAAAGCATTAAAATTTTAAAGGTAGTTGCTTAATGATACAGCATCTCTTCTGTCCACTAGCTTTATGTCACATTTTGACTGCTCTTAATTTTATTACAAAGAAAGCATCCTTTGCTACTGTTGTACCCAAGTACTTTGTCTTTTCAGTTTCTACATTTTTTGGTTTTTTTTCATTACATGTCTTTTGGATCTTTCACTCCATTTAAGGAACACTGCATTCATTAGTCCTGAAAAATATTCTCAAAGAATCATTAATATCTTCAAGACATATGTTATGATAGTCCATTTATTAAGTATGAACTTCATTTTACAGCCTGGAGGACAGTGACCAGTGTCATCAGAGACTTCTTGTTCTCATAAAACATAGTCATCTCCTTCATGCAGGCTTGCACTGTTAAAAAATTTATTAAAAATTGAGCTACTCTGCCTGGAATTTTTCTGTTCAAATCCTTCTCATAACAAAAAATGGTACATATTCAGTACCTCGGGACTATCACAAATATAGAAATACCTCATGTACCAAAAATAATTTTAACCACCTCTTTTAGTTCTCAGCCTGCTCAATTCATTTATAAACGAAATTGTTTTCATACTATCATTCAAGACAATGCGATTTTGAAATTGGAGGATAAAGGGGTGACACAAAGGCACAGCAGTTCAAGATGTAACATGGAAACGTAGCTGGTAAGCAATTTTAGAGACAAATGGATGCGTGCACGCACAGAGAAACAATAAATAAATGGAGTATTAAAATAACATCAAGTATAGGGTGTGACTGTTTGCATTAACATGTATTAAAAAGCAAGGACTATATATACATTTTAACAAATGCAGTATCATCTTATTCTATTGATAGATACAGAAGTTGCCAATTTATTACATACACACACACAACCAGAAAACTCAAGGAGAAAGGCAGCTAAGCAGATTCTTCCATTCTGATTTCTTTTCTCCAGTTTTCTTTCTGAAGCAATACAAAAGACGAGAGATACTTGCTTTTAGTATCAATGGAAAACAGGTTTTTTGGTCCTTTTTTCCCTTAGATATCTCTTCTCCCCCTTTTCTAGATAACAGTCTTTATTAATTTAGTTTATCCGTGGCTCATAATTTATTGTAGTCAATCCTAGCCTTGCTCCAAACACAGAAATACTCCTTTTCATGGATCTATTCTGCATGCATAGTAAACGTTTTTGTATTTACAAAACTGTTACACCTACCCTCGCAGTACTGCACAAGAACAATTACCTCATTTTTTCATATCAAAAATCTAAAGCAGAATATTTAGAATTGTTTAGAGTGTTAAGTATTTAGGGTGCCCTGTTTGAAACCCCTAGAATTTGAATTTCCGCAGTGGTTAGCACTTCTAAAGTTTTGTCAGCACATCACACCAACACAGCTACATTCCTAAAAACTAAGAAATCACAATCTCAATCCATGTTCTGAAAGGAGGTACTCTCCTACTCATCAGAGACCCGCCCAATAAATACTATTTTTCCCTGTCACTGCCCCCTCTCCATTCCATCATGTGAATGTGTCCCTCCTCATCTGCCTGCAGCCCTCGCTGTGGCAGATAGCCACTCTGCATCTATTTATCCCAACACTTTATACCCACATGTAAATATATTTTTATATCCACATCCCACATATACTTTTACCTCTTTCCAGTCACCAACCCCACATTGGCGTGTAGACACCATGTATCTTCACCTCAGTTTCCATCTAGCTCAAATTTCCTGGTCCTTCTCATTTCATTTCTTTGCACTTAGTAACTTTACTATCTTTTTATCTACCTCCCCACTGCACTCCAGTTTGATGGGTAGGTCCTGTCCCCGGTACACACCATGATGCTATGGGAGGAGCATGGAGGGTACAGGATGAATCAATCCCACAATAGTCAACATGTGACAACACAGCAGTCCCTTGATAATCAGAACAGCTGAGACCTTACCAGACCAAAACCACCATTTCCTGAGGCAAGACAGATTATTTTTAGAATTCAAATAAGTTCTTAACAAACTTCTCTATGTAACTTGAATAAATTTGGACAAATGTCATGAGGGGACGTAAAAGGTACATCCCTAGTTGCAGTAAGAACCCAGAAATATTTAACGAGCATAAAATACATACCAAATTTTACTAATAAATTACTTTAATAATAAAACCAGGAATATCTGGATTTAAATGATCTAAAATTAAAGCAGGAACATTTAAGTTAAAGGACAAAAAATGAGGCATTAAACACGTCCTTTTGTAATCAATCAACTTCAAACAGTACTTAAAAGCAGCAAATCTAGTAAGAAACAGATTTGCGAACTCTCCTCATTTCAACATAAATTATTATCTGAGAAGCAATAAATGACTGCTCTTTCCAAAACTTTGCTGCTAATAACTCACAGGTGACTTTATACCCAAATTCACCACTGTACAGAGAATGACAATTAACATGACACCTATTTAAACACAATAGCTGAAGTGCTTAAAATAGGTAGAATAATTATTTGTATTACATGTGATGATATTTTGATTGAGAAAGTATTCAGATGATTTACACAGCAGTGATTTGAAACCTTAAGCCACAGAACACTGATTCTGAAATTTGAAATAATGCAGGCTAAGTAGTGCTAAATAATACGGAAAAAAACTGTAAACTTATTTTTAATATAGAAGAATTACTTTGTCATATAATACAAGATTTAGTATGCACTTTATACCAAATAAAAATTGAGCTCAATCAATATGGCTGATACTGTAAAATTCTTTTCACTAGAAAATATAAACTTTCTTTCTCTTGCTGAAGTGAAAATCAAACTTTTTTTCCACCATCTTTTCACCCATAACTTAGTTTCACTAGTCCGGTAATTTTTCTTACTTTCTTGCTTGTAAAACATAAGGGTAAATTCACAATCATCCCACCATAACAGCTATAAATTTTGGCTTTCCCTGGAGTTTAGGGAATGTTGTCTCTGTTGCAAAATTAGGTGTGAATAAATCTCATTCAACAGCTAAGCAGTGAGGCAAAACAGGAAATATGGTTAGAAAGCAGATAAAACTACAGTTTCAATCTTTTTTCCTCAGTATGTCAGAGGATAAAGTTATCACTTCGTTTCTTAGAACTAGAAGAGAAAATTTTCAAAAAAGACAAGGCTGTTTTTCCACATGGAATTGTGAACAGAACATGATACTATGGATATACATCTCACATATGCATTCATGATGCCTGCAACATCACGTAAAGTGGAAAAGACTTTACCTGAGGAGAAAACGATGAACAAATATCCTCACAAAGAGGCAGGGGACAATCTCAGATGTCTTGCATAGTCTTCACTAAATTTCCTTTCACTAAGCACAACACCTCTCTTTGCATTGAACTGCAGCCTTTTCCAGAGAGCAGCAGCATCATCAGTTTGGGACTGAGAAGTCACATGTTTTCTGTTTGTCAAACCTCTGCTGTCCATAACATGCTGTCCATAAAGGCCCCCACAAAAGCCAGGGTACAATCAGACCAAACAGGGATATTAATCTCAGGATCTTACCAATAAGGGACCTGTGAGCTGAGAAGGCCCTGAAAACCATGCAGAACTCCTTAAACCTTAACCCACAATAGTTTTACAGGAAAAACTATAGATCTAGAAATATAGAAACTAAAAAAAAAAAAAAAATCAGTATAGTTGATGCAGGCAGTACTGTTACATTTAGTTGAAAAGCCTGATGGAACTGGAGTCAACCTTTGGATCCTGCAGTAGTTCTGAATGGTTTTACCCCCTTTGCTTGTCTCTCCTTACACCTATCCACACATTTTCTGCTGTCATGTTTCCACTTTAACTCCGTTTCCCTTTTGCTATTATTTGTATACTCATTCTCTGCCTTTTTTTCAATACCCTACTCAACCTTGGAGCTTCCCTTGATCCTATGATACTTACCCTTCCGACTACCATCTCCAAAGCAGACCCGATGACAGTAAGCCATAGATGCAGAAGATGAGCCCAGTCCAACACAACAGGAGATGGACCACCTGCACTACACCTTCACTTTCAGCCCTAAATACAGCAGGACTGAGTAGGTCCTGATTGTGTGACAGATGCAAGCATTGTAAACTTGTCTATTAATCAAAGTGAAAAGGACATACTAATTCCCTAATAATAATTTTAACAAACCCTTACCTAAAGTCAGAATGAAAGAGGAAAATATTTCAGATACTGTCTGCAATTAAGTTGGGTTTTTTCACTTTCTAAAGTACAGTCCTCAAGTGCGAGATAGGGAAAAATCATAAGACAGGACTGGCAATGAAATTAACAGTTAAACAATTAGCTGATAAGGAAGTTGCTTAAGCAAAACTGTAGCTGTTGCTGGAATAGAGGCTGTAGCACTTAGCCTGCAGCTGAAGTGACTGGTATCAACTGTGTCTGAAGATGCTTTTTCCATATCTTTGATTAATGCAATTCGTGACTCAAGCTGAATGTTAACATTTCCAGAATGCTCAGCTCCATCACCATCTTTATTTTATTGTCCCGACTTCCCAACTTGTCAGACAAACGATTTTACCATCCACAGATCTTGGTCACAGAGCTAAACTGCCAGATTAATCAGACTTTGCATTATTTAGAACTATGTAGCTAGACTTTTCAAGGACACTAGGGCAAAAGACTTCTTTCTCTCTATCACAGCCACTGCATATGAGCGCAAATACCACTTTATAATTCAAGTTCATTATCACCAAACAACTATTCCTCATTAAAAATAACACAGACCAATGTCTGCACTTTGGCCTCTGCAGTTTGAGGAAATGCCCCTGAATGGAAAGGGAAATTTGAGTCCTGTTCAAGAAACACTTCCTTAAAAGCACCATAGATTGCATGGAGAAACACTTCATTCTCCATATACTTCTGATACTTACATCAAATTCATTTAAAGCAGCAGCAAGTTCTCCTATGCCAGTGTGCCCCTTGTTCTCATCAGTGGGAGAGGTGGCCTGGGCAGCATTGGAGATACCAGCAATTGCTTCCTGTACTTGCTTGAAGACATAGTCTCTGTTGGCCCTAGTAGCTGCAACGTCAGGGTGACGCAGAAACGCTTGGGATGCAGTATACAACATAGTGGCATTCTTCTTCAGAGCACCTCGAGCTGCAGCCATTTCATCCCTGCAGTGAGGATCTTTCAGTTCCTATACAAAAACATGCAATTTTTATAGTTGTAAATGAAAGTTTTTGTGTTAGAATGTATTGCCTATATGCTTAAGTGTCTCTGCATAAATACCATCCAGTAATTTTGCAGAGATGGAATCAATGACAGAATCTACCATAAACCACAGAAAGAAATCTCCCTCCTGCCCATGAAAGTCCATACGTTCTGTGTAGCTACAGATGTTACATTCTGCTCACAATACCTTCTTATCAAAGAGTCTATTGCTTCCCTTTCCTTCGTATTTTCTTCTATTCCTCATACAATTTAGTTTTTGTTTTAATGACATACGCTTTCTTTTGTTTCCCCTGACAACAAGCACCAGATACCGTACAATATGTTACCACAATAAGATGACACAGTATTACTGTTATTTAGAACAGGAATTTATTTAATTATAGGATATATCAAACTGTCCATGAAAGACTTTCAAACATTAGGCAAGGTAGTCCTACCAATATTGATAAGGAATAACAAAACATTATTACTTCCATTTTAAAACTATGAACAAATAAGTCTGGAGAGCTGAATAGTTTACTTGTGTTCACACATAGAATTATGGACAAAAATTGAAAAATAATACAGATATTCTGGATTTAAAGGATCTACCCATTGCCTTCGTTCAACCACATGTGACTGACAGGTAACAGTTTTCAGAGAGAATTAAGTTCCTAAAAACTTTATCAGGCTACAAAATAGAAGAGATGAAAGGAAAATACACGAACACCTAAGTAGTAAGTTCTAATGCTATCAAGATTTTCCAGTTATATGGGAAATCTTACTGGCATTGTAAAAATGCACATTAAGAAGAATATTTTTAAAAGTTTATAACTAAGATTTTCGGTTATCTTTTCATACCTTCAGTAAGAACTTAAGAGACATATACCTTCATTAGCTTTCACTTTTTTCTTTTTCCCATACTTGCAGCTGTATTTCCACAAGGGAAGTGTCTGAACATACAGAATAGTACTGTTCATATAGTGACTAGTTTTTACATTTTTAATTTAGTTTAATTTCAGTATAACTCTGGAAATGTTATATATCATAAAAAAATACAGTAGTGATACAGAAGTAAATTGTCATTATTGTAATGCAGAAAATAAAGTAAATAGACAGATGACTATGGAAAGCCAGCTTTCTAAATCCGGTGTGTTATGCAAGACAAAGACAATGCCCCTGAATGATTGGCAGTATTCAAAAACAGTCAGAGTAGGAGAGTCCTTATACAATTCCACAGTGACAGCACTTCCTGGACTCTTAAAAAGAACAGTGTTCAGGAGAAAGTTATCTTCATTGCAAAGTTGTATAATCGCAGGCATTGAATAAATGTTATCGTGACTTTCTGGTCTTTTTTCTATCTGCCTTAGGAATGAATGAATTGAGTACTTTTTTTTTTTTTCCCCCAAGTATCTGAAAATTAATGATGGTTTTAAACACAAAGTAGATTTCTCTTTTTCCTGAATTTGAATTACACTAGACTACCGAAGAGCTTGTGTTTTACCAGCTGTCAGAGTGACCTCGAATCGGATAGGTTAGAATTAAATGGGAGTAATCGTCAAATGAAAACTAGCCTTAACCTCCTGAATCACTTGCCTTTTGATTCTTCATTCTGCTATTAATTGAAGCCACTTGGAATATATTCTTAAAGAAATTGCATTTTTTTAAAAACTTCATCACATTCAAAAAAATCAGTGTGATTAAATTATAGGTCATGACACAGCAATTACTTATTGTACATTTTAAACCAGACTTGGACATAAAATACAAGATATTCAGAACCAGGACTAACTTTCTCAACCACTGTTTTAAAATGTACTCACCTGTTGTCGTCTAGCAGCTACATAGTTCAGTTTTACCATCTCTTTTCCAAATTCTTTGAAGCGGTTTGCTAAATCCTGCTCATTTGTTGCATTTTTCACTGCTTCTAGTGCTTCTTCTACCTAGAACATAATGAATCAACTGTGTTAGCATTTTAATCCGGGTGCACTCCTTGACAAAGTCTATAACTATTCTACCCAATACCCTTTATTATATGGCCCATTTTAGCTTTTACGTCCATCACTGTACAGTGGCTTTATGATAGTCCCACTAACTTTAATTAGGTTTCTTAATAGAGAAGCTGTCTGATTGTCAGTCTGCATTAATTTCCATTTACTGTACTTTGGTGTCATGTAAAACCAAGGCAAAAGGCATAACTATATTAATTTCCCCACTCACACTTATCAGATGAAATGTTTAATATCTGTGGGTTTTAAAACAAAATAGATGAATATGTTCCTAATGCGTGGTACAGGCTTTATGGAAAAACAAAGGGACGTTATTAATTCTGGACAAGAAACGATGTTTAAAAAGAAAACTCAAGCTTGCCATTGAGATTTAAATTTACCCTGTTATATTGAAAACATGTATCTTTGTGAAATAAATGAAACAATAGCTTGAACCCAGAATATATTTATTATTTCTTTTTTTCCAGCTCTCAGCTTTCTTTTTCAGTTACTTTAAAATTGTGAAAAGAATCTACCAAAGCAAACATACCTGCAGTTACTCAGTCATCCTGTAGCTAACAGGCAAAGATATAAAACTCCAATTATACTAACAAGTTAATCTACCAAATCTATGGTGAAACTTTGCCTTATGTACAGCAAGAACAAATATCTGAAGGGATAAAATACTCTTTTCCTATGATAAGGAAATTTTCCTGTGACTAGATGAAAATTCAAAGTTGAATTTCTCTCCCTCACAAGATAAAACCATAATGCTGAGTAAAAAGATTGAGAATGGAAAAGCTTCTATTCATCCTTCCCTCTAAAACCTATTACTTCAATTCACAAGAATGTGCATAAGCTTTCAACAACAGACGAATTTTGCCCTCGAAGAGAAACGGCCAGTTCTGGTGGGGACATGCTCCTGTGCAAGAGCAGAGGTTTGTAGCTTACTCTCCAAATGCTGCTGGGAATCTATAAATTTAGTCAAAGCTGGCGTCTAATGAATTTAGAAAGGCAAAATCACCTGCAGGGCCTGCCTTTTTATCATTTGTGTTGCTCTAACTGTGTTTTCTTACCAGTGAGAGAGGGTATTTTTACTTTGAGCTTCTACCTACTTACTGCGGATTTACAAATGACAGGGCAGTCGAGTAGCAAAGCTGTACATTTCTATTGGAAAATGTATAATTCAAGCACATAAATCCATAGCTGTTGTGCGGGAAATTTTATACTAAGTCTGAGAGTTGCATGCTACACCTTATTCAGAATGCAATTCCCTCTTCTTTTACTCTTAAAAACAACTGCAGTTTCTAAAGCTGATTTATCTGACTGCCTTAGCCATCATCACAAATTACAAAAGCATCATTGTTTTACTAAATATGTTCTTGCAGTAATCCTTGCAAGATATGAACATCTTCCTTTCATATCAAGAAGCATTTATATTAAACTACCCGAAAATTTCATCTTTAATATGTTTGTAATGCTGAGCACAGGCATGACAAACTGATACACTTTTTTCTTCAGTCCTGCCAGCTCCCTATCAAATGAAAATGCTAGAGAATTTGTTACAGATTCCATTCTGATAATCAGAGTGCAAAAGATGCTGATCATACTCTTATCATTTCATTCTGGGCTGAAGCCCATGAAATTCCAAAATTAAGAAACTGGTTATGAGAAGTATTAGAAAGGACATGAGTACAAACCCCCTTTTTTGAAAATTTGTTTTACAAATTCATGTTGGAGCAAGTTCTCTATCCTCAAAAAAAAAAAAAAAGACTTCACTCAACTGTACAGATGTGTTCCTCTGATTAACTACCATGTAATTAATTACAATAGGCTCATAATTCTGCAGGTGCATGATCACATACTATATTAATATATGCCATTTTATGAGCATTACACAAGCTTCACCGCAATAGACACTATTACTAATTTTAGTAATGCAAAAGATATTCTGGAAGAAATGACCAATTGTCCTTCCAGAAAGCTTCTGCATATATTCTCTCTAAAACATTAATTAAAATGCACTATTTCCCATGAAGTCTGAAGTGTAACTCACTCCTTTGACATGCTTTCAGTGAAAACTACAGTACATTTCAGTATAAATCAGGCTTCATAATTCTGACATGCAGAATTATTTCAGTTTATTAATTTTATGGTTAACTTACACTAGTCTTTGAATGTTACCTTTGAGTCAGTACAAGAGCTGTCCCTTCATAAATTTTTTTGAAATATAAACTTTTTTATCCTAGTAATTTATTTTTTGTTCATCTAAAATTAATTTACATTATAAAATGGTAAGATAAAAATATACTGTCAATCCTCAGAAACAAATTACCCTTTTTAACCTGAACCCCCCACACACAGAATTTAAGGTTCATAAGTAGAATTTTCCTAAAAACAATCAGAGATGTCTGGCTTCTTGGAAACAGGATTCTTAGTAACATCTGATAAATGCAGAGATTACAAACAACATTACCATACACTGCCCTTGCAAATCTAGGGTGCGAACTGTGTAAGTAAATACACCCACTTACAAAACAGGATTGGACTTTTTGTGTTTTACATAACATAGTACAGTGCTGTAACAGAAGGAAGAAATCTCAGATGCGAGAACATTATTTCTCATTGCCTATGAAAGAGCTAGAATCCAAATTTTGATCATAATGTTTAGGGAAAAAAGTTATTTACAATACTGAAGTTTGAGCCTCACTACCAAAAGACTATTTGAACTACAGTTGCATGGAGTATTATAGTGGGGAAAAATTAAAAGCATATTCGAGAGAGACAATGCTTACACTGCACATGATCAGAGCCACATGCTGACAATTACGAGAGTGGCATTCTCTTCATTAGAGCAGAGCTCACTAGAATCTGTGCAGAAAAATCTGCCTTTTTCATTATGAAAACTCTTTTCAAACTATCTCGGTTATCTGCATAGTTTGCAAGTTAAAGGGTAGTCATTGTTTTTCCAGAACATAATATTGCCATAAAGTTACACTGTTAAAAAGACAAATAAAACAAAAAAAACCACCCACACCCAAAAACCACTTTTTGGACAGTTATTAAAAAGAAGTGACTCTCTGTTTCCTCTGATAAATTCAGAGAGGCACTCTGCAGGCTTTAAAAATTCTGTATATGATTTTCTGCAAATTTTGTTTTGTTTCAGAGTTTTTGATTATTTGTTTATGCAATAAAATTGAAATAGTCCAATAAGCAGCACACAAAAAAAACAACCGAAAAAAAAAAAACAGAATTATATTTCCCGGTTTCAACTGCAAAGTCTTTTAATACTCCTATATAAAAATGTGAATGGTGGCAGCCAAAAGTGAATACAAATCCATACCAAACTATCTGGCAATCTTTAATTCCTCTTTATTCTATTTTTCCTCTTTTATGACTGATTAGACACTTGTACTATTGTTTCACTCCAAATTAAAGATTCAATCTTTTGATACAGCCAGAAGCCGTGCAGATGAAAAAAAAAAAAAAAGTGGAACTGCAGTACGCAAACTCTGCCACAAGATGGTGATACTCTACAAGTACTGAGATAGTAAACCGCCAGGGTAAGATGCGAAGTAAATGCATCTGTTCAGTTCAGAGAGCTGCTTCACAGAAGTATTAGTCCGGTCATTGAAGATATCTTACAACTTCTGCTTTAAGTCTCCAAAAATTCATTTCTGCAAAATCAGAAAATGAATGAGACTCATGTAGAAATGTTATCTCCTACCTCTTTATCAACACTTTAAGAAAAAAAAAGGTGAAATGGAGTAAGAAATGTTAACAGTGACATCCATGACTGATTTGTTCCTTATTTTGTAAAACCAATATAGAACGTTAAAAGCACATACAATTTTCAGATGCGATAGAAGCCTCATGACGTCAGCCATATCAGCCAGGATGAGTAAGCGAGTGACAGCAGAAAGCAAGGCACGAGCAGCCCGCACCATGGTGCCCCGTTTCACTGAGGAGCACGGGTCATCGGCAAACTCCGAAGAGGCAATTCTCATTGTTTCTCCTAGAATTGAAAAAAAGAAAATGGTAACTAAAGATTTACACTTTTGGGTTTTTTCCAGAAAGTATCAACGACTCACTAAAACTAACTGCTGTTAGGAAAAATTCAATGGCTTAGTTGCTGAATACTTGAATTGCTCAGGAGAATTTTTTGTTTTAAACATGTGCAGCAATTGCCTCAATACTCTTTGCCTTTTTTTCTTTATTACCAAACTGTTCCTCTTCTAGAGCAGTCACCTGTAACAACTATAAAGGAAAGTGAAACACCAAGACCGACTGCTGAGTGCCACCAGCACAAGAAAAACAGCAGTGTGTGTTATAGAAATACAGAACTCACCTGCACTGGTAGGGAGGACGGGACAGGGCACCCCAACAGTACCAACCCAATTGCAGCTCTTCACAATTCTGCCTTCAAACTACGTCCTTCGCCTTCACTCCTGCTCCCCAGGCCTTGCCTTCTTACTCAGATACTTACTCTGCTCTCTTCCACCTGGAAGAGCTATCACTCCTAATAAAAGTATTTTATTTTTTTTCCCAATCATAGAACCATTTGAGTTGGAAAAGACCTTTAAGATCATCAAGTCCAACCATTAACCTAACACTGCCAAGGCCACCACTAAACCCTGTCCCAAAGCACCACGTCTACCCGTCTTTTAAATACCCCCGGGGATGGTGACTCCACCACTTCCCTGGGCAGCCTCTGCCAATGCTGAATAACCCTTTCCGTGAATAAATTCATACTAATATCCAACCTAAACCTCCTGTGCGGCAACTTGAGGCCATTTCCCCTCATCCTATCACCAGCCACCAGACAGAAGAGACCGACCCCACCTCACCACAGCCCC
>JANZLQ010000056.1:43461965-43475973 GCA_026212715.1 Elanus axillaris
CTCCTCCTCCTTCTGCACTGACCTGGGGCTCTGCAGGGCTCTTCCTCTCACATCTTCTCACTCCTCTCTCTGGCTGCTGTTTCTATGCCCACTGCAACTACTTTTTGCCTTCTTAAATCCGCTCTCCCAGAGGCACTGCCACCATCACTGATGGGCTCGTCCTTGGCCGTCAGCAGGTCTGTCTTGGAGCCGGCTGGTATCGGCTCTGTCGGACATGGCGGAAGCTTCTAGCAGCTTCTCACAGAAGCCATCCCTGTAGCTCCCCCCGCTACCAAAACCTTGCCATGCAAACCAAAGGCACTCAACTTCAGCTATGTGGGATCTCTCCCTTCAGTGGTTTGCTCACTACTTTGATGTAATTTCTGAATTGTCTCTGTATACATGTGCATCCACTGATGAAGAAATAAATGCAAACAGCCGTAGTATAACCAAGAAGAAGAGCAGGACTTAGTCCCAAGAACACAGTTAAGACCAAATTCCTGCTTTAATTTTAACTGGTATAGAGCAATATAGCATTGCACTGATGAAATGCAGCAAGCGTTTCTCCTACAAGAAAGCAGTTTATAAACTGTAGGGAAACTGTTCTCTCATGTCCATTCAGGCAGGCCATGAAATGGATATCTTGTTGTAAACCACATAGCTAACATGACTACTGAGTCTAGGTAGTATAGCCGGAATTGATTAATTTGATTTACTGATTTTCTGAGTTACAGGTCTAAATGCATTTTACATTGCAGTGCTATACATTTATTTTATTCCTTTCACAGAAAGTAAATGTAAAATGTCCAACTACAAGAACTGCTTCTGTATAGGTTGGAGACCAGTGACCCATCTCAGTGCTCTTTTACATCCCTTAGCAGAATCAAGTTACTTTTCTATTAAATTGACAATAGGTAAAGGCTTTCTTACACCATTCTTCTCTACCTGGTCTATTCATACTGAAAAAACAGTGAACAAAATATAGAGGCACACCAAAAACTGTAGCAATATCACTGAAATGTCAGACCACAGAACCTTTAACCAACAATAACTGTTATGCTCCAAAGCATGCAAAATGTCCAAAAGATTTTCTTGTTTTGATATACCAACAAAGGAGGAAGAAATTCAGGGTGCTTGTGTATTAATCCTTTCTGGTCAATCTGCAATCAAGGCCATTGCTATTAAAACCCATAATGAATTATGAACAATGTATACTGAAATACTCAAGGGGCAAGAGGGCAGTTGGTGTCCTATGGAAACAAGATTTACAAGACTGTGATGTGTTTGATTTGATCCCATAAAGCAATTTTGACAACATACCCCTGCCAGTGCTATAATTCATAGATATTAATAGCAAGTAGTTACTAAAGCAATCCATCTATCTAATAACAGTCCACTCTTTTGGCAAACTATTCAGTGACCCTAGAACAGGGATGCATGCTTGACTAGGCTGTGATAATTAAACATTAGTTATATTATCAGGAAGCTATATTTTGAACAGCTGTTGAAGAAAAAAAAGCGATCGTGGTAGGAACTCAAAAAAGTTCATGTTAGTAACAGAAGCTTTGAAGATATTAACACAGTGTGATATCAGACACCCCAGGGTATAAACAAACCACAAATTATAATTACTGATCCCTAAAGAAACATAACATGTGAGTTAGATAGAACCAATTCTAGTCAGCTGATCAATGTGGATGAAGCTGAACTTGGCAAGAGACACAAAGAATAATAAGAAGGGCTTCTATAGGTGTGTCAGCCAGAAAAGGAAGGTCAAAGAAACTGTACCCTCCCAATGAGCAAGACTGGACAACTGGTAACAATGGACGAGGAGAAGGCTGAGGTACTCCACAACTTTTTTGCTTCACTCTTTGTTGGCAACCTCTCTTCCCACACCTCTCAAATGGATGAACTGCAAGGCAGGGACTGGGGGAGCAAAGTCCGTCCCACTGTAAGAAAGGACCAGGTTTGTGACCACCTGAGGAACCTGAACATATGTAAGTCTGTGGACCTGATGAGATGCATCCCAGAGTCCTCAAGGAATCGGCTGATGTAATTGCCACGCCATTCTCCGTGATATTTGAAAAGTCATGGCAGTCAGGTGAAGTCCCTGGTGACTGGAGAAAGAGAGACATTGCACCTATTCTTAAAAAGGGTAGAAAGGAGGAACCTGGGAATTACCAACCTGTCAGCCTCACCTCACTGCCTGGGAAGATCATGGAACAGATCCTCCCAGAAGCTATGCCAAGGTACATGGAGGACAGGGAGGTGATTCGAGACAGTCAACATGGCTTCAACAAGGACAAGTCCTGCCTGATCAACCTAGTAGCTTTCTATGATGGAGTGATTACATCAGTGGAAAAAGGGAAGAGCTAGAGATACGATCTATCAGGAATTCTGTAAGGCCTTTGACACAGTCCCCTACAACATCCTTCTCTCTAAATTGGAGAGAGATGGATTTGATGAGTGGACTGTTTGGTGGATGAGGAATTGGGTGGATGGTTGCATCCAGCGGGTAGTGGTCAATGGCTCAGTGTCCAGATGGAGATCAGTGATGAGTGGTGCCCCTTAGGGGTCTGTACTGGGACTGGTACTGTTTAAAATCTTCATCAATGACACGGACAGCGGGATTGAGTGAACCCTCAGCGAGTTTGCAGACAACACCAAGCTGAGCGGTGAGGCTGACACACCTGAGGGAAGGGATGCCATCCAGAGGGACCTGGACAAGCTCGAGAAGTGGGCCCATGTGAACCTCAAGAGGTTCATCAAGGCCAAGTGCAAGGTCCTGTACATGGGTCTGGGCAAACCCCAGTGTCAATGCAGGCTGGGGGATGAAGGGCTGCAGAGCAGCCCTGCTGAGAAGGACTTCGGGGTACTAGTGGATGAAAAGCTGGACATGACCCAGCAATGTGCGCTCACAGGCCAGAAGGCCAGCCCTTATCCTGGGCAGCGTCCCAAGCAGGGTGACCAGCAGGTCGAGGGAGGGGATGCTGCCCCTCTGCCCCGCTCTGGTCAGACCCCCCTGCAGTCCTGCGTCCTGCTCTGGGGTCCTCAGCACAGGAAGGACACGGACCTGTTGGAGCGGGTCCAGAGGAGGGACATGAAAATGGTCTGAGGGTTGGAGCACCTCCCTTATGAGGACAGGCTGAGGGAGCTGGGGTTGTTCAGTTTGGAGAAGAGAAGGCTCTGGGGAGACCTTATAGCACCTTCCAGCACCTAAAGGGGGCTTATAAGAAAGATGGGGACAGACTTCTTAGTAGGACCTGTTGCGACAGAACAAGGCAGAATGGTTTTAAACTAAAAGAGGGCAGATTCAGACTAGATATAAAGAAGGAATGTTCTACGATGAGGGTGGTGAGGCAGTGGCCCAGGTTGCCCAGAGAGGTGGTCGATGCCCCATCCCTGGAAACATCCCAGGTCAGGCTGGACGGGGCTCTGGGCAACCTGATCCAGTTGAAGATGTCTCTGCTCATTGCAGGGGGCTGGACCAGATGGCCTTTAAAGGTCCTTTCCAACCCAAACTATTCTATGATCCTTTGCATAGAATTAAAAATGGGCTAAAATAACTTTGTAAGTAATGTATGATCCTTACATTCAACCAGATGAGGTTGTGTGCAGGGACACAGCACTGGCAGGATACCTAGATGATCATGTCCAGTTACTTGCTTCCACCTGCAATCACAGTATACTGTCTTCCAGTATTCATCATAAACAGATTTATACTGCAACTCCCTCACCACGTTCTGCCTCTGTTACTGCTATGTCTGGGTTATTCCAGAACCTCATTCCTCTGACTTTGAAACTTTCTTTTAATTTTAATTTCCAAGCATATAATATTCATGAGTAATTTATACCTATTTCTTTTTTATTATTATTTTTTCCCAATTTTATACTATAAATTCAATAAAATTTCTGCTGCGCCCAGGTATGTATAAAGGACAGTCCTAAAGCTCAACAGTGATTTTTTTCTATTAGCTACACAGACTCAGAACAAATAGAAAGACGTTTTTTTCTGCACAGAAAGCATTCTCAGATGTAGAAATTACAGGGAAGGAGCACAATACAAGACAAATGAGAGGAGAAAATGGAAACTGCTTCAGCTAGTGGAAATATATTAAGATTAACTGAAGAGTAACTTAATGCAGGCACATATTTCTGGACAATAATGTCTAGCAAGTTAGCCATAAAATAACAGCATGACCAAAATAATAAAATAAAGAATGATTTAAAACCATAAGGTCCAGAAGAAACAGGTGGAAGGAAGATAGGTTTGATACATTTTTGTGAGGAAAAACAACATATGTTTCATCAAATACTGTAGAAATCACGTAATAATATAAACAGAGGTTGTAAACTAAAACAAACAAAAGAAAAGCCAAGCACAGCTCTGAAAGTCACATTTGGAACAATTATGGATGAATGAGATTTGCAAACATCACAAATCAAAATCAGTGGAGAGTCTAGGCTTTTATTTTTAGTAGTTATAGAAATAATTCTAAATTCCATAGGCACTACAGAAGTCTCCTTTTCCAGTATTCATAGATAAACAGCAGCCAGAATATCTTGTAGACCTCAAGTTTAAAAATTAATTACCTCTGATAAAGGGACTAAAACTGAGAGAGAATGAAGTAGCTGGGGATCAGAATACTATAATTTGACACTTCTCAGTGAAAGCAGCACATGTTATTTGATTATAATTTTATATTCCCTCACTCTATAAAGTATTACTCGGAATATTGGCCTTTGTAATATGTGAAAAATGTACTCCAGACAAAGACATGTTCAAAATGGTAAATGGAAAGACAACAAATTAAAGTCATTTATATACTGACTAAGCACCTTTTAGGATTCGGATATTAGGAAATGTATTTCAAATTTTCATGCTGTCATTTTTATTACTTACTCATCGACTATCACTTTCTAAAACCATATCCAAAACTAAAGCGTAATCTGTATGGGAGAATGAAGCTTCTTCACAACTGCTTTTAAAGCTGGATGACTGCCATGGAAAAGACAGTCAGAATTAAGGAACACAGAAGGAAATGTGCTTTAGGCAAGGAGGAGGACCAAGGAGGGTACAAGGAAGGCTCCCAGATAAAGTTTATTGCTCCAAGGACTGCTTATATCTTTCTCATTCAATGTCACTGGGTAAGTAGCAGAATAATCCTGGTAACATGGATCAGAACCCAAGGTTCCCACTTTTTAGGTGAATTATAGCAGTATTTGCAATTACATTCTGAACAAAGAAAACCTTGCTTTTTTAAATTGAAGATCTATTTTACCACCTCATTTACAACACTTCACCAACAGAATGAATTTTTTTTGTATAAGTTTGTTAGTAACTTTTTTCTGTGCAATCATTACAAAATCACTCTTCAAGTTTTCCAGTTATGGCTTTTGAAAGACTGAAAATTCATCATTCTGCACAGCGAGGTGGGAAGGACTGGAAAGACAGAGGCAACAGGATGGGAGAACAGTGGTGGTGCAGAAGGAAACCTGTCCTTCCCTTTGGGGGAAGGTTGCCTTTGTAACACATCCCATATTGCCCACCAGCTCGTCATTCAAAGCAATGCGACTGAAGCATAAAGTAATGACCAAATCTGAAGCCCATCTCCTTGACTTTCTGCCTTCAGCGGGCTACTTCCTAATTTACATATCCAAGGCAAAGTCTCTGCACGGCTCCAGATCTCACCTGGTTTGCCCCGTCCATCGCTACATTAGACAGCTGGTGAAACACTTACTACCTTTGCTCTGTTAAAAAATTCCATCAAAGGTGATAGAAGTTTTTGAGGGCACCTACACAGAGTCGTCTGAGGTCACTCTATTGCCAAGCTGGAAGGAACCTCCTTCCAAATACTTTTGATCTGACAGACTAAAATAACTGAATTTCCAGTTCAAAGGGTGAATCAAACAACTTTTCTTTTTCTTTTTTGTTGTTAATGTTGGATTGAACAAAAAGAAATTCAGTTCAGAATTCCTGCCCAATGAATCAATAGTGATTGCAAGCACTGAGCTGCGATCCAGATGATGTTTCACTAGCACATAAATTAGAACAGCTTCAAAAGGAGAGACTGAGATGCTCATCCTGTGGTGCTCTACAGCTTCACAGTAAGAGCGCTCTTCTGAGGGGTCAGAAACTTCAATTCAAATCTTTATATTGAATTACACACAGAGAAGACTTAAATACAGATTTCATGCATGCCAGAAAATCTTCTTGCAGAACGTTGTTCGTGGTTATCTCAAAACTTAATTGAAAAGGCCGTACATTTAATACTGCTGGGGATTACTGACTGTGGACTAAGCCTACCCAATTTTGGAATTACTGCTGGAAGACACAACAGGGCAAGATAACTGCCTATGGTGCCTTTTCCAATTTGTAAGACTCTATTTTTTTAATTATTTTTTTTTAAATCCCAGTGAAACTGTTTTCCAAGTTTGAACTGGTAAAGAAATTTAATGCATACTAATACTACACTGTGATGGGTGGTGGAGTAAAATATTTACTGAAAAATATGCCCTAGTTACAATCCCTTGATAGATTTTTTTTTTTTAAACTGCAGTGTATTTCTGCAATCCTTTCTCAAATAAAACCTTTCCTAACAGAAATATTGCTTCTAAAAGAACAAGTAGTAATTTTAGGACCTGATTTTAGAATTCAAGTCAAATATTTCTGGAAGGAGCACTATTTCTATAACTTTCAATTTGTGAGTATAATTTAATTTTTGACAACTGTCAAAAGTCGACATTCTAAAGCAATTTCATTCTTCCCTGCTATAGAATCACGACAGTAATAAAATCTTTAAGAAAGACAATATATATAAATATGGTTTGAAAAAGGAAAAATCACCTAATGTATTCATTTATTTTATTTTCAAACATATATCACTGCTTTTGTAAAATCTGTGTCAAACTGTCATATTTGGGCAATATATCAAATGCCAACTACCCTTTATAACAAACAAAGCTGGGAGACATAAGTCACTTTTATAAAAGTTTAAACTAACACAAGCTTAAAAAAAATATTGAAAAGTGAAATGAATACTAGAAAAGTTCCAGCCAGGGCTGTAACAGGAATAAATCTTTTGAAGACGGTGCAGAGAATAAGCCTCTGTCAGCTGGCTTTACCAAGAACCAGGATCCTCACCAGTTCAAGACCTCCTCAACTGCCTGAATCATTAAGGATGTGTACAGAAAATCACCTGAATCATTAAGGACGTGTACAGAAAATCACCTGTATGCATTTCCTTTTTTTCTATTTTTAGCTTCCTGATCAAGGATACAGGATTCATTATGGGATGCAGGGGAAGAACATTTTAGGATTGCCCAAGACTTGCAACGTGGTGTTTAGAGGAGGAACCAAAGGTGAGTAAAAGGAAGGACTGAGATGATGTGGGGAGGAACAAGTGTGGGAAAATGGAGGCATAAGAGGATAAAAGGGGCCGGCCATGTGTGAACAAATTGCTTGTCAGTGCACTTCTACAGCCATGCCTTGGGCCAGACTCCTGATTTCCAGCTGCCGGAGAGACCACGGTGTCTGGAGGTCGACTGAGACATCTGCTTCCAAGTGCGTGTGTCTGTGTGTGTCCTTGGGAGCGGGGCAACTGAGACGACCAGGATCCAGCAGCCAGCTATGGGACAGACTGAGAAGCTAAACCCAACTACTGAAGGGATCTATTTTATAAATATGAATAAAGGTACTTCTCGCTAACAGACCTTCAATCCTAATCAGCCAGAGAGTGGAAAAGGATAAGACACTTGGTGCTGTTGGGTTTGTTTCATAGAATGGTTTGGGTTGGAAGGGACCTTCAAAGCCCATCTAGTCCAACCCCCTGCCATGGGCAGGGACATCTTCAACTGGATCAGGTTGCCCAGAGCCCCGTCCACCCTGACCTGGGATGTTTCCAGGGACGGGGCATCAACCACCTCTCTGGGCAACCTGTGCCAGGGTTTCATAGAATCATAGAACAGTGACTGCTGAGCATCCGATGTATGTGATGAGCCATGTGTATGCATATATATAAGATGTATATGTGTGTTTGCATGCATGTGCCTACTAGGAACATATGCTCAGCCTCACTACTGCTTGGATCCGGGGCCAGGGAGCTGCAGCAAATTCACTACTGGGTTTGGGAACCCCTGACACTACTTATCTTTTTAACAACTCTTTGAGATTCTGTACAATGTCTCCTTTTTCATCAGAAGTGGTTTAAATCATTTTAGAAAAGGAACTTTAATGTCTTTGAGAAACTAAATCCTTTGAGAGCTGAGAGAATTAATGGATTTGAAAAGGGTCCGAAAAAGCTAGCATTAGAATATTTGCATAGAATGACATTTAGCATGCCACATTTCTTAGGATGAGCACTGCAAACATGAATAACAATTGAAGTTGCTTCCAAACATAACAAGCAATTCAAAATAGATTATAAATATTTTTTAATAACAAGACAGAGTTTTCAGGCCACAGCTCCAGTGACTTGCTGAATTTAAGACTTCAAATCTTCATACTTAAAGCTTTCTGTTGGATAGGTGCGAGTCATTGGCAGGATGGGCAAAAATCAAGCTGCAGAGTCCCTCATCATAGGTACTATTAGCAAAACAGATAATACCCTTATTAAACACACAGGTTCTTTCAAAAGTGCAGACCAAGATTCATTCTCCCATTAAGCAGAACTGACCACAAGCCTCACTTTATCTTTCAGAAATTAATAGATAGCCTAGTTTGTCTAAAATAACTGCTTTTCAGTGATTTCTTTCTACACACACACTTTTTCCTCTATCAAGAACTAGTGAACAGTAACTTCTATAAGGAAATAATGAAGGGAAGTTCTCATTTACTTCAGTGAAAAGTACTATGAATAAATATAGGAAGAACACACGTTTAAGTGAAAAGATCAGATTTTTCCTTTTCTAAAAAAAAATTCCTCTAGCCCCTAACCCAGGTACAAAACAATAGCTCAGGTTCTGTAGACAAATTTTAAGTGATAAAACATTAGTATCACATTTTGTTGTTTTTTTTAAAGAATCGACTATTCTTCCTTCACACTTGCCAGATTCAAACCCAAAATCCTACAGTTCTTTCATTCAACTTAGACTTTGGGAATAATGCTCATCCGGAAAGACTCATAAAAATGCCAAAAAAGCTCTGAAGTAATCAGTGCTTAGTTATTACAGTAAGAGATACCTTTACACATCTTCAATTGCAGATCAACCCTTCATTTTGAATCCTGTCACTGGCACTTGGAGTTGAAAACAGATGCAGAAATCAGACAATACTTCATCATTTGCTTTCTTTATAAAAAGAATTTCCTCCTTCCCTAAATCAAGCGATAGTTATATTGTGACAAGTCTTTTAATGGCTTCTAAAGAAACATCTTTTTGAAGTAATTCTACTTTCATATACTTTATAAAGTAGGAAAAATGCTGAAGAAGTAGCAGAGAGACAGCGAGAGCAAACCTACATCCATTAGTTGAACGTTTATTAACCAAAGAAACCAAAGTGCAGGGTATTCAGCTACGGTTTTTTATATTTTAAATGTAACTTTAAGGGTTACACCCAAACTATTCCAGGAAAGCTTTTAGACACTAATGGGTAAAAACTCTGGGGGTTTTGTTGTTGTTGTTGTTGTTTGGTTGGGTTTTTTTTAACAAGTCAAAAGGACAGCAGAGAGAGTAAATGGGTAAATCAGGACTCCTGGAAAGTCTGTTGCAGCTGACTCTGCTAAGCAAGTACATCTGAGGCATCAGTGTAACATGCTACGTAAGATGTTCAGACCCTGGACTTATTTAAGAGGCTTACTAGGAGTGCATTCAGTGTACGAAAGGAAGGAAATTTAGGGGGGAAAGGGACAGAATGGCTAAAAATAAGTACAATCAGAAGGATGGGCTAACAGAGCAGTGCGAAGTATATATCCAAGGTCAGAGAAGGACTCAGACAGCAGTGTAAGCTACTGGTATAGAAAGCAAAGACAAAAAACAAGGTATGTTAAGTCTTTAAACGGGAAAAAAGAGATCAAGAAAAATACATTTGATTTTTTTTTTTTACTTGACATTACAGAACCATGACTGAACATGAGAGACAAGGAGGACCTCACATGAATACAGAACAAGGGTATGAGAAGGAGATGGAAGTAAGAAGGGTTAACAGAGAATGGCAGGTCTAAAGAGACCATGACCCAGGGGAAGTTTCAGGCCCTGAATTGCAAGGAAGACAAAGTAGGTGTATGACCACACAAAGGTAGCAAAGAAAAGGAGAGGGAAACAGAGGAGGAGTGTAGAGCAGAGCAGCACTGACTCCTTGGGAACCAGAGACGGCTGCAGTTTTTTAATGCAGTTAAAAAAGAAAACTGATTGGATTAGAGGGCAGAAAACAAAAACTGAAAGAGAGTGGAAAAGTTTTAAGGAAGGCAAAATCCGAGCAGGGATTTTCTGCTTCAGCTAGGAAAGTCAAGACCTCCAGGCAGTAAGTCTTAAAGACTTGGGCCAACATGGCTCTGGGAGGACTGGGGTTTAGGAAAGAACTCTTGGTCTAACAAGGTGTAACTGAAAGAAAATTGTACAATCAGGAAAGGTCTCCTAAAGTACAAATTGCCAGCTGAACTGGGGTACTGTTTTAAGACCCAAAGAATGCTACACATTTGGCTAAGAGCTCATCAGTCTCCGGGAGCACAAACTGAGTCAGTTGTAAGTGACAGTGTATGTGACGTTACAACTATCAGGACAGAATCCGTCTCTCTCCATGTCATACTGCAGTCATTCAAATCAGAAGAGCTTAAAAAGCATTACAAATTATTATAAAAGCAACTGGCATCTCATGTATGCATATTTTGGGAGTTTGCTCCCACCACCCGAGATGTGCAGATTCCCTGCTTTACTCCCAAGGTAACTGAAGACACGAGGAAACAAAAAGGAAGACAAACTTTCAAAGGTTTAGTTTAAAATCTTCATTTAGAAAGTTTTAAATACTAGGTAGTTGAAAGCATTAAAAATGTTACTTTTTAGTATGTTCCATCACAGAGAAAAAAAGCTACCAAGAAAGTTAAAGTTATTTTTGTGTGTCAGATGTTGATGCATACTTTCAAGCTTACTGGCAGTCATGGAGTATATGGCTCATATTCTTTTTATACAATATGGATAAATCTGCATGAACAAAAATTAAGTCTACCTCAAGTTTACAATGTCTTCAAACACAAAAAACATTAACAGCTATTTTCTGTCTCTTGATTCAAGTATAAATTTCAGATGATTGTGTGAAGTTGTATCTACCCTGCTTGAAAAGCAAAAATTTAAAACACGACAACCAGCTGCTAGACTAAAGCATGTTTTTAATGGAAGTTTTAGCTATATACCAGAAAACTTCTAGGAAAATTTTATTAGAATCAGGCAGTCACCTAGCACATACCTACAAGATAGATGTTGCTGAAGTCATTTAATAGATATAATCTATTTCTTTGTCTTGCTTTCCTTGGCACCCTAGACAGTTTGTTAATAAATTTAATCAGACCTGAGCCCAATGGACCAGCAGTTCTTTGTAGATTTTTGTGTGAATCACAACCTGAATGTCTCCTCCACAGGGAATTTCCTTCTTCTATAATGATCAATAAGGGACCAGTTTCATTTAGACACCTGGGCTATGAGAACATACCCATCTGTTCCCCTCCCCCAAATGTCTTTCTTGTTTCCAAGTTCTTCTTCACTTCCCTGCACGTCTCAGGCTTTGTAGTTTGAGGGCTTAGGGTTATTATAATCAAAAAAATATACAAAGCTCTCACTCCTCCCAAAACTTCAATATGCAGAAGACTGTCTGCTTTCCCTCGCCTCTAATGTGAGATGACATGAACTACAAACATCAGCATTTCCTTGGTCTCATTTGTTCCCCATCTGGGAGGTCTTTTAAACAATTCTGAAAGCATGGGAATAAATAACCATACAGGAATGTATTCGATGGCGTAGCAATTGGATACTTTCACTTAGATGGAGTTGAATTATAAAAGTATTCCTATTATAGAATTATTACAGGAAACATACATATGCACACATACATACACAGTTATGAGATTTATGCGTAAATTATTTACTGCTTTCCATAAAATTGTGTGTGGGAAAAAAAAACCAAACCCACATTAAAAAAATCCATCTTCTTACTCTTTTTTTTTTTTAGAACTCAACTTTGTAAATCAAAACTGTTGATCATCAGAGTTTTGTACAGGTATCCAAATATAATTTACCCTTCCATGTTATTTAAGAAACAAGCATCTTAAAGCTATATATTCTTTGCATTCACTTTCATTCCAAAGTATTTTGCAAATAATACAGGACATTTTTTTCATACCTATCAATGGAAAGCAACTCTCTCCAGGATGAATTGCAACAACTGTCTATAATAGTATATAATAGTTTACAGCAATATAGGGCAGGAAATGAGGAGCACACCAGAGCCAGCTGTAACTGCAGGAGACATTTTTCGGTTGATGGTGTAATTATCCGAGCTGGAATTTTGCCAGAAAATCAACTAGCAATGCTCTGGCAAAACACAGCCTCAGTTCATTAATCCAGCTCTTTATGTCACTGAGCTAAACATATCATTTCACATTGCACCAAAGCTGGTCTAGTTTACCCGGCCCGTGTGTGCTAATCATGGTGTGCGGTGTCTCCTGCTCCCCTAATTATGAACTCATGTAGTACAGACTCAAAAAAGGTGCTCCACTTTTCTGACAGACTTTTTTCCAGCCTGCAGTGTTGGCAAAAGATGAATGCCTGTATTATTCTGTGTAATGTTGTTCAAGATCTTTTCTCCTCTTTGCTTCCTGCATCGTTTTGGGGTTTTTTTTGGTTGTTTTGTGGGTTTTTTTTTGTAATACAGATTTAAAAAAAAAAAGGAATAAAATGCTTATTATTAATTAAAAAGTCAGAAATTCAGTCAAGAAGGAAATCAAAACTCTCCAGAGCAAATCCTCTCAGATACCTCTAGCATTACAAAGCCAAGATCTACAAAGAAATCACTGTTGACTAATACAAAGCTCTAATGATAAAGATAACAAGACGCCCTGACACTGTGCTAATGAACGTGGTATATTTGCCTAGATCAGAGAGCAGGAAACAGTTTAGGATGATGACTCTAACTCAGTAGAAGGCTCCTTGGGAAAAGCTAGCAAAACTGAGTCAGCCTTGCAGCCCCAAAGGGGAAGAGCTATAAATTCAGAGGGAACAAGGGCACTCGCATCAGCATTGAAGACGTTGTACTAGAATTTGACATAAAACAAAAGAAGTAATGTAAGCAACGAGAAACTGAAGTAGTTGACATATGAAACTGCATGCCAGAACAACCAGGTATCAGCATCAAAATTCTAAAAAAATACCCCAAAACACCAACAATGACAACCCACCCCCAAAAAAAACAAAACCCCCAATGCCAAACCACCAGAATATCAGCATAACACTGTACACAGAGTATACAGAAAACACTTGACTTATTCTGATGTACTGGCTGTTGAATATTTAAAAAAAAAACAAAATACACAAGAACAGGTAAAAAAGTGAAACCAAATACATATACAGTGGATAGGAGGAAGAAATAGGCTCAGGATAGAACAGACTGGAATAGTCACTGAGGAGTGTTTATGTATACAAAATTTTAACCTTGCCTGCTGTATTGAGTTTCTGTGACAAGGTTTTGGCAGCGGGGCGGGGGTTACAGGGACGGCTTCTGTGAGAAGCTGCCGGAAGCTTCCCCTTTGTCTGATAGAGCCAACACCAGCCGGCTCCAACACAGACCTGCCCCCAGCCAAGGCTGAGCCCATCAGCTATAGCGGTAATGCCTCTGGGATACCATTTTTAAGAAGGAAAAAAGTTGTGGGACAGGGAGAAACAGCAGCTGAGGAGTGAGAACATGTAAGAGAAACAACTCCGCAAACACCAAGGCCAGTGCAGAAGGAGGAGGAGATGCTCCAGGCGCAGGAGCAGAGATTCCCCTGCAGCCCGTGAGGAAGACCACGGTGAGGCAGGCTGTCCCCCCCCAGCCCAGGGAGGCCCA
>JANZLQ010000056.1:43485758-43500690 GCA_026212715.1 Elanus axillaris
CCCCCCCCCCCCCCCCCCCCCCCGCAAGACCTCAATCACTTCTGCCATGGGGACAAGGTTTCGTTGCTCACCTTAGGCTGGGAAAAAGCCCCTGTTCCTCTCTGGTCAACCTTGCCAGTCCCTAGGAATTCCTAGAGGGTAGGAAATATCACATCACCCGCCTGGGATGGTAAATATTTAACAAGGGGAACACCCCCTTCCTTTCTCCCTCCCCTCTTCATGCATATTCAACTCCTGCATCTCTTTCAGCACTGACCCTCTCCCTCACCCGCTCTCCTCCATCCATCGCCGTGCCACGGCAGCGCGGCAAAGCCCTGCAGCAACACGGAGACTCACGGGGAAATAATTGAGGTGGCCACAGATCAGGCACAGGAGTGAAGAGCATTACACGTAGCTGTGAGGGATGTTTGGTCCAGAGGTAGAAAAATGGGGAATAGCCTAGACACCCTTGACTTGTGCAGGCTGCTTTCTGGCACTCGTGCTACGCCCCAAGGGCACCCCCAGTTTGCTGCGGCAGGGTACCAGTTGATTCAGGTCAAACCACACCAGAGAGCTCATTGCTAGTGCAAGATGCTGCCGAGAGAGTTCTGGCACACAGTTTTGGGCTGTCCCCAGCACTCTTCCGCTCACTGACAGCCAGGGACACAGCCCTGCTCTGAAGTGTACCTCTCGGATGTCTATCCAGCGAGGGAGATGGGGCAAGGTGGAGCTGCGTTGCCCTGCGGAAAAGGATGTCAAAGTCCTGTCCCAGGAGGGATGGTGTCTGCAGGTCCTCTGCCCTTTGAAGGTGTGTGGAGTCCCAGATCTGGAGGAGATACGTGGAGATTGCCAGTCCAACACCCTGTTGGAAGCAGGGCCAATTAAAGCAGGTTGGTCAGGACTTTGTATAGTGAAGTCTGCACGTCTCCGCGGATGGAGATACCACAGCGTCTCTGGGCCGCTGCTGAGTGAGCAGGGAGAAGCTGTCGAGGATCTTAATCTACAAACGCAACCAAAACTTGCCTGGGGGTGTTGCATCTGCCTGATTTAGCATGCAAACAGGGCTGCGGGTGCCGGGAACTGCGCTCAGATGGCACTAGCAGCTGGGCAGAGAGGAGCGAGTCGGACCCCCACCGAAGCCACACTGGTCCCCAGAAATCACTGGGGTCTCTCAGAAGGTTTCTCGGGGTGGTGGTTGCTGTGGCTGTGAGACAGGGGCAGGTGGTCAGGATGGGGTGGAGGGCGGGTGGAAGACCACCAGGTAAGGAGCAGGAGGAGAGACCTGCTGGGTTCCCGGGATGCAGAGCTGGGTTCCTGGGAGCTTTTGCACGGTGTGGCCAAGCAGGAATCCAGGCTGATGCTCCCGGGCCCCTGGGGGCTCCCAGCCTGCTCCGGCACATACACGCCTGCCGACGCGGAGGCTCTCTGTGGTTCTCCATCCCTTGCTGCTCGCTCCAGCTCTTACAGAAACCAGCTCTATTAATATCCCCATCTCTTCCTCTCGGCCCATTATTCTCCTGATGGCCCAAATTTCCAGTTAGCTCCTCTCCAAATTTAAACGATTGCTTCCCCCTCTCCTCCCACCACCCCCCCCCAACCTTTCCGAGAGATGATGTCACTGATGACCTATATTATCCTTCCTCTTAAATGGCTGGCGCCGGGGCTATTAAATCCCTGCTGCTGGCTGTGATTGGCTGACAGCCAGTCCCAACCTCACAAGTAACCACGGCCATTCACCAGGAGCGGGGAAACTCCAGCATTGCCAGCGGGGCTGGAGAAAGGCAGAGGAAGGAAGGATGGAGCTGGCTGGAGCCTACTTACACCCAGGGGAGATGTTACCAGGGAAGGGAGGAATGGGAGCCATAAAATAGTTAACAGCTTTGACCAGATGGAAGGAGCCATGGAAAGCATCTTTGCTGTCCTACCTGCTATCGGGGTCTGCCAGGACCTGGTGGCTGAGACCCCATGGACTGCTTTTCCTCTGGCCCATCTTGCAACCCCATGGCTCCTAAAGCACTGCAGATATTGGTGGGAACAGCATTGCTAACCGTGTCTGCACACCTCAAAGCCTGCAATAGCCCAGAAGTGTCATTTTGAACAGTCCCTCATGTGCCTGGAGGGCTCAAGTGTGTTGTAATTCTTTGTAAGCCGAAGCATCACATCAAAAGCCGGCATGTTTCTGTGCAGAGACAAACTCTTTAAGTTCTTTTTTTGTGCCTTGATTCAGTGGAGAATGTCAGCCCACATCTGAGCAGGCAGCGCTCGCCGGCACCAAGTCATTAGTCAGCAGAGAGGCCAAAGCTCAACCAGTCTATGGAAGAGAAGTCCATGAACAGCTAGAAAAAGACCTGACAGACGGTGGGAGGAAACAGGACAATGCCGCCGCTGCTGCCCATGACTCTGCTCAAGGCATCCCATTTCTAAAGCCTTCCTAAGAGTCGCCTCTGGCTCTTCTCAGTGAACAACAGGGCTGCAGTATCCCATTTAGTCCCAGACTGGGAAGAGCTGCCATGAGCCAACACCTTTGGTACCACCTGGTGCTGATCAGCTTGAGACCACATTTCTAAGAAATGAGAGGGGGAGAGGAAGGGGAAGGGAGGTAATGAGTAGAGGTAGGAATAGAACAGAGGAGTCCTTTCCTCTAGCCTAGGGCATCCCTACCATTTCTACTTTGTGGCCCCGTTCTTCTACATTCTTTCAGCTTTTCAGCCTATTGCTAATCCCTGGTCTCATCAGTCCAACCCAGGTCCTTCTAGAGCAGCTCTGCCCACGCAACCCCAGCATCCCAAACCCCTCGTGCCATAAGCCCACCCCATCCTGACCAACTCCCACAGCTGGCAGGAGACTTGAGCAGAGGAAAGGCCCAGTCAGGCAGGAAAGGCATCCCAAAGGCCAGTTGTGACATCCTCCTTCTCCCAGACAAGTCGCATTTGACTAAGAGGTGGGTTTTTGGCTGGATGATCCAAAGCCTAGCTGCAATGGCACTTCTGTGGCACCCGGCCACAGGGCTCCCACTGCTCACAAAGGCTTACAGCAGCCAGAGGGGATAAACATGCAGACTATCTCCTCATCCAAAGGAGATTCCTTCTGGTCCTCACCTTGGTTTATTCAGCAGAGGGAGTTCCCTAGAAATTAATGCAGTTAGGATTTCCAGCAAGAGCGAGAGGGGGAAGGAAAGAGAAAGAAAGAAATTAGAAGAAAAACAGAAAGAATTTATAAGAAAGAAAGAAAGAAAGAACAGGAGGAAAATGAGGGGAGGAAGAGAGAAAAATAAGGAAGGAAAGAGAGAGTCTTGGTTTTCTGAGTTAGAAGCAAAATTATCTTGATTTCCATTTGAATAATTCATGTTTGCCACAGGCCATGTATTCCTGAGCTTGGGTGTCAAGTGTTTATTGAATATATCTCTTGACAGGGCACTTGTGTGATATTCAGCCATTGCCAGAGTGTTAAAAAAACACACACAACAAATGCAAAAGGAGGAAAAAAAAAGGAAACCCTGAAATGACGGCTTCTCCACCTCGGTTTGAGAATAATTGGTCCAAATGAAGCCCCTTTCCTTTCAATAAAGAGGCCCCCCGCCCCCTCCCCTACACGGGCAACCAGCTGGGAGCCCAGCTTGGGTTCCTGGGACATTGTCCTTACGCCCAGAGGGAGAAGCTCTGTGATCATCCCAGAAGATAAGCCTGGCAGGTGCTGGAGGAACTGGAGCCTTTTTCACCTCCTCAGCTTTTGACAGGACACGGAGATGTGATCCTGAAGACTAGAGATGTCCCATCCCAGATTTTTCCACCTTGGAGGGAATCCCAGTTAAGCTGCAAGCCAGGTCATCCAGGGTTGGCTCCTGGATTTCTTGGACCACTCACCTCCATCTCGTAGTCCCTATGGCCATGGCACCACCAGCTAGTGAGTTTGTCTATCACATGTACTCAGGTATAGGGGCTCGTCGCTGCCCAGATGGTCTCTATCCTGGAGGATACAAGTTCTTTCGAGGATTCGGGGAAAAGCTCATACTTTCCTACCCCAGCACTCACCCAGACCTTACTCTTCATGCAGCTCTTGAAGGCAGTGATGGACAGGACCTAGGGTGATGACACCCATCCCGAACATCTCCTTGGATCTGGTGTATCTCCTCGGGATGGCTTATAAGCACCTGGTGGCTGAATGGCATTGGCTATAACAACACGAAACAGGCACGGCAACTGTGCATGGGGACCTCACTGTGTCACCCTGGGAAACCCTATGAATTTTTTATTCCTTGTCACAGGAGCGGGACAGACAAGCATTCAGTCCTTTATAGTATTTGCTTGTACAGACACAGAGATAAGAGGTAGGGGTGGTGTCCGTGCCCAGCAGAACGCCCATGGACTCCCCAAGGGATGAGGCAAGCAGGGAGCAGCAGGATAGAGGTGGAGATGGGTGTGCATGTCAGGGCAGGTGCCATGAACACCATGGAGAGCCAGGGGAGCCCTAACTCTGCCCAGCCACCTGTAAGCATCCTAGATTCCAAAGCCAGATCCTCCACAAGGGGAACCGCCACCATCCCCAACTCCGTATATAAACATGTCCCACCTCAGGTTGAGACCAACCTAAGGTCTGGGGGTGCCTACCCGTTCCCCGTCTTCCCCATGATTTTTCAAACCATCTCACGTGCTGGTGGTAAAATGCAACCCACTGGTAACCCTTGTGGTTTTGCAAGGCTGAACGACAGCTGGCTTTAGGCAGAGCGGCTCTTCCCTCCCCAGTGTCACAGCCACACCTGAAAAGAGACACCAGAGAGCTAGCTGGCCCCTGCAGGGACAGCACGATCCCCATCTCTGCCAGGCAGGAGGGCAGGTGTCCTCTCCACCCACTGTCCTAATCTGATCCCCATTGCAGTAAGCGAGGGCTGCTCACTTCCAACCTCCACGGACACAGAGCCCTCGGTGCACCCTCTCCATGGGTGGAGGACTGCTGTCCCCCTTGTCCTAAGGACTTGCTGTTGGCTGCTCCCTTTCCTAAGAGAAAGGTCCTTACCTAAGGCAGGGGTGAACTGAAGACAAAAGGCTATTTGGGGAGCGGGGCAGAGGATGGGGCAGTATGCTGGTGGGTGGCCACCTCCCAAGCCCCTCCAATGCAGGGGCTGCACCCATCTTAATCAGATGTCCCAGAAAGGGTAAATCTGACGCCAGAGCTCCCACCATCTCTGCAAATCTCTTGTGCTGCCAAAACTGATTCTAAGATAATAGATTTTGCTGTGTCTGAGGTGGCCTCATGGGGATGTTTCTGAATGATGTTCCCCAGTGTGTCCTGCAGAGCTTGTAATATCCACGTGTCCGTCATGCTCAGGTCTCCCTCTCCCTGTCAGCCCACATCATAAAGAGATGGTTGCAGGGTTGCACAGAGCGGGGAGGAAGGCTGGGCGTGGAGGGATTTCTCATGCAGTCTTTTCTATAGGGGACCTTTGAGGAGACACACAAGAGGTTACACGATAGCATGTGACTCATGGTAGGTAGCTGCCTCGTGGGACACATCACGTAGGAAATAGGAAATGAAGGCTCCAGCCCTGCAGCAGGCTAGAAAACGGCAAAAAAATCCATGTGGGGAAGAGCAAGGTGAGGATGGGCTGGTGCTCATGTCCCCTCTGCCTGGGCAGTACCTGCTGGAGTCTGTGCCTAAGGACAAGACCTCTCCCCAGTGTTGTCATCCCCAAAACTGAGCTGCAGAAGGGAAGCGTCGCATCAGCTGCTGGACTTGATCTGAGCCCCAGCGCCAGCCTGAGCTACCTTGTGGGTTGGTGCAATGTGTGTAGTGAAAGATTGTCCCACTCCTAGTCCAATGGGTGATGTGGGGCAAGGGTGGGTCACTGTATCACCACTTAAGCTGGTCCCTGAGGCACGTCAGGTTATAGCACAGCAGCAAAGGGGCCGAAAACTCACCCAGCCAGGACATCTCACATGGCTTCTTCTTCCACGTCGTGCGAAAACACTTTATGGAGGCCCACCACCTCAGCCCATGTGGCAGGAGGGGAGCGACCTGAGCTGCAGCAGCATGACCGTCCTCGGAGGGACAACATCTCCCACGGCAGAGCAATGCCAGCCCAGCTCCTGCCCTGAGAGCCTGCACCCACAGAGGCTCAGGGACCCCTGGGAGGGCAAAGGACACAACAATCAAGGCCCAGCTGTGACGGCAGTGGAAAGGGGTCTGAAGCAGCTCGAGCGAGTTCACTTGCAAAATCAGGGCCTTTTGATGGGAAATAGCCTGGTGCAGGGGGGACCCACTCCTGGATGGCTGCTGGCAGGTGCCCATCAAACCCAGAAGCTGCCCCACCGCACCAGCCGGGACCCTAAATCCCACAGCAGAGCCGGCACATCGCAGGAGCAGGGGCAGAGCAGCCGGGCTGGGGGTCAGCAAGGGGCAACACCATCAAGGGAGACCTGAGGGTGAGGGGAAGAGAGCAACGCAGGGATGGATGCCCAAGACGAAACCTTGACCACTACCACCTTCCCCAACCACATCCCCGGCACCCAGCCAGCCAGTGAGACCCCAAAAGGCAGACGTCCTTAAGAGGTGCCATTTGAATAACCGCTTGGGCAGAGGGAAGCAGCCAGACAGGGAGACGGGAGCCTCTCGCCGCCTGCTCTCTCCCAGCACCCAGTTCACAGCTGGTGCACCAGCAGGGATCCCTGCTTGGCCATATGCTCTACGTGCTGCTTCAATTACCCCTCGGAGGAGCCGGGGCTTGCACAGCTCCTGGGAGGGGGAGGAGGGGGCCATGGGGGAAGGGAAGCGAAGCCGGCAGGGAGGAGGGAGATCCTCTCGGACGGGTAGGATGCCAAAAATGGGAGCAGGGTTGATGGGTTTAAATCAGAGCACCTTTGCTCTGGTCCATGTGGGGCACCCCCAGGGCATCTTCGTGTAGAAGAGCATCCCTGGCATATGAGAGCATCCCTGTCAGCCTTCTGCACAGCAGGGTGGGGAGCCCCTCTGCACCCTTTGGGAGTGGATCTGGCTCAGAAATCTCCCAGCCAGGACTCAAGATCTAGCTCCTGGCATTAGGGATCCATCCCCAGCTGTAAGGACCCCCCAAAAGTCCCCAGCCCTCCTTCTAAGAAAGCTGATTATTCCCAAGCTGAGCCCCTGAAGAAATTGTGTATGTGGGAAAGCAAAAATTTTCCACTACTGTTTTCATTTTCATAAAAATACCCTTGTGATTAAACAGAAGTGTTCATGGGAAACACTCTGATTCCTTAAAAAATTCCTTTCTTTACTGGAAAACCAAGAACCTAAAAACTGATCTTTTTTTTTTTTTTTTTTTTTGTACTACTAATCTTTGTGGTTTATCCTGACCTAGGACTGAGGCCTTGTTATTATTTTCTCAGTACAGACTAGGTGATAAAAGGATTGGGAGAAGCCCTGTGGAGAAGAACTTGGGGACAACGGTGGATGAAAAATTAGATATGAGCCAGCAATGTGCACTTACAGCCTAGAAAGCCAGTTGTATCCTGGGTTGCATCAAAAACATGGCCGGCAGGTCAAGGGAGGGGATGCTACTCTGCTCCGGTGAGACCCCCCTGCAGTCCTGCGTCCAGCTCCGGGGTCCTCAGCACAGGAAAGACACGGACCTGCTGGAGCGGGTCCAGAGGAGGGACATGAAAATGGTCCGAGGGCTGGAGCACCTCTGCTGTGAGGACGGGCTGAGGGAGTTGGGGTTGTTCAGCCTGGAGAAGAGAAGGCTCCGGAGAGACCTTATTGCAGCCTTCCAGTACCTAAAGGGGGGGTACAGGGAAGCCGGGGAGGGACTTTTTACAAGGGCATGTAGCGATAGGACAAGGGGTAATGGCTTTAAACTGCAAAAGGGTAGGTTTAGATTAGGTATTAGGAAGAAAGTCTTCCCTGTGAGGGCGGTGAGGCGCTGGCCCGGGTTGCCCCGAGAGGCTGTGGCTGCCCCATCCCTGGCAGTGCTCCAGGCCAGGTTGGATGGGGCTTGGAGCAACCTGCTCTGGGGGAAGGTGTCCCTGCCCAGGGCACTGGGGAGTGGAACTAGATGATCTTTAAGGTCCCTTCCAACCCAAACCGTTCTAGGATTTTTAAATATCAATGACAGAGGCTGTTGGTGTTTTTCAGAGGATGGACAGCATTTATCTACTTGCTTGGTTTTTGATAAACCAAAGGAGGTAAATCAAATGTGGCTATGTAAACATGTACCTTATGAAAACCATTCACAGAAATACTTTGGTTTGGTCATGACTGGTGAAATCAATGTAAAAGATTATTTCTGAAAGATCATTAATTATTCGGAAAAAAAAAAATCACTCTTCTCCCCTATGTCCCTTCTATTTTCAAGTAAACATTACTTGTTCTTCCCAGTGGCATTTCTTGAATGTGAACAGCTACAAGTTATTCCTCTCTCCTCATACACTCATATATCACCAAGCTGCTGGAAACAGTTAATGACCTGAAAAAAGACAGCCCTGACATTTTAGTGTCCCTTTTGCTTCTAGATATAAGGCTAACCTTCCACTTGGATGCACTATCTCATTGCCTCACTGGTTATACTAATGGTATCCCCTTGAGCCTTGTTTTTTAAAATCTTCCTGTTTCCAAAAGAAGTTTGTTTCATCAAAGAAAAAAATCGCTACAACTGTCTGGAAAACAAGAACTTCATTTTCCAAACTGTCTCAGGGTTGGGTTTTCTTTTTTTGTTTCTTTTGGCAGCAGGATGAAACAGAGACCTTTCAAAATACTATGGGAGAGAAGCAGATTTTATTATGGGTTAAAGCACTGGCATGGCTTTAGGAAGATCAGATTCAATTCCTTGCTCAAAATGAAGTTGAGACCAGACCTGAACACTGTGTTTGTGACCATCTTTACTTTGACCATGAGAAAGAGCAAAAACACATGGGACTTTGCTTTATGTATTCCCAACTCTGCACACCATAAACTTACTTTTTGATGTGGTTCTCAGCAGTAGCTCATTAGGTAATCCTAATCCAACTACAAGATGTTAGTGAGCAAAATACAGTAGAAAAGACTTTCAACAACTACTTATTCTGCATTTACTTACAAAACAGAGAAGCAGCTAACTTGGGTTTTATCCATATATGTGCTTATTCTCTAGTACTACATAAAAAACAGGGTTTTTTTCCTTATTACACCAACATAATTGTGAACACAGATGTTCTACTGAGCACGATTTAGTCCCTAGTACAAGTCCTTTTTTTTGATAATAATCATTCCTCAAATTTCTCTATCAACTTAAGTAATTTGCTGCTGCCCTTAGCCCATAAATCATAACAGCTCTACATAATTAACTCTTGTAATTATCTCTGCACAATTAGTACCAGCTGTCTACCTAATTCATAAAAATGAAATTCTTTTTCTATTGTATATAGAAATTTGAATTTTCATTAACAAACATAACTTTCACTATCCACAACGAATTCCAGTGTTTTAACCCAGTTTTTTTGCACTCCTTCCAGTTCCCTTCAGTGTTTGCAAACACCTGCTGGTTAGAAGAATTAATAAATAAGCAGACTATTCTCTCTAATGTATAAATTATTAGCTAGGATGTTAAAAATACCAGTGACACACCTACTTTTTGGATGCAAAGTACATAGATAACTTGGGCTACACTGATTAGAGCCAGTATATTTTAATCCAATCTAGCTTGAGGACAGCTAGCTGCTCTGATTCACTTTTCTGCTGCCAAATACAAATTCCTGAACAAATTTGCATATTTCTATTCTGTCTACATGATGTACCTTTAGGATGTAATTTAGAGATAGCAACACTGTTACTGTTAATTTATATTCTTCTTATCGGTGTTCACACCAGGGGAAGAGGCTTATAACCTAGCCAATGTGAATGAGTATTATATAACGCACTTTTAAAGTTCTTCAGCAAGTATTTTAAAGTCCTTCAGCAAGTATTTTAAAGTTCTTCAGCAAGTATTAACTCTCTGTGGAATGTCCTACTACTTGTTCTGTTAACAAAAAGAAGAAAAACAAAAACCTCCCCACATCACACTTATTCTCCTCCTATAAATCTTCCTGAAAAATTACCTTTTATACAAAACATACAACTAGCAGTATGTTTTCACTGACTCTCCCACAACTGAATCAAGAATCAATGTAAGTTAAGCTAATAAAATGTCTCCCCTAATATATTTTGCCTTTAATTTGTAATAACTTGGGAGCAAAAATTTTTTAATTCTCCTTTTGTGGCAAAGTTCTACTCTAAATTAGCACTAAACTACTGTGATGCTATTTAGAAGGCCAACATGAATTCCAGCGTCTTTTCTTGTAACTCCATCATATAAGGAGTTACATGGTAAACAGGAAGAATAGATTATGTTAATATTGCACTCATGAAAGACAGCAGCTTTATACTCCTCAAGTTTCCTATGGATTCACTTACTCATGTACATGACTCGAGGTTCCCCACACCACCCAGACAACTTGCCTCGACTGTGAGTGACCCCAGGAAAAGCCCTAAAGATACAGAAACACTTGTTCTATTGCTACAGTTCACTCAACCTCCGTGCAACGCCTGACAAGAAGAACACCAATTAGTGACATTTATGGCAGTGCCGCGCTGTGGTGCGGACACTTATCAACTGGTAACACCGCTGGGACTAAAAGACCATCTCCTGGAACTGGTAGTACAAACAGCAACTTTAATTACAAGATACCCTCTCTGTGCTGTTAGGATTGCAAAACCTCTCACTTAAAAACTAAACAATTTCCTTCGTGAATACAGATTACTAGTATGTTGTTAGGAATTTTGGAAATTCCAACTTTTGCCAAGCTAGAAAGGCTTAAGCAGGTGTTTAATTGGACCAGTTACACAATGGCTTACTACCGCTCTGAGAAAAGTGTTCTCAACAAAACCACTGGTTTAATCCAACTTTTAAAAAAACACTCAATGCCTTTAAGGCAAGTAAAATATAAAAGTCAAATTTCAAGATGCTCCTCTCCAATGCACTGTGTTTCTTCTAATTGCGCATAACCACTCTCCAAAGGGCTTACTCCCAGTCAACTGCTAAACTGAAACATAAGTGTGTTATCAACATTATTACCACATTAAATCCAAAACACACTGTACTAGCTACTAAGAAGAAAATGAACTCTATCCCAGCCAAAAGCAGGACACAACAACTGAGCAGTGAGGATGAAGTAATTTTTCATTCAATAACTTTATTTAACTTCTCACAGTTAATAAGTTCTTACTAGTGCAAACCCCCTGCTGACATCTGTTGTTTTCCTTCTTAATTAAAAGAGTAAACGTCACCAATGCCCTAAGTGCGCTTTCCTGGATTTCTCCAATTTTATCAATTTCTAATTCGGGGCAAAACTTTGTACACTACTTTCTTAAGTGCAAGAAAAGTCATTATCATATGCAATTTGCTGTAAGGCTATGAAGCCCTCAAGAAAAGCTGCTAGCAATCTACATGAGTCATGAGAAATAAAAAATAAAAAAAATAACACCTCATTAATTCCTTCCAAAACTGAATACAGCACTAATAGTCAAGCTTACAAACACATAACATACGTGATGTGAGATATGTAGAGTAGCTAGATATGAATTATTATCATAAAATTAAGTCTTGTGGTACTCAATTGGTATCAAAAGTAAAAGATGACTGGTATATATTGTGTGGGAGAAAATCAACAAACAAGTTTCTGTTTCCATACTTCGAGTTATCAGTATTAACCAATCAGAAATGAAACCACTTTGTCCTAAATATTGGTAAGGGGATCCTCAAATTCTAAAAAAACAAAATAAGCAGAATGCACACATCTGTTGTTGAATCAGAACCAAAAGCTGGTATATTTGTACTCATCTCTAACTACCGAATCATTTGAGAGCTGTTCAACAAAGAAATACCAAAAATCTACTTAGCATCAAGCTATCTCCCATTTAGCTAATAGTCTTTATTCCTCCCAGTTCTTTAGGAGAATAGACAATAAATTCAAAGGGTGTCTGATTGATTCAGGGAAGATATTTCATTTAACCACATGAGGGCACACCACACTAGAGTAACAGTAAAACACTTACTTGTGAAACCCCTGGGTTTATTGTTCTTTGTGCTGTACTATTGGATCCGTATGAGACTTGTCACTATAAATAACACATACTTTACAAAGTGAAATTCGTAGTTGATATTGAACGTACTATTTTCTTGATGCTTCGTTTTGGTTTCAAAATACGTTAACAATCTTAAAGGCAGCATTATTTAAGATTTAGTTCTCTCAAAGGAACTCAAGCACAAAGCAGGCAACAGTTGTATTGGCTAGGAGGAAAAAAAAAAAAAGCAAAAGAGAGATGGCAATTTCCTTAGGAAGGTTCTACAGCTTTTTCTAACTAATTCTGAGGGTTTTGTGTTGGGGGGGAGGAGTTTTATTTCCTACCTTGCGAGATATTGCATCTAGAAGAGAAGCTTTAATATTATCTATTTTTTGTTTGGTTTCTTTTCCAATGACTAAGACATTGTATTAGGGGAAATAACATAAGAGGATTTAAATAATCCTTAACTGGATACTAAACTAAGAGAGCAGGTAACTACAAAGGCAGGTAGCGCTACGTTAACCATAGTTTACCATAGGTTTATCACAGGCAAGCTGCTCTCCCCAGGCTTCCAGCAGCCAAGAAGAGAAGCTGGCGCTCCTGGGAGTGCCCTCCTTTAGCTCCTGGGGGAGCCTCAGGGACCAGCCCCCCTAGGGTACTGTTGTTACTGCTTGTGAACTCTCCTAAACAGCATTTAAAACTATCTTGTACAGCACTAAAAACCTAAGGAAAAAGATTCCCAGGAGTTTCCGTTTCAGTTAATGTAAAGTACGGGAAGTGAAGGAAGTAAAATACTTGAGACATATGCAGTGAGTTAGTAGTCTACTTTCTCTGTAACAAGTAATATATCTTTCTTTAATGAAAACCTTTCCCATAAAGAACATCAGAAAACAGCAGCAAGCAATCTTCCACTCTATTTTTACAAGAGATTAAATCAAAATCCCACCAAAATTGATATTATTTAATTTTCTGAGAGTTCTATTTCCAACAGTATGAAGAATAATGAAATTAACTTATTCTTTGAGACTTTTTTTTTAATAACAACTGGGGAAAATGAAGAAAATTATTTAAAATGACTACCAAGAGAATGAAGAAAATACTTTTTCCAAGAAGACCGTTCAAACTTCTTTAAGGCAAAATGTGGATAGGTTAAAGTTAATATTATTACTTTGTTATTTCAATCCTTATCCAAAACAAATTAATTTAAATGAAATCATAACTCTACAAAATATTATGACCTCAGACACTCCAGATGAGACCAGACTATTATACTTTTCCTTTTCTTTCTCTTCCAGTTTTTTACCCTTAATCAACCAACAATCACACACTCGGGTATCCAGTTTGGAGAAAGAATGACTTGAATTACAGAGTTTGAACAAAATAACATTGCTGATAGTGAATTCTCAGACGCTGGCACATTTCACCTTCAGCCACCCATTTCATGTTGATGACAACCTCCAGAATAGGCGCAAGTACACAAGCAGAGGGAAATAACTGTTTCAGTCTTTCCATTTTACTTCGCTGATTGTTTCAGTTCCAAGGTAATTTAAAATGCAGTCTTGAAAGAATCACACAACAGCATCAGTAGCCACACCTCTACCTTTCAATCACAGTCACGTTTACATTATGAACAGCAAAGAAAACACTACAGAGAATGTAAATATAAAACACCTATAAATTCTCATGCAAAAAGACAGACGAGGGTATTCCCTGAATGGTGATTTTTTAGTCTGCTTATTTTGCACACATTTCACACACTGTAAAAAATTTCATTCGCCAACGTAAAATTAAAAAATCATGTTGTTCTATATCTCTTCGTAAGTTAAATTTGGAAGTGACCTCTGGAGGTCTCTAGGCAAGGCCCTCATCGAAGCAGGGCCAACTTTGCTGTAAAATAAGGACTTGTTCCAGTACAGCAATGCCTTGTTTACTCATGAACCGCAAACAGGACTCAGTACTGCAGATGTGGTCTTGCAACTACTGATTAGAGGGGAACAATCATTCACCCTGACCTTCTATTTATGCTTATGCTAAACCGACCAAAACAGCTCAGTATGAGTTTGGCCGCCCTTCCCACAACGTGGCTTTCCAGTCTCGTGTTCTGGACTTGTTGTGCACTAAGACTCTCACATGCCCT
Source organism: Elanus axillaris (assembly GCA_026212715.1). Classification (NCBI taxonomy): domain Eukaryota; kingdom Metazoa; phylum Chordata; class Aves; order Accipitriformes; family Accipitridae; genus Elanus; species Elanus axillaris. Next base: position 43,499,920 of record JANZLQ010000056.1, read on the forward strand.
TCTGTAGCGCAGCGCCCAGAGAGCCCGTCCTCAGTCCGTATCATGACATCAGATTACTCCATCCCACCGCAGGACTTTGCACTGGTCTTTGTTGAGCTTCATTAGGTTTCTGTCAGCCCATTTCCTCAGCCTGTTGAGAAACTCCTCCTGGCAGCCCGAGGTTTTGAGCATATTGACCTTCCTCCCAAATTGGTGTTGTCTGGAAATTGATTGAGGGTGCATTTCACCCCTTTGCCCAAACCAATGTCAAGACATTAAACAACATCAGCTTGACAGCAAGCCCACCAGAATGCCCCTGGCAACTGATGGCCATCAATCTTTGACCACTACTCTTGAAGTCCAAAAGTCTGGCCAGTTTTTGACCTGCATTGTAGTCCACCTATCCCCTATACCTTTTAGAAAGACTCAGAAGGCAAAGCCTGTATTTCATCTACAGCCAAGATCTTTTCCCTTGCCAAAGTACTCAGTTTCCTGCTATCACGTTCCTTTTGCACAGCAATAAAGGAAAGAAAGCTATCTTAAAAAATAGAAGAACACAACTGTGTTACTAGAAACAAATTGTGTGAGAGTTGAAGGAGGCTGTTGAATGGTTGCTTTGTTTCTTTTTGTGGTTCTTTGGTTTGTTTGGGTTTTTTTTAAACCAACCGACTGAGCTTTCAGCTTATGACTATTCAACTAAAATGACATTCAAAGCTGTTTTTTTGATGGTCATACCTATGGTGTATTTGCCACTAGAGAACAGCCACCTCATCCACTTGGGGGGGGGGGGGG
>JANZLQ010000056.1:43509028-43522626 GCA_026212715.1 Elanus axillaris
CCCCCCCCCCCCCAAGTTGAGTCTGGGTTTTCCCATGACCATAAGTGGTGAGTGATCCTTCCCTGTCCTTGTCTCAAATCAAAAGCTTTTCTTGTATTTTATTCCTCCTCATCCCAGTAGGGCTGGGAGGAGTGAGCAAGCAGCCTCATCGTATTTTGTTGCCGGCTGGGATTAAACCACAACACTTTTGTACAGCTGAATTTAGTGCATGCCTGTTTAGTAACTCACGATGCTCTTGACATGCTCAGCTACGATCCACTACCATTCCTTGCCTCCTCTACTATGGCAGGTCATTGATGTGTATTTATGCAGTTAATTATGCCTGGCCAAGTGCAGAGCTTTCTAACTGCCTGTACTGAATTACACTCTATATTTTCTGATTATCATCTGCAATTTGCCATGGTTATGTTACTCCTAATTCTTTCTACCAGCATGCTTACAGCCCCAATTCTAGCTTGGTGTTCTCTGCAAAGGTAGTAGGCATCTCTCCATTCCATCGTCTGGACCATCCGATAAAATACTGAAAAAAATCAGAATACCATTCAGTTGACTCACCTATATTGACAGTGAAACCTGGCAGTAAATCTCATTTAATTGCAGTTTCACCTAAACCATGGCTTCCCCCTGAAAATGCCATTTCAGGCAGTATTAAAAGTCTTAATGCAGTCAAGATACATGGCACCAAGTTCTCCTTACTCGCTCACGTCTAGTCCCTGTTACAGGAGGTAACTGCAAGAATCCACGTTTCTTATACCCTTGCACAAACTCAACAAAAAGTGTTACTGACTACTAGCTGAGATTCAAATCACTCCCTCAAAAAAAGATGCCATGGAACTGGAACAAAAAAATGAGGAAGAAGAGTGACCAGAGAGCAAATCTTCACCCCTGCACGCACACCTTCATGATGCCTGTGAAACCTTGATGAACTCCCTGTTCTCCGCTCTGCTCCCAAGTCTGAGGCTCAGTAAGTCTTGGCTCCTGCCAATCGGTGGTTCAAAGACAGTAATCTCTACACATTTTCTGAGCCTTACAATCTCCCATAAATATCTGCTGGTGAAGACGGGTGACATGGCAAACCACAGCTCAGCAGGACAGCCCTTACAAGCATCAGGTCTTATCAAAGCATCTCTCCTTGAGTCTTTTTTGCCAGCTTTTAACAGGACTTAGCCTCTGAAAGGGGCTGCCTGGACACGGCAGTTATCTCACAGCACTGATAATTCTGTGCCAGTGTGTTATAATGTTAGAGAGTTTGAAGAAAATTTCAGTAGAACCAATTAGGTTTTTTGCCACCAAAAAAAAAATATTTCTTGGCTACCAGTGTACCAAAAAACATATTCAGTCCCACCTGAAAAATCTGTTTAAAAATTGCCTGGCAACCGGGTCATTCAACTCCACTCATATGTTAACAAATGGTAATAAATCCGCCCAAGTCTGCTATTGCATTTGAGAGTGATGAAAGCAAAGATGGGTTAGAGTAGCTGAAAGAGTAATGTAAAACATTACTCATATGTGCAGGGAACAAGCACCTCTTCTGCAGCATCATTTTTTAATTACCTTTTTGCAGTCTCTGCATAGTTATGGTCATACTGTGTAGGTTTTTTTATTCTAAGATCTAGAAACATAGAGTTTTAAAGCTTGAATATCTCTTTAAGCAAAATACAGAATAAACAAACAAAGAAAAGAAAAGGCTTTTATCTATAATGTTCCTTCACAAGAAAAAGCACTTGCATTTATTCAGTCTTTGAATAACTTGATTTTACATTTATTTACCTGTAGGAATCAATTTCTAAAAGCATATGTGATTTAAAATAAATCCAGGCATACTTGTAGAATCTACAAGCTAATACTTTTATCAGTTGTAATTTTTTTCAAAAATTTATTTTGTAGACAACTTACTCTCTCATGTTAACAACAAAGTTAATGGAAGCATTTCCAATGTTGTCACACAACTACAAAAAGAATTAAGATTATATCACTTAAGAAAATGTCTATTTATTTAGTGCAGGTGCAAAAATCAATCCAGGACAGCCCTATTGATTTCCACTTTCACAAGCTAAAAGGAATTGGATCCTGCTTTTTTTTTTCTACTCTTTTCTTCTTTTTAGCTGGCACTTGAACATAAACAAGAGCTAAGAAGAAACAGGGGACTGAAAGTTACAATTCTTATCAGGAAGCCATCTCAAGGAAATACCTGTAGTCAGGATGGCACTTAAGAATGTACTTAGCATTAAACACGTACTTACAGGAGAATTAGCAGCAGTTTCAATTGTTTTCATAAATCAAGCGAGTAAGAATGAATCAGCGCATTGCCTCCAGTAAATCCCAGAGTCATGCAACAGAATTATAAGAAACCATGTTGTAAATGAGAAAGATACGTTCCTAGCCACAATATTTCTAAGAATACAAACTTGTAAGAAATAGAAAGTAGACATTTTAATTACTCTCAGCTGATAAACAAACAAATAAGTAGTGAGTATGAGACCTGAGACAATCTACTACTAATACTCTGTTTTCAAGTAGTTATAAATTTGTATGAAATTCTATCTCCCCTCTTGCTCAAGTTTCCCATTCTGGACGTACATAAAATACTATATTTTTGTGAAGAGGATCATCAACAATGGTTTCACCATTTCCAGACCAACTCAAAACACGTTATTTTACCAATATCCCTTTTGCTGAGGAGACCCAGTGTCCCCATCTCTTGCACTGCAGACGTGCAATTTGAGAAGGCGCTACAGGGAGAAAAGGCTGCCCAACGAGAATGTGCCGATAGCTGGTTTTGCTTTTACTGCCACTTGAAAATTTTCCAGAATGTGGCCAAGTGATTTCTGCACCTGTCTGCTGCAGAAATCACAAAATTAACAATAAGCAGGAACAATTCAAAAGCTCACAGGACCTCCTCCTAACTTCTCAGTTTTTCACCCATACATAAAAATACAAAAATCTTACTCTCCTATATCAGACTATAACAAATCATTACTTTAAGTAATGCAGATCTTAAACCAGCATCTTTTGCATAACTCGGTAATAACAATGTAATCCTTATAATGTATTCTGATTCTGAATTAGCTGATAAACTTTGGATGAAAAGAATGTATTATAATTAACCCACAGCTGGGCAACCATTCCAGGAAAAAAAAAACCAACTAGTAGTGAAAGCCTATGGAACAAACACCAATGTTTTACAGAAAATATATTTCAAAGCATAGTGGTGTATCATCATTGTACTACCACAGCACCTCAAAAAAGACCTCACAAAACAGCAATCTCTCATCTGAGCTCTAAAAATTTCAAATTGCCTATGGCATTCCCCAAACGTTTAGGTTTTTGTCAGGTTTTTTTGTTCTTTCAAGAACTAAGATGACTCCTCATCTGTCTCCCCTAGGAATGTTTTTTCCCCCATTTAGAAAGCACGGCAAAAGCAGGTCAGATTTTCATTATAACTAGATTATGCTAATCTTTTATACAAGTCTGGTAAGAGACTCAGGGACAACATTGTTGTCATAAAAATTTACCTTGGGAGGATAAGTCTTAAAATAGTTTCTTTGGTTTGGATGAAGTGCTCAGAATAAGACAAGACTGTTCTATGAGCACCTGTTCCATGAGCATCTTAGTCTCCAAAGCATTGTGTTTTCCCAGCTCCCCATCACTTGCTTCCCAGGATGCCCAATCCACAACCCCCCAGCTGCAGATGGGCTGACTGGCTTGCTACCACTTGCATGGGAATTGATCAGTTGGCTTATGTGTTTCCCTGTGTGGAACAACTTATAAAAATAAAGTATATGTTAAATGAATTATTATGATATGGCAAAGAGAAATATCTGATAAATAATGAACTATCATACGCAATTCATCTCTAAGTAGAACCAATATTTGAATATAAACTGTGCTGGGGAATACAATATAATATAAAGTCTTACATGGGGGGAAAAAAAAAACAAAATATATTTTCCAAATTAATTTAGGAACAGAACTAAACAATCTAATGAAGTAAAACTTTTTTTGTTGTGTTTTTGTTTCTTGGTTTTTGGTTTTTTTTTTTGTTTGGAGGGGGGATGACAATGGATGACACCCTTCTAAAAGGTGTCCTATAAAGGGAAAAATATCTGAGTAATGTATGACTCTTGCCATAAAAGTAACTGAATATTAAGTACTAAGGTGGTTAATCAGAATTGATCAATATAGTCAACAGAACATGTTGACTTGATCAATATGGAAAATGTAATACAAAATAGTAGTATTTTTTCATATACGTACCTTATATCAAGACAGAATCTTTACTAAAGGCAGAATCTATTAAATGTAGACCTGTACTGTCTCAGAAACATTTGAAATAGATAGATTTAGTTGCTTAAAAAGAAAATCTGTCAAACAAGAATAAAACTCAATAAAAAAAACCTCTGATCATGTTATTTTTGTAAAGTCCTTCAGTATCTTGTATGAGATTTACTTAATTTACACTGCAGTAAATAAATTTACAAGGACAAGCAACATCATAAAAATCTCATGAAAAGTAAAAATAAGTTATGCAGTAGTATAAAATGTAATTATACATGTTAATAAAGTCTCTATGAATATTAAGTTGCCCACACACTCTCAGTGGACAAAAGTGGAACTTAATGAATCTAGCATAAGGCACATTTTGATGAAACAATTAGCTTTTTGATAGTTCTACCCTACATAAATGGAAATGCAGAAACCCAGCATAAGCTTCCCTGTTGGACTTTTGTGAAATTACATGCTGTTTATACATATTCATTTTTCTGGCTAAATAAGCTTCTTGCAGAGTGTTCATACACTTCAGTGACAAATATATCATCTCATACAGAAAGCACACAGTGACAGCATCACATACTTACATAGCAAACCATATAACCTCAAAGTATACATCACATAAGCTTACAGAGACCAGCGACATGGAAATCAATTAAGATAATGTTCTGTATGGTACTGGGTAGTGCGATGGAGGAAAGGGATATAAGAAAAGGATATATTATGTTCGAATATATATCTCCTTAATTTGTGGCTTTTGAAACCTCAGCTTTCTGATGGTCACATCAGTGAAAGAGAAACATGTTAGAAGAGCAGCTGACTCACTGCAATGGAATTGACTCATAAAGAGTATACATTACCTAAATATTTGCCAGCAGTTCAATGGAAAATTTGTAATTAAATTTTCAGCTCAGACTGCCAAGTATACAGAACATTTGTAACATGACTGATTGTCCAATGAATGAATGAAATTTCCTTAAATAAGACTTATGAAACTCAATATATAACCAGCGGATGAATTCAGACCCAACAGCCTGTTAACCTAAATAATTTTCTCTAAAACAGAAAATTCTAAGGCAAAAAATGCAACCCTGCTGATTCTTGCCCTTTTCTGTAATAAAAACACACTAGAGCAAAAGCTGTGTCAGAGCGAAGGGTAAAGAAGTACCTAGGAACCAGATGTTACCGTGGGAGCCTTAAGGAATTACTGATGTACCTACCGTAAAAGCAAGGACCTACTAAGAGTTTGACAGAGAAAAACACGGACCACCACAGCCTGTGGCCTGAAGAAAGGCACAAGAATTTCTGGGTTAAAAGGAGCAGCGATTTTTTTAATGCAATTACTTTAAAAGAACCTAGAGTACCCAGATGTTAAAACCAGGAAAAATAGGGAGGAAGAAAAAAGAAAAGAAATTACCACAGGACATAGACTGATGATGTAATAACTAGAAATTGTTTGGCCAAGGGAAGTATTTGAAGGATTAGACAGAAATGACCTGGTCACATGGGAGTAGGAAGACAATCCTGCATAAAATTACTATGGGAAGCTAAAAACTGAAATTAAACTTCTAAAACCATCACCTCCAAAGTTCTAAAACTGCTTCTCTTCACTAAATTTCCATTCCATAAAGAGTGAGAGCTTAAATATTTTCTGTAGTTTTCCTTCCAGTTCAAAAGTATTTAATCACACTTTCTTGACACTCAGTTCATAAGTTTTATTGCTATTTTGGAACAGAATGGTGCCTGGGGACAATACCAACCAATTGGCAAAAGCAAAGGATTGGAAGGGAGGCCAGGAGGACAAGGAGATGAGAGGACTACATTACATAAACTTAAAGATCCTTTGGCTTCCCTGTCATGACTTAACATTTGGTATCAGGCCCAGTGGAAGCTACAAGCTGTAGGTCAGCAGAAGCAGTAGCAGATAATCATTTCAGGTCAAGGTTTTGACCTTCATAGCAGCTCTGCAGTTGCACCTGATTCTAATATGGGATGGAGAAATACTCTCTGTAAAATGCCTTCTCTGCTATGAGAATACAGACTCATGAGAAGCACCAAGGTTTTCACATTTTTTTAGAACATTTTAGAAAGCCAAATGTCTCTTCAGAATTGAGATTTAAAAAGAAAATACCAGCCAAAAATGACAGGGTTTGATTATTTTTTCCAATGACACCCAAAAAACATATTGTGGGTACAACCATTGGCTATTCTAGTGACCTCTCTTTATATTGCTTTATATTGGCTGAGTCCATAATCTCAATTGGATGTGACTGTGGAATGTACCTATTAATAAGCCACTCAACACTATGCAAGATTTTAGAACAGAAATAAAAGGTAGAGCACCAAAGAACAGTAGTCCAGATAAAAGTGCAAGCTGCAGTCATTGAAGTCCTTGGTCTCAAGTAGCAGAGGGACTGCAGTGAATAAGGAATTAATGGAGTAATGGATTAACAACTACATGTGAACAGTGCATTAGCCTGCACCTTCTTCAGCTGATGATTTTTAGATGCACAAGACCAAGAAGCTCTCTTGACCAACACTCAGGGACATGCCACTCATAGCAACTTGCACTTTGATTCCTCACAGGAGTGATCCCATTTCCAAAAGAGTCAAGCACCAAATTATTGGCTACTTAATAGGACTTTTATGGGCATCAGCACACAAGACCACTGACACAGACATCTGCAGATCCCATTGCAGCTCTCCTGTTACAGTCGAGGTTGGCTTATATCTACTTCTGCAGAGAGTGATATAGAGAATGAACTGCTTATTGATTAATGATTAGCTCTCTATAACTTTACATATCAAGGACTGGTGTTTGTCAAAACTAAGCCTGTGAGAGACTGGTATTTGGGAGTGATGAGCAGGAGGGAGTCATGCACAAGCAGAGGCCTTGATTGGATAGATAAGGCCGGAAAAGATAAGAACTCCTGCCTTTGTCCTTGTAACACCTGCAAAAGGCCATACTGTGCAGAATCACCTAAGGAGGGTCAAATAGCGGACAAGTGAGGAAGACTATGGAAAACCACCAGAGGACTCCAGAAGACCACCAGAGACCTTCAATGCGCCTGCATAGAGGACATTTACATATGCTAATAGTTTCCTGGAAAACTAATGCATATGTATGACATTTCTCGGAAATCTAGTGAATATGTATGTAGAACATGTATTAACCTGCACAATTAGGCGCGACAGCATGCATGATAGGTGGAGCGATCCCCCGTGCATCCAGCACTGCCAATAAAGAATACCTACTTAATAGTTAATCAAACTATTGAGTCAGTTTCTTTGACTCAAGAGAAAAATATCAGTCTTGTTTCCCTTGCTTCCCAGCGGACTTGGAGAAAAGGTTGCAGACAGAAGACCTCTGAAGGGTGCATCCCGCTTCAAGGCAAATCAGCTTTAGGAGCACAGTTAATAAATAGGGAAGCATCATATAAGAGTATTAATTTATTCTGACTTAGTCTCTGACACAATTGTTTTAGAATTTCTTTACTGACAAGAGTATGTATAAAAATACACCATTCTAACTATTTGGTTATACACAAAACTTACACTGCTCAGAAGAAACTAATAATCTGGGATTCCTATCTCATTTCCATGAGAGATGTAAAATAAATGACCTATGGGTATTCAGTGTCATTGCTGGCTCATCCAGCCTACAGGGCTATTGCTGGGTTGTAAAAACAAAACAGTCACAAAACATAGAAAAGAAAGGGAAGGAAAAAAAAAGAAAAAAACACACAAAAAAACAACAAACCAAAACAAACACAAACAAACAAATCCCACACAAAAATCACAACCAGGAAAGGCAAAATCCCCCACATTAATTGAGGATACTCTAAGTCTGAAGAGAAAACTGCAGGGCCAAACACTTCAAAGAGAGAACACAATTATATAACTTGATTATACCAATTTTACTCTTTAATGTTTTTAGTTCAATGAAAAAGGTTGAGACGTGTGAAGAACATACGCATTACTAAGCTCTCATTAAAGATGTATAAAATATTATGCAGTGACTACTACATTAAGCTCAAAATTTCAGTCTTCAGTTTCAAAGTGCTTAGTAACTTCCATTCAGTAAAATTTAAACACCTGCAAAAGCTCTAGGGTGGCGATTGCAATAATAATTTCCACTCTTGCAGTTCATCTACTGCAAGAAGAAAGTCAATTTTTATAGGAGACTAAAGACCCTGAAGATCAGTACAACTGCTGCAATTTTATTAGCATCAAAAACTACCCTCCCCACCTTTTTCTTTAACAAAAAATCTCTCACTATGTTCTACATAATATTCAAAACAAACTAAAACATAAATAAAGAGAAGAACTCACAAGATGCCTTTTGAGAGAGAAAAAGAAATAGATTTGAGCTGCATCAGTCCATTCTGTCTATTATACTACTGGTATATATCTATCAACAAAGTTGACAGGCAGTAATGGGAATATGTACAACTTCAATAATTCTGCCCAAAGAATTTATAAAACTTGTGTAACAGGGTTTATTAATGCCATGTTAGCAGGTATGCATACTTCAAAATCAGGTCTGGCCTTTTCAGTTTCAAGCAATGGTCCAAACTAACAATGGCTGAGGAATGATAGTAAAATACATTTGATAAAGTGCTGAGGCTCCTAAATTTTACCTTGATTGAGAACAGAAGACCAACTTTTCACTCTCCATGACATGGCACTGCAGCTTTCTACCTGGCTTTACTGCATGTGATGAACCTAAGAAAACCTGAGACTCAGGCAATCAAGCCAGGAACATAGGAAAGTCCCTAACAAAGAGACTGAAATCCTCCACCAATGAGATACCGACCAACATATGAAAATAGAAAATAACATTCCTAACTCCTTACTTGTCCAAACAAGCTAGCAAGGAAGTAGAAACTTCTGGTCTCCAGATAGGTCTGTCGCATGGGGAAGAGGACAGATGTAGCTCACAGCCTGGACTTTCTTGTTCTGTGTCCAAACACACAATTTTAAATATCTTTCCTGAATTTTTCATACTTGCAATAATGCAATTAAAAAGATGGTCTGGATGAGAAGGCATGTCGGTAAAGTGGCATTCATTTCTGGTTGCAAATAAATGGTGTAACCCAGATACATCTTGAACAATCAAGCTAGAACGCTGTTGAATTCAGAAACTCCCAGAAACTTCAGAAACTCTATTTGATGGTGAATTTATTCTTCACATAAGCGGCTCATAAAGAAAAGCTTATTTTACAGGACATAGTCCACATTATAAAATGAACTAACTGACTGTAGTCAGTACTGCACCAAGAATACACCTGCATGTTTTCAGTTACTCTAATAAATACTTCAGTTGTGTCAGACAGGAACCTCCCAAGTAAAGCCCATTTCCTTTTCTATAAAGGATAAAAATACTACCACAAACTTTTTTAATCCATCACATTCCAATAGTCAACAGTATCATATTGCACATACATGGAAGCACTGAGTCCCTCAGTTTAAAAATAAATTAAAAATATAAATATTGCAGGTTTACGGAAACATTCATAGAGATCTTATGTGATGAACATATGAAGGAAGCAGATTTAAAGAATATGGAGTGAGTAGAAGACAGTAAAGAAAAAAATACATATGTTGTGCCTCATGCATGCATTTCCCTCGATTTTTTGAGCCAATTGCCTTTTCAGAAAAGCAAAAAAATCTACCTGACAGTTAAAGTATTTCAAGCAGAGTAGTAAAAGCTTAATCGTTCCGCACTACAGAGAGCAGATATGTGCAATTTGCTGGGAAAAATTGAATAGGTTAATACGTATCCCCTGGAAACAACTCAATATTCAGTAGCCATTCAGTACACTGGATCCATTATGCTTCTACATGAATACCTTCTAATAAAAGAATTTACTATTAGCATAAGCAGATACAATACATTTTCATTTCTATAGAGCAAAATGAAAGGAGTCAGGAAAATTAATTCCTATTGCAAATCTCATTTCTCCAAAATCCTTCTCTAAAAACTTACAGTCCAACCATTTGTACAAGCAGATAAGGTTTTAGGACAAGAAAGTGCATGTCTCGTAATATGATGCTCACAAGCACAGAGCTAGCTTGTGATTTCACAGTCTGAATGGTCAGTATATGGTTGTATATCCTAAGGATCATAAACTAACTTTGAAAGGTTGACTGACTCCCAGTCTGATAGTTGCTTGGAGAAGGGAATTACATTACACCTGGACTTAGTGCAACAAGTGCTCCCTGGTAAGTCAGAGGAAGTACATGACCAGGTCTGTGAGGAAGACAAAGTCAAGGATTCATCTGTTCCCCACCTCTCCCTCCCAAATGCATGCCGACAGGCCAAAGTTTGGGGGGAAAAAGCAAAGAAACAGAAAAACAAAACATGGGCTGAATATACTATTTGTTGTCAAGAGATTTCAAGGTGGGGCAAAAGGTGGAAAAAAAAAAAATCTTCAAATGTTGGATCGTGCAAGTCACGTTAGGTGAAAGCAGTGCAAGATCCTGGGTCAAGAACCAAGTGTCCTTGGCTGTAAGACAGAGCGACGGGCTACCAGGCTGCTGCCGAGCAGTGGGCAGGCGGGAGGCACCAACCTGGCTTGGGTGCAGCACGGAGCTCTGCCACCGCTCTTCAGCCCCAGGATCCACCGTGTCCCAGCGAGGGAGACGCACAGGACACTGCTAAGGCACGCATACCGAATATCAGTGCTGCGGCAGGTGGTTTGCAACAGGAGAGCAGATTGAGTGCAATCTGAAGAATCACATCTGCAGTAACTTTTAGCAGGTGAGGAATTATTTTTGGTTTATCCTCTTCCACACTAACAATTTCTTAAGATGAAATGAAGCTGTATTTGTTGGTTTCAAATGGTATGCGTAATCAACTCCATCTATTTTCATCTTCAAAACTAATTTCTGAAGAAAAATACTCACCTAAAATAAGATGTTGGGGCTACTTTGTTATGATCATGGGGTTTTTTGCTGAATACTTTTTATTTATGAGCTAGCAATCTGCCAAGAGTGAAAAGTTGAGAAACTAGCCCCTTGCTCCACACTCTCCACGCTGACCCAACAACCAAAATGAGAATTAAAATTCTAGTAGCAACTTTATGTAGGATTTCAAAAAGCCTTATTTTTAAAAACAGATATCCACAAAAAGGAAAATTTCTACTCAGCAGAGCGATATTGCTTGTGTATTCTTTAAAGGTCATCTGCACAATATTGAACACATCTGTGTTGAATACGCTAAGCATGAGTTACATATGCTTAATAGCCCCATTATACAGTAGTAAAAGGTTTAAGAAGTCTCATCAGTGAGTACTGAATGACTATAGTAGTACACAGAAATATACTAAATAAGAGAGAAACTTCAATATATCAAGGGGAAAATATTAATCAACCCATTGAAAGACAAGTAGAAGAGGACATTTCTTCACAATCTGAGCACTTGCTGCTCAGACACATAATATTCAAGAACACTCATCACTTATGAGGTTGTGGAAAGAGGTACTAAAAATTTATTTACCAAGCAGGAAACTAAATATGGTAATTTAGACCATGTGCTTAAGGCAAAACTTCAATAAATTTCTAAATTCCTCTGGCTGAAAATCAGTGTCTTGCTTAAAATACACTGAAAGCTCAAATCTCTCTAGTTCCATATTATTACATTTTATAAAACATTCAAAGATTGCTAAAAAATTTATTTGGATCCATAAAAAGGTACGCACCCAATGGAATCAATAGTCCAAAGAAATTAACAAAGGAAACAAAAAACAAAACAAAAAACAAAACAAAACAAAATTCCACATTTCCATGCCCTGAATTCTTTGAACTGCAAATAAGGCAGTCATTCTTCAAAAATACGTATTAAAGGGAAACAGAACAAAAATTGCCATTGCTTTTCTGAACACGGATCTATCATAATTAGGCTAATTAACACCTCAAAGCAAAAATCTTGTAATTAGCGTATTCTTTTTGTAATCAGGATTATTTTGTAGCCTTTCTAACTTTTGTGGATTGATGACACACAGCAAATTAAGTTAATGAAAAATAAGAAAGCAAGTAAGATTTTTACATCACTCTCAAGAATGAAGCTAAGACGGATTACAAACTTTAGTATCCAAATTGCTTCCAAAGTCATTAGAAGCATACATATTTAATCACGTAAGTTGTGCGTATCTATTTTGTCTTTTGCTTGGAAAATCTGATCGATGACAGAAAAGCAATCCTGCTCCTGCTTCCTCCCCAAGTCACAAAGTGAGAAGTCCCATTATTGCAGTTGGTTCTTCTTCTAGTAATTCTTTTCCCAGGTAGACCTAAGGCATGTCCTTCAAAAATATATCCAGTTCTTAATCAAAGATTCTGGTAGCACTGAATTGCCCACCGTTCTAGAACTATTCCAGCTTATATGTTATCTATAGTTTATTTACAGTTTATATTTACTTATCATTTCCGTTTCCAGCCAGAGGATTTTGTCAGATTAAAAAAACCTTTCACTACAAGAAAACATTTTTGCTCATACATAAATGTATACTGGTTAAGACCATAACACCTCTTAACTTACTACAGCCTCCTCCTGTAAGCACTTATTCCAAAATTCCTACTGAATATCAGTTTAATGTTGGTATGGTTTAGTTTCAGGGTTTGAATACCATATTTGAATTTAGTTTAAATTAATTCTAGAATATTAGCTACACTGTAAGTGCTACCAAAACCAGGCTTGAAATCTATACTGGCAGTTAAATTAAGACAATTTCTTTTTTATTGATAAGCCTGTGCATAAATGAAATACATGCAAAATCTTTAGACTGCCATTAACAAACAAAACTCAGATCATTCACATAACTCTATCTGATCTTCTTCCAGTTTGTCAACATCTGTTTTAGAATGGGGAATCCTTCCAATAATAATCTCATTAAAGCTATGTTATAATAATACTGCCTCACTAAATTCACTTTATGTCCAGCAGCTGATCCACTTAAGTATCGTATTATATTTTGCTACTATGAGCTCACATTCAGTTGGATATCGTAAAAGCTATTTTGAAGTTGCTGCTTAACAAACTATAACAACACCCTGCGCATACAGTACGTGACTGACATTGTTTATTTTTAATGTATTTGGTGATATTAAAAGCATTTTGATCAAGTTAACCCCTGTTAAAGCACTCAATTACATTACAAAAATATCCTAGAATTAGAATTATTCCAGTTACATAAATTAGTTTATTAGCAGCTATATATGCTGCAGTAATTTTGAAGTCTTTTATTTTAACCACTTGTATTGGGTTTCTGTGGCAAGGTTTTGGTAGTGGGGGGGTTACAGGGGTGGCTTCTGTGAGAAGCTGCTGG
>JANZLQ010000056.1:43522726-43540425 GCA_026212715.1 Elanus axillaris
TCTAGCGAAGAGGGGGGGGAGTGATAGAACGACTTGGTGGGCACCTGGCGTCCAGCCATGGTCAACCCATCACACCACTGGAAAAAAGTGTCAAACACTTTTAGTAAGTATGAGTTTATAATACCAAAAAGAATTTGCTTATCAGCCACAATGAAAATCCATTCCTTCTTTTGTAACAAGGCCACCGGCTGTCAACTCTGTAGTCATCTTTTTAAGCATAAGCTGATATACCTATCCTGCTTTAATTAGCAATTTTTACCTAAAAGAAAAAGGCTGTCACTTGCTAATACATTTGTTGACTGTGAGAATTTTTGGAAGTGGCATGTAGCGCACAAGATATTCTGAAAAAAACAAAACATATAAATGCTTTTCAAGCAAACTGAAAAGAATCAACTAAAAATGCAACCAAAGCCAATTTTCCCTCAAAACCTTTAGATGTTCCCCTTCTACAGCGATGACCCCAATTAAATCAACAGGATTGTTAAGAACCTGCTGAGTAGTATGTTTGAGGACAGAAAAAGGCTCAGCTCTGCTCCACTGCATCCTGCTATACAACTTCAAGGACACAAGTAGAAGAAGAAAGATATTACAGTAATTATTCATATTAGTTTGAGCTTCTTGCTTAGAGTTTGGAAAACCTGGGCGAGAAAATCATTTCTGAAAACTATTCCATGAAAGAGTTGCAAGAAAACCATATGCAAGAAGAGAATACAGTTAGGAAAATGGCCAGAAAAGTTTTAGAACTTCATTTTTCCTTAGGTCTGTTTTGAAGATGACTTCAGCTGAATCCAGCTCTCAAAGAAATTGCTCAAAAATTCTGTGCAATTAATAAAACAGATGGAATGTGTATCAGGCCTACAGTGCTCCGTTACCAGCTACTCAACTTCTCTCAAAATTGTTTGAAGCATGTATACATATTCACAAATCCTGCAAAAGGAAAGCTGCCTGTGTACGTGCGTAGGTGTGGTTAAGATGCAGCTCCCTGACAATAGTAATTAATAATATATTTCCTGGGAAGATTAGTTAGCACACCAGATTTAGGTTTCAAATGCAATAAAAATAAGGTTCACTGAATAATAGCCAATTAACGGGAATGGTTGGGAATATATTTATATTTCTCATGGCAAAATAGAAACTGGTCCAGTTTCCAAATACACTGCACAAGGGATTAGATTAGGCACAAGTTCATGAAGTATAACAGCAGCCATATTTATGATTTTCAAAATAAGTTACACTCATTAAAACTACTTGGAATTTTATCTAATGACTTGTTTATTTTACAGATCTATGTACTTAATTTTACTGAGTGATACTATATAAAAATGCAAAAACATTAATCAATTATTTTTGTCTGCCTTATGACATACTATTGCTTCATTCTGAGCTACTGTAACGGGCATCTTAAATTTATTGGAAAAAAAAGCCAAGACATGCACTGCAATTCAGAATTGTCTCTTCACAGCAAGTTGAGAAAAACAAAAATGTGGCATAGTGAAGGAAAATATAACCAGCCATGAAAAATCAGCAACAGGAACGCTCACCATTATTTGTGTTATTGTTAAAATTCTGTAATAATACATAATAAACCAAAAATTTAAAGATCCTAAAAGGCACAACTGCTGCATGGCTCTGGTAATTAAGGCACATTTGTAAACCAGCCACACTGGCATTTAAAATACCTAGGAAAAACTAACAAAAAGAAACACAGATTGACACTAGAAAATTGGAATCTCATTAGAAGAGCAAATCTTATCTTCAGATATTATATACAACTCCTTCATTTTTTCATCCATGTGTTCACACATGAGTATCTTGGTGTTATTCAAAACGAGAAAAAATTCCATCGATGTTGCTGGTTTATGGTTTGGTTTTGGTGTTGGTTTTTTTCCTCTCCTTAACATATATGACTTGTATTCATATTTGTATTTAATTATTACACAAAACCACCAGAAAGGAAAAAAAAAAAATATCGCCAAGTACTCATGGCAACGTCCACAAGTGCTATTTTCCAGCTACACATAAAATATTATGTAATGGTAGTTAAGCCCTTCCTAATACTGTAATTCTTTTTTCTTATGAAAACCATGCACAGTCTAACAAATAAAATTGTAATTAATTTTGGTTACTATGCGTGAAGGTAAGAATAAGTGGCAGTAACCCTTGTGGACATATTTCAGTTATACATCTCCTTATAAAAATTTAATAGAATTAAAAATCACAAGATTTATAGTAAAAAAAGTTTAGCTGTTATAAACTCTCAGAAAACAAAACTAGCAATAAATACAATTACCTTCTATTTTTAGCTAACGGCGACACTGAAGCCAGAGAAAAGAAACATATTTCAATTATTAAATTCAATATTGTTGAGAACAGAATTTCTAATAATTTTTCAATCACACATTTCTTATAAAATCTCAATAATGGTAATGTGATAAAAGACATGTGGCAGGGCATATCTGTTACTCTTTAAACCCGACAAGCACTTGGAAAATGGGTACCCCAGCAAGCTCCAAGACTCTTACATCTCTGACAACCAGAGAAAGTTTTAATTAGTTAGCTAGTTCAGGGCTCCCTAGAAGAAATGCAATTCTGTCATTTCTAATGCATTCTCATGATCAGTTAATGGATTTTTTTTTTTTTTTTTGCCTTGAGCTCAGACAACCTTCCTGTCTTATAATTTCTTCTAAATCAATTCATAGGTTATCCATATTTTCTCGTCTGGAACACTAATGAGCTTGTCTAAACTTCAGTTTTAATGCACCATTCTCCTGACTCACTGAGGTGTTCTTTTTCAAATCCACATTGCATTTCTGTATTATTCCCCAAAATTTCAGTAGAAACCAGTGGATACACCACCACTTGCAAATCTGTCACTCATGTGCCTACATATACACTGAGTTCAGTGCCTAAATCCCACCCACGCACACACACTTACACAGATACAAAAGGCTTGATTAGCATTTTTGGAGCCCAAAGATTGCACACAACCATTTCTGGTTTTTCGCATATTCTCCAAAACCATACACAGCTTGGTGAACAAGAAGGTACTCTAAATATTCAGGTGTGCATGACAAAATAAAACATGGATTTGTCTTGGTGGTGCTAGAAATCACAGAAGCAAATTTTGGCTGTATGGGAACTCAGGATACCATCTACTCCAAACTGCTGGTCAAAGTAGGGCTGCCTTCAAAGTCAGACCAGGTTGCTCAGGAACTTGTGCAGCACAGTTCTGTTGCATTTTGTGGCCATTCAATCTCTCTCTTCTCCCCAGTGACCTATTTTTAATGACTTCTGGAAGAACTTCACTTCTCTATGATTTCTGAGTTAAGCGGCTCTTATGAATCTACAGCGGACTTCAGAGTTCAAACTGACTGCTCAGGGATTAAATATTTATGTATTTATTTATTTGCCAAGATAAACTTTCAAATTAGATTTTTTCTTTAGGAAGGAAAGTGCTTTGAAACTTTTTAAGGTGATCCAAATCTTTGCATGTGGAATGTGCCAATGGTATCTTGTGGAGGGTGTCACTGCATAGGCAGATTGCAATCTAAGCCCAAACAGGTAAACGAGATACTAATCTTGACTTGACCAGACGGTATATGCAATTTTAAGCAGAACAATGAAAAGCCTTTAAACTGGGATGATTGTTAACTTATCTAAGAAAAACAGAAAGAGCAGCTGAATAATTTAAGCTAAAAACGCAACAGATAAACACAATGTGAAGGTAGCACATTTCTCATCATTTGAAGCTTTCGTGATTACATTTGTGCAGCTCACAAAAACATGCTTTAGTCAACCATACGTTACTGGATTCAAAGTAGAGGAAAATAAGCAAAACTATTTATTTCTCTAATATGACAAATTAAGCTACATATTCAAAAAGGGGGTTTCATATGTCTATACCATCTAGAAACCTATGAAATGAAGAAATCGGAACAGAAATATTCATAAACATTGAATAAAACAATATCCCAACATTTCTCTAGCCCCTTTTGACTGCATTTTATTTTCTCTAGTCTTCTTGACATACTACTAAAATAGAAATACATTGTCCCTCATTAAAATACAAAAGTAAGAATCTTGGGCACCTTAGTTTCCACCACTGAAGAAATCCAATAGTTCAACTTGTAATTTCTATACATTTGTTGAGGCACGCTATCAAACATAACCCTAGCTAAACCAAAAGTTAACCCAAGCAAGTTGAGAAACTGAAACTACCATGGTATTTTCACTTCTTGGCTGATGTACTCTCTTTTCTGGGCAAGGTGTTGGAAAATAGAACAAAGTGAAAGGAAATTCACACACAGAAGACTCAGTAATTTGCTTTTTTCACTGTAGATCATGGTTCACAGCAGCTTTACTTCCTATGCCAACACCAGCATCAGAATAACAGCTCATTTTCAATTGGTATCAAAATGAATACAGGATTTCAGTCCGTCTTCCATATCAACAACAAAATTATTAAAGTTTATAATGAAAAGTTAATTACCATGATATCAACAGCTATGTGAAATGAATCATATACCTCTTTGCCTTTGAGTCTGTAAAGTTGTGTACATTGTTAGAGACTTTCATGTCCAGAATAATTTGTAGAAAGATAACGTAGTTTTTTTCCAAAACAAAGAAACAAGAATAGGTGTAATTTCTTTGGAAAGTGACTCACTCTAAGGAGCACAGGAACCATACAGAAACATCATTTTGGGGCAATTAAAGAAGTAGCGATTTACATTTTATCTCTGTTTTATTCTGAAAACAAAACCATCAGGTCTGGTCTCACACTCAAAAGGCCTACATTTCTATCCAGCAGACCAATCTCAAGATCCACAATGTCTATGAGAAAATTCTTAGTAACAGGTGGATGGACAGCGGGGGTTAGCTGGCATTCATTTTTAATATAATGAGTATTCCTCTAAGAAAAAGTACTTGTGTGTGTATTTTAAATAATGGAGCTACCCCTTTTGAAGCTTTTTGAATCATGTAACCAGTTCCCCATGACTAATGGCAATTCAGGGACACAAAGGCACCAGGCTACGGACTCAGCAAATCGCACTGATGACGACAAAAGTCTGATACCTACTGCCATATTTCTCTGGACCGCACAGCTCCTGCCTCTGTGCGTGCACTCAGCACTTGTAAATTTGTTCAGATGCAGGAAACATGATATGCATAGACATACAAAGGTTTTCTCTGATGATAAAGAAACTGGTCTACCTGGTTAGAAGCTGGATAACACTAATATAAATTAAACATGTTACCTAGCATCACTTTAATCTTGCTCTTTTTAGACCACTGGACAATGGTTTAGCTTCTATTAGCAAATTTCACTCAGTTGGAAGAAAACTGGTTGAGCGTACACTCCTAATCGATCCCAGCATGAAATGAGACAGGTTTTAATAGTTTCTTTAATTTGGTTGGTTGCTTGGTTTGGTTTGGTTTTAATGTGAACAGATCTTCCATGGTATAATAACAAACCAAGGGTATGTAGTCAGTCAGATCCCTGTCTTAAATTGACTGTTTCATAAATTTCTAAACTGCTTTTAAAAGATAAACATAAGTAAACAGTTGTTGCTACTGTATTCCTGCTCATACTTTGAGACTATAAATTATTTAGAACAAGAACTTCTAAACATCTTTGAACAGAGCTTTCCACTAGAGATAATGAACTGTTCAAGTTTTTGTTATCAAAGATGATTAAGATAATTACGTAAAATGAGTAAATATAGCATCAGGCTAAAAGGAAGAAGCAAAATAAATCAAAGATACTTGCCTGGGTAACGAGTGGCTCCAATAGTCTCTCTACCGTGAGAGTCCTGATTTCCAAACTTTTGGGGTCCCATTTCAAAATGATAGGTGATGTTGCAGAAGTCATACTCCCTAGAACAGACAAGATTACACAGCATCCGTGAAAATTATTACTGAAATATCCAAATACTGCATGTAATTTATTTAGCGAATAGCATATATGCTGTTCCTCTTCACATAAAAATACTTGACCATAATCTTGCCAGTGTTCCTCTACTCCCAAGAACTCCACTGCCACGTCCACTGAGTGCCTAAATATTTTCATTCAGAATTTTTTCCCCTCCTATCCCTCTTAAGAATAGATACCCTATCATGCTGCATACATGTTGTATTGGGTGTTTTGGTAGTGGGGGGGGCTGCACGGTGGGCTCTGTGAGAAGAGGCCAGGAGCCACCCCATGCTGGCCACAGCATGGACCCATCACAGGACACAGCTGAGCCCATCCACAATGCTGGTGACACCTCTGGGAAAAACACATTTAAGAAACGATGAAGCGCTGCCTGGCGGTGTGAGGAGTGAGATAAAGAAAGTGTGAGAAACAAACCCGCAAACCCCAAGGTTGGAGAAGGAGAAGGGGGAGGAGGTGCTGCAGGTGCCGGAGCAGAGATTCCCCTGCAGCCCACGGAGAAGACCACGGTGAAGCAGGTATTTCCTCCCATGAAGGACCACTTTGGAGCAAATATTACTGCAGGCCATGAAGGACCCAAGCCCACAGCAGATGGATATGTCCTGAAGGACCTGCATCCCATGGAGAGCGCATGTAGGAACAGGTTTATCCTGAAGGACTGCAGCCCATGGAGAAGACCCACACTGAAGCAAGGGAAATGTGTAAGGAAGGAGCGATGGAGACAAAGCGTTATAAACTGACTGCAGCCCTCATTCCCCATCCCCCCCATGCCGCTCTGGGCCGGATTGGAGAGGACACAGAAGAGTCAGGAGTGAAGGAAGTGAAGTTGAGAATGGGAAAAGTTAGAGTGGGGGAAGGTCATTTAGATTTTGTCTTTTTTTCCTCACCATCCAACTCTATTTTAATTAGCACTAAATTAAATTAATTTTCCCCAAGTCAAGTCTGGTTTGGCCGTGAAGGTAATTGGTAAATGATTACCCTGTCTTTATCTTCACTTACGAGGTTTTCATCCTATTTTCTCCCCCTGTCCTGCTGAGGATGGGGAGCGAGAGAGTGGCTTGGTGGGCACTTGACAGCCAGCCAAGGTCAACCCACCAACACATGGAATACAACAAATTCAACAAGCGTCTTAGCAGCTTTTTGAGTAAAACTTCCCCACAGTATTCAGGATTCCTTAATTTTGCACCAAAAAATGGTAGTACCCATTTAAAACCAAAAAGGATTCACCAGACCATCTTAGGCTTAAAAGCTTAAAAGGCCTAAAACAAAGGCAACAGCAAATTGCTGTCATTTTATTTGCCATTTCAGTTTTTCCTGAAATTTTCAAGGCCGTTGACCTCAATTTTTAAATTCCAGATACAGAAAAATCCAGCTGTCAGGTTGTTAGAGACATATAATGCACCTCATTGAACTTGAAAGTGATATAAATATTTGGTGACAAGCAATGCCACATAAAAAATAAGTTGTCCAGAAAAAAAAAAGGAGACACAGAAAAAATTGATGAAAAAAATGTTCATTTTCAATAATTATGTTTTAAGTGTTCCCCTTTATTTTAAAAATAAAATAAAAAAGTAAAAAATCCATATACCCAGAATACCATGAGAACTCTAGCAGGGAAAGACAAACCAGTAATATCATATTGTACATTGTGTAAGTGTAAGTGTACATTGTGTAAATCAAGCCCTCTGTATATAACATCCCAAATGTTTAAAATTGTTTTCTCCATAAAACAATGTTTAAGCGACAAGCTAATTTCAGCAATAAAAATACAAAACACAAGTCAGTGAACAAAATCAGAAGTCTACCTATTGCTCCTTGAACAACAATCCACTTTATAAAGCTTAATTCAATAAGGTACGTATTCAGTACTTAGCAACACTATCTAATATGTACAAAAGAAGTTCTACTGCTTTATTCAGGAGAATGTCTTGACTAATTACTATCACTCAAAATTAACAGGCTAGTAAGTCTATGCAAAATTCATTCACAGTCTGCAAAAGATTTTCACTGTGTTACTAGCAGACAACTTAAAATACTTGCTCAGAAAGTGAGGCATATCAGAACTCCCTAATCAATGTATTTATAAATCACATATGAAAACAGCACTCAGCCTTCTCTCATTTGCAAACATTTGGTAGCAGAATTATCTAATAATATCTACTGTGTGCTAAAATTACTGTTATTCAATTTCCCCTCTTCTGCAAAAAATCTTTAGGCTTCATTTTTTACAATGCTGAGAACACTCATGCATGTGATTAAAGAAAACTGTGAGACAGTTTCTAGTTACTGTAAACATGGTTAATGTGGGAGCTATCCTCATTTTTCCAACAGACAATGTTTAATCATCTTTCAGAACCTGTTTCTTTTCTATATAAAGATGGTTGCTACTCCAGTTGGCCTCTATTCAAAAAGTAAGTTTTAAGTAGGCAATTATTCTAGTCAATAATTTATGAGTTATGATACTTTTAAATGTGTCAAATGCAGTTTCTTTCTTTTTAATAAGCAGGCTTTTCCTCACTAACTATTAACATGGGTACATACACTTCTCATTATGCAAAAATATATTCAAAGCAGTAACATAGTCCAAAGCCTACAAAAGCAAACTTATTTCAGTGGATGGCAATCATACAGGTGACAAAAGATAACCTGGATGATCAGTTGTTTCAATCAGAATACTGCCTCAGTTTCAACCTTTACTAAGAAACAGAAAAAAATATCCTTCAAGATTCAATATGAAAGGGTGAGCAATGCTTTCAAGTATAAAGGAAAAGCCTTATTAAAAACCTATAAAAAAGTTTTTCATTTGCAGTAAAATCTACACCACAAAAGGAACTAAGTAAAATTAAAAAGTCAAATTAGTGCATTTTCCTCAACATTTCTCCAGCTGCTGTCACAATAGCAATTTTAAATGACAAAAAACTAAAAAGAAGCTACCTGCTCAAGTGTATGTATATGAATATATGGAATATTTCTTCCTTACTATTTCTACAGTGATATTCCTAGACTGAACAGGTGAATGGGGACTGCTTGGTTGGATAAAGGAAAGGATGCTAACCATATCTTATGACTCTTTGACCAAATATTCCCCAAACTATTAGCTTTAAGTACTCCACTGAAAATATAAATTGCTTCATAGTTTACACCTGGCTTGTGGGGTTGTGCAGTACCTTTGAGGAAGACAACCTGGGTGAGCAGAGGATAATGGCATCCTATAACATTCTTCATATAAAGATAAAAATCAGTTACGATAGATAGAAGAAAACAGTAGTAGCCATAAGTAAAAGAGATCTCCTTTCCTATTACCTTCTAGACTAGACTTATATCCACTATTTTCTTAAGTAGCTTATTTTTTTTCTTTCCCCTGTAGTTTCCAACTTATTGTCAATTTTTAAATTCTCAGCAACATACTTGGAAAACAGTCCATTCTTTCTCAAAATGTGAAATTTGATTTCTCGTCCGAGTTCCAACCTCTGTAACTTAGAAACATGTACTGACTGTTCTTTGGGGTAAATCTCACTGAATTAAAGTTCACATGATGTTTTTATCATTGCAGAGTTAAGAAAACATTTTTAGCAGAAAGTTTTAGTGAAACTTAATCTTTGTTGTTAACATATATTATCAACTGGCAGAGTGTGACCAGTAAGTCTGAATGTGAAATTTGATATTATTAAATAAGGAAAGTAAGTTAATAGCACTGTAATAATACTGCTAAAGAAGTATACAGATGAATGCAGTCCTAATCCTGAAACTCAGTCCTCAGATTTTTTCAAGAATATATTTAAGGAATTCTATTGCCTAACTCTGCTTTTTCTTCCTTGGGCATGTGCCAAAATATGTCTGTCTCTTGTTTTAAGCTTTTAGTTTTTCCTAAATACAGCAACACAGAAATGTCTCTACCCAGTCTGGTAACTATCCTTCAATGTGAACATTTGTTTAGGCAGTCTGTCTTCAAAGCCTATCTGTTAAGAAAATAAGTATTTACTTTAGTCAACAAATCATTAGAGTGGATTCCTATATTTGAGCCAAATTCCACGTCAGAGGAATTCTTCATTAACATAACAGTCGCCAAAAATCTAACCCTACAAGCACCCTTATCACCAACCTTTTCACACAGCAGTTTTATTTTTTGGAACCTTCTACAAAACCAAAACATTCTGCACTTGAAATTACTTGTTTGTCTATCGCTCTACAACATATTGTTTTCCTCTACAATAGATCCACTTTCCTTGCAACTTACACAGATGTGCATTCAGATGGTCAAAAGCTGCTCACAAGTGACAGTGCATCGCATTTCATTGCTGCAAATTAAATGTAACAGTAAAAATATTTTAACTCTACATGAGCAAAAGCAGTATTTGCTGGAGCAAACTGGTAACTTTTTACAAACATTGCCAGACTAGAAAACAGGCCTCCAGTAGTTAGTTCAGTTCACATCGGCATGCAGAACGCTGCAGACATGAAAGACAGATGCTAAACATTTCATTCTGTATAAATTAAAAACTCATTCTACCTGATTCATAGGAAATCTGTAGGATTAATCTCATGGCAATACTAGATTGGCAATTCAGTCCCCACGTCCAGACTAACGGGGCACGGCCACATGTGGTTTAAACCAGCCTGACCTTCCACAGCAGAGAGGCCAGTTCAGCTCTCCCTGCATGTTTCTATCCTTCCCACTTTGTAACATTGCTATGAATTCCATCGAGAACGTAACCTGGTTGAACGCAAACTAATCCTACAGAAGAAAAACAAGTTTTCAGTTCCCTGACTGACTTTGGATCCTCATGCACGACAGCACCAGTAAGCAGCAAAGCTCCGAATCGGGCAGCAGAGCTGAAGGGCTGGACAGGACTGCCTCTTCAGCAGCAGCACGGACACAATCTCGTTTAAGACGACTGAGAAACTGAAAGACAAACTGTCTGCGCTTTCTTGGTTTGCATCCTCAGATTGAGAACCATGTCAAAACAAACACCTCTCTACACTGAGACAGACTTATGTGAAGAATATGGGATTCCTTACAGCAGGATACACAAACTTTTGAGACAGATACAGAAAAATTCTGACTCCAGAGACACATTTATGTGCTTCACTGGGAGCTAGAAATCTAAATACTTGAATGGTTATATCCTTGAGTATGCCTACAGAGTATAACAGCATGACATTAGAGGTGCACAAGCTGTCTCCGAATTACCCGTATGGGTACAGGGTAGGCTGAAGCACAAGACAAACTGGCCTAGACATTAGAAATACCAGCAATGCACACAGTCCTAGAAACCCCATCACCTGGCTGGTCTGACTGGCAGAGGACTGCAGTGATACCTGGTGGTATATATAGCTGAGATTCTGCTGTTACCTTACATTTATCTGCAGTATTGAGCAATGCAGACATACCTTGTGATCTGACCTGAGCAGAGCAAAGTGCCAGTAGCAAGAACTCTGATACTCAAGGGAGCCTGGTTTCCAACGTAATTCTCAATCCATTTGCCCACTCTCTGTCTCTACTAATGGAAGAATACAAGTAGAGAGGAAGGATACAAAGAAGAATGACTGCATAACAATTGCAAAGAAGGAAAACAAAGGGAAAACGCTAGGAGGACAGACTAACAATGAGGAGTAAAAGAGCAATAGAAAAGGTAATAGATAACATCCCTATCTAGAGATAGAAGCACCTATCATTAGTCAATGACAGCCCAATACAGCCTCCAGCAGGTCTGGCTGAAAGGATCAGAGTTGATATGGGCAGTTCCCATCATCTTGCTTTAAAAACAAAAGGGGGGGGGGCAGAAAAAAATGGAGACGGATGGTTTGGAGGAGTATCTGTCTCGGCATGTTTGAACAAGTTTTTGCCATACTTGTTTATTTTGTTTCATAAATGTGACTCTTCTCTCTTCTTTCCTAAAACTTAGGCAGGAAAAAACAAGCCAAAATAAACCTTTAGGCCCCACTCCCGAGCTTAACCACGCAAAGAATTTTTAAATTTGAGCTGTTCTAAACTCTCAACTTCCTTTTGGATTCACAGCCCTCTCCCCTTCTGCTAACCCTCCACCTCCACGTTGGGTTGAGATTCTGGTCTGGCCTCAACAAAACAAAGTGCTTAAATGGAAGCAGCTCATTATGCAAACTCAGACTTCTAGCCAATAAACCATTAAGTAAGGAGGGAAAAGGCCTTGACAAAGGGAGGATTACCTTGGTAACAAAGCCAGTGGGACTGTGACCATGCGGTGCCCTGACACAGAAACAGGAAAGCTATAAAAAGGCAATGGCTGAGTCATTCACACTTCTCAGTCACATTAACCAGCTCAGTCTTGGAGGCAACTGCCTACACCAAGACCTGACTGAGCCGGAAAGGAAAATTGCCTCCAGAAATCAAAGAGGCCACGAAGAACTCGCAGGGAAGGTGCAAACTGCAGCGTAAGGGTCAGCTTAACAGAAAGGTTCCTCCTACACCCACCCGCATGACCTGCTTCCTCTTCTACTTTAACTAAAAGCAGCGATAATATGCTTCAAAATTCTGTGCAAAGCCATGTGCGATGTCCAAATTGTTTTTATCTACTGTATGGCTTAGAAAAATAATTCTACTTTAAAGGTTCACATATCTAGAGCTACAGATTAACTATCTGTTTGGAGGGTCAGTATTGCCCGAGTTGTTCCTGAGGAACGTGGTACCACGATGTGCAACTGGTTGTACAAACCTACACCCCGCTTGGTCCCGCACACTTTTGAGCTGCGTCCAGTTCCTCAGAGAGCCATTCCAGAAGGCTTAGACAAACTACAGTATGAACCTGAGGACAATCTGTGGACACTGGGACAAGAAGCTGAAGTATGAGTTCAACTCTCAGGTGGAGTTCACTGCGTATAGGATCCTCACTCTAGGAGGATGTTGGATACTATACTTAATTCTTTGGGAAGGACTATCAGTAGGAAGGATGAAAATAGGGGGAGATTCACATTTGTTTGCTCTAACAAACATTAGGAGTAGAATTGCTTGATGTGAAAGGTCATTTACTCCAAGATGAGTAAGCAATGAAAATGCTTGAAAGCCATACATAAAATTCCTATATTCAAATAATTTATCTTGCAATATTCATAAGAATATGCTTTTGTCCACTAAAAAACTTTTACTGTCAAGGTAGGCGAGTTTCTTAAAATGCTTAGTGAAAGTGAAGATTTTAAGGAATCTATACTAAAAGGGAGTCCAGCCGCAGCAAAAGTTTGCCAATTCACTTCTGTACAACCAAAGATTTTTCCACAGTTCGCTCTGTATTCCCACAGCTCTTTAGTGTCTTCTAATAAAAATCTTCTCACAGAATTCTGGACATGATCAAAGCCTCTGAGCTCACTGCTGCAGGGATGCTGGTTCACGTAGGGTCATATTGCAAGCCCAAGAAAACCAAAAGATTTTAAATCGGGCCCTTGGTGCAGATCTGATGCTCTGCATTCTCTCTCCATTATATTTTCCCCCAAATGACTGCAAATTTCTACACATAACAAAGAAATACCTGTATCAGACATTTAGATTACTGTAGATATGAACAAATTACATAAACGAGCCTCCTTTTTTAGTAATAAAATTCTAACTTTTTAAAACTTTTTTCAAGTTCTGTTCCTTCTTAAGAAAAAAACTAATCTCATGTCTTGCAGGAAAAAAAAAAACAAACAAAAAACAAACAAACAGAAACTTTTATTCACTAAATCTACTTAACCCCTTGTTATTTTTATTCATGGTATTAAACTGACACTAGTAATACCAGTGTACATTCTAAAAAAGCAGAGAAGTCTTAAGCATCCTTGGTTTAAACTAATGCATGTTTGCTCCCCTTGCAACACAGTATTTGTATCTCAAATTCCAACAGTTCTTCAAAAAAAAGTTCTTGAATTTGGCTCTAACCATGACTTTGCAAGCTTCTGCGTGTAGGGGTCATCCTTTCGCTGGAAGTACCCTGTTAACAGTTCCTCATACTTGAAAACTACAATTAACCTTACCTCTAGTTGTAGTTTAACCAGCACACCTCTCTATTACCCTGCAGCTTTTCTTCACTTCTCTGAAAGAGGACTCTATTCCACAAGATTAACCATTGCTACCTTCAAATGAAACAATTTACATTTCTTTTCCTATGGACAGTCAAAGCTTTAGGGTTTTTTTGTGCTTTTTTTGGTTTTGTTGGCTTTTTGAAGAGATTATTTCCCTGCTAGTTTCATTACAATAGCAATACTGCTAATATCATCTCTAAGTGTCGTTCTCCTTCATTAAGCTTTAAATTATCTAAGTATTAATTATTTTAATTAAGAGGATTTTTGTTCTTGTTCCTACAGATGCAACACCGTTTCCTTGCACCGAACAGAATCTTTTAGTTATCTGAACTACAGATACAACCCGCCCAAAGCTTGTATAATTTCACTGTGACACACAGGATGACAACAGTCTCGCCTTGCCCTTTTAAGGTCTACAAGTCTCCATACTATCGAGAAGAGGCTGTTCCATTTTCCAACTCCATAATTAACACATTAAACAGCATTGTTTTCAAACGAAGCCCTGTGGGAGCACAGTTGACATTTGCCTCAGCAATTAATATTAAGGGCCATTAATGATCTTTCTGAACATGCCCCCCAACTCCTAGATGCGCATACTGTCTTGTTACCGGTATCTGCATTTGTCAATCTGTTCATCAATTGCCTCTGAGAAATTCCTAAAAACCGTAAGAGAAATTTACCATTAACCTTGTGTTCATTAAATCTGCTCTTTGTTTAAACATTTTAAAGAAAGTTGCTCTGTCCCTAGTAAACCCATTCCAAATAGGCCTCATATTCTGATAGAAGCCACAAGTAACATTCCATCATTTTTTACCTCTGTTCCACTAATCCAAAAAAAGAACAAAGTAAAAATTTGTAACTATGGAAATAAATTTTAAGAATAAGAACTAAATTGCTTAATTCTGCTCGATCTCTTACTACTGAAACTTTTCCTGGTGTTATGCTTATGCTGATGGATATTTTAAATAAAACACAATGTGCAGATAGCCATCCATGATGATACTCAAACCCTTTTGTCTTCCCCAGCTGTGTGTTCACAGGATTTGCTGTCATTTCATTAGTTCGGAAATACTGAAATACAATGTAGCATAAGAATTACACCACCATTATAGTCTCAAATAAATTAATTTAATTAAAGATAAGAAGGGTCTGTGTTTCCCATTCAGAACAGTCCTTTATTCAAAAAGAACTAATGCAGACAATCAGAGAATACATACAGTTTCTAATGTAAAAGATGACATCTAAGGCCGTAACAGTGTAGACGACATGCTTAATGAAAATAAAATTTGAAAAAAAAAAAAAAAAAAAAAAAGGTAGCTGTTTCTCCCAAAACCTACATACAACTTTAGAAAAATATACTGTAAAGAGAGAGACCAGACCTACTAACACCTGTCGTCTCTTTAATGTATTATATGTTTGGACTAATTTTTATTTTTCCTTATTTCTCCGTAATATGTTCGGTACTGTAGACATTCCAGAAAAGTAGGAAAAAAACCCTTGTGCCTTTGCTTAAAATTTGCAGACAGAACGATCTCAAAGTAAGGCTGTCAATTCAACACTAACCTCTCACAAAACAATGGGAAAAGTAGCCACTTGAATCTGTTAATAAAGTATTACACAGTGGTCACAAAATTACTGTTGGTATCATAGATTTACAGAATTTTAATTAAGAGAACCTAAGAGATTATAAAAAAAAAAAAAAATAAGAAGTTATTGTAACAGACTTCTCAATCCAGACCAAGGTATACTAAAATCCAGTGAGTAAAAGCAGAAATTAAACAAGTTCTCAATAGAAATAAACAGCTTTAAAAATATTTTTTAAATAAGGAAAATATTTATGGGGAACAATTTACAAGAAGCTGACATGGATTTTCCATCACTGCTTATTTTAAATTCAGAACTTCACTGCCTCAGAGGTAAGGATTACTTTAAACAGGACTGACTTCATTACAAGGTACAGTGCATGTTATGCAGGTGATTACACTAATCGCATCTCTTCCTTCCAGCACGCCATTCTGTCAATGTATGAAAACACACTGCTTGAAGTTTTGTAGAGAGAATGCTTGGTTCAATCAAAATACAAAACTATTACTGCATTGCAGCCAGAGAAGCTTGCTACTTAACCTCAAATGCATCACAAAACATTAGAAAAAACTCAACAAAAACAGAAGCAAAGGATGGGTGGGATCTGGCTTCATTTCAGAAAATTCTGTACAGCCATGTCAACACTTTCAAGGTCATTTTATGATACCCAACAAGTAACCAGGTTTCCAAAGAAGCTGATTCACAAGCTCCA
Source organism: Elanus axillaris (assembly GCA_026212715.1). Taxonomy (NCBI): domain Eukaryota; kingdom Metazoa; phylum Chordata; class Aves; order Accipitriformes; family Accipitridae; genus Elanus; species Elanus axillaris. Next base: position 43,538,983 of record JANZLQ010000056.1, read on the forward strand.
GCAATAACTAAATTCAGCATTTATTGAACTGAATTCCAGAACCCTTGAACTCTAGCAGTGAACACTGTATACAATCTGCAACATTACTTTCCATTAAGATAAGAAACATACAGATTTAAGAGTTCCCGCTAACTACAAATGTGCCAGTATGGGTAAGACAGCCCAGTGACATCTAGAGATTTATGTTCCATGGCAACATAATTCACATCGCTGGAAAGCCACTGGCACTGACTGGCACAAACCACTATTTTTTTAAAACTACTGATAAAACACAGAAAATTATTTGATGTGATGCACACGTTTGGGTCGGTTTGTTTTAAGCAATGTTTCTCCAGCTTTAGCTAAAGGGATTACTTACAGAAGCGAGAGATGGAAAGATAACAATCTAGTGACACCTGATATTTACATTACACATACAGAGCAGTAGCATAAAAAGATACTATCGTTGTAGCTAATTTCCTAACCATATCACTATTTAAAAGTTTCCTCCTTTATATCTTACAATGAAAAAAGCCAGTTTTTCAAGACAGCAAATTTATTTTATTTGGCTCACATCCATGTCTTTAATAACTTCAGTGCATATTACCAGCCATCACAATGATACATGAATGTTCTTGGCTTTTACTAGGGTCCTCATAGCAGAATTAAAAAAAACAAAGAAGGTCGTTCAGTAGTAGCATCATCATCATTTCTCTTCATTGAAAAGGCACGGAAAGTATCTAATATCACCATTTCCCTGATTGTGGTATGTTCATTCTTTAAGCCTGAGTAGCTTTTTATTTTGTGTACTGTATCCAAATATCTAGTCAATAGGTGATTCTCCTGCATAGCATCCTATCACTTGTTCTGCTGCCATGTACAAAGCACTCTAAGCTTGTCCCTTGTGGCTATTTTGATGTTGTTCAGTTGGTTTTTACTACATGTTTACATCCCACTCTTTAAATTCCCTGTTTGTCTTCACATAATTCCACTGTGCCATACTATTTTTCTTAAGTAATTCTTATCACTGCAGCTCCAGCTTTCTAATGTCTGAGAGCAGACTAGATGTGGCTGCTTCTAGTTTCTCAGAAATTCTATTAAAACTCTAGTTTGCAACATGATATCCAAGGTATTATCATCAGTCTATTTTTTTTACTTTCTGAGTAGTACTCATAGCTAAACATTTTTTTCCCCTCCTCATCCACGAAGGAACCAATCATCCCAAGGACAAATGAGAGTCTACTACTTCTATTATTTCCCTATTCATACATTTCATGACTTATTCATTCCTTTCTGTCCAAGATATATTTGTGTTGACCTCTCAACATTAATTTGGAGTCCAAGCCAACACCTGCAGAACATAAATGGCTTTTCAATAATATTGTGCTTTTCAAAGGCCCACAATCATATTTTCAAAAGGAATTATTTCCTCTGACTTGTGTTATTAGCCAACATCTGAAATAT
>JANZLQ010000056.1:43540525-43561318 GCA_026212715.1 Elanus axillaris
GGGGGGGGGGAACAAACAAACAAAAGAAAACCACAGTGGCAAACCAAACTTGTAATTTTTTAGTTTTCGGCAGTCCATTTTCATACATATAGACATGTTATCTATACCAGCTAGAACTTGTACAGTTATTGTTCTAAAAATCTTTAGGAATTTTTTTTTTTAAATTAGCTGCTGAAATATACGATATGCCCATAAATGAACACAAGACAGTTCCAATAAGATTAGTGGCCAGTCTAGACTACATCTGCAATTGCTAACAGATTGAGAGAATTTCTCAGATTCATCACTGTGACTGTAATTGGGCCCCACATCAACCACTACTTTGAGCCAGATCTACTTGTAGCTTTTCTTTCAATTAAGCGAACCAAAAAAACTACAAGGCCTTTGAATTAGTAAAACTAGATTTTATTAGAACACAGCTTGGCCATTACAATAAAGAAAATTCAGAAAGAAAGAATCAAAATGAAAGGGATTGTGAACAACTGTATCTCCTTTCTACTCTGTCCTTCCAGGATAGATCTTTTCCTTTGGTCTTGTTCGCAGGTCTAGCACTTTGTAGAGGCTTGTTGGGTAGGAACATACTTTACTATGTCTTTGATAGCCTGAAAAAAGTCCATTTCCAACACTGTTATAACACATCTTCTTAGGTGTCTATTCATTACTTCTTAAGAAGGCATCAGGTTTCTGGTAATGCTACAGGTTCCAGGCTTGCTCCTGTATCTCACGCTGCCTTCCTGATCCACCATACTCTTGTAATTCAAACAAACTACAGATAGTCCAAGCCTTGTTATTTTCCTTTACTTTCATGCCCTTTCCCCCTCCTCTTATGTTTCTGAGAAAACTAGCTACTAACAATAAATTAACTGATCTGACGACTGAGTACATCTACTGAAGTGCAAAATGCCAGCCCACATAATCTGATCATTTAGCTGTTTCTCCCTTTTTCCTTCTTTCCAACCGAAGAACCATAGAGCAGAATTGCTTTGAAGTTCTTAAAATGGCTGTGAAAAAGGTAGATGAAATTTAACTTTGAAAAATGTGAAGTGGTAAACACCAGGAAAAAGGACCAGGATCCTGATTACATACATAGCAATGGACTCTGGTTATTAATACCCAGGAATGCAATCTGTAAAGTATAATAGCTTTATGTAAATGCCAACTTAACATAGAGTAGCAACCAAAAATAAAGTGAGGAATTATTCCAAAAGGGAGAGAGAACAAAACAGAACACACCATTATGCCATTATAAATCCATATCATGAATACTATTTGGCCATCACTTTTCTATAAAGAATATTGCAGAAATGAGACAGAGTGGCAACAAGGATGATCAAGGAATTCAAGGAACACCTAAATAGATTAAAAATCTTCATTATGCAGAAGACTGAGGGGGAATACAATATAGCCAACAAAACCTGCAATATCATGGATAAAGTGAAACAATCTGCTGCTTTTGTCTTCTTCAGTGAAAAAAAAGAAAGGTATCCAATATAAAAACCTACATGTTAAGTTATCAGCAAAGGTTTTGGAACTCCTTGTTATAGGGCACTACAGATGCTAGAAGTTTCCATCAGCTCATAAATTAACTCAATAAATTCATGAAAGGGAAAGGAAGTGGGGAAAACAAAACAAAACAAAACAAAAAACACCTTAACAGATTGACCTGAAGCCCCCAAACTGCAGGCTGTCTGAGGCTTGGAGGGTAGTCCAGCAAAGTATAATAAGAATAAAAGATTGGGCCAACTTTTTGTAGTGAGATAAATCTACCCTTTTCCTCTTCCTATGTGACAAAATAACCAGGCCACATAGTGCCAAGCTATTACAGCAGGAATAGCTTTGCCCTGACAAGGTAGATCAGGAATCGAGTAACCCAGAAGATAGTGAGGGTAAACACAGAGATGACAGCTCCAATTTGCCTTTCAAGCATGAGCAGCTTCATTTAATAAAAGAGGTACATAGAGGAATCATTCAGCTTAGCACACAGGCACTCAAGAAAATGACTTCATATCATAGATCTGCAATGTTCCTGGAAGTGAGGAATCAGTAGTGAGAATGACAACCACAGAGAATAACTCAAGTGTTGAACTGGTGGTGACACTTTCTTCTTTGGTATCTAAAAGGCAGAGATAAAGTGGTACTGCTTTCAATGCCTCTCACACCACTAGAAGTCAAGAGGGAGGTTCAGATAACACTCTATGGGCTATTGGTGCCAAAAGAGATAGAAAACACATGGGAGACAACATATACGTAGACCATATAGACGTATACATGACCTACTTATTAGGCAAAATGAGGACCCTATTCTTTGTCTTGTCCACACAGGTAACACAACCCCTTCTCTCCCCTGTGCCTCATTTCAGGAACAAAATATAACAATGACTTGTTAGTCCATGTCAGGTTTATCAGCTCCTTACTATCATTTTAGTTTGACAGTAAAATGTCATATTCAATCAAATACATCTTTTTCTGCACTTCTTTCCTTCTCTCATCCAAGCTTTTAAAGGACCCTCAATAGTTCATGCATTCTCAAAAGAAGCAATATACGTTTAAATCCTCTATATTACTTTTAATCCATTATGATCTTGCACAATTACTTAATGGTAAGATAATAGCTAATGAGAAAATTCAAAAGAAAGTGAACTCATTTCAAGAAATAGGATTCTATTTAACAGCATTTAATTACTTCCTTAGGTCACAGAAAGGAACTCAAACATTCATACTAGCAATTAAACTTTTTTAACATAATAACAGCAAGCTCCTCTGAAACCAGATATTATTAAGAAAATACTTTCCTTTTGAAACATTCTTTCTTTTTCTTTTTCTTTGTGTCATGGATAGAGAAGTATCCCACTACAATATTTGAAAATAATGTAATAGTACCATTCAGTACCTTCATCAATAGACAGCAGGAGTGCACCCTGAGCAAGTCTGCAGACAACACCAAGCTGAGCGGTGAGGCTGACACACCTGAGGGAAGGGATGCCATCCAGAGGGACCTGGACAAGCTCGAGAAGTGGGACCATGTGAACCTCAAGAGGTTCATCAAGGCCAAGTGCAAGGTCCTGTATATGGGTCTGGGCAAACCCCAGTATCAACGCAGGCTGGGGGAAGAAGGGCTGCAGAGCAGCCCTGCTGAGAAGGACTTCAGGGTACTAGTGGATGAAGAGCTGGACATGACCCAGCAATGTGCGCTCACAGGCCACAAGGCCAACCATATCCTGGGTGGCATCCCAAGCAGGGTGGCCAGCAGGTCGAGGGAGGGGATTCTGCCCCTCTGCCCCGCTCTGGTCAGACCCCCCCCTTGCAGTCCTGCGTCCTGCTCTGGGGTCCTCAGCACAGGAAGGACACGGACCTGCTGGAGCGGGTCCAGAGGAGGGACGTGGAAATGATCCAAGGGCTGGAGCACCTCCCTTATGAGGACAGGCTGAGGGAGCTGGGGTTGTTCAGTCTGGAGAAGAGAAGGCTCCGGGGCGACCTTATAGCACCTTCCAGCACCTAAAGGTGACCTATAGGAAAGATGGGGACAGACTTCTTAGTAGGACCTGTTGCGATAGAACAAGGCAGAATGGTTTTAAACTAAAAGAGGGTAGATTCAGACTAGATATATAGAAGGAATGTTCTATGATGAGGGTGGAAAGGCAGTGGCCCAGGTTGCCCAGAGAGGTGGTCAATGCCCCATCCCTGCAAACATCCCAGGTCAGGCTGGACGGGGCTCTGGGCAACCTGATCCAGTTGAAGATGTCTCTGCTCATTGCAGGGGGCTTGGACTAGATGGCCTTTAAAGGTCCCTTCCAACTCATACATCTATGATCCTATAACCTGACAAATCAAAATAGATGCCTTAGCAATAAATATTCCACTTAATTTCTGGATGACTCTTGCAATTGTCTTCCATTTGCCATCTACTATAACATTACACTGCTTCTCTTCAAATATGAAATTATTACCAAGTTAACTCCCCAATTTCTTTTAATAAACTGTTTCACAAGTATACACCACTTTTTTCTATAATTTAACTCTAAAAGTCCCAACATGTAAAATACAGTATAATCAAGAATATATCAATAAACTACGTCTGTTCTAATTTTTCCAGCACAAAAAAAATAAAATAAAATTTAAACTCTCACAGTGGGGAAAGAGTTAATAATCTATAAACTCATATTATGAAACCTTATCAAATTAACCCAAGCTTTCCTGTTTCTATTTTCTTTCATGCTGTTAAAGTGCTTACATGTTTAATTGCTACTAAGAAAAAATAGCTTGTGCAATGCCCAGATAACTTACCACTCCAGCTTTGTTACAAAAAGGACTGTAGTATAAATGCCAGAAAAATGACAACAAAAGAAAACCTTCCATCCCTTTTTTTTTATTTCTCTTTTTTTGTTATCTCTTGGGACAGCATCTATGACATTAAAAATTTTCCAAGAGCAGTAGCATCAGAAATTTACTGGTTCTTAACCTATTTTGTTCTTTATATTGTTCCATTAGAACCACTTCTTCAGCTTGCCCTAGAAGTTCATCGTGAATTTGAAATACTGAACCTTCCTTAACTTTGAAATTTGTTGTTGTATAAGAGCTAGATATGAATTTTGGAACACCACCACACAACTGGCATCATAAGGAAGCTTCTGAGCAAGGATTGGTAACCTCTGATGCAATTTTGGGAGAAGAAATTAGTTATATGTAATTTCACTAGTTTATTGCAAGTAAGCAAAGTAAACTAAAATATTAACAGATGATAAACCTTAGCTATGTAAGCCTTGCAACAATATAATGCATCACAACAAAGAGCACATTCAATCGAATCCATAAATGAAACTAACCTATTAACATATGCAAAATTCAAACTATGTTATTCAATATATTACTGAATGATACAAAATGCTAATCCCAGAAATGTACCATTATCTTGCCTAACTCTATGTAGCAAAATTTCTTTACAGAAATACAGGTTTGTAATCTATAACTACATGGGGCAATTTAAGGTAGTATTTGCTAAAAATTAAAATACTGGAAATAAGCTTTATGGGCCAGGGTCTTCTGCCAGAAATAATATAGAAATACATAAGTATGCATTATTTTAAATTAAGACAATTCAACTTACTTATTCTGTTTCCTACCAAAAGAATAATAAAAAGTAAAAATTACAAAGAGGAAAAGCTTAACATTTTATTTCTATTGCCACTGAAACATCATACTCAAAGCCTTAGTTCAAGAAGATCAAATAATGCCCTTATGGTAAATATCTCACATTATCAGACATCTTGATAGCACTTATTTGGGAAGGCTGGCATTATTTATGACATGTCCTAGTCTTTCCTCTCATTGGCACTCAGATCAGGACAAAAGGAGCATTGCCTCCGAGAATATGATGACCTAAAGGGAACATACCTTCAGCATTCATCTTCACTTTTATGGTTACAATGTCACCTTTTGCAATTGCTATACAATTCTCTTCAGATTGGGAGCCACAAACTTCTCTCTTTCCATTAACATTTTTGATGCTACAAATTTCATTTAGAAACACAGTATTCATGCCTGAGAAGAAAGCATGAAATCAAAAGAGATTACTTTGTAGAATTAATTTTGATCCTGCCATCAGTAAGACAAGTGCCTAAGAGGGAAAAAAATGACAATTTGTTAAATGCTCTTGATACAATCAATGTCCTAATCACTACTGCTGTGTCTTACTTTCACTCAGACTTATCTATCTATCAGCCATAGTTCCACTCTCTTAGAATGCCTTAAGATAATCTGTTTCATTTTACCAGCAAGTAACAGAGGAATGAAAAGTAGCTCAGATTATCCTGGCCAGATAAAAGCCATACCCTGTAAGGACCCAGCTACTTCTAGTTCCATTAAAATAAACTTAATGAATTTAAATGTAACATTTTCAGAATAAGATTTGCACACAGTTGACCTTGTTCTCTGAAACAACCTTTTACACCATCCTATTTGAATCACGTAAATTGTCTTCCTTGTCACTTCAATTCCCTATGGCTATGATTTTTCCTTTTCATATCCTGTCATCAGCTGCCTAACCACAAACACATCTCATACATCATCCTGTCTCAGAGGACCATAGTATAATTTTCTACTGTTGTTGTAATCAACAGCTTAAAATTACAACTAAAAATGTATGGAAAACTACAGTTATATACTAAATATTTAATTCATCTTCTTGTGAGATAATATGAATATATTTCTGTGGCTGAAAGATTGTTGTTGTTTTACGAATTATTTCCTCTTTTTCTTTATTCTTACTCCCCACCCCAAATATAAAACAAAGGAAAAAGTAGGTGTACTTTAAAATTACCTAGAAAATTCAAGTTATTCCTTCTAGGTAAAAGAAAAAGAAAAGCATGTGTAGTTCTTCCTGAAATTAAAAACATCAATTTGACGAGTTACTCTTAATTTCCACATTCACTACAGAAGAACATAATATAAGGATAAGTTTTATTAGGAATACAAAACTGTACAAAGCCAACTTTCTAATATAAGAGACAATTCAACATTTTTGTGCCTTTCATTGTTAAACAAGAAGAAGGACTATCTTATTTACCAAGTTTGTATACACTCTCTAGCTCCTTCTCCTCAAATGTGGTAATTACTGAAGTGTTTAAACATAAAATTACACATAACAGCTTTAAAATTTTATATAAATCTTTCCACTCACAATTCTATTTTTGCATTCAAAATCAGAAATTCCCTATGACTGCTGGTCAACAAAATTTCAAAGTAATTTCAATGCTATAAAAGTGACGTTGTTTTGGGAGGTTCCACGCATTACCTACCTTTCCTACTGTCTACTTTCAGCTTTCCAGTGTCCACTGGTTTTCCAGCCAGAACTGATAGCACCACAGTCCATTTCTAATCTCACCTCTTACAGAGACCTGACTCAGTCAGACTTGCCAAGCCACACAATTCAAGTTGAAATGGGATTTGTTACACAGGGTTTTTTCATGTAGTACATGGAAAGCTTAACGCTGCACATTGCTGATCCAACAGAACACTGTAGCATATAACTACACAGAAGCCTGAATCCAAAAAGTCTGAATCATGGCTCTTGTTTAGTTACCATTTCCAATTCTGCACCATTAGGCACAAGTGGTTAATTAGTTTTTCCCATATGCCAGCACATATATAAATTCCAACTATTAGCAGTGTTAGATCATCAGTTTACACAAATTACCTTTAAATCCAATATTTGCATATCTTCTGGTCTGCATATCCTCCTCCAGACAACAGCATGTATGTTTTGGAGGACTTTGTTAGTTCTTTGAAGAGATATATGCTTCCTGGTATTTAACCAAGTATTTACATTGGCATCACTTTCGTCACCAAGGTCTTCATTGCTTCAGCTGAAAAACTACGTAATTTGTCCTAAGCTCACACACAGTAATTGAAGTGCACAATAATGTTGTTTCACATATAACATTATTTCTGCTCTACGCAATATTAAAACTCCCGAACCTCAGAGCACTGGATAATAAGGCTGAACGGCACTGCCAATTTCACTAAAGCAAAGCACAAGGCATAGCATTCTTCCACCTCAAATCGCTGACATCTCCATTTATTGAACATCAAAACTAAGTTCAGCTTGTTGGATGAATATGTTTATCCAAGCACAGTCCCAAGTTATGACAATTTCTACCATTTTCAGACCAAAAGCATATCACCACTTCCCATCTAGAAAACAAGTAGTGCCATCTGCCAGGTGGGTGATTACATCTTACCCCTATGAATCTCATCTTGAAATGTTTTTTTGGCCTACTGTCATGGTTCAGCATAATCAATGTGAAACAACATGTAAACCATAACCTACAAATATTATCTGAAAATGTCATACTTCAGACAGACAGATTACCTGAACAGTTTAATCTTTACCAAGAAGATAAAGAATTCTATTTGATTAATGACTTCACCAGCCATGGTGGAATCCTCTGGGCACAGAACACGCACTTGCCTTCATATTGGTGCCATAGCTTGATTTTGTAGGTAGCTACTTCTTTTTATAACCTGGGTATTGACTCCATGGGTTATTCAGTTTGTATATGATAAAAAGCTCAAACCCATGTTATGAGTAAAATATAGAGTCAGGTTCTCTCTTTAATTTAGAAGACACAATGGGAAGGGAAAAGTAGTTAAAATATGCCAGCAACTCTAGCAAAGCTTAATGAAAAGCTAAGTTCCCATTGACAACCACATTATGATTTTTGAGATTTTTCGTGAAAGGTCTTAGGGGAGCATAAAAAGGTAAGCTTCATAAAATAACAAGCAGAACAAACCAAGGTAAAATATATATATATATATTTCACTTAGGACTGAATTGCCTTATGCTGTGTAACTCCTACAGAAACTACCGAGTCATTTCATTGTACTGCAGCAAAATGCATTAATTTTTCCAAACATATCTGCTGATTCTTTTGCTCTCCTTTGCTAACTATGGAAGCCTAAAACTTAGGTATCAAGGAGACATCTAAGCAAGGTTTTGGATGGAAAAAAATTCAGTATCAGCCATGGATACACATATGCTTAGTCATGCCAAAATGTTGTAACGGCATTCACTATGTAACACAAAAGAAGCAATCATCTGAAATAAGGACCACACAGAAGACAATCTTGTACCCAAGGAAACAGAACAGCAAAGTATCTCATTTTTCACACCAGATTACACAAGCAGTTACAAATTCTAAAGGAAGTATGTTAAAAGGGCTACTTTCCACTAAAAGAAAAAGGATATGATTTTACAAGCCCAATAGTATGTTTTCATTCATAAAATCTGGGAACAGGGCCAGACCTGACTGCATACATTCAATTTGACCTTTCAGGAACATTCGTTTCACTACAGAACCTCCACACTAATACCTAACTTTGAATTGTACCACTAATGCCAGTCACAGATATCACCTCCAGCGAAGTAGCAGTTATTTATAAAATCCTTCTGGGGCCATCACTCAAAGTATCCACCCTACAGATTACACCAAAGAGCCTGGTTGTCTAAAGACAGTGACAGTTTTGGATGCTAACGATGCAAATTCACTGAACTGTGTTGATTAACACAGAATCTTGCAATAATGGTAGTGACTGCGTCCAAGAAAATAACTCCCCTTTTCTATGACTGTTCAGTTCAATGGTAGCCAAACTTTTCAGCCAAGAAGAATATTAGCTTACCCTATTAACAGGAGGTGGCTGCAACTACAGCCAGATCAAGCCAACCTACTCGTAGATGGAAGTCATCGTAGACAAAAGTCAAATAATTCATACAGCGTGCACCCTACGGCACCTGCATGCAAACATGCATCTCAGACTGGGATCCTTCATCCTGACCAAAGTCAGAAGCTTGCAGTGAGCTGGTACTAGCAGAACACCACATACACCTCACACTTACCTTCTCATTTACTCAGAGACCTTTTAAGAGTGAGCTTTAGCATGGATAATTTTCCTACTGGGCACATGTTAGATACTTTGGGGTGTAACCGACACAGAACTGGATTAGAAGCCACAAAATTTTGTTTCAAATCCTTCCTCAGCTTTAGATTTTTTAATAACTTCAAGATATCACCTCATCTGCCCCACTCTCTTTCCATCCAATAAACAAATACAGTGTTTCCTCCAGTACACCAAAGTACTGGAAAAATCATTTTGTGATTGTGAGATGTTCAACATTACAATTTCAGAACCATACAGCGATACAGGTATTGTATTATGCAAGAAAACAGAATATACAAAACTTAGAATGAAACTTCAGTATGTTCAAAGTAAAAGGACTTGGGCACTTGAAGTGACCAGCATCTCATTCATCCAGAAACTAAAGGAAGGCTATGTTAGGATTACTTTTCGTTATAGTTAGGATTACTTTTTTGTTATATTTCGGACTTTCCAAACATCTAAACCTTCGTGTTACTCAACCTCTCTAATATTCAATATTTTTTTCATAGCAAAGAAATCTAGCATAATTACTCTTCTGATAACATTCCACTAGTAAAATCAGCGTAAAAGCAACAAAAATTGGAAATTATTCTTGTTCTGGGACACTCTCTATTCTTATATCACTTTTTAATAAATTACCTATTTACTGGCAATAACTGAAACAATGCATGCAATTTATTAATCTTCTGAACTATGCCATCTCAGTAGATACATTCATAACTTTGGCAAAATAAAATTCAAAAAATCTGACCACTTACGTAGTATACAAATTTCAAAGACCAACCAGACTTTGATTTTTTTTCAGACTTTTTATCATGAGCCTAATGACAAACCTGAGACTCAAGTCTCAAATGATACCTTATCATTCTTCAGATTATTTGAAATAATTTTAGTTTTCTTTTTAGGCTATAATTCCTGGTAGTGCAGTCAATCCAGCATATTTAAGTTATAATTATGACCCTGAGTGCTGCAGATTAAGATAGCATTCATCAGTAGTTTGGCAATTCAAAAGAGTGTGTGAGACACAAAGGGATCTTAGAACAGTGGGGATTTTTTTCTCCCCTTACAGACCATGATATGGGCTCCAAACCTGTTTTATTGAAACCATTAGCAATTTTCTCTATTGCCTTCAATGGGAAAAAGATTAGAGTTCCTATTATATAAGATTGATGATGACTACATTGTGACTACAGCACCAAAAAATCTCAAGCATGATTTACCCTTAATCTTTCTGAAGACAATCAATTTTTTCTTCTTTTTTTTTTCTTTTTTCCTGTTTCCCGTTCCCTTTCTCTTGTATGCACATCTCATTGCTTTATTAATAACCTTTGGAGAATATTTCTAAATTTGGGGTTTCAGATGACTTGTCCCAATTCTTTCTTCTATTAGTAGCTCTCAAAAACTTTTCTAAAACCTCTTCCCACCAATGCAGTATTTAAAATAATAGGTTACCTTCTGTTAATAGTTTCTGATTATCATTTTATTTTTGTTTGTTTGCTTTGAAGTCATGTATACACTGAACATGGTACATTTAAGTGTTTGAAAATAGTTAATTCTGTACATACCAAAAACCAAAGAAATGGAAAGACAGATTTTGATTCATTCTTGTCCCCTTTTATATTAAGCTGATTGTGTGTGATACACTTAACAGAACTGAATTATGGATTTCACATAATCCTTCACAATAATCAGAAGAAATTTCTCCCTAGTTACAACATCACACATTTTAGAACCAGTGATATGAACAATAATCACTGTTAAATTACAGTGTCAGATCTTTGTTTACTAACTTTGGTCTAGAAAGCTCATAACATTTTAAGAACTCACTCAGGGAAAGCAAACAATCTATAGATGAAGAACTACACATTACTGAGGACACTTGACCTAGATCCATTCATTTTAGAGGCCAGGGAAGCAACTGCTGTGCTACTGAGCTTGAGGGGAGACCTGGACCTTGAAGCCTTCTCCTTGTGTTGGGTCAAGAACAACTGTATTCCTCCTGGCTTTGGAGAGGCAGATATAAAAACACTAGCTATAAAGCCAATATCTAATATGGCCTGTTTAGCCAAACTTTCCTGGAAAACAACCTATTATACCACTAACACTGAAGTGTATAGTCAATTTGTGAACAGAACAGATAAAGTAAAAAAGAATGGGACAGTGCTAGGCAACCTAGAATTTGAGGATTATTCTGAATACTTCCATTGAAAGGTTTACTTCTATTTTTCAAACTTCCTCTGTAATTTCTTCTGTTATTTAAATGCCTCATTGCATACATAACAAAAACCCAGCAAAAAAAAGAATATGCATAGCAACTATTCCAAGGAATACAGTTCAGCAACTCATACCATAAAATTTTACGTACTTTGACCAATGCTTTTCTTTACTTAGATGGATTTCTTTCTCTACTATTAAAGTGGAAATATTAATATTGGTAATGAAGTGTTTCACATTTACACATTATTAAAAACTAAACTTTACCTGAAGAATGCTCTATGATCCCTAGAGAAAAATGTGATGTTAAACTTCCATAGTCTAGCATTTCCAAAACACTAAGGTGATTTTAAAGACATTTCAAGCAAGAATTTGCTTTAATATTTGAAAGGTCTACAGTGACATCACATAAGCCAGAATCTATATTTAGACTAATTGAGTGCAAAGTTTTTTAACTTCTTTTTCCATTTGATGATTTTTTTTTTCATTTTTTTATGGTTTGGAGTAGATTAGTTTGGGGATTTATCCTTTTGCTATTTCACAGAAACATATTACTGCCAGTGTACTACGTGGTATATAGACATTCTTTTAGATAGACAGATATAAACTATCAGCCTCAAACACCTCAGAACAGACTTCAATTCTACTGTGACCTAAAAAATTCTTTAGTATAATATTAGTCTCAAAATAGGGGATTTTTAGGCTCATAACATCAGAGGTGGCAACATGCATGATATTGCAAAATAAGCTCATTTAAGTGAGATTATTTACTTACAATACACCTAGCTAGATTCTTCCCCATTACAAAATAAATTTATATTAGTTTTCCTGACCAAAAAAAAAGGAATAGTTGTTATCAGGAGAAAATTCCAACCCAACAGTGCAAAATATCATTGCCTTTTCCTACTAGGTGATTCTCCTAATTTAGGAATGAAGGGACATTCCGACAATAATTTTACTTTGTCTTCCACAAGAAAATTCATGCTAAATTGGTGATCCAGACTGGAGATCAGAAAGAGAGGGCTGTAGACACCCCACATGCATTTTGTTTGGTTGGTTTTTTTTAAACAACCTGCATGTCCTTCTGTTGAAGCCACCAGATTCATGTGAGAACCTGTCAAAAAACTCCTTATTACTGAGTAAAGTCTCGTCACATTCTTTGTCGCAATACTGAACTTTTCTGAAGGAATCTACCAGTGGAATCTGGTATTTAAACTGCCTCTGTGATAAACAGAGCCTCAAAGAGCCTCAAATTAGCCATCAGAGCAAAATGCCATCTGAAATAGCTGTTTGGAAAACAAAGTTTATCTCAAGCCCACTTTCTCTTCAAGGCTTTAGGACAGCTCCAGATGACAGTGGTGTACATCGCAATTGAGAAGGGGGAGCCCCCTCCTACAGTAATCCATCCCATCCAAACAGGAGTGACAGTCACTCTGAATTTAGAGATGAGAGGCACTCACCGTGTCTCATCTCCCAGCTCATGGTTACAAGTCTTCATACAGACTAGGAGAAAGCTGCCTTCACTACTTTCCTCAGCCCACAGTCCTTTTTCTGTAGGAAAATGCCCTAAGCAACAGACCACAACCTCCTTTCCTCTACACCCTTCCAGTCTTTTTGTCCTTACAGCGGTAGCACTCTCCGACTCTCTACACGTGTGCTACTTACAAAAAAACATCATCGAAAAAAATTATTTTAAAACCCTAATCTGAAAAAATAATTACAACTAAAGATATGTAAACAAATTGATTGAAGCTACCTCAAAATTCATAATAGTCAGTCTGAGAAATTTCTGGGTTTAAGACAATAAAGAGTAGTGGTGGGTGGGGGTTTTTTATTAAATTCATTAACAGACAGTGAAACTGAAATACAAAGGCATCAAAACCTCTAATGTTCCAGCAACATCTGAAGAAACAATTAGTTAATGCTGAAAATGAAGTTTTCAGTCGAAACCAAGACAAAGAGTATTCTTATAACTGAATGAACACAGAAACTGTTAACTGATTAAAGCATGCAGATAAATAATGCTCACTAATAACTAACCTAGGTACTGGTAGGGATACAGAAGTGACTACCAATATCTCAACCCTTGCTTCAGGCTGCCTTGTCATTATGAAATAGTTTTACCGCATTTAAATGAGATGTGTTAAACATGACAGAAATTCATGTAAACTTGAAGAGAAAGATCAAATAAAGAAGTCATGGTAGAAAGGAGAAAAGGAAAGTTTACAATACGTCTATCTGAGGACCATAAAGTCACAGAAAAAAAGAATAGGAAAATTGCTGACTGAAGGAAGTAAAGAAGCTTTACAAAAAGCAGAGAGAAGATCAGGGAACTTGAGAATAGGATGCTCCAAGGTGTCCATCTGCTGCTTTAACCACTGATTTTCAAAAAAAAAAAAAAAAAATTATAAAACAGAATCAGGAAATCCAAATATATCCCAAAGTATTAAAGTCCAAAGGCTTTGAACTGTAAATTATTTGCACTAAAAAGTCTATAAATAACTGTGACGTAAAGAAAAAAAAAAGGAAAAGGAAAAAAAAAAGAAGAGTTAGAACGTGAAAAGGCTAAGCATACAAAGCACAATTTATATTCACTTTAATCACATCAACCTCTCAAAAAGATTCAGTTTCAGGAATGCATGAATGCATGTCAAAATTAAACAAAATCCTGGTAGCCATAACTTCAATAGATTGAAAATACCTGGACCATCCACAGCAACGCTGAGGTCTCCACAAAAAGCAAAAATTAAAGTAAGAAAGGCCAAAAAACTCGTCTGATTATGTAAAACATCTCAATTTAATCAAGCAATCAGTTGATTACTCTAGAGTGAGAGGTCACTTAAAAATAAAACAAAACAGAAATAAACATCGACTCATTGAAGGAGTAGGGAGGAGAGGCAGGACCAAATGAAAACTTCTCCAAACTTACCCAAAAAATGCTTTTAAAATATGATGTTCTCCAGCTTCCTGGTATGTTTTCAATACAGGAATGCATTCTTTACCTAATGAGGGCATTTATATGCTTCAGAACCCATGTATATACACATTTTGGATGGTCTCAATTACTACCTTTCAAATGTTTTTTCTCTATCTTGTATTCTGCCATGCTCTTGTTTCAAGGTAGAGCAGGTTTGGAAAAGCTTTTCCCCAGAACCTGCTACAGTGAGCTCCAATGGAAGGAACCGAACAGATGGTTTCTTGTCAGCAGGCAGTTTATAACAGAGAATTTGCAGGTAAGAGCAGAAAAATATTTTTTCACTGATACATACCCCTCCCTCCAAAATACAGTATCAGTACTTGAGATTAAGCCTTCCAATATATGCATTTTACATTCACATTTTGAGAGGAAATAGATTGTTTTTTTTTTTTCTACATTCTGCATAGGAGAAGCTGTTCATGGTCATAAGGGCAGCTACAGTATGGGGAAAAAAAGGACCTCTCCAGAGGCAACTGAAATATGACTAGTTATGCCTTTCTTACTCAAAGTCAGATATATATACAAAAAAAAAAATCTGCCTATAGGCAAGTGCCAGCTGCAACTGCATTTGCTTCATCTTCCTCATTTTTGCATAACGGTTCTGGAGTGAAACCTGACTTCACATTCCTGAGAGGCGATTTTAAAATAATATAAAGGGGAGTAGTTAGCAAGCTATCAATATTATATTAAATTGAGCCTCGAAATTTGAAATTAGTAAGATATGATGTGTCACTCAATCTCTTTGATACCTATTCTATAATATGAATTATTAAATCTGCATAGATCTCATCCAAGCTAATTACTAAGATTCTATTGTGTTTTGAAACAGAAACATCAGAGATCAACACCAGTTTGTGTTGTCACATAGTACTTACAATTTTTAATCACATAGGTTATAGAACTTCTGATCAATACAATGCACTTCTAGCTCACTAAGATGAAAACTAATGAGCAAAACTAATTTCAATTGGCAAGTTCATCAATTTATAATGAAGCTGAAGATAATTTTTTTTTTCTTCTTTTAAATCACATCTGTGGAAACTAAAATTTTGCTTTCAGACAATTTATAATGACTATTGTACATCTTAGCTAGAGGAAGGAAGAGAATACTTCATTATAAAAATTCCATCAATTGGTAAAGGGACAGAAACATGTTAGACTAGGGAAATGAAAGAGTGGGAAGAAAAAACGTAGATTCAG
This sequence comes from Elanus axillaris, assembly GCA_026212715.1. Classification (NCBI taxonomy): domain Eukaryota; kingdom Metazoa; phylum Chordata; class Aves; order Accipitriformes; family Accipitridae; genus Elanus; species Elanus axillaris. Next base: position 43,556,349 of record JANZLQ010000056.1, read on the forward strand.
GAGAATTATTTACTGAAAATGATTTTTCTGTATTTCCTTATATTATCCAGGAATACTTTTCAAAATCATATTTTATTGGGGTTTTTGCCATAAATACAGTATTAAATTTAAGCCAATCCTCAGTATACTTATTACCCCCATGCAAAATAAACAGTGAGCTCGGTAGAATGTAAAACTGCCCTATGCTCTCTGCAGGAGTTATCGAGGTCAGAACTGAAGTTCCAGGTGCATATTTTAGTGCTATGCATATACTCTAAATCACAGTTGGTTTTATGTTTCAACTTTAGAAGATACTTCATATGTAATATGTACACACTACACAAACCAGTATTCTAAAACTGGTAAAGCATTTAAAGAAAACTATCAAGGAAAAAAAATCATTATAAAGGAGTGACAACGCAAAAAAAAATTAGTATCTAAATGTAGCATATTCACTACATGCAGCCTAATGAAAGCCAAAGTGTTAAAGTGGAGAAATTTACTCCCTAAGTAGCTGAAAGAAAATTCTGCTGGTGAGGCCAACCTTTCAGGAGGTGCAGTGAGAAACCTGTTTTTGTTTCAGTCTATCTGTTCAGCCTAATTCCACATTTTTTTCATTCAAAGTTCAAAAGATAACTGGTATTTGAAAATGCCAGAAAGCTTTGTTTCTTCTGTTCATTTGAGCATTAACAGAAAAAAAAGAGAAAAAGAAAGAATCAGTATAATATCCTGAAATCCACCAGAAACCTACCATTACTGAAATTGAAAGGATATGATGAACACACACACACACAAAAATAATCATTCATAACTACAAATAAAATTTGTTATACTGATTTAAATGCTAAGAAAAATAATGTATTCATCCTGCATATACATTTTATTAAAATAAAAAGTATTTAAATGCCAGTTTTCTGCATTTTAATTAAAATATCCATTCAAAAGTTCAACTAAAATATCAGTCTATCAAATAATATTATCAAGCACTCTTTAAATGTAAATTATTAAAAAAATTAAAAATTAAGCAAATGAATTTAAAAAGCTCATAAGCAGACAGCCAAAGTGAAAGACCACAAAGGAAATTTAGAAGATAATGACGTTGGGTCAGTTTGTCAAGTTTTGACTTCTGATTTCAATTTTAATGGTAGTATTTTCCATAACTATAATGTTCAGAATAAATTGGTTTTACAGTGATAGACAAAAACTAATGTCTAAATGTGAATATTCCTGGCTTTATTTTTATGAGGAATGTAAATGACAGATTGTATTTAAATGTAAATCAACTAGTTTTAAAGGTCACTGATCAAGAAGAATGATTTGCCTCTTAGAAAAGTAACTGATGAGGAGAAAAACAGAACAACCTCAAATTATTTTTTTTTATAAATCACAATTCTTTAACATGAATGAGAGGTAAGACAAGGAAACCATAGAACTGGAGATACATGATGTCTTTCCAATGGCGATCTGTACTCTAGAAACTGGGAAAAGACTTTTGGAAGGAGCAGTTGCGGTTAGAACAGGCACACATATTTGAAAATGTTTTTTAAGGGAAAAAAAATCCTGCATTGTCAAGAAAATAATCTGTACAAACTTGATGGGTCTTTACCCACTCTAATTGCTTGGATTTCAGGACTTGCAGATCATAAATTACACCACAGCAAAACACAGTAAGAAGTGTTTAAGACATAGCTCTACTGCCTAAAACGTCAGCAATAAAATACCAGAAAAGAGATGAACTCCTTTCAGATTTAAATTGTCTGCCAGCAGTGTGAGATTCACTTCTAGCATTCTTGTGCTGTTATAAACTGTCTAATAATTAAAACCAAAAGCACATAGATACTGATTACATACTTACCTTTTCACACAAACATGCCATCATGTTCCACATCAAATGTGCACCAACTCTTCCACAGCTGTAAGAATACTAATCTAAACAAAGTGAAATTAAAAAGCTTTATCTACTGTATATGTTCTATACAGAAATATATGTAGAGAGAGGAATATATACAGTGAAATAATAATGATGCTGTAACCATTTTCAGATAGGGTAAGACTTCTTTATTATTCTTCAATTATACTAAATGAAATTTTTAGATTCTCAAGTAAAAGAATTGTGTTCATGATTTATTTCCACTATTTCCAAGCATTACTCTACAGTCCAGACTAGTGTTTTAAGCTATTTTCAACATTTATTTTCCTCAGAAAAGGAAAGAAATATTTTACGACATTGTAGATGTAGTTTTGAAGCAGTCATGTGAAGCCATTCTGAATTCAAAGAAGTTTAGATGTAACAGAACTTCCTGGAAAACACAGTCGAGACAAAGACAAGCAGTAAATTCAGACTAAGCGGTTAAGCACCTTTCTCATGTATAGTACCTCCAAAGCAAAGGTGGAATAAACTAACTCACTGCTGGCCTTTAATTTCAGGTCCTTATAAATTTGAGTTTGGCCACTTGGGATGACCATTAGCTCTTTGCCTCTTGTCAACTGTGGTTGGTTTGCATCATTGTTTCAGAGAGTAAGGAGGAGACAGATTTTTAACAGGAATGGTTCAGTGAATTCCTAAAGCATAACCTGGGGGAAGGAGAGAGACCTATCATTCTAATTTCCAATAATAAGAGATTTAATAATTCTAAAGGTTGAGGCAGAAAAGTCCATATGTCCAAAAATGCTGGCAGTGGGGAATATGTCCTCTGGGCAGATGTTTCACAGGCCAGTAGCTTCAAGTTAGGGTGTAAGTAATATTCTCGGATCTGAAAACTGAGCTCCACATGAGGTACAAATGTAACCCCTAGCTTCGCTTCAAAGAAAGATTCTCCCACTAACTCTCAGCCTATTTAAGCTCTTTCACTTCCTGGCATAAGGATGGTAAATTTGGCATCTCTTAGGAAACAAAAAGGTACATATGATTTCTCCAAATCCTCACCCCCATTTTCATACCTCCCTATTTAATAAAACAGGTCTCAAAGCTATCATTCTACAGAGCAGAAATGACAAATCCATGTAAACACCTGTATGTTTGAAAAGAGTATGTATTTCTGGAGCACATTCTCCTGCAATGCCAGGTTGCACTCCAGAGCATCTAAACCCAGCATGCAACAATCACATACCAAACAGTAACTTAAACCACAGTGATTCTGCCCAACATGTCCAGAGAGGATGGTGCAGCAAGAGGGTAAAAACCTAAACACCTGCTCTTTCCTGCTTCTCTCTGACCTCCAAAGTTGTAACTCTGTAGAAAGGATCTTAACATTGCTGGTGCTGCCTGAACTGCATAAAGACCAAAACCAATTCATATGGCCTATTCTTTTACTTTTCAATTTGATCTTTATGACACCCAAGCCACTGGATTTTTTTTTTTAATTTGCTTTACCTTTTCTTAAATACTTCTACAGCAATTTCAGGCACTCAGAGGTCAAGAAGTCGCAGTATTGAAACTAAATTCAGTCCCAAATTTTCCATTTCTGAAACTCTGGAATAATACAGAACTAAAAGAGTGATGATTATTTTTTCCTTAACATATGGAAATCACTATGCATCTATAAACTCCATATTCTATAGCACTGCCTATCTTTTCAATAAACAGACCAAATTAAGCAAGAGAAATCTCTCAGAGGAGAAACTGGTTAAAATGCCTGACAGAAAACCAAGGATTTTCATTTTAATACTGATAATTACAGAAATTAAATAATGCTGGCAATGGTATGATAATAATCATACATAAAAAGGGAGTGGATTCTCTTCGAAAAAACAATTTGTGACATCACTTACAGATATCTGATCTACATTTTCTGAAACGATTGGCTTCATATCTATAGTCAAATAGCAAAATTTAACATAACTAAAAAACCTAAAAATCAACAAAATTAATATAGCCCAGAACTTAATCAGCCCCCCCAAAAAAACCCACATTTGAAGCCATTTCTTTTTCTTGAAGCAGAACTACCTTGATGTGCTGCTTAGAAATTGAAATAGAGCTCTAACTGAAATAATTTTTTATTCCAGTTGATAGTTCAAATTTACTACACCCTGACATCTCAGCAAGAACCAGTTCAGCACAACCTGTTTGCACATGGTAGTGCTGCCAGAGCAACATCACAGTGCTGGAGCTCCCTTGTCTTTTCTTCCCACGTTTCATCCCATCCCAGCTCTTTTGCCGTATGACCCACCAACATTTGTTTATGCACTGTGATGCTGGGCTACTTGAACATCTCAGTTTTCTGCATCTGTGTAAGAGATGCTCAAAAGTGTTAAGCTGTTTTGTAGATGTTAGTGGGAGGGGTTCAATGAGTGGTAATCTTGATTTCTTGCTCTTGCGTGCTAGAGGAACACGTGGCTACTGCTATGGGTGCCCTGACAGTGCTCACAACCCACTCAACCAGACCTCTCACCTCGGAGTTATTCCACATCAAGTAGAAACCCACGTGTGTGTTTCTTACACGTCTCTGATGTGGGTTTACTGAAAAGGGAAAAAAAAGGCCTTTTCTTCAGCTCCTGCTCCCACTTCCAGGTGCAGCCTGAGCATCGCTTTCATCCTCAAGGTAGCACAAACAGCTGCACATCCTGAGCTGCTCCCATCACACACACCATGCACAACTGCACGTGAACTGCAAAGGGCACCTGAATTACAGCAGCAAAATACAGGGTCTAAACAGGTGAAACAGCGCATTGCAACTTTCAATTTTTTTATTTTATGCTTTCTGATGCACAAATTAACAAACTGTTACTAACCCGAGTCAAAACTAAACTGGTAGAGGAAGAGATGGGAGGAAATTTGAGATGCTACTGAACTGGAACTTATCTAATGAACTTGCTAGTTTGAATTCCTGGCTACAATTAGAAACTCGATATACCATTTTTTCTGGTAGAAACTGCTCATAAAACCTACTGGCCAACACAAACCACTATTAGCTTTTTACAACACTATTTCTTCAGCTGTGAGACCTGCAACTTCATACCATTGGCAAGACTGTTACAACAGTACTAAAAGT
>JANZLQ010000056.1:43561418-43587118 GCA_026212715.1 Elanus axillaris
TGCTATTACTCTAAATGCTTAGAGGATATATTACAAGCGGGGCAAGGGAGGGGGGAGAGGGGGACAAAAAAAAATATTTTTTTAAAATTCCAAATGAAAACATTTTAATACATCCAACACAATTATTTCTCGTATCTAATAATAGGCAAAGGATTTTCTTTTGCCAGTCCCACAGTTCTGAAGGGAATAAGGAAATCCCTCCCTGTCTCTAACAGCAACTGACTTTTTATTCCAGCTTTGACTTTGCACATCCCAGAAGAGATTTCTTAAGATTTCATGCCACATAAAGAATTTTACCGTAGAGATGGGAAATTCAGCATTTAGGCAAATCAGGAGTTCTTTTCAACCCAATAAATACTTCTTTTATAGAGAAAGAAGTTTACAAAAATATTATACAAAGTGTCTCTGTGGGTTTTTTGGTCATTTGCTTATTTTTTGTAAATCACGAACACACTATGCTGACTTTAAAAGTAATTGAGAATAGTTTTTAATACCACAATTTCACCATGGAAGAGCTTGACTATATTTATGTTACCTTGCAAATGGAAAATTAAGTCTCTTAAGCTTGCTAATTCATATAATGGTTTTAAAATCCAGTAATTTTTTTTTAAAGGCACATTTTGACTACACAGGCATTTTCAGCCCCATTTAAGCTAATATTTAAATTCTAGTAACTTTTTTTAAATTTCTGCAATGATTCTAAGTCGATTCAGCCTCTGAAAACATCACACAAACATGTCCTGCATGGAATCTTTCACAAAATCATACTTAGAGCACCCTAGATTTGGGGGGTGTTGATGGGAGGGGTTAATGTCAATATTGTGTTCTACCTGATGATTCTCTGTGCCAATTGACAAATATAAAGTTCCTTCAAAAGCATGTATGAGGGCAAAAATTAATGTATCGATGATGTATTCGTACTTCTCCTCAGCTTTCTACTAATACTATGAATGCAGCAATAAACAACTGATGTAAATTATTGAAATTATTGGTTACTCTTTACATACATCTCCATTCAAATATCGACTTAATTCTGACTTCAGCCTTAATCTATGCAGAAAGCATGCTTAGCCTTGCAGGTAACTTGAAGAAAACTATTAAGTAATGAAATTTTCACTTGTTCCAATGTTTCGATGTAAAGTATGTTAATCCAATATTTGCACACACACACCACACACCACCGCCCCCCCCAAAATATCAATACAAATGTCTTCACTGCTACAAAAGTGTCATTTAAGAATACCTGCACATGAAAGTTGAATGTGGAGCAACTGGCAAAGGCTTACATCAACATTCAGGTGATCAATATAAATAAACCTTCGAAAAGATGTTTTTCTGCTTTACCTTCCTTTTACCATGACTAAAGAGCATTGATCAAATCAAAGGCTTTAACTACCAGTTAAGAGTCTTTTGCAGCACAAATGTCTTCCTGCCATAATCAATTTATCTACCTGCCCCAAGAAAATCAGTTTAGATGTTGGTATGATTTCTCAGATAGAAGAAAAATTTTCAGCCTCTTCAGGCTAGCGATCCATTACTTAAAATATTTTCCCAAGCACCTTATATTTTCTGCAGAAGCAAGAATGAAAAAAGGTATCACAGGTAAAGTGATAAAGCTGCAAACACGCTAAGATAAACAGACAACAATGAAAATGACTCAGCCACAAAATCTGAGTTATTTAGTAAATTGGGATCATTCAAGAAAACTGTTGCAATATAACAAAACCACAAAAGTATAAAGCAAGAAAGAAAAAAAAATTGGCTACTTCTGAAGAGAGTGGGAATACTGTGAAAAGGAATGACTAAAAGGTTTTAAAGGTCATATGGAGAGCAAGAGAAATGCCATACTGCATTCAGTCCTGATATTCAGGTTTTAGAGCAGTTACCAAGAAACTAGATAGGTATAGAAGGAAGTCATTTGGCTTCTATACCTTGTGTCTGGATAATCGTATCTACAGTCAAAAATGAAATTACTATCTGTGCTGTTACATAGGTACCATTTTTGGATTTCCTTTTATGTCGTCCTAACCAAGCTACACCTAATGTTCCAGATTTTACAGTCTTATGAGATGCAGATTCATCCATATACCTGAAGCTAAACTCCCTCCCCTCCTCTTCTTGATATTATCATCCTGCATCTCCCTTTCTGTTAATGGAAATCTTATTCCATCATATGCACTCAGGAAAGTGTTACAAAGATACTTTAGTTTTTTGTAAAGTCAGTGCTTTCTCAAACTTCTTCCACAAACTAAAAAAAAAACCTTTCTGCATCATATTGTTCACCTTCACTTTTAAAGTTTTTCAAAACTTTACTACAGACACCTACTGGGCTGTAGTTTAATGAGCCTTTCCATCCGCAGCAGTGATGGTTTCAGCAGTGTCCACCTGCTCCTCACTTCTTCCTATCCCTGTGCTCTGTTCTCAGTTCTGCTCACACAAGTACTTGTTCAGGTGTATAATGAACCAGAAGAAACCAAGAAAAAAATCCAGGTTTAAAATAGGCATTTTTTAAAAAGAAAGTTAATTCAGCACAGATCAGCTGTGCACAAATATTACAGTATAGGTCAGGAGGTAGCACAGAACGAGAATCATCAACAACAGCTGCTTAAGTTAGCCATGGAACTGAAGAATTGCTGAAAATAAGCCTTCTGCAACAGGAAGTTGACTTCAGCTATAAGCATCCCATAATGCAGCTGACTAAATTGTTTAAGAGGTAACTCTCAACCTTCTCAAAAGCTGCGTTTGACACCTGCAAGGAAACTCTTCCAAAGGCCTGTCCCCTCGTTGCTTTCATTCAATCCCCTCCCCGTACTTTTCTTGGCTGCACCACGTGAAGAAACTCGATGGCAGTTGGGTTGGGGTGGGTTGTTGTCACCAAGCCTTACCTTGCCGATCAATTCTAACTCAGTCTGTATTTGCACTCCATCTGTCTAAATCCAGCTGATATCTTTCATTTTGAACAGAGAGACTGAGCCTGGCTTTGCCAGGTATTATAGCATTTAGCAAAACCAGAATGGGATCTTCGTCCAGGACTCAAAACCAAAGGTACTAAAATATATGAAAACAGCCTCCCCTCTCAAAGAATCATAAACAACATCACTACACACCTGTCTATGACAACAAGGTGAATTTCTCTTGCTTTCCCCCCCTCTCCCTTTTTTTAAAACAGGAATTAAATCTGGAAGCACTGGCATGATGTTATGCATCACAGATCAAGTTCTTGCTATATGGATACAGATACGGGAAGCAAAATAAATAAATGGAGAATAATGAAAAATAGAGAAAAAGTAATCTTGTCAGGGGTTGCTAAATAGATATTAATTAACTTAGATTGAATTTAAAAAAAAACTCAAGAAATGTATGTATATCACTATATACTGAACTTTGAGCATATGAATAGAATTAAAAGAAAAATAATTACTGAAAAAATATTTTTAGTCCTTAAGCTAAACTAATTTTTTCTTGTCATACAGAGAACCCTACTCTGACATTTCCTTCTCTCTGAACAAAAGGGTCTGGATTTCTTTAGTACAATTTTTGCAAACTGCATGTCTTCCTGAACAGGTGGAAAGGCTGTTTGGAAACTGTTTTTCTGCAAATAAAATTTGATTGGTTCAACATGGACTTTTCAGGTAACATTCCTATAATAAGTAAATTAGTAGGTGATATAAAACCCTGAAAATGGAAGGACTGTAATGAAAAGCTTAATATGCTTTTTACAGTAATGCTGAAAAAAGTGATGTCATGTTTAAGTTGATCATGTTTTTATTCACACCCCCAGGCAAACCAGCAAAAACTCAATGAACGGTGTGATTTTATTAAATATAATGAACAATTTTCTTCTCCTTTGAAAACAACTGACTTGAAGGAACACTGTAGCGTGACTGCCAGCTGATGTCTGGGTACTACAGGCTTTTCAATTCGCACAGGATTTCCTATTATTGACTGAAGGTGAAAGAAACACGAACACAGAGAGGAGAGAAAAAGCAATCTTAAGAAGCCAGGAGCACATGAATTTTAAACAGATGAGAAAAGTACAGCAACTTCGTAGGAGTTGGTGGGAAGCCTGCTACACTTAGAAAGCTGTTCAAACATCCCCTCTGCTGAGCCTGTAAGAGGATGCTCAGAACACCCATTGACTTCAAAGAAATCTGCAATCATCATGGATTAGAAACTGCCTTGATTGCGTCCATTTGTACCAGAAGCAGGACAGCACTTGTCTTGTGAAAGCATACTACAAAATGGTAAAGACAATATACCTGGCTTTTCAGATAGAAATCTCTGCTCTTGAGAAGCACAGAGCAAAGAGGTATCAGACAAATACACAAAAGTTACTCAGCTTACTTGGTTTTGTCCTAACTCCACAGAGGGGAAAAAAAACTGGCTGACCTTCTTGAAAATTCAGAAAACTCCATAAGCCAGAAAATAAGTAGCATTTAAATATAGGGTCTTTCCATATCCCTTACATAAAGATGTCTGAAGAACAGTGTTTGATCCTTAAAACATCCATCACTCCACAACTGTACTTTTTGAACCAGCAGACATATATAAACACACACAGATACAGACTGTACAGTTCCAGATACATTGTCAGATATATGTCAGATATTTGAATCCTCAAAATTCATTCATCTAGAAAAGTAACAGCCATATCCATATGGTCAGATTACTTAAATCTGAGATGCTTTCAGCTCTGCACTACCAAATTCTGTAAGAAGCTATTTCAAAATTAATACAAAAATAAAAAAATAAAAAAAATAAAAAAAATTGGAATTTCAAACATAAAAAATTTCAAACTTTTTTACATAAGGTTCCGTGCAAGGACATTTTAAAGAATTAAAAGTATTTTTTCACTGATGCTATGGTGCTATTCTTAAAAAGAAACTGCTTTCATCAGTAATGGATCTGAGAAGAATCTGGAGAGGCAACACAGAAGGGAATAATGTGAGCTCAGAAAAAATAATGTATATAGATAAATTGATATTTAACAGTAATAAATATCTTCTATGCCTTCAAATTAAGGACAAAAATTAACTGTAGGGTTACATTTTGAATTGTTTGTAACCTGTCCAAGCAATTACCATCACTTTGTGGCCTGATCACAGAGAAAACCAACATATCTAACCTGTTTCTTTTTCAGTCTTCAAAACACCTTTCCAGCCTGACTACAAGATGACTCTTACTGGAACTGAAAATCCCATAAGTTGATGAGAAAGACAGAAAGACAATGCATTTTCTTCTTTACCAACATTAAAACATCAAGTAACTTCTTGCATAAATGCATAAAAACCTGCAAATTATGATGGGATTAATTAACAAATGACTAGTATTTGCAGACTAAAGGAAATAGAAGTAGTAAACAGGTGACAATGAAGTGTTAGTTCTTCAAAAAAAAGCAATTTAGCTAATGTCAGATTAATTTTCCACAGAACTTTTCTTTTCATACACAGTTTCCATCTTGATAATGAATCTTTGATCAGCGTGTCTGAAAAATAATCTCTGTGAAGATTAAGAGAACAAAAGAACCCTGATAAACTCAAAAATGGCAACAAAATGTTTCAGGTCATCTAAACTACTAAAGGCACCTCAATGAAATACAAAGAGTTTTCAGTGGTTTAAAAAAAAAAAAAAAAAACAAACAAAAAAAACACAGCTGTCATCTAATATACCTTTACAAACAAAGTAATAGATTAAGCATTAATAAAAATTGTTACCAATCAATGTCGATCCAGGACTTACAAAAGATGAAACTAACCAATGCTTACTGTGGAATGAAACATAGCACTTAAGCCAGTCATTGTATCTTAGACACAGAGAGCAGCAAGTGTGAGAGCAATCATTAAAAAAATGAATACACGGTGATCTAAAAAAATACTTCATTTTTAGTGACCTGATACTATTCATTGTACCTATTTCCTCTAAAACACCTTTAATTAACACTTCAGTCTCAGACACCTTTCCTGTAAGATAGTCTGTGAAAATCCTTTATAAGCTGTTTCACAGTTAACAAGAATGCACAGAATCTCCCTGGCTTTTCTGCTGGGCCTTGTGGTCTTTCACTCTACCTTTTCTACCTTGCTTGTCTAATGGCTGACAACTTGCTGGAACATTTCTTGCTTCCAAAGGATTTGAAAAAGATTCATAATTGGTTTTCACATCTCGAACGTTTTTGCAAAATTATTTTTGGCCTCCCTTACAATATTTTGGGCATTCAGTACTTGCACATTATGATACCTTTTACAAAAATATTTACTTATCTAAAAATAGCTTTCTCTACTGTCCTGATTCCTCATTGTCTTTTCTTCATTTTCTGTTTTAATGAACATTATTTATTTTCTTTACTGCCTTGAAAAATCGTAAGAACAATAACCTGCAAGAAATGAGTATGTTTTAGTGTTCTTTTTAACTGCCTTTTAAGTATGTCCCCCTGTATCTGTAGTTCCTTTTGGAGATCAAATACTACCATAGTGAATTTGGCTTTTTTTTCCCACCTCCTACAAGGCTTTGAACCAAAATGTGTATGATCATTTCATGTGTTTTCAACAGTAATGGTTTTAGTTCTATGCTCATTCAAAACCAAGTCTTCCTCTTCTGTGATCCCTGACTACAGCTCAGGAAAGCTGTCTTCAGACAGACAACATCTGCCTCATCATCAATGAGCTTTTCCTACTTCATTGCAGAAGTTCAGTCCATAACAATTTAACTATATTGCCTATTAAAACAGTTAACTTGTTTATCTAACTGGAACGTAAAGCACCACCTCACATCTTCCCTATATAACTTGTATAGTATCGCTAGTCCAGACTGAATTCCTGGCACCACTTGGAAAAAAGGAGGTGAAGAGTGAAGTGACAATTTGCTAATGACCAAAAAAAAAAAAGCAGAACGCTCCAGTATAAATCTAACTACCCAACCGCACAAAACTGCAGATCTTATCAAGCTCTGTGACCAGGGGCAAAGATGGCAGATGAAAGTGCATTTTCCACCACTGCAAAATATGAGGAACAATATGGGGAAAACATAGGGAAAAGCAACCCTACTTTACAAGTAAAATGATTGGCTTGGAGTTAGCAACTGATCCTGGAGTCACTGTTGGAAGCCCTCTAAAAACCAGTAGTTCTGCACAGATTTGGTTTTGTTCAGGAAAAGAAAAGAGGGGACGGAGGGGGAATACTTCAACATCACTTGTATAAATCTATTACACATCTACATCGTTAATGCCACGTGCCCTTCCACCTCCAGAAAGGTCTGCTAGAACTAGAAGATATATCTATAAAGTCTCCATGATGAGAGGCATTGAATGCTTTCCACAGGAAAAGAGTATAAACACACTTCAATCTTCAATTTTCAACATAAATCACAGAAAAGAAATATCATTAAAATAATGTGAAGACAGACAGCATGGAGATGAATAGAACTCACATTACTACCTATGACACAGGAATTTAAATGCACCTCAAATTCTTCAGTCATCGGATTTCTAAGCATCAAATAGGCAGAACTTCTTCCCTCAGATTTGTGGAACCAATTGCAGCAGGATGTTTCAGAGATGAGGCAAAGATTAATGAGAGAAGTTATGAAACAATAACACATCCGTCCTCAATTAAAAACTATTGTGCAGTTGCTACCCTGAGACTCAGGAACTCCATAAACAGCTAGCTCTTACAGGCTAGGATGGAATAACCAGGGATGAATCAACCCATACACTTCCTCTTCATTTTGAACTACCGTTACAGAAAGAGTATGAGATTTTCTTATCAACTTTGCCTGTGATCACCATGTTTAATACTTTCTGAGTTAGACTTACGCAGACTTTGGCATTCCATGTATGTCATCAGTTCAACTCACATTTCTGCTAAAATCCTCTACTTGTTCTAACACAAGCTACTTAATAGTCAAGGAGCTTCAACAAGCTTTTGGCATTCAGTTCTCTTTCAAACTTTCTAGGCATCCTAATGTTTGTGTTTAGGAATCAGAGTTCCTTAAATAGTGTCAGTGGAGGCACCTCCAGAAATTATTCCAAACACCTCAGGCAGATATTCCTAGTCATAAAAAAGTTCTACTAAACCAAATTCATCCCAGTATTTGCAGATTTACAAATGAGAAAGACAGGACTTCCCAAGTCTAATTAAAACTTTCCTAACTTACACATTTGTTAAAAGCAAAAATATACAAAAAAAAAAACCCAAACCAAAACAAACAAACAAAAAACAAACCAAAAAACAAAACACAGTAATAACTAACTACATGCTGTACTTCACAAAGCCAGTTTTCATTCACAAATGTATCAGGTTATGTATCAGGTTTTATTCTCAACAGAAGATGACTTAATGAATGGTCACTCCCTTCAGTCTTCAAACATTTTCCTAGTACACGCAGGAAACAGAGCTAAAATACTTTGCTTATGAAAGGCAAGGGGATTTTAATAAACCAAGAGCTTGCAAAAGATGGAAGAATTCTACTTGTAAAGAAAAGCATATTTAGTATACAGTAGAATATTTAGCAACGAAAACATACTTTCATTGGGATTTATCTATGTCTCACAGAATAACAGAGATATAATAATGAGGAATTATTACTATATGAAAGAGATATTATGAAGTAAGTTTGGCCCAAATCTAGAAGGAAATCTCAATCAATTATTGATAGTGATTGAGAAAGATTACCATTTCATTTATGTAAGAAATGAACAGAAATAAAGAAAGCCACAAAAGCTTAGTTTTAGTCTGAATTTTCTAACAATACACTACTCTTGGCCAAAATGTAATGGAGAAGGCGACAATGCTGAGAACAGTAAAAAACAGAATTTACTCTCAGTGTTTCATCACATTCTATTTTTATGTTATTTGTCAGGAAGCCACCCTAGCAGCCCCTAAAAAGTCAGAATGTCACAAATCTTAGTTTTATTGCCCTTTTCATAGAAAGTTCTTCAAAAGCTCATGTTTCATAAGTCTTCTTACTCAACTTTTTTTTAACTTTAATACTAGCTTTTTAAACATACAGGTATTTTAAACTGCCTTTCTTGTTGTGTTTCCCAGTTGCACATCTTACCTCTCTTTCATAAGTCAGAATTCCTTCTACTCATTTTTATTTCTTAATGCAAGCCAGAAAAATGCCGCAATTACTTTTTTAATCCCCATTCTGTACATATCAGAAATCTCTGATTTCAAATCAAACAAAGGAAATAAAGACAGTTATAAGAAACAAGACAGTTTCTAGCAGTAACAGAGGAAACATATACAGAGATCTCTGTTTTTTTCAAAAACACTCAAAGACCTATGATTTTACCTCTTCTGGGGAAGAAATAAACTCTACAATTCCCTTAAATCAGGCCATAGGCTACAGCCTATATTATTAATCATAACTATTACTCAAATCTAACTGATTCCAACATCCACAGGCCTTCTCTTCAGGCACTGTTAGTAAAAGGAGTAGGAACATTTTTCAAACTGAAATACTATTTAACTCTAACAGCAGCAGATAAGAGAGAGCAAATTGAAAATAAATAATTAAAATGAACGATACACTTAGAGGAGGTCCTACCATCCCATGGCAACTTCATGAGGCTCTTCTTGTTCCTCCCAAATCTTCAATGAAAGGAAAGTTTACTTCTCATAGAATTGGTAAAAACAACTCATAAATGGGAGTGTGGAATTAGTATGTTAAAATTCAAGCTTCTTCTGTAAGCAACCTCCACCATATTTTCTTGAAGGCTATTTTTCTAGAGCCACTTGCAATGTAATGGGGGACAGATTCTAGCTGACTCTTTCCCACCTTTTAACCTATTTTCTACAAGATCTGTGTTTCCCCACCTCAAAAGCAGTCTCAACTAAGGCAAGACATGATAGCTCAGCTGCAAGATAGAGAACTTGACATTTATGACTACTGTAAGTTCTAATAGCCTGAACAAATTACTTGATCTCCACAGCCCACAGTTTAACATTCTGTTAAAAGATTCTGGTAGTAAACCAAACCAAACAAAAATCCCTCTAAAAATTGTTTTTCTATATTTCATCTTATATGGATCTTTGGGTAAAAGAAAATGATTGCTATTTTCAAGGAACATCTGTTTAAAATTGACCACAAGAGTTTACAATGTCCAGTGAGATTACTCTCTCTTCCTTTTTTTTTTTTTTTTTTTTCCTATTTACCACTATATTACCATGGAAAAGGTTAGCTCTCTTTCCTGGGTAGATGTTACTGCTTGATCTCTAGATGCAAATTATTCAACAGTGCTTAATGCAGGTAAGTCTCGGAAAAATGGTCACTTGAGGTGCAGGCTCCCAGGTAATAAAAACCTGATCACAAAGGGCTGTCGTTTCCTTTGCCTCTGAATTACCCCAGTCTTTGAGGCAGATGCCACACGACTCTTGATGAAGAAAGACACCTGCTGTGCTGTGGGGAAAACTCTGTTTTTGCCTTAAAATCAGCCTAGACCATGTGATCATTTAAAAAAAAATAAAATAAATTTAGCTGTTTCTGGTTTGTCACCTCTTGGATTTAAATGGAAGTAGAAATACACATTCTTTGATCATTACAGAATGTTTATGAAACTGCATGGAAATAATTCACAGTGCTGGACTGTGACAGCAAAGCTGTTGAGAAACCAACAATAAAGGAGACAGCAATTTAATTTCAAACACACTGTAGGTGGCTGCTACTAGAAAAAAAGAGAACTATCATTGCTGACAAGACTGCTCCAACCTCCCCCTAATCTAGGGTGCTGATTTGGGCAGAAGGGCTATAAAACCCAGGAGTCATGGATAAAAAGTGACATTCTTTCTAGAGGACAGGCAGCTGTTGCTTAGAAACTGTTTACAGACAGATCCTGCTGGTGTATCAAAAAAAAAAAAATAGGTCATTCTTGGCTCTAGGTAGGAAAGATCTTTATTGATATAAAATCCTCTACATCTTCTCTTTATGTTTACTGTCAATAATGAACAATGCTTTAGGCAGAATTACCAATTTTGAAACAATCTGGTGACTAAACAGGGTGGATTCACATCACAGTTCACTCAGGGAGCTGAGCCCAGGCTCCAGGCATAGACTGGACTGTCTTAGGAGAGGACTGGCATCAAAAGTGAAATCAAAAGAGGAGGGGGGCAAAAGTGCAGCTAGTCTTCTCATCCATCTCTCAGTTGTTGCGGAGGAAAAAAAAATACAAAAATTAAGAAAAGAACATGCAAATACCACTAGATCAAGAAAAAAAATCTCAGTTCTACTTTTTAAATGTATGATAAAACCAGGTCTGCTAAAAATGAAAGGGGAAAGGCCATAACACTTCTTTGAAGCCATGAGGGAACAAAGTTTGCCTTGAAGAACAGAAGGTAAGGTTTGAATTGGATCATTTTATTATGAGAAATGGTACAAGGAGCTCCTAACTGTCTAAAACAAAGTTGCAAGCATATGCAGTGCTCACTGCGCAGAGAAAACAAATTAGTTTGGAGAAGATGGGAAAGAAAAATTATATCAATCCAGAGCCAGTTTTCTCCCCTGCATAAATAATCTACGCTTGAACAGTTTCTCCTCATATAAATAACTACATTTATAAGAAGCCTCAAGTAAGAATGCTCTTATATCATTATTCACTTAAAAACCACTCCAAAAATTCAGACAAATCACTGCTTTCTAACTAAGAGAAAATAAAACGCACAGCTTGTGGTAATAAACAGCTCATTGTCATCATTCTAGAGAAAGTCATTTTTTTTCTCTTAAAAATAAATGTAGTACAGTCTTGTTTTCTTACATTAAGCAAATAACGTCAAATAAATAAAAGGAGAGTAAGTACTACACCACATGGCACCTAAGGTATCAAAGGTCCAGATGTAATAGTGATAACACCAAAAAACAAAGCTGGTGTTTCAGAACAAGTGCCTCTGGTTTAAACTTCAGGGGCAGATTTCGAATGCAGTTAACAAAGCACACATTCTCTATAGTGTCAACATAAGGTCACCATACCATTCTTGAGGCAGGAAAAATAAGGATCACGAAAGCATGTGTAATTTAATCACTGTTGCTTAATTCGAAGGACAAACACAACCCTGTGTTCTGACGCTGTGAGTGACAAAGAAGCTCTCTTAAGACGATTTGTGGAAACTATAGGTGGAGTTAACATATAGGACACATGTTTGGGTTTCAAGGGTTATCACAATGTAACACAAGTTCAAAGCCTGTGAAAACTGAACTCCCTCATTCAATGCATGGCTTCCCACAGAAGGAAGGTGGCTAATGGGATAAGATCCTACTCTCCTATGCCACAAATGTAAACAAAAACAGCAAAAAAAAAGAAAAGCTTCTCAAGAAGTACAACTATTATTATCTGCAAATTAATCTAGAAATATACTTTTGATAAAAATAATCATACCAAGAACATTAATTATTTACAAAATTGAAGATAATGTGGTCCATTTCCCAAAGGTTCATAAAGCCACACAGGAGACTTCTGAAGCATGGAGGAAAGGCCAACCTGATTTTTATTCATGTATTTCTGTGCTTATCTACATGGAAAACAGAATTATTTTCTAGTTAGCCCTTTGTCAGGTTTTTCAGGTTTTAAAATAGCTGTTAATGAAATCACAAGATTTCACCACAAAAAATAGTAACAAAAAGAGCAAAAAGATGGCAAATATTAGACTGTAGCAACTCTGAGCAAGTGCGTAGCAAAAAAGCATCTCCCTACATTCAGTTGTATTGAAATAAAATGCAAGGAATAATAGATTACACTTCACTGAGGCCTCACTACAATGATAAGCATTTGCTAACAGTTTTCACACAAACACAGCTCTTAAAAACTATTGTTTTCCTTGTGCTTAAGAATATAACTTAGCATGAAATAGTTCAGCAGTGGAACTATTCATTATGTTAACACAAGATATCCAGAAGTCAACCAAAGCATACATAATTTATTATAATAAAAAATAAGGTTGTCTGTTTTTCATCTTTTCCACAGTATTCTACAAAACTCAAATTTAACACATTCAAATATTTTTAACTTTAAAAATATTACCAACACATAATTTTCATTAAATTATTGGGAACTGTATAGACATACACTTTTTGGACTGAAGTTTGGACTGAAGTTTAGGATTGACAATAGACAAATACTTTAACAGAAGTGAAATGTGGTAGATTTTGTTTGTTTTGTTTTGCACTTTCAAATGAGAGGACCTTGATATATATGGCTAAAACACAACACTTACTTTAGTGATGGTGAAACATGTGCAAGGACTGCACATGGTAGTATCACTATTGTGACAGAAGAAATCTGTGACAGAAGAAGTCATTACAAACCTTCATCAATTTGATCTATTTTGTTTAGCGGGAACCAAAAATGAAAGTGCAATAGTAGTTCCTCGGACACCAAAATTTCCTTGAAAAACAATGAAACCTTTCTAATATATTGACTATGATCACCATCCTTGACATAGCTTGCACCTCACTTTGTAAGATATTCCCATAGTACTCTCTATATTTAAAACACACCCACAACAGATTTACATCCTTCATACAGGATATTCTGCATGTGAGATACACACACCTATAATACACACAATTTTAAGACAACATTCATAATTCTCCCTATATCCACTTATCTGAGGGATCTCTTAAATGTCAGTACCCTCACCAAATTTCATATTTAATGAACCTTGCCACACTAAAGACTAAGCAAGAATTGTGGTTCCTCCCATGGCACTCTTCCACCAATGTTAGCACCATTTGAAAGAAATATAATGAAACTCATCAAGTAACTCAATGCTCTAATGTGGTTGGGTTTTTTTTGTCATCACCGAGATAAGCTGTAACCCAGGACATTGTACAGAAGCAAGACAGCAGCAACAGATACAATAAGAGGACCTGCATGAGACCCATGACCTAACTGAAGAGCAAGCTGAACACTGTAAGGTGTCTAAAATGGTGTGTTAACAAGCTCATGCTTAGATAACTGAGCCCATCTGTAATGTTTTGTTCAGCTGGCCCAACATGACAGAAGGAGTTTCTCACTTCAGAGGAAAAGCTATCTTTAGATCAAAACAGGAACAAAAAATAGCTCATTAAAATAAAAGTTTGAGCAGTGTGTATTGCATATTTTCACGAGCTGAGAAATCAGATGCAAAGAAGTGATAATGTACTTACTGGTTTTTGGTTGTTTTTTTTTTTTAACCTGTTGAAATGTTAAAAAAAAAAAAATCCTACTCGCATAAATCATTTGCCTTCTAAAGCATGTAGCAGAAACAATTAGTACTCACAACAGCTCTATAAGGTAGCACAGATAAGCATTCAAATTTTCCAGAGATTTAAGTAACTTATGTACCATTGTAATACCACACAGGACTGGCTCCTGCTACACTTAGAAGATCTAGACATGGCCCACACCCAAAGGCAGAGCCAGTTCCAGTAGAATTGGGTAAGAGCTTTGCAACATTAATGGAAATTCTGTAATTACTTTTAAAGGATCAAGGATTTAATCTTGCATAATCAGAATACCCAAACTAGTCTCTTAGCTAAGATACCCAGAAACCCACCTGCAATGCTGGAAGAGGCCCCCAGTAAAATCAATCTTTCTGCTTGGTCATTGTGAAGTCTTTCTCATGTTTTACATATTTCTTGAGATTGGAGAAACATATTTCAGATTTAAGGCACTTAATTTACTACAAAAGGGGTATTATGTGAACACCAGAACTAAGATTCTATATGGGTGCTCTTTTTTTTTTTTAATACATAAAGGAAGGCCATCTACTCAACACACAGTATTTTTTTTTTCTATTTACATATTTCCCTCTTATTTAAAGGAGCTCTAAGTATTTTAAACTGATGAAAGTCTTCCTGCAACATAGTTTTCCCAGAGCAGCTACACTGTGTATTTCCTATGCCCTAGCTGTAATGGACAAGAAGTTACTTCAATTCTAAGCATTTTTTTAGTAATTTCCCATTAAAGCTAGGTGGAAATGATTAAAAATACATTTTTAAAAGAGTGACTTCAAAATTCTTTCCTCACTTACATTTTTGTGGTTTCATCCCAATGAAAAAAAACTTTTAATGAAGAACAGTAATAAAAGAGAAACATCCAAACCAGGACAGCCAAGAGCTGAGCAAAGTCACTCAAAATCTCGGAGATCCAGGTTCAAACTGCCCAAATCACACCACTAATTTCAAGCACACCTCAAGTGTTTAAACTCCAACATCTTATTTCCTTGGGGAGTGTGGCTTTTAGTCCTTCCTTCAAAGCTGCTCCTTTTGTGTAACCAAATATTAATTGCTCTGGTCCACCCGTGTCCTATTATTACAGAGTCCATCTCACTCATCCTCTGTTTCAAGAAATACTTAATTATTGTGAATTAGCTCCCAAGGGTGGATCAGGAAAGGCTTTTCACAAGTCATAGTACAAGAAATCTTCCTTCTGGATATCATGGCAACAGAATGCACCTCACACCATCTGCAACACTTCTATATTGTAGAGAGAGCAAAAAATAGAGATCCTCATTTTTACATCATTATGGAAAACTGATCAAAAAAAAAAAAAGTGTTTCCCCTTCGTCCTGACTGATCTTTTTATGGAAAACCTGCCAAAAAGCTGTTCTTGGGCTATGTAATTTTTTTTTTGTTTGTTTCTTTTGGTTGACTGTCAACCACCCAGCAAAAATAAACTCATTAAGCTGACAGGAGGCCTGAACACACTCATGTTGTCAGTGCATCTCAGCAACATTCTTGTGAACACAAAAGCTATAAAACAATTAAAAAAAAGTTAAGCTGATTCCACCCTTAGAATGCAAGCGAGTTTTGAAAGATCTGTCAGTCCAGAGTCAGTCTCTCGCAGCATCTGAGCTAAAGGGTACACATTCAGCGCCTGTCAAGCCAAAACAGTTCTGAAACTAGTAGCAAACAAGAACATGGGAGTGTGGAGCCTCAAAAAAGCATGTGTGTCATCATTACAGCTCTCAGCCTGTGTTTGCAAGCCTCCTCTTTTTGCATCCAAACCACACCACTTTTCTGTGTTGGGTCTGTCCACATATCTATGATTTTTCTTTTGCTGCCACCAAATTTTTAGTTTGCTGAATGGATACGCGGTTTAAGGCTCATGTGGAGACTACTAATCAGGGATATTTCTACTTAAAAAAAAAATAATAATAATTACCATGGCTACTACAGTCACTCAGCTTTCTCAGCTACTTCAAGTCATTAATTCTGACGGCTTTTTGGCTATGTTTGCACAAAATGTATGCTTCCATATTACTCTGTCATGTAAATTAGGTTATGCTGCAGCATTTGATATCACCTGGGACCACAACATACCTCTCCGGCTGGCATTCCAAGAAGACTCTGTAAGAAGCAAGGTGATCGTTTCTCTGATCACAGTAAGGAAATTATAATTAAATATATTAAATATAATAAAAATTAATAATAAAATGCTACTTCTTACCCTGCCAACTGAAGGTAAATATCAAACATAGATACCCCATATGTTTTCTAGTTCTTAGGCTGAATTTGTAAAAAAAATAATACTGTTGGCAGTAAATACAGAATCAGAACAAGGCAAGCCAAAAATTATTTGTAAGGCTATAGAAAACGCTCTGGAAATGCACTGAAGTTCTTTAGAAGATGAGGAAAGCACGTGGGGGAGTGATAAAATTCATATAAGGTTTGATGCTGGTTTTCACACAGAGCATAAGTAGAAGACAATCATGCTCAGGACTTGTGTCCTGCCTGTTCTTTAGCATCTAGAAAGCACCTGTAAAGTTCCATTACTCTGACCTGCAGTGACCCAATATTCCCTGGGCTTAGGCCTGAATGCAAGGGTTTGAATTTGAGTATAAAAGGAAAAACTTTATCCAAGGATGCAAGTCATCTAAAAACTTTTTACTGTGCAAGAACAGATTAAAGCATCTGGGGATTCAGTATGCTGGCTGCCTTAGACATACACTGAATTCTCCCTAAGCCATGCAAGTAAAATTTTATCATAAGATAGCAACAGGTATTCTTTTTTTTTTTTAAATGTTCCTGTTCTTGCTACATATCAGATGTGACCCAGAAACAGTATTTAGCAAGTCCAAGAGTCCAAAATATTTTGTCAGCTGAATGAAATAGGCTTGAATTTTACAGAAAGCATGGGCAGCCCACCCAAGTACAAGTGACCGCTTTGCATACTGCTGAGGGCTCTGAGTAGTGCTCCCAGCCAACTAGAATATTTGTTTGAAACTATTTATTCCTATTCTATCCCTACATAGCCTCATCCTCCTTCATTCACGGACTTCCTGACAATTTCTTTTTCTTAGAAGTATTTCTGCGTAGCATCTAAGCACTGGAAATGTAGATTACAGAGATAATAGATATGTTTAAAATTAGACTAAGCAGCTGTAATTCTGAATTTGCATTTCTGACTTGATTATAGTAAGCACTCAAGACTATTTGTACAAGAACTAGAAACGAGTACATATGCTGCAATAAAAATACATGAATCTCTCTCACTTTGACCCTGATCAGAAAAAAACTCAGTAACAAATGGCAGTTGTTTCTTTCTAACTGATGAGAAGTGGTAGTTGTTTCTTTGCAATTCTGTTAACTTCATTTTCAAGATTCACCTGTGGATTTTAATTGCAAGAATTAAATTAACCAGCATTCCTACATTTTACAAAGGGAAAAACTGTTCTCCTACTTCCACATTTAATCTGCTAAATTATTTCAAACAGGACTGCTAATGCTGATGAGTGATAGTCTAATCGTAATCAACAACAGGAAAAATAAATGGCAATTGTTTAAAGCCAGGCTTGGTTATGTGCAAGCACTGCTGGCCCTAAAAGATGAATGTTATTTTTTGATCATCATCTGTAAAAAAAAAAAGCAGAAAAGAGCAACTTAAAACATGCATCCTTCCTACTCTGGATGCTTCTCACTTGAAATTTTAGTTGTTATCTATTTTATACCTTTCCTTGAAAGGCTCAACAGTCTTTTGTCATCTGAACAGTCAACATTTGTAACCATTGGATAACTACTTATGAAGACTTTTGATAAATTCTCGGTCAAAATCAAGCACAGATGATACGGTTTATTTTACTGAAATACTCTGAAACAACTTTTTAAAGTTATAAAACCTTTTCCATTTTGGTAAAAACTGAAATAACCATTTTCATATATGATTTTTTACAAAGATGCAGGAAAAAAAAAAAGTAATTGGCTTCTATACTCAAAGTTTCTCAATAACCGCAACAGCAGCTTTAGCTTCCAGGAGTTTAAGCATGAGATCTAGTCATCTTAATAAGAAATATGTATTATGCGTCTTTCATCTAAAAAATAATCAGATGTTCTATTACACAACACTGGCCATAGACAAATTTAACCTCCATGCATTAGCCCTATCTTGCTTACAGATGCAATATTGCATCCAGTGGGCGATATGCAATGGTTCGGATACGAACTCACATGAAGAATTAACCATGGGTAAGTTATTACAGCTGATCATATTTTATATCAGAAAGACAGACCATTCAATAAATGTTCAAGGAAGATAATATTTAATGATGGAGGACGTCACCTCTATTGTCTATTTATTTATATTCATTAACTTATTTATTCTCTATTTATTTACATTCATTAAATTATTTCTTTACAAAAATCTGTAAATTGACTCAAAAGGTACAGAACACTAAAGAGGACATCTTACTAGACCAAGGAGCAAAAACCAAAATGTTTTTCCAGAAGCAGTGAAAGGAGCAAAAAAATATTTTATCAGATAAATATATCTGTCTCGGATTATTGGAGCAAACAAAACTGCAGATATTTTTATGCCACTTCTCAAGAGGTTTTATTCATGTTTGTTAACACGATTCCTGTGGAAAGGACACAACTACTGCTACTAACATTATGATGCTACAATAGAAATAAAACCAGTGCTTACTAAAATTCTGTAGTAGTATTTTACTCCATAATCTAACCTGAAAGTGAAATCTTTAGGATGAGGTTTTTCAGAATTTCTGTTGATGTTTGGAAAGATTTAGAGAACTGACAAAAGCAGGTTTCTCAGCTCTGCACAGGATGGATGCAGTTTCTGTATTTAAAATATAAGGAATAAAATATTTCTAATTGATCCATTTCTTCCAAGTAAAACTTGGAGAACTGAGAGATTTAGCTGCCCCCGCTGTGCTGGACAGGCTTCAATGGAGAATTTCCATAAAGACAGATTCAACAGAATATAGAGGGGTGGCTTTTGTTAGTAAATAATAGAGTATTAGAAATTAAAGTTGGTTAGTTGTAGAAAAGAACAAACTGATTAATCCATTTACAAGAAGCCTTAAATAACTTAAAAGCTTAAGTCCCATTTGCAGAAGTCACCTGGGCAACAGGGAGCCTAGCCTGACTGAAACCACTCCTACTTTCTGCTCAGCAAAGTGTATTCAGAATTTAAGTTCCACTTATATTCATATTGTCTCCTGTTCTAATAATCTTGTCTACTTCAAGCATAACGTAACATATACTTGTTTTTAAAATACATAGCTTCAAAGAAAAGGACAAGTTCAAAGGAGAGAAAAACATCACATAATAATTATTACAATGCCAGTGATAACAACAGATTGGAATACCCATAAAAATAGCTTTTAAATATTCTAAACACAGAGATTCTTCTGTGTAACTCCAAAATCTACTATTTTTCTTACCTCTCAAATTAAAACCTGTGAGATGTTCTTACAGGATTCAGCTTCACTTAACCGAATAATTCTCATTATTTAAGAAGCCTGAAAATTTGGCCAGTCTCTGCAGCAACGTTGAAAATGTTTCTCTACTGTTCTCAATACTAGAATACTAATGCAAGGGGTGATGTGACTGAAAAGTGTAGCTAGCCAAAAAATATTCAAAAAAAAAAAAAAACCAAAAAAAACAACTTGCTGTCAGAAATGCTGATTCAGCAGAGTAAAAGTACTTCAAAGACAGGGTGTGCTTTGTCAACACATCCAATGAAAAACTATTGAAAAGCTTTCCTCCTGCTCCCCATAAAGTCAAAATGCTTTGTATGACAACAGGAAATGAGAATTGAAAAAAAAAAATACGTATATTGAGGGGCTGGTGGGAGGTGGCGATATTCCTACTTGGGGAAACAATTTTAATTTTGCTGGAAATTTTAAACTTCACCACCTTGTTACAACCCAAACTAAAACACTATTCCCAAAGATGAGGATTTTCCGTAACACGAAAATCCTGATTTTTCACTAACTATGCTGGTAAGTGATGACCACAACAAGTTGATTTCTTAGAGCAGCTGATGTTTTATTATGTAAATATGACTTCAACCTATCTTACTGTTTGAGAACTTTCAAGAATGCCTTCTTGTATACCACCACTGACTGGAACCATATATCTTAGTACTCTCTTAATGGCTCCAGCATGATGTTCAGGAAACCATTTAGAAAACTAGAGCTTCTATCCAGAAAACCGAGACAAAATTCATTTACATCCACAGAGCACTGAGTCTGCCCAACTGAAGACTCAATACAACAGTGTTATCACTCTTTGAGATATATTTAGAGGTATTACGAATTCCCATAAGACAGTAAGAAGCTGGAATACCAATTCCCATAAGACAGTAAGAAGTTGGAATACAAGAATAACTTAGTTATTAACCAGTTCTCTTAATGGGCCAGTACCTGGTTTCTGTTCTTTGTTGTCATGCCTTCAACTTATTCGTTAAACACTTTTGCCTCTTTCACATTAAAATATCAATACAATTATTTTCCAACAGTGTTCAAGGCATGCTAGACTTAGAAGCAGTTTGATCACAGTCAGGTTCACGGTGTTGTTGATACAGCTGGAGGACCTTACACATCAGCCATGGAGCTCCACAAAGGAACTAGAGTCTCAGCCACTCCTGCTTCCTGCAGGAGCCTGCTGTGTTGGAAGCTGCGCCTTGGGAAAGTTCTCACTGGTCAATGGATACACTTTGTTGTTTATCTAATTCCTCAAGAAAGTTTATCCTAACAAAAGTTAAGTTTATATGAAACAAACAAGTTTATTTTAGTCAAGAAGCAGCCCTTAGCTAGCCTCTACTTTCTTTTTGTCACTTTCATCTTCCTGCATCTTACCTCAAATTAGCTTTAGGGAAACAATTTCTACAGGCTCGACCCACAAAAACTCCGATCAAGTTATGACATAAGTATGCTACTGTAATTACTATTAGATTAATGTTGTTACTCTTTATTTCTGTATGCCTGCCCTTCCTATTTCCAACTATGTAATTATTTATTTCTGTATACTTGCCCTTCATATTTCCACTACTGTTTGGTACTATTTCTAAAACCAAAGTATGTTCTATGCTTTGTACTGCTTATGAACAAAGTATGGAAAAAATAAATAAAAAGCTTAGTTTTCTTTAGCCAAGCCTTGAAAAATGCTATATTAAAAGCAAAAGCCAACTCTCCTCTGAAATGTAATAAATTGTATGGCTCTGCCATCGTACACAGAAAAAAAATAAATCTCATACTCGCGTGTTCAGACAGCATGTAATACCTAGAAGGCATTGTCATAACTACTACAATTTGGCAACAAAACAGATTTCTATAAATGCTGCTATTAGAAGTAAGAAGCCATACATAACAAGAAGAAAAGTATTAAAGGATAAACAAATTCCATATTTTTGAAACAGGAAGAGTAAAAAATTGATAGGCAAAGATTAAGACATTTCTTGGCAACAGCAAAAAAAAAAAGGAGGGAGGCACAGATTTGTAAGAACAAAAGAAATCTTAGCCCTCACACAGGTGTGCTACTAAACAGGGACTCTGATCTACACTAATAGTGCAAAAGGGCAGATACCTTCAATAAGTAATTCTGCATTTGCAAATATGTGGGATGATTTGCTGGTACCTCATGAGAATGATTAATTACTTCTTCAGTCCATTGCAAGTACAAAGTTAAAACAGTATTACTCTGCAATGATTTTTGGTCAGCCAGACCAAAGATCACCACAGAATAGGGTTCTCACAGAAGTGTCCAAGGAGCTATCTACCCCACTGGCATGAGTTTTTAGCCATTCTGAAATACCAGGGAAATTTCAGGAGTCTGAACACTATTGTTACAACCGTACTCTAAAAGCACTAGTGAGACAGTGTTTACAGCTACAGGAAGGTTAGAATGATGGCAGCCCTGAGCAAAACAATAATTTAAGAAAAATTATAAGAGATACAACCGATACATCAGAGCTATCTAACAAATAATAGGATGTAAAATTAATAAAAATTTATCTTCTTTAAACAAATCTGGTTTTATTCTTTGACACAACTGATGCTTCCAATTGCTAAAAATATCCATATGCACATATAAACTTCTATGGCAGTCGGTGTAGTACACTATGACAGCCTGATGACAAAATAGTACCAATTAAACAGGTGAAGAACTGGTTAAGTGACATCTCAAAAAGGAAGAAACAGCTGTCAAGAAGAAAGCATCACAACAGAACTCGGAATAACATGGAGTTTCCCAAAGGTGGAGCCACTACCACAAAACACCTTTTCAGTTATATGTAAGTCTACACAATCAATCGTGACAAATAAATAGCTAGAATTCTACATAACTGAGATAAATCAGTTACAAAAAGCGATCAGGAGTGTTTGGTATATTCAACCTATGCTAGAAACAAAACATTCTTAAAACAAGGCAGGTACAAAGTTACAAAGCTACACTCAAGAAACACACACTAGCCTACAGAATGATGAACTCTTGTGGAAAGAAACAGTCCTGCAAAGGGTTTGCCACAGTGAGCGTACCCAGTGAAAGGAGATCAAAATGCAGTGCTGCAGATGAAGGTTAAATATGTAAATGTGATGTATAAACAGAAGAGTAACACTAGAGAGGTAATACTTAAACTCATAAAACACTCCTGAGACAAGGCATTGGCATGCTGTTTCCAGCTCATGTTTTCACAAATATGCTGAAAAAGTGGATTTGGGGAAAAAAGCCACAGAAACCGAGTTGTGAGGAAAATGCATGCAGTGACAAATTTAAAGCATTTTAGTTCACTCGTCTTTTGCAAATAGAAAAGAGAGGGAATACTAGGTTACAGCAGGTAAATACCTCCATGGTAAAAAAAAATACTTAGAGTTCTTCAGCATAGTGGAGAAAGGCACGTCACTAACCAGTGACTGGATGCTGAAGCCAAATAACTTGATAAACAGCAGTTTCTCCACCTCTTGCTGTCTTCTGATCAAAATTCCAATTTTTCTGGAAAATATGTTTCAGCCAAATGCAAGTTATTGTACTCAAAAGTAACTGGATAAAATCCAACTGACTATAATAGACAAGGGGTCAGAGCAGAAGATCTAACTGCTTCCTTCGGCTTTAAAGTCTCAGTCTATGAACACTCTTGGTTTTCAGTGGTTCAAAGGCATTTCAGTAGTACCATACATACTCAACATTAATATTAAAAGAGCTTTCAGAAATCTGCATAAATTAGGGTTGCATTTCCATGTAAGGGCTCAAGTGACGCTGGAGCTTTCCTGTTGAGGCTTTTGCCATCAACAGAGCCCATTAATGGAATTACAGCTATCTTGTACACAGCTGAGGTGGTATTTCTGTAAACAATGATTTACACAATTGAGTGCAAAAGTTCATCCTTCAGGGCAGTACTTTTTGTCCTCTAGAAAGAATTCTGTTTGACCTGGAGAATAAAAAACCTGATACAATACATAATATCAATCATAGACACTATAGGCAAAAAGGAAAATCAGCAGCACTGTAATAGGCACAAAGGCAGTAAGATGTGTTGTTCGCATCAGCAACATCATTTAAGACTACCCCTATTTATGCTACTTATCTTGTACCTGGTACTCCAAAACACACAGGATTTGCTGCAATCTTGACAAGTTAACAGCATCAACATTTCTTAGGGAATACATGCCAAGATAATGTATAATGTGTGTTTTAATATTATTCAGGCTGATAGAGTTTTGCTACAGTATCGGCTGCTGTGGCATCTAGAGATTTCTAAAATAACAGGGGAGTTGAAACATATCTATCCTGATGAAGTATAAACAAACTTCTAATTCAGCAAACGGAAGCTTAAATAGGCTGAAATTGTCTGAAGCATGCTAACAGTCAAATAAATGTTCTGCCACTACACAGCTGATGAAGAGAGAAATACAACCACCAACTGATCATTTCAACTGATGGAGCATCACCTTAAAAAGAAAATAGAGATCGCAGACAACTGGCGAGACACGAGGGACGGCATTCAGCCTTTCCATCTACAGAGAAGCAGGTGCGTGCTACCTACTCCTCACGCTACACCCCACCGTAAATATGTAAAAGTTACTTTCCCAAACAAACCCTTGGCATACTGACGCTCCCCTAAGCACACGCACCCACAACGCCAACTCCCAAACGGGCAAGGCAGCCAGGGAAGTCTTGCAGCAGCGACGCCGCTCCCCACCACCACCACGTCTAAGCAAAACTTCTTCCACTCCAGAAGCCACGCAACGAGAGACTTTGGCCATCGCCTTTCGGCCAACCTCCACGCAGCTCTTCGCCATCCCCAGCGCGCTCCACGTTAAAGACAAAAGCCGCATTTCGAACTTTCGCTCTTTTGCCACCGGAGCAAATCCTTTGACAGGAGCTAGCACCTTTCGGGCTGGATTCCGGATGGGATATGAAGCGGGTGGTTCGAAAGGTCTCAGCCCCTGGCAGAGGCCTAGAGGGAAGGGATGGAGGAAGCTGCTTTCCGCCAGTGGCCGCAGCCCCCTCCCCACGGCACAGCCCCGCTCCCGGAGCCCCTTCCCCGCCGGCTCCCGGCTGAGACAA
This sequence comes from Elanus axillaris, assembly GCA_026212715.1. Classification (NCBI taxonomy): domain Eukaryota; kingdom Metazoa; phylum Chordata; class Aves; order Accipitriformes; family Accipitridae; genus Elanus; species Elanus axillaris. Next base: position 43,586,190 of record JANZLQ010000056.1, read on the forward strand.
TCAGAGCGGCGGCAGCGGCTGTAAATTAGAGACGCACAGTGGATGGATAAAAGGGAGGAAGAAAGCTCTGACGCCTGAAGAAAGGAGAATAATTAAAAAAAAATAAATAATAATAAACCCAATAATAAATAACAAACAGACTTAAAACAATACGGAGCTAGGTTTCACCTCAAAGTGGTGCTAGGTAAATAGATGAATAAGTGGGACAACACACCTTTGACCCTTTCTTCTCTTCCCTAAATATAATCCCCCTCTTCCCATAATACACACACCACAAAATGACCATTAATTCAAATCCATTCTTTAAAGGAGGGGGGATTATCTCTGTCTGTGACCGACTCTGTCTCTTTCTCCCTCTTTCACTGGGCGAGAATTAAAATTGCATTAAAAAAAAAAAAAAAAAGGAAAAGGGGGGGAAAGAACAAGAAAAAGAAGGCATGGTCATTATTTCTGGTGGGTGCGAAATGTGGGCACAGGGAGAAGGAGTCAGTCTGGGGGATGGGGAGGAGTGGAGAAAGGTGGCTAAGGAGAGAAGAAAGGAAAGGAGGACCAGGAAGCGCAAGGAAGGATGAGGGGAAGGCGAGATAAGGGGGAAGGAGGATAAGGAAAGAAGGATGAAAGGCAGGAGCTCGGGGAGGGGGAAGGATGAAAGGGAGGAAGGGATGAGGGGAAGAAAGGAGGATGCTTTGCCCTGGCCTCACCTCAGCTCGGTGGGTGGGGGTGGGAGAATCTCTCGTCGTCGTCGCCGCCGCCTCCTCCGCCTCCTCCGCCTCCTCCTCCTCCTCCCCAGCAGCAGCGACGGTTACTGACGGGGCTGGGTGCGCGGCGCGGCTCCCCTCACACAGCGCCCGGCCCCGGCCCTCCCGCCTCCGCCTTCCCGCCCTCGCCGCGCGCTCGCTCGGCTCTGAGGGGACCCGCGAGCTGCCGCC
>JANZLQ010000056.1:43591530-43639463 GCA_026212715.1 Elanus axillaris
TTGTCTTAACTGCTGGGCATTTAGCTTTTGCTGTAAAATATCTGTCATGTCATTTAGCTCTTTTTCTGTTTGGTTCTATTTTCGTGGCATCCCAATACTGTACAATATCAACTTGTTCAGTAAAACCTAATATTGACATGTTTTCAGTCTTAAAATAGGTTAGTCCATTTCTTGAAGTATTACAAAGTATGTTTTTATCTTTACATCTAGCTCTTATGAAAATACCACAGCAGGAATTATCCCCCTTACCCCAGCATAAAGTCTCCCCATAGTTTCTGCATACATGAAAAAAAAAAGAAAACCTCCACAACTTTTGCTCATCTTTTCTGTTGTAAAACTTTCTTCTACATGAAGAGAGATTATTGGTAAAAACAGTCTCAATTGTTGCTTCAAGAACATGAACTTTTTTGAGTTCTTATTTCCTCTGTTATCTCAATATCTCTTTGTGTCTAGATGGACTTTGTTTCTTTCACCACCTAATCCTGAACCCCTGTTCCTATTTGGACAACATTTGTGCTTTATTGAAAAAGAGAATTTCTGAGAACAGCAAAGCTAAGGCTAGCAGGGTTTTTAATGGAAAGAATCAGTTAACCAATATCTAAGTAAGGGAAATTGAGGAGGATCTGTATCTTAGGCAACTCGAGCAGACTTTGAAAGCTGCAGGTGGAACTTGGAATGCTTTAAGCTTCTTTTAGGCTCAGTTATCTTTAAAGACAAACCAACTAATACGTCGTTTCTTTAAGGTAGATAGTTGCCTGCCTATGCTGAAGGGAGATTGTCAGCAGCTCTGAAAGATACTTCGGCGCCTTGTATTAATAAGACACTATTCTTCGGGTTTGATTGTCTGAGTGCACATACATAGACAGGGATTGACTAAAATCATTCACTGCTCCTGAGCACATTTTGGTACCTTTTGAGTAGTGTTTTAAAGGCCTGTATTTTGGTCAGGTACATCATTTTTGGCACATTTGCTTGAGCACTGGGTTGCAAATATTTTCTGCTCCTCTGCAGTGAGACACTTCAGTGCTAGATATTAACATGAGCAGCGCAGTAAGCAACAGTAAAGCCTTCACACCCTGCAGGTCATTTAAACTGGATGTTGTATAAAGAGTCGTATGCAAGGTGGGTTCTGACACTAAGAGTCTCCTGCCTGCCATGGCCTCTGCCACTCCTTTTGACTGTTTTCTCTGGCTCAAAAGAATCTGCCAGTTGGAGCATCCAGGGACTTACCCTGACTTGTACCTCTGAAGTAACTGGAAGGCAAGTAGCAGATACAGTTTATTTGGGAAAAAAACAAACAACCCAATAACAAAAAAACCCCACAGGGGGTATGGCTATCCACTCCTTTATGCTGGAGAGGATAGGGCAACTACCTGAATTTCATTCAGAAAGCTGACTCTACAAGTTCGAAAGAAACACAAAAAAGACACTTGCTTTTTGCTGTTGGACTGATGTTGGCTAGATTAATGACCACTATAGCAGACTATGATAAGGCCTTTTCCTTAAGTGGTTACTTCTCAAAACCACAGGAAGAGATTTTAAAATTTATTAAAGTTTTATTTTGAATTTCAGTTGATGCCACCTATTAGCAGGGCAGTAGTGTGTGTTCGTGGAGGTCATCCCTCATCCTTTAATTGTGACAAGAGCAATGTGCGGTAGATTGATTGCACCTCCATATTTTGAAGGAGGGTTGGAGAAAGAAGAGTTTAGAAATCTTGCATATATTCAGAGAATGTGGTATAAACTTTGGAAATATTCAATTCAAATGACATAAAATGGTGCTCTCACATTTATAAAATGAATCATGTTTTATCTGGAGAGGGGTAGGAAACAGGGAAAAGATTGAGACCCAGGAAAATGTAACTTCTCAGCTGTTCCTCAGGCCTCTTGGAGTGACTGGCTTGACTTCTTTAAAGCTGCCTCAGTTTTTAGGCATCTAAATTGTCTTAATTATACATATATCAGAAAAATATTTTTTTTTTATCTTTCCTTAAGGCTCTTCTCTCTACAGAAAACTTGATCACAAAGCAGCTCGTAAGCGGAGAGTGCTGCTTTTCATGTTGACCACCACCTTCTAGCTGTTTCCCATCTGTTGTTTGTAAACACTTCATGTCTTGTGCTGCTGATGTTGTTAGCTCCTCGGAAAACAAGTTCTATTTTCTAATGTTTGCACACTTCATCAAAACAACAGGAAATCTGTCCATGACTGTGAATCCTACGCAATGCCAGAATATAGTTTTTTCTTGCTAGGAAATCTCAGTTAGTGAAACTTATCAGAGGTAAACATTTATGTTGCAAACTCTAAGACAATGTAGTTCATATGTACACAAAGTATATGTTCAGGCAGTCTTGTCTATGGGGGAGAAGGCATGGAGTGAGAGAGAGACCAAAGGAGGGAGCTGGGCTGAGTGTGTAAGAGATGGGGCAGGAGGTGGTAGAGGAAATACACAGAAGGTGCACAGATTAAATAGTGCAGTATGTCTTTTTGGCTCATGCCTTTGCAGAACTAGTTGAAGTTGTCTTCTGGAACTGCTCTGTCCCTAGAATTCCTTTCTTTTCCTAACCAAAGAAAGGCTTAGGGAGAAGGATTAATATCCTAGTAACTGTCACACAGTAAGAATGACTCTCTTCAAAGTTTTCAGTCTGAGGAACAGAAGGGCTTTCTGTGCTGTCATGGCTCCCAGTGCAGTTCATTAGGTATTCCTCTGTTGAAGAAAACAGCCAGCAGATTTGCCTCACTTCAGGAAGATGACTGTCCTCAACCTTCTGCTTTTTTGATTATTACATCCTGTTGTGCTTTCTATACATTTGAGGTGGCTTGGAAAGCTCTTTGGTACTTGCTTAGCCACGTGAAAATTGCTGGATTCCTCCACTGAATCATAGTACTTTTCTGCAGTGTCATTTACAAGTATTGGGCTACATTTTGATCCTCTCACCAGCCTTAGTATGCAGACTCCTGTTGTCTTTATGACACTTGTAGTAGACAAAACATGACGGGGATTCTCCATATTGGATGTTGCATCTTGGTAATCTAGCGTTAACTAGCTGTAGAACTTTTGGTCTACAAGAAAAAGAAACTTGCTTCTCTTTTTATTAACCATTCGTTTGTTTATAATTTGTTGTTTGCACTACATTGAAGATTCTCTGTACTTACTTAAGGGTTAAAACAGATACTTGTGATAAATTACTTGCTAAACATTTTTTATCAGAAGAAATGCAATCACTTAAATATGTTTTCTATCTTGTGAGCACAAAGTAGTGGTGAGATAGAATCAAGATTTGTTTTAGACACAATAATGTTTATGGAAATTATCTCCCAGATCTTGAAGTATGTAAAATTTCTAATTTCTTTCTTTTTCCTCTATTGACAGAAGCCCAAGATGATGCATCTTTCCATTAACATATGTAAAAATGCACAAAAGACTTTTAACTAAAACGTGGCCTGAAGAAAGTTAATGAAGTAGTTAGTAGTCTGCATCACAGATGAAAAGACTATGGATGATTCTGGTCTTTTCCTTTAGGCCTTGATGAATCATGAAAATGACATAAAGTTGATTTTTCTAAAGGGGCAGCAGCTGTAAGTAAAAAAGAGGAGAAAAATCAAGAACAAAATTAAGTAACGGAAAGCTGATGACAAGAGCTACTGCTGGTGGTGACCAATCTATTGTAAGCTGAAATGTTCTTGCATCTTAATGGACCTTTTTCCCTAATTTACAGTCTTTCTTGTTAATAAAATTTTTAGAAAAGTCATGCCTTTTTTTCTGCTAAAGATCACAAACTTCAACTAAGAAGTCTTTTATCATCCACAGTAGCAATACAGCAACATAAAATTCAGGGTGTTTGATTATGAACAAATTAATAAATCATGAACAATAAGCCTGGAGTATTTCAGAGCCCTTTGCCCTGTCCTTACTTTTATTGACAGTTATATAAAGAATACCTTTTTGTGTTTGTTTGTCATGACCAGTGTGTATAATCATATAGGCTTACAAAGGCAGACAGTTATAGCAGCAGGATCATCCACTTCCAGTTTGGAGATGGATGGAGTTTCAAACACAAAGAAAATGACATTCTGAAAATCCACATGGACCTTTTAATTGTGAGAGAAGTATGAGAAGTGTGGGAAGAATGCTCCATGTAAAATGAGCGTGCCACATTTAGAAAAATCTTGATATCAATATCAGAAATGCTGTGCACATTGAAATTGAATTATGCAGCTTATTACTTCTGAAAATGGTTGCACCTCTTGATCGATCAGGTCAAGAGTTACGTAAGGCCTTACATGCCTTACATAAAGCACACCTCAAACGGGAATGACACTGCAGGAATATTTACATTTTTAAAGCATTCGTTATATTTGAATGACAGCTGCATAAACCATCCCTTAAAAAAATAAAGAGAACAGAGAATGCTCATTCATTAAATTAATGAACCTGCTCAGAAATATTGAAGGAACATCTAGCAAACTATAATGATCATAAGACTTGCAATAATATGTTGGGGGGGTGGTGTTAGAAACTACCACTATCCAAATTTGGAAATTTCTCTGACGGAGTACTAGGATCCGTTCCATTTCATGATTTCTTCATGCGAACTACCTAAAATAATTTGTAAAAACAGCGTAATTTCCGTAACAGAATATTGGCAAATTAAATCAAAACAGGTTGCTATGACAGTTCTTACAAATCTTTCTATTTTAGCTTTGTTTTGTATTATAAATATGTCAAGATGAAGCCATTTCTGTCAAAACAGAAATTTTGCCTTTCTGGAAAATTTTCCAGGCATTTTTTCAATGCCCTAATTTTCAGTATTCGTCAAAGTCAAGATGAAGGCTAATTTCAAATGCTCTAACTTACATCTGCATAATCGTAAACCCATGAGAACATAGCTTTTGTCTTATAAATGAGTAAGTAATGTCATTAGCTACAGTATTGTTAGTTTAATTGACTTTGTTTATTGCTCTGTATAACAAGTGACTGAAAAATAAATGACACTTAACATTGGCTAAACTGTTTCTAGTGGTTTCTGAAATGGAAGTCAATGGTATAGATATGAGTCATTGCCAGAAAATCTTAACAGTTCTGGGTTTTGTTCCAGTAGCACAATGCCAAGTGAGATCTAAGTGGATACAGGGACTTGCATCTAGTCCTTTCTAAATAAGAAACAGGTGAACTCTCAAAGGTACAGACAAAAAAATAGCACAAATTTATCGTACAGACTTCATTGATGAAATCTTACATAAGGAACTCAGTTAATATTGGTGCTGGTGGACCACTGTGTTAAGCAATAGTGCAAGTAAAAAAAGTGTCTTTCTGTGTCAGTACATTTACAACAGGATAAAATCAACTCGGTGTTCTTAGGGGGGATAGTTTTTACCAAATTGGTAGTTGAGTCTTCACATTCAGAGGTATAGAAAGGACTAGGTATTTTCAGGTTTTAGATTTTTTGACATCAGAACATAAGAACTATAGGTTGGAGAAGGAGTTGCCAAAGATCGAGTTCATTTGTACGGGGCAATAAAGTTGATAAATTACAGTTAAAGATATTTCTTTAATTAAAATTCATAGATATGCCTTCCTGAAATTAACTTAGGTGTGTCCTATACACATGGGTTAATTGAGGGTTTTAATCCAAAGGGAGGTTTTTTTGGATTATTGGCTGATCGTACCTCCTAAGACTGGCTGACATCTATGTTGCTTTATGCCACAATCTCTCTAAGTGTGATCCATGAACTACAACATGGCAGCAATATATGTTTGAATTCTGTCAAGAAATTAGAAATCATTTCATTAATGGCAGCTTATTTCTGGTGCTCTGAAGTTGCTAAGAAAGAAGGAAGAGGGAATGTCCCGAAGCAAGGAACAAGATAACCAGAGAGCATATTGAAAAAGAAGGGGAAGATGGACAGTGGGTATAATATTCTGAAAAAGCAGGTAGAAGAGAGCTGATTTAAGATTGATGAGCTGAGGAACTGCAGGAGCCAGCGTTACCTGCATTTTTTCAGCACATGCTGAAGGGCATTGTGCTTGAAGGTGTAGAACACAGACTTTTCTCCCCCAAACGGTGGAGTTGTCGCAGAGGCGTTAAGCAGTTGAGAATGGAAGAGAAGGATGGTCCATATAACTGTGTATGAGACGTTATGTAGTCCTATGAAGAATGATTCTTGTCATGAAATGTTAGAGAAACTCCCGATTTTTTTAATATTCAAGCTCTAGCTAACTTTCCTTCCCACCATACACGCTGACATTAATAGGACTTCTGCAGTTAACTTGCAAGGAGCAAGATACATTTATTTTATGCTATTATTTTAATGTTTCAAGTTTTTTGTCCTGTTAGCAGGTTATAAATGCATATGGTTTGGGAGAGCTTAGAGTAATAGGGAGTAAAATGGGAAGTGCTTCTGGGAAATTGGTTATTTGTATAAAGCTGATGAGAAAACAAGTGCTTTATGTAAGGGCTCTGACTCTGTTAAAAGACATTTGGCTCGAGGACAGCTTACCTGTTGGGACACACATTTAGGTATGTCTGTACTTTTGTAATGTGCACAGAAAAACGGCATGTATCAGATGCTTTGTATTATGTATCTTTGCTATATGTGTCAGCATTTATTGGGAATATACAGACATTGATTCTATGAATATGTATGTCGGAAGAAGACTTCTGCTATCACTCAGAGCCATCATGCATTCAGTCAGGTTCTAGACATGGAGAAACCATGCAAAACTGGGAGTCAATATGTATAACACAACTTGTTTAAAGGCTCAACAGGTGCAAATTTATGTGGCAGTAAAAAGCACGTGAGTACTAAGATATCTGTAATTGCTACACTAGCTATGAACACGTTTGAGGGAACACAATCATAGAAATATACTCATTGTAAGAGCCAGTGACAAAATAAAGATGTTCAAGACAATGTGGGAAGGGAAAAAAAAAAAAAGAAAGCTTACCATTCAGTATCTGATTTTTCTGAAAGTCAACAGCCAGTTCAGGCCATCCCGTGAAGGGTGCTCAAGCTGTGTGTCACTGATACTTTCTCAACTTAGCTAACAGTAAAAAGCTGTCAGAGTAGTTCAAATCTGGGATTTATTTGACTCTAACTGTCTTAAAAATCTTACTAATGACTTAAGGAAAGACATGCAAACAGTCACAAAAGATAAGTATTATTTAAAAGTCAGTGTGGGTGTGGTGCCTTGACCCATTTAGAATATTAAGAAGTATGCTGCATTAAAGTATTGAATATGTATTTTCATTATTTATTGAGTGGCCAAAAATACCTTAAGAGCCTTTTAGGTAGTGTGTTTTAACATCCCTTTCCCAAAAGTGGGTCAAGGCTTACGTAGCCTGCATTTACAACGTGGGTCCCTCTTAAAAGAAAAAATAATCCCAACTGTACAGAGGAGCTAACACAACGCGGCGTCCAAATCCTGTACGTCTTAAGTAAGTATTTCCTTTGACCTTGATATGCCTAAACCTGGAGCAATAGCCACAGCATGTGGTCTGGTGTATATTAATGACAAATTATCTTGAACTCCTTTTGTCTTTAGTGCTGCAAAAGCACGATGAGGATGTATACTGGCTCCTCGGGCTGCCTCCAGATGAAATTCCCTCTTTCACATTACAAGAACAACAGGGAGCCTCTGATGATAGGAGGGAGGCTGCCAGGTTACTGCCCGCAACGCAAGATTCTGTAAGAACAAAGGAGTAGCACCATCTGAATTTGACATAATGAAGCACCTAATGCTAATAACAGTGGTGAAAAGGGAGGGAGTGAGCAAAGGTTGTTACCACAAGATCCTCCATTTGTTCAGTTAAGACCTTAATTGTTGTGCCTTTTATTAATTGCAGGGAATTATAAATATGTAGATTACAGGGTAGTTTGATGAGTTATAGCTGTGTGGACATCAGATCTAAGCTGAAACTGTAAAAATGAGATATTGAGCAAATAAGCTTTAATACTATCAGATTATGCATCTCACCTCTCCCCCTCAGAGTTTTTTGGAATGTTACTTCCAAACAGTATGTTTCGGGAAAAATGTTTTCTTAGTAAGCACGCATTTAGGTATTCCAATGCATTCTAATATGCTGAGGACTCTTATTTTATCTTTTTTTTTTCTTTGTAAGGTGACAGTGGATATCTCTTGAAAAATGGCCTAATCTCTCTCTGTTTTATCTCCAGATTCTCCCTGAAAACTGCATCATTATAAATTATAATGAAACTCAAAAAGTGACCGGAATAGTAATTGAAAGAACATTTGGCATCTTCAAAATGAGACTTAGATGCTTAGATAAATGTGGTGGAACAGAACTAAACTGCCCTTCAAGGAAGTTCAGAGTAGTCCTGGTAGGTGTACGTTATGTAATACAGCTATTAAATATGGTTCATCTGTAAAGATGAAAAGGATGCAATTTAATAAGTCAATCCAAATTACTGAAGTAAATGACCATAATGATGTACACTTGGAAAACTGTGGCACGACAGGGCAGAGGAAATTAAAAATAAGGTGCTAGCTATGTGGAACCAAAGTGCAAACCGAAGTAAAAGTGACGCCTTTGTTCTGAAGCGTGCAGCAGTACTGGAGTGCTCCGACGCGGGACTGCGGCACAGGAGAGGAGATGCCGTTTCTGGCTGTTATGCAGACCTCCCGCGTGTTGGCTCATATGTGCCTTCTGAGCCTCCTGTGTCTTTACGTTTCATCCTAAAACCATTTTAGTATCAGTAAAATGGAAATTAGAAATACCATCTCTCCAACGCTAAAGGAAAAGTGGACTGCAGACGAGTAGACTACAGTTTCAGGCAATAAGTGGTTTCTGAGTTCTTTACTTCTCATGCCAAACAGCAGGACTGGGAACTGCTCCCCTTCCCCTCACCTCCTGCAGCCTACTCTGTGAACAAGAAGGCTCTAGCAAATGCTACTAAATTAAGTTCCTGCCTTTTTTTTTTTTTTTTTTGTCTGCGAAAGTCCCAAAATTATGCATTTATGTATATGCCCAGGTTCAGCTACAGCAGGACAGGCAGTTCCAACAGTTATGTTAGCACTTCTAGCTTTGTGCCCACTCCTTGAAGTGGGAACTGTGGGTTTGAAATCCCTCAGACAGACTGGTCTGCAATCCAGATTTCTTCCCAGGCTCTTAACAGGTTGGCTCGGCTCTGCCCCTTCACTGGGCTTACCAAGGAAAACGGCTGGGACCAGTTGCTGCTTTTTATCCTACCCATCCTGTGCTGGAACGTATCCGTCAGCTCAGGTTCCTCAGGTGATCTGAAGGTACGGTCCCGAATTGCACGTAGCCGTGGGCTGCAAATAGCCACTGATGCAATCAAGATGAGCATGCTTTCTGCGGTGTAGGAGAAATATAGGTGGTTTAGTAAGTTCTCTTGGGGGAGGATGTATGTACTTAGAGCTTCTTAGGAACCAAAGTAGTTAAGCTATAGCAATATCCCTCTTTAGGAACTGGGTCTTACAATCAAGTAAACACCTAAGGCACCCAAATTCTTTATCACCTCTTCTCTTGCCAAGTTCTTCCTGGCCCTGTAGGGCAAACATGCTCTCCCAGACAAAAACCTGCACTAATCTGAATGGGGGATGTAATTTTTTTGCACTGCAAATTTAAATAGAGGGAAGAAAAAGGTTTCAGCCACAGACTTTTCTGTATTTACAAAAATCAACTCAAAATTATATAGTTATGAAAGACCCTAAGATAGGCAAAGTATTGCAGCTTTTCCAGGAAAGCTCATGTTAAAAGGACCCCAATATTCAGTTATTTATGCATAAAGTGCAATAAGCTCTTCCATGAATAGTATTATGTGGGTTTCTGCCCTGTATTTTCTATACATGCTCCTCAAAATCTTAAAAGTTCCCCCAGCTTTTATTGCGTTCAGGTTTTTGCAACCCTCACTGCAAGAAATGGTATGTGGTACGTAAAGCTTTGCTTAAGCCAGTTGCCCCGCTAATATGCATTCACTGTCAGACCAGCTGGCTGCTGGCAAACAGCAGAGGTCAACGTCAAGTTCTTGCCTCTCCCCCTACTATGAGAACAGCACAGAACTATTTCTCTGTAAAAAGCACAGTATAACTGTAGTCCACAGATTCAGTTTTGTTTAGATGATTTACAATATTGCAGAAAGTAAACAGAAATAAGAGGGTCAGACACATATACGGAAAGAAGGAAGCACACTGCACTTAATTTCTGATGAGAAATTTAAATTTTGGGGGTTTAATTAAGTTTTCCCAACTTAATCCAAGCGGTGTTGCACAAGAACGGAAGAACAGTCTTCAGAAATATTTTTTTTCCCTCTGTCTATAAAAATGCATTTATTTCTTACTAATAAGAAACAAAGGGCCAAATCATCAGATGGGAGAAAGCTGTGCTACTCCATTCAACTAAAAAGATACCAATTTGCACCAGATTTATACCTGGCACTTGTTAGTTCTGGTCTGCTTATATGCCTCCAGGTTTGAAAGGAAAAGAAATCCTCCTACATGGTTTTGTCAGAACTGTCTGGTTAGGGATGAATTTGACCTCCTCCTCCACCATTCACATTTTGGAGTTTTTAGCCAAATCGGGGCTATCAGCAAAGTGAGAGGATTAAGGAATAGTGGGGGAGTTGTGCTCTGACATTTTAGGGGGTCATGCACAGCTGTGGGATGAGCAAGACAGATGTTACTGCAGGATTAATCATGGTTCATAAGCCTGGAATAGAAAACGTGTTGAAAATGTTTGTTGTAGGAAAAAAGAGTGAGGAACGTTCTTGCTCCTGTGGACTGGCTGGGCTGTACAAGACAATCAGAATAAATGTGGCTGTTGAGCAGCTAGTGACACTACATGAAAAGAGCTTCAGCAGGGGAACAAAAGCGATACTGGTTTATCTTTCCTACTCATTAAAGTCTGTAAGTACTGTATCTACAAAATTATGCACATTTTAAACAAAACTCTGCAAGATGTCACAAGCAAGAAACACAAGTCACAGGGTGCAAGGCAAAGCTTTCCTCCAAGGCATGGATGTTTAATCAGTCTGCTGTTACTGTCCCTCTCTCCCAGTGACTGCAGTGTCATCTGAGTCCTGGACTTTCTGCATTGTGCCAAACTGTTGCTGTAATACAGCTGTTTAACACTTTGCTGTGCTCAGCTGAGCCACGATAAATAGTAGGTCTGGAGTAGATAGAAGGTTTTTTAACTCATACTACCTTCCAGTGAAAAATAGGCTCATCCTGAAATAACTCACCATACCCAATATCCCCTCCAAATACGAAAAAAACCATAAAAGACATAAAAAAAAAAAATTGAAAACAGAATGACATAGGAAAAATAATCAATGGCATAGTCTTAGAGAAAGTCACTCCGTGGAAAGGATTTAGTATAGCAAAAATCAGTCATAGGTTTAAACAGGGGGGTACATAACAGATAAGGAGATCTGGAGAAACTCTAGAGAGAGGTTTACTCAGTATTAAATGATGATGAAACATCTGTACATTCCATCCGTCACTGATTATGTGAAAGAACATTTGATTCTGCAAATTGTACAGAGGCCTAACCATCCAGGTTTTACAGAGAAAAAAAAAGGGGGGGGGGGGAACAGGTTATACAACCTTGAAAATATCCAATTTTTCTTCTGTGTACACAGAAGAAAAATGATGTGTGTTTTTTTATACACTAGGCTGTTTCTGAACAGCTAGTCATTAAAAATATCAGTTGTTTTCTCCTGGAATGAACACTTTTCAAATATACCGAGAAAATGTGTTTTACTTTAAAAAAAATATTCAATTAAAGATAAAACTGCAGATTCAGATCCCTACATATAAAGGGCTTCAGATCTACATTGCCAAAATTGAACCTATTCTTACAGTTGTAGTCCCAACTTCTAACCCTATCTATTTTTCCTTCCTAATGTTCATGCAGAACCATCCATAACAGTGACCCTCAGTGAAGTCTTTTCTATGTTTATCCACTTCATATTGCTCTCTTCATGTTTATTAACAATTTTCTTTAATTGAGTCCTTTTCAAAAAGCATCTTTCTTTACTAGTTTTTCACCAAAGCAATTAGATTACAACATCTGGCAACAGAACGCCCACTAGAACAGGCAACTACAAAGGACCGCCTAATTTTGCAAATTTTCAGTCTCATTCACAATATAGCAATGATCCTGAATTTTAAGTCATCCCACAACCAAATCTTTGAATGCTAGCCAGAAGGTAGTCCTAGCCCAAGTAGTGCTTTCCTCGGTCCAATCTGTAACGTAGTGTTCAGATCCGAGAGGAAAGTTCTGAGTCTTACAGGTTCCAGCGTGGCATTGCTTCATGCGCGTACCCTTGCCCTGGGGAAGAAGTAAGTCATTCTCTTTCATTCTAGGATGGCTTAAGACAAATTGCATTTGCTGTGGATGCACACAGGGACAGTAAACCACAATTCTGTCATATGTGGTTACATGCTGAGAAGTTGGGAACTTCACCATGAAGCATTACTATGTGGCTAAGAAACGGAAAGCTCATCAGGAGACTGTGGACTAAATGTGTCCCTGTAACATGCTTCCTTAAAACGTATCCTCAAGGTTGAAAGTCTGATTAGTCTGTGCTCAATCTGACAGGAAGCTGGGTTGCTTGAAATTGCTTTTGGACCTGAATGAAGGCTGTGATACAAGAGCAAGGTTGTAGCAAAGGCATTCTGGGGGACCGTCAGAAGAGCATCACCTCAAAGGATTTGCCAATTACTTTTCCCATTTCTACAGCGTACAAAGTTCGCAACAAAAGTTACTTTGAGAACTTGAATCAGGTTGTAACATTTCCAAAATGCAGGGCTAAGCAAGAAACGTCATTCACTCAAGCCATCATCAAAATGTTTCTAATTACATCCCTGACTAATTACATTACCGTATACCTTTTAAGTAGTGGGTTTAAAATTACAACACTTGGCTCCAAATTGATTCCTTATTTTTAGGCAATTCTTCCTACCAGCTTGAACCAACAGTGCTTAATCAGATGGTAAGTTTTCACATAGAATTGCTGATTATAGTCCCAAACCTGCAAAATGCCGCAGGATCAGAGGAGGATCAGAGGGGGAGGGGAAAAAAAAAAAAAAAGAACAGCATCACTTCATTCTATAATCCACCTAGGAATAATTAGTGCAGTTATTTTATAGGATATCCTAAGGATATACTGAAACTCCGTGTCCTTTGTGTGATATCGGGAAAGGACACTGCAGATCCTAATTGAAAAGAGGCCAGAAATTTGAGATCATTGCTCCCCACCAGCACTTCTGCCACTGAAGGGAACATTCCCATAGAGCTAGGAAGTCCTGAGTCTGCAGAACATGTCATATACTTCAGCTGGGGAGCACAGGCAACAAATCTAATGCTGTGCCTTTATCTTCTGTTTCTTAAATGGTCAGTTTGGCTATGATGGCATGAAGAAGGTACCCATCGTTCCAGACGCCTACAACAACTTCGCAGCGGCCAGTTCCCACGTACAACCGGGAGGGTGTGCAGAGCGCCAACAGTTTTGCATAAACAAGACCTTTGAGAGCAAATCCTGACTCAAGGGCAATATTGTCCTTCCTAATGCCAATAAATAAAGAAATAAATAACGTACTCTACCCATTTTTTATGTGACTGCACTAGATACCTAGATAGACAGTAGGTTGCTCCTTGGTTGGCTGTTTTGTTTTCTCTTCTACACACATCTCCCAACAGCAGCCACGTGCAATCAGCTCAGTACTCCTCAAGTATTTGCATACTTCTGCCCAAGAGGATTTGGCTTTGAAAGCTTTTTAAAGCATACCAAAAGGTGAATTTTCCTGTCCAGAGCTTCTCCAACATTTGTCAGACCTTTAAGCTGACACCTTAACTAAATTTTCCAATGTTGTCTTGCTAAAGGTTTAAACTAATGGGTATAGATAAATGCTTTGAGGAATACGTCATGTCTTGCCAACATTCTTGGCAAAAATTATATTCTTGTTAATAGTTTTGTACTTGTGCATTGAACAACCCTTATGTGCTTCCACTTAGCTATATAAATACCATTATTTTATTCATGTGAATATTTCTGTTCATTATATTTCTTGTGAGATACCGGATCTACGTTTAAATCTGGAAAGGACAAGTAAGGTAGGCAATTTCCATCCCTTACTGGCATTTGATTTGGACTATAAATAAAAAGTCCATACTAAGGTCCAAAATTTTTTGTGGCAGGTGTTGCACAAACACTAAACAGAGGCATCGCTGCCCAGCAAACTTTACAGATTGAGACACGAACACATGAAACAGGACATGAAGGCTGAATCTGCACATAAATGAACATAGCAAAGGAGAATTATAAAGTTTTCTGTTCCATTTATGTTTCCGAGTATGGGAATTTTTTCCTGTCTAATCTTTTTGATGAAAACAAAAAGAAGCTGAATCATGTCAACTGAAATATGTGCATACTGTTTGAAAAAAAAGAAGCTAGAAAAAATAATTTCTAAATGAAAATAATGTTTAAAAATGAATTCCTTTATAATAAAAAATGGAGCTTAAGAAACAATTTGAATTACTTTTTTTAGGGTCGAGCAAATAGTTTTTCAATTCAGAATAATTTCATCTTTCTTTTCATTTTTGCCAGACTGACCAGAAATGAAAGTAAAATGAATTATCAAAAGAAAGTATTGATTTTTTTTTTTTATTTCAGTCAGCAGACAATAAAAGAAATGAAATCAGGTTTTCACGCATTTCTAGGATTTTTGTTGTTGCTAATGCAAGGGTAGAGGTTGGCAATAAATAAATAGCAAAAAAAGAAGACATGAGTAGGTTACATGAGTTATGAGCTGTAAATCAGGACTGGAAGAAAGGTAAGGTAACGGATGATTGGATTTTAGCATGGAGCTTTTCCTGTGTTTGAAGAGTACTACAAGGGAAAGTGTGGATACACAGGATAAGTTGACAGCTGGACAGTAAAGCCTGAGAATACAGGGAAAGGTCAGCGTCCTAACAGGTTATCGGGTCAACCAGGCTGGAGCTGGGTAAGGAAGGGGTTTGACTTTACAGACAAGCTATTATTTGATATAGACATGCAAATGAATCTTGCATCTGAGTTATTATTCCAATTCTAATATTTGGCAAGCCCCCCCCATCAGAAATGAAAATACAAAATGTCATGGATTTAAGTGTGTCCCATTTGTTTTCCTCACTTACTCCAGTTTTGCTGTCCAAAAACCCCTGTGGCATTAGGCTACCCAGGTTGGTATATAAGGCATACGGTTTCAAAGTAGTTCCTATTTGCCAGAGGGGAGAAAATTTTTAAAAAATCACATCTCCAGGACTGTTTCTACATTACTAGAAATGTACAGTGTAATCTGTCTGTTATTTCCCAGTGCCACCAAGGTCACACCTATCTGGCAAAAAGCCTAGATTATAGCTGTTCAGAGTTAAACACTGTTTTGCTATTGTGTGGACAAAGATTATAGTGTTTTAAATCATCTTCACCCCCAGATAATTTATTTGTCTTTATTACAGGAAATTTATATATTGATCTTTACTACAGTAGCACCTAACATCATGTTTAGCGCCCATACTCTGTCATGCAGGGCTATGCACAGCTATGACAAGAATGCAGTCTAGGTAATAGAGCATGTAGGGAAGAATATATGATTATATATAGATAATTTAGATAATATAGATAATATATAATATAGAATTATATAAGTATAAAAGAGGAGTTTTTTTCTGGGATCGCATTGACTGTAACACTTAGAAAACAATTCCTATTGGGTTATTTAATTCTCCTTTCACAAAGATTTTTTTCCCCTTAAATTAAATTTTTGGCAAATTTCTCAGAAATTTTCTACCTATTGTACATCTCTCCTTTTTTCTTTTTTTGTTTTTAATATTCTCACACTTCTTTGCATTTGGAAGGATATCAAAATACTAGAGCAGCCATGCTACTTTCATTGGCCCTTTCAATGACGAAAAATATAGTCAGACATAATAAATAGACGTAGAAGAAAAATTAAGTACTGTTTCCCAGAAGAACATATAAAAAGTGAGCCTATACATGTAGGCTCAAGTCATGTATAAATGACTTGATGCATATTTTTATTTCAGTATTTGCAGGAAGATGGATCCCAGCCCATTAAAAGTAAAATTTCCAGAAAGACAGGCACTCTGATGTATCATCTGTCAAGGTAAGGGTACAAAGAACCGCTAGCTGGCTGATATGATGGATTTTCACTTTCTTACTTGCTTTTAGAAGGAAGAAAGTGTGGAGCTGAACAGCTGGTAACATTTGCTAAGAGATTATGGTGCTGAGATTCTGATTTAAATTTGACTTTTTGGCCGTAAACACATGAACAACACATTAAATGTTCCTATTCCTTAACATATTTTCACTTGCAAAGAATTACTTCAACTGCTTCCTATATAAAAACTGTATAGGATTAAAGAGCAAAGTGGTCTCCCATCTGAAGAAACCCCATGTATTTCCTGTCAAAGGAAGTCATGTAAGAAGCACAAAGCTTTCTTTAGGGTAGCTGCTACCACCTTCTGTAAGACTGTTGAAACACATGTAAATGAGAAGAAAGGTTAAAAAAAAATAATATTTGGCAATATAGTAAGACTCTTTTCTAAACTGTCTCCTTTAGGCTGAGAGCTACAAAAGCCTTTCTGCATATATGTGACAGAGTAACCAAGTCAAAATATCTTTGACTACTCAACCGTATGATGTAGCTTGGAAATATTTTAGAACTGATGTGAAACTAGCCCATATGCTGTCACAAATACCGTTAGCACCTCTCATATGTGCAAGTAAAGAAAGTAGTCTGTGGTATTTGCAGCCTTTGACCAATCAGTATGTAAATTCTACGAGCTATTTTGGTAAATTTTAGAGGAAGGTATTTGCTCACTAAAAGTAGACCAAGACCACCAAACCTGTTTAATTAAAAGCAAATAAGTAAATCAAGTCACAGTGTTTTCCAAGCTTTGTCATCAGAAGTTTTCTATGAAACAGCCATCCAGAAGTGAAAGGCTGAACCATGATGTGGAACTGTTATAAGAATAAACACAAGACACAAGGAAGAATACTTTTGTGTTTGTCTGAGAGGAATCTTTGCAAACATAATGTGAACATACTCCATCCGAAATCGCTAAAAACCTAAATAAAATCCAGGTGATAACTGTACTGCACTGTGGATCCGGGGTAAGTAATCAAACAGCACCCCTACAATAATTATCAATAAGAGCTTTGAGTTATAAGAAATAATTGTAATGAAGGGCTGATTTCACAGAGCATTCTGAATCATTTGATGAGGTGGCCTGATTTAAGCTGCAGAAATTTCAGTAAACCAGGAAAAGTCATACAAATAGAAGTAGAAAATACGTCAGCTATTTCAGATATGAAACCACACCTTGCAAAGCCAAGAGTCTAGAAGAGTGTTTGGATTTATAGAGGTCTGGAAAGCCTTCTTTACAGTCAAAGACTAAACAAGATCGATTTATTTAGAAAAGATTATGATTAAGTCACCTTCTAATCTATAAGTACGGACATGGAGAGAAGACTTCTGATAATGGAAAGCTCTTTAATCTAGCTGACAGAAGCATGGCAAAAGCCAATGGACAGAAGCATTTAAATCACTTTGGAAAAAAACCACACATTTTTAAACCAGAGGGGTTCTGTGTAACAAATTACTGAAGGACATTATTGATTCCCCATCATTTTAAGTCTATGTTGGGATGTTTTTCTAGGAGAAGAGTCCTAACACTGCCAAAAGGTATAGCCTTGATGCAAGAAATGCTCAGTGAAAGTATATATTATGAACTGTACCAAAGGTCAGACTAGGTGAACATAATGGCGTCTTCTGAGTTTATAATCTATAAATCTTCAGTATTAGGCCACAGTTGATGCCTTGCTGTAGTTTCTGTGATAAGTTGCATTGTCCTTTGGGGAAAATTAAAGTAGATAATTCTATTGTTTTCATTTCATGGCATCTTCTAATCTAGCTGGCTTGTTTGTGCCGCTGAAGGGGAGAGTTGGTATCATTTTGTGCTTCACAAACATGTGGCATATGTTCCTCAGCTTCATTTTGTACACTACAGCTTATTGACTCTAAGAATTAGTATCTTGTGTCCTTCATTCGTCCCACGCACCTCACTTCTTTTTTTTGTTTGGTTTTCGGTTGTTGTCCCTGATATTTTTAAGAAATCCAGAAAACTTCCTGCAGAGCAACTGCACCAAAATACTCTTATAAGCTTTACTTCTGTGATATGTTGAGTCATCTCTGCATCTATTGCCTGCAGCTGAAGTTGTGGATGATGCGGTTTGAAAAGTCTCGAGCGGGAGCAATCTGTGTGGGAATATTAGAGAATGTTGCTAAGAAGAAATGTATTGACAGTCACAGCTGTTTATCGAGCAGCAGGCAAGAATTGAACAGGATTTGCTAATATCAGTAGTTTATAATTGTTTTGTTTAGTAAAAATATTTAAGATGGGCTCTTTCCATACAGCAAAGCAAATGTAGATATTCAGCTGTAAAGGGGTGTCTTAAATTAAGTTGTGCTCATTAAGCACTGAAGGACTTCACTGAGCAGTGGTTTGGTAGCAGAAATCTTCAGAGAGTGTACATCAGTTCTAGTACATAGAATTGGTAAGAAGTGAGTTTTAATGAATAATGCAGGAACTGGCAGTAATTTTAACAAACCGTTCTGCTGGCAGGGACTGACCCGCTCCAACACAGTAAAGACTTTGTTGTTAGAAGTACTTGCACTCACATTAGGATCCTGACTACCTGAAATCATCCCAGATGTAATGGCCCACTTTGAAAGAGGGGGAAGCATTAAACAGATTGGCCAATTCAGGGCAAATAACCATACTAAAATTCATTGAAAGCCTCTTCACCAAATAACATATCCTGCAGTTAAATCCAGTGGCTTTTGGTCTCCACATACATAGCTAGACTGCAGCTTGTGATTTCCACTCAATAGCATAATTCTGTAAAATATGTCTTTGGAAGACCGTAAAACTAGTAGACATTTTGGGGCAAGGACTACATAAAGACAGAAGCGACAACAAAATTCTCGTTCTATAAAGAAGGGGGAGACCAGTACGCTAACAGTATGATTCATCTCCCTTAACTTTAGCCGTCCAAAAGGTAGGTGTTGAATCAAAGTTAGTCATCCCTTTTTTGTCACTTGTGGAGGAAGATGTGTCCTGCCTGCTTTAGATAGAGCTACTTTGGGAAGTGCTCTTTAGAAAGACTTCCCTCTCTCCATTGCCGGTGGAGGAGAGCCAGGGGAGCAGCCCCTGGAAAGCTCCATCTTCCAACGTAAATCTCGACAAGAAGTCTCTTCTTAAGGCCCACCCTGGGCTGAAACCAAGGATCTGTGGTTCAGTCTGTTCAGGGTATACACACAAGGGTATGTTGGTTTCAGTGCGTGCACAAGTTTCAATTAAAATAACTAAATAGAAGAGAAAGCAAGGGAGAGCCAGAGGCAAAGGAAAATTAAGTTAACTACAAGACCTCAAGAACCACACTTGCCTTTTCAGCCTATAGCAAAATTAAGAACATGATCCTAATCTCAATGAATTGAGACAAGAAGAAAAGTTGTGTCCCAGTGAGGTGATTCAACCAATACACTGTCCCGCGGTTGCTGAGGGATCAGAAAACCATAAAAATCAGCAGAGAAAGTATAATAAAGCAGTGAAAGAGAGTTTGGATTGGCATTTCACTTTTTAACAGTTCTCTGCTTCAGAATGATTTACTGCAGAGTTTGTATTGATTTACGATTATTAGACAGTGATTGTAATTTATGTTGATAAAGCAATAAGGGAGTACTGAAAATATTTATTAAATATGAGAAACTCTGTAGCACTTGGACATTAATCAAAGTTGATCATCTACAATATATGTGCTAATAAACCATTAGTGAATATTTAACCTGCAAACACAATACAACAAGCTGATAGATCACTGCCTTCAGGAATGGATAGACTTCACGGGAATTTAGAATTATTTAGCTTGTGACACAGCACAGGATTTAAGAGTGGGAAGCAATTTTACCGTGTGATTTTCTTTTTTAGTGTCTGGGTTCCTTAAGAAAAGAGTGCTAGAACTAATTTTGTTTCTTGTTGATTTAAACATTAGCAATCTTGGGGTTTGCAAAAATCTCAAAGATATTTATAAGGGTGAGTCAGATACTCTATTGTATAATGTAATCAGGTAGCCTTCTTTGATTTTAATGCAGAAAGCTTAATAAAACTTGGGTATGAGAACAACTGCATGAGAAAAGCCCAAAGGAACTAAGGCTGCTCAGCACTTTGTTGCAGGCGTCAGAGAAAGAAGTGTTAGGGGTCAGTTTAGCCCTTGTGTAAATGTCCTGCTTAATCAGAGATTAAATGATCAGTTGTTCAGCAAATGGTGCAAAAGACTGGGCATGCTTTTCGGACCATCTGAGCTAGTCTCTTGCTAGGCAGATCTCCAGGTTAGGGGATAGTTCTCATGCTCACCCAGTCCTTGAAAAGGTGGAGGGGTGCTGGACGGGACGCTGCCTGGAAAGGAGTTAATCCATTAATGCCTCCTGATTGATTAATTTTCTGCTTCAACTCATTTTAATTCTTATTCTGCTGATTGTTTCCTTTCAGGAAGGGCATTTGTAGAAAGGTTATCAGTTTCTTGGAAGGACGTACCAAAGCCACCAAGCACAAACCTAGCCCAGGTTTCCAAATGAAATGAGGTATAACCAGCTGCAGCCAAATCCTGGCTTCATTGATGTGAATGGGAGTTTTCCCCATCAACGAGGAGCAGAATTTGGCCCTAAGCAAAATGTCTGAGCTCTGGGCGACATGCATATTGGAAGCGTTAAAAACCGGTTGCTTTTAAATTAGGAATAGGGAAAGAAGGAAATGGGCTATTGCAAACCATATTTCGTAACGGTGGGCCATATAACCAAAAGCCAAGGGTAGTAGCACATTGCTGTTAGCAGGGGAGCATAATACAGGATGTGAAACATTAAGCTTTATAGAAATGGAGACTCACTACACAGAGTTATAATTACCAGAGGAAACGATAACGTTATAGCAGATACTGAGGACACATATGACGAATTTATGAGAAGGAAATTAGTGTGAATTGCAAAGGCTTCCCTTAAACTATCTTAACTAAAGGTCTTTCAAAACTTCCACTAACACCTTTTTTAGATAGGCTGCAAAAGTTCACCATGCACAAAAAATTTCTTCTGCCAAGTTTCAATCTGTGAACGGTTAATATATCCTTTAATTTAGCTTGTGCACTATTTACAAGTTAGAACTGACTGCCTATATAAATGGAGCTGTTGCAGGTAGTTATTCCATTATATGGAACGATTGCTTTTGTTTTTCCCCATCAGCACCCCAGTCGAACCACCAGACTATACTGCTTACTCACAGGAATGACTCTTCACCAGGAATTTTATTTCCCAACCACAGTATTGATACAAAATATATTCAATTCTTAGTAGGTATTCATGGCATACGTTGTAACGGTCCATCTGTTACTAACACCCCGCTAAGCACCTGCGTGGCTTAGAGCTAATACTGGTTAGGATGGGGTTTTTAACCATGCCTGTCATTTGCTTAGCACAGCAGGCATGGGAGGAAGGAGAAGCTAGCTTGGCTGACGGGTAGGTGCTGCTGAAGTGTGTGGTTTAATATTATCAACATGAGGTGCCACAGCAGTACATGTAACAATAATATAATCAAGCATAACTACAGTTTAGTGGGAGTCTTAGCAGAGTTCTGGTCTTCAAATGCTTAAAATACAGAGGTGTTCTGCTATTGTTTCTCTGAGGACTCTGCTCACAGGTGTAATTGATGATAAAGGTATAACCTGTCTGTCTGACGTTCACAGACCTACTTGTGTTGTTCAACGTAAAGGTGTCAAGAGGGAGGTGTCAATACCCAATAAGGGATGAACACTTCTTTTACTTTATGCTATTTAGTAAATAAATTTATCAACCAACGCAAAGCTGCAAAAGATTATTTTCTTTTTTTCCAGAAGAACTGCGTACCCAGAGCTTCCATTTATGCCTCTAGATACACTGGGGGTGGTGGTGAGAAAAGACCTTGTAGGTACCTCCGGTGATTTTCTCCATGGTGGCATTTAAAAAAGGAAACAAAAAAGTTAATCCAATACAACCTTCAGTGTGGTAAATTTTAGACAGAAATGCTGTTTGCCCCCAATGTTTTTACGAGTTCCAGGTGGAAGTTCTATGGTGTCAATGATTCAGCAATATCTGGAGATAGCACAAGCCCACCAAAGGTGCAGGAATTATCCCAATCCATCCTGTCTGTTGCCAGTAGAAGACGCAGCTAGCAATTCCCAAAGCCTCCCTCCAGCATTTCTCTGCTGGATTCACATAACATGTCACAGAAATGATTTTTCTCTTTGATTGCTGCAGTAAAATAAAAAAAGCACTGGAAAAGCAACATCTCAAAAACATACATTGCAGTTACACAAAAAATCCAGCTCCCTGTAAAAAAGCGTAATAACTAGGGAGTCACAGTTGTTACTCCCTGTTAGAGCACTTTACTATTACAATGCCATTTTGAGACCCTTACAGTATGAAAGTAAGAAAGAGCAAGTCAGCAATCAACTTCATAGGCCAATAGACTAAGATACATCGGCTCCAACTTCAGCGCATTTGGACTCTGCAGAAGTTCTCTCTGTTGGCTGAACTGCAGAGGCTGGAGGAGAACAACATTTTTTGATCCTGTTGGCTTTTTCTACCTCGTTCCATCTGGCAGTTGCACTTAAGAGTTAAAGCACAAAATCGAGTTCTGGCTCTAAAGGTCTAAGATTTAGTTATTGTCTTAAGCAATCATAGACAAATATATATATATATATACACACACTTTAAGTGTATTTAGGTGCTTAAGTTTTACTAAAACAATTGGAATTAGGCAACTAAATACCTTTCAGAAGCTGAATACTTTTCAAGTTCTGGTGCTGCCTTTTTTTTTTTCCCTTCTTTTAAATTTCTAAGACAAGATACATCTGTGTTAGCGGCTTTATTTTCAGCACTGCCAGTTATGTGCTGTTCCAATTAGAGTCAATGAGACATGTGGGCTTTTACTTCCCCTACAAAAACATTATCAAATGCAACAGGGCATTTTATTCCAGCCTTCTCACTTGATTCAGGACATCACAGGTGCAGGGGACTGAAGACGTGAACACGCTTTTCGAAGACCTGAGAATGAGTAAAGCAGAGGGAGCTGATTTTGTGCATTAAGAAGGGTGCTACAGCCACTTGATTACTCTGGTTTTACACCAGGATTAAGGCAAAAGTGGAACAAGCCCATGCCGACCCAGAGAGCACGCTGACCTCCCAAACAGTGCAGGCTCAGCTGCACAGGACTGTAACTACAAACGAAAGCCCTTAAAGGACTCAAGATATCCTCAGCCTGCTCTTGCATTATTATGCATAATAATGCAACAGCTTCCTAGTTAGCCTGACATTTTCAATACAGAAGGACATTTGAGGTCAAGATCTCAGTATCCCCCGTTCAACACTTACTCTTTCCCGTTCTCCTCCCAGCTACCATTGCTGCTGCTAGACTTGGCTGGCTCCACACCGAATTAGCAATTTTTTCTCTTTGCAGTGAACCACAAATTCAAAAAAAACAGCCATGTGTATCATGGCTAAAAAGGTAAGGAGGGGATTTAAATCAGCTGGGAAATTCCAAGATTGGAAATGCTTGTTTTTAGCAAAGGGAAACTAATGGGTCTTACTGAGTAGAACAATCTACTCCAGTTCACCTCTGCTTTCTCACCCCTGTTACCCATCAAATAGGACTGCAGTTACATATTTATCTGGGGAAGGATAATGAAGAAACTGTGAGCAGAAAACAAAGAGCTTGTTACAAGTCAAAGATTAGCCCATGTTGTAGCCCAGACATCTCCCTGCAAGCAATATAGTCAGCAGAGCATAAAACTATGTTTTACTGTTCAAGGTGCATTCAAATACTGTAGCAAGAGCAGAAAAATACACAGCTTTTAAAAAGACAGCAGAATAACTTAGTTTTCTTATTTAGCTGGGAGATTAATTTGCCCACAGCAACAGTTTGCCAGATATTCAATAGGAAAGCATATTCCTCCATAGAATTGTTTGTCCCATCAAAACCCGATGGACTGAATTGCTTTGGGGAGGCAATCTTCATTCACCTAGATGAGGATTTTATATACCAGACGTCTAGTTTGGAGACTGCTGGTTAACTTGAGAAAATACAGCGTGCTTATTTTGAAACAACAGTGAAGTTACTGATGGAGGAAGCTCTGACTTGTGTTATACCCTGCAAAATGCCGTAAGCGTAAGTCACCAGTAGTATATGCTGTTAAGATTTGTCATAGAGTATCCGCAGAAGAGAGTATGTGATAAAATATCATTCAGGATATGAGAGAATTGCAGTGTTATTGATTCTTTATGGCTTTGGGATGGTTTCTAATTAATTACTCAGGAAAAAAAAAAGAAGAAAACTGCTGATTCCCACTGGAAATACAGAACAAAGTTATTTAATGAGCCACCATAAAACATAAACAACTTCAGTTAGCATTATGCAGATAAACTCAAAGAACTTTTTCAAGATAGTTTAAAAAAGGGACATACTTCAGAAGTCATAATAACATTACCTCACAGTCCAGCTGTTTCCATTGTACTTTCAGCTTCTTTGAAATGATGCCAAAATAAAGTAAATTTGAATATTATCTGCGGAGAAGTTCTCGATGGAATAATCACCAGAATGCTTTTCATTATAACACAATTATATCATCAGCTTCTAATGATCAGAATGCAGAGCAGCTGATTATTCTCATAATGCAATTACTTTATAACATTTTAGAAAACTCAGCTGCATGCAAACAATTCTCTCCAAATACCTCATTTGTTTGATTAATCTTACGATGGGAACTCTTCTCTCTTGCCCCCTTCTGAACATTCACCTGTTTTCACTGTGCTTCCACGCTGACTTGGTCATTACAGTAAGAAACCCTCAGGAGGAAGGAGGAAGATGGGTTGTTTCTCAAAACGTACAGACTGATCCTAATGGGCAGATTTTCAAAGCGAGGCAAATAAAACTGTTCACAGATACTTGCCCTTGCGGGTTTTTTGCGTGCGCATACCCCCAGGTATGCATATAAATCAGGTATTTGTGCATGGGGTTTATTAGCTTACAAATGCAGATAGCTGATGTGATACCCACCCAAAGAGGTGATGTGTCTAGTGGGTATTTTTATATACAGACATTTCCAAATAGCTGACTTGAACCCTCTGGTCCTCACTGTCAATACAAAACTCTAAGGCTTTTGCTAATAACTGCTGTCTTTCATGTATATTTTAAAATAACTGTAATCCTAGTGGAGCTAACCACATAAGAAAATATAAAAGGCTCCCATATTTGATTGTTCAGCAAGATCATCTACACATAGGTGCTGGAATAAAAATAATTAGCACTTCTAGGGACCTTCAGCTGAAGATCTGAAAGATCTTACCTGTACAAAATGAGTTAGTCTTACATTTAGTCCTTTCCTGTTGCAAAACTCACTGACTTAAAGAAGACACGTGTGGGCCATTCTCCTATTTCACTACTGAGGCTTTTTTTTTTTTTTTTCTTTTTTTAAGGTGCTTTGCTGAAGTTCACAAATCTTAAATGAGAGGGCCAAGAATAGGACTGCATCTCCAGACTCCTAGTCCCTCTCCCAGGTAGATAACCACGTTACGTCGAAGGATCAGAAACATTCTCAGAAGGTGAGAACATATGAAAGACAGGATTTCAGGCAAGTCTACTGAAGCCTAGACATAATAAGCGTGATATTTTCTTGAAAGGGAATCTGAATGAAATGCACATATGAGAAAAAGACTTATGAGATTTTAAAAAGAAAACTATTGTAACAATTATAATGGTAATAACAATGTTATTGGAGATAAGACTTCTATTGCAAATGCCTGTGTCATTCTGGGTAAACAATTTATTCATTTTAATTTCCTTAGACTGAAAGTACGCAGATTATCAGCTTCACTCAAAAGAGTTTCTTCGCAATTTGGAAGGGGGAGAAATTTGTAAAATTGCAGCTACTTAAGCTTAAAATCTAATTACAGTTAGAGAATCCCCTCTGCCTAACATTTTATTTCATATTGGTCCAAGTCACATATTCCACACCTGGGTTCCTCTACAGCTATTAGCACCTCTGCATTTTAATTTTGCTAAGTAAGTGATGAATGCCAAGTCTAGGCTAGGTTCTTAAATAGAACCTTACACTGAGTGCTTTTTTACCATTTCCTATTTAAGAAAGGAAAAAAGCCAGTGATAAATATTCCTGCCTCTGCTTTATTCGGAGAAGCATGGACCTCACTTAGGAAAAAAGATTTCTTTTAAAACAGCTTCCATCTCCTCCCTGAACACTCCTGAAAAAAATACTTGTCAGTATCTAGTACAGATTTTCCCTGCATCCCACAAAATCCTCTTCCAATATGTGACACATGGTTCTGCCCAGTGGGGGACATCACATCAGGAGCACAAAACCAAATAAACAGCTTGTTTTATCTGTGGCTTGGATTCCAATCCAATGCATTAAACTAGTTGAACTGGCTCTTTACACAATTCAGTTATAGGTTTGAAGAACTTCTGTAAAAGGGTTTACCTAAAGCCAATGTAATTGGGAAAAAAATGGCAAAAGAGAAGAAAAAACCTGAAAGCCAAATAGAGTTCAGAGGGAGCTTTTGTCTGTGCTGTCGGAGGATATCTACATCCTCACTGGGTGGCTTTTAATGGGTTATTAGGATGCAGGAAAGCGTTTCAGGGAGCTCTAGCTAAAGCTGGGGAGGCTCATGACTCGAGCTGTGGAAGCTGCGATCCTTTTGTCCTCAGTGTGTCCGCTGCTGGGTTTCAGGCATACGTCGGGAGTCTTGTGTATGGAAAACACGCCCTGTTGGATCAGTAGGACACAAAGATCTTCCTAAACCCGGAGCCAGGCTGCCTCTGACCGAGCAGGAGGCGAGATGCTGCCTTTTCCCTCCATGTACTGGCAAGCAGATTTGCTAAATATAGAAATAAATTCTTCAGGATTCTCCTTCTTGGGATTCTCCTTCTCAACTGCTCTTATTCCTAGCAGCTCTGGGAGGTTAGTTGAACGCCTTCCCATTTTCTTCAGCACTTCAAATTGAGCCATTTTCAGTTAGTCATTTTTTACACTGTTTTTTTAAACACGCTGTCACCAAAAGATTGGCTGCATTTGTAACAGAAAACCTACTTTTGTGGCAAATCAAGCACTTAGGCAATCTTTTTGGAAACATCCAAATAAAAAAAATACCTATTTATGAACAATTTGAAGGACACAAACTTTTCGTAACATTTAAGGGGATGAAAAAGTCTTTTGTGTCTTCCCAAAATAGCACGGGAAACTTTTTGATGTAACGTAGTAACTTCACAACCTACACGACAGGCCAACACAGAGGAATTAAAAAAAATATCTGTATCCTTCATTAGGTGCTGTCTGCGCATGTCGCCGAATGAAGCATGTCACTGCCAGTGTACGAGGGAAACAGCACCCTTGCGCAAATCTCTCTTTTCACTCAACTGGACTTTTGCCACTGGTTTCAAAGGCAGCATGTTATCTCATAATTAGAGAAAGCCCAGCAAAACAGAAAAATAGGTCATCGTGTTCAAACCAGCTATGATTCGATGCTTCTGGCCAGTTATTTTCGTACACTGTGATTAATTTTAATTAATTAATTTAGCTTGTTTTAATAATTGCATAACTTTTATCCGGATGCCCGTGCCAGATGGCTCAACCAGCCTGAAAACAGGAAGATGCTATAATTGTGGCAGCGTAATAACATTTATTTACTACAAGTCTGACTGTCTCTGATGCTCATCAGAACTCTGCAGTATTGTGCTTTGCAGTATATTTCTTCAGTGCATTTCACTTCTATCCACACAATCTTTTTCCTCCAAAATTGTCTGCGTAAATTTGGGTTTTGAATGCACTTTTCCCTTTTGTGTTTCTTGTGAGAATTCCACCAGGTCTCCCAGTTCTGGGTTCTGCCTCCATGCCACTGCAGATCATCAGCATTACTTCAGGTTTAAACCGGTGTCAGGCTCAATTCCGGGACTAATCTTTGCCTGGATGACTTCTATACTTCAGGAATTCTCTTCTAACACTTGGACGATTAATGTAGCTTCAGGTTGTTAATTCCCTGATTCAGAATTGCGGAAATATTCTACCTCTAAGTCGTTACAAGAAATCTTTCATTTTTAGAGCTGGAAAATCAGGAACTTTCTGCTTCCGACTGAGCAGCATTTCCTCTGGCTTGTTTCTGCTTATCTAATTTACATTTGCACACAGTAGGGAGCAAAAGTAATTTTTAACCTCAGATGTAACATTAGTGATTTCCAACGCTTCTCCTTTCATTCAGACCTGCCAGCGTGAGTCTCGTTTGCCCACGCACCCCAAAATTCATGCCAAAACTCTCGCATGATTTTTCAGAGACTGAGCAATGATGCAAGAAAGATGGAAATATTACTGCACTAGCTTGTTTGAAGGGAAGCGTCCGAATTTTGGAGCAACCTTGGTGCATCCGGGTTAGTTTCTCTTCATTACTACTTCTCTGCAATTAAGACACGGCAGATCATCTGCCCTGGCAGTTGGCTAACCCACCTGGATGCTCTTCGGCAGAGGGAGGATGGGCATCTGCCGAGCGCGCTCCTCTGCCAGACTCACAGGTTTGTGCAAATTGCCAGTGGCTCTGGTCTCGAAGGAAGTCATATAACCATTCGTTGCAGGCAACGTAGACCTACCTGCTATCCCTGCCCTCGCAGAGGGCACGTCAAGACTCCTGACGGCTTCAGCTGGAACAGGACCAGGAGCCCAGTACTCCGAACAAAATGCTGACTCTGTCAAGCCATGCAGAAAAATTAGAGATTTTCTACAAAAATCAAATGCTGCTGCTGGTTTGCTATACTAGTGGAGAAAGAGATAGTTATAAATACACATCTGTGAGTACGTTGCCGCAAAAAAATTGTTTAAATAAAATAAATCCCATCAATATGCACTTATTTGGGGCATTTGATGCTGTCATGCCCATCTGTGTTGTGCTACCAAAGATCCAAGCAGTTTTGCCAAACACACATCAACAGCTCCTGTAGAAGCATCTTTTTTTCTCCCTTCTGTACGTGACAATTTCTTACTGAAATAACAGACAGATTTTATGAAGCTTTTTAGGTAACAGGGACAGTTTTTATTGCTGAAGTGAATCAAATACTTTCCTTAGGAGAACTGAAATCAATTGATTTGATGAGAGAATTCATTAGCATGGACCAAAACCTATTTTCACTGAAATCAGATCAGTGGGAAATCTGCTATGCATGACCAGGGGCCCACATTCTAATTACAGTTAATCAGTTCTCCGGTGCATTTGGCTGCTCTTTTTCTGTTCACAAATAATGTGCAAATCATACTGATTTTCTTGCATACGTATTTTTTGTTTGTAATTGTTCAATGACTACTTTAAGCAAACACATTTCAGCTCATGATGTGTTCATGCACTATTTATTTAGATTTCGGGGAGGGGCTGTTTTCGAACAAGACATGCTACTCTTCTTTCTTTGAATAGATGTCTGAAATTTTCAAAGTGGAGATGATTCAAAGAGAATCATAATTCATTTGGAACGCTCATTTTGTTTATTGACCAAACAAAACATATTCAGGTTTTCATTTTCCTTCCCCATTATCTATTAAAAATCATGGGGAAAAGAAAGAGAGAAAATTAAAGAAGATAATAGCCAAAAATACCAGTGTGTCTTTTTTTTTGTTTGAAAAAACAATGACTGCAAAATTCCGGGCAAAGCGAAAAATAGGACTCCTCGAGAAATGGTGTTTTTTTTAAAAAAAGAAAAAAAAATCAGTGACATCTCATAGGAGGCTAATGAATAACGAATGACAAATAACAATAATATAATATTGTGCAGATAAGAGTGTAGGCGCAGAACAGCTGTTCGTTGGGCAAATACCTGATTATACAGTTTTTAGTAATAAAAAAGGACAGGCTTGGCTGAATTGAACAACCCTTCTGAGTCTAAATGAATGTTTCTGAATGCTGATTTTACAGCAGTTAGGCAGCTCTAGACTCGCTTTCCCGGGAACGGATAAATTAGGATATGATCCAATGCCCATTGGATGTCAATGGCGAAATTCCCCTTGATGTGAATGGACTTTGGGTCAAGAAAGGAAATAATGAAATGTAAAATGAAAAGAATCAGTAGTATGGGAAGCAACCTTTAGGTCAAGTAAAGCCAAGCCATAGATGGGCTTTTCTTTATATTTGCACGAGCCCCGATTTTCTAAACACAACTGTGAATAGGTGTCAGTGCTGGGGCACTGGCATCCTGTGAACACTTTGCAGGGTACGAAGCAGAGACCTTTAGGTTTTACAATTTAACAGGGCTAAATTCTCCAACCGCCTCCAGTTTACTAAATGTAGCATGTCATTTAAGATATCACCTTCATTCTTGGCATTTTCACAGTTTTTATTTAAGTCATTCAGGAAAATTTACAAATAAACTTTTCAAGCCTGTTATATCAGATACCCCATTTAATTTGTCTTTATGGTGTCCCAGGCTGATTAATTATCTTCTGTAAGTGCTATGTGTATCTCAGACTTCTGTTTTACTGAATTTTTAGTGTTACCTCTTTGTTGCCTGAGAGTGCACCTGCTTCTAATTATATGCAGATGATATACAATTACATCTTTAGAGGGATTCAAATGACAATGTTTCCCTCACTTTTAGTGCTGCCTTTCTGACATAAAGTTCTGGTTTAGTACAGGTATTAACAAAGCTAAAATCAATTAATCATATACCTTGAAATACTTTGGCTTAGGCATTGTGAATGAAAAAAAATGAGAGCTGGGGCCTCTTAATTATGAGCTGGGCAAGTATCAGGGGAAGATTGCATGAATATTTTAATTTTAAGTGTTTTTTTAATCACTATGGTATTTTCTTTTCAATAATTCCCATTCTCACAGACAACTGTACCAGCAGAATTTTGGAAATCAACTTAGAAATTGGTTACAGCCTCATTAGAAACCTAATTCTATGATTTACAGTCATCTAAAAAGTGATTTTAACCATATAAAATGATGTCTTTGAGCATCACTGAGTCTTTGAATACAGAATCATTACAATCAAATGTTGATTAATGAGCCATAGAAAATATGCAGCTATGGGTACAAATAATCTTTTCCAAAGAAATCATAACATGGATAATTCGAGAAACAGAAGAAGGTAGAATTCAGAAAATACTCTTTCGATATCTAAGTATTTTCTGCATGTATAGAGCTAGGGCATGTCAAAATGCACGTGTGTCCAGAAAGATTTACTCATTGCATACTGTATTACCACTGCTACTTTCAAAGAAGAAATGCATCAATCCTAAAAATACCTCCTAATTCTCTCCTACTGCCAGGTGTCTTCGTCTACACGCTGCCAGATCTGCAGGCATTTTGCCAGCATGATGTGTCATGCCAGGAAATACTGCATTTCCACTAGCCATCTCAATCTCGAGAAGCAGAGATTAACGGACGCTTCAAGTCAATTTTTTGATTTACATAAACCATTTTGGAGTGACATGATTAAAGATGGCAGTTCAGCCAGAACTGCAGATAAGTTTTTGTTATTTAATAGCTCTGCAGTATCCTTAGTAGGAATAAAAAAAAATACTGTTGTTAAGACCAGATGTAGATTGTAGGCAAAAAGCATCCATTGCAGGTACAGAACTACAAATTTACTGACAAACTAAAAATACCTGCTGCACTGGTTTTGGCATCATTTATTTATACCTTATCTATTAGCTAACGCAGCAAGATAATTGTCTTTCCTGGCTGCTCTAGACATGAGACAGGGATTCCTTTACTACATTCGAACCAAACACAAACATTTATCTGCAGGGTCTCATAGCTCACACAGGTACTACAGGATGGATCCCAAAATTTTGAGGGAGGGTCATGTCTTCAAGTGGAAGGCGGCTGATGAAATCAGGTACAACAGTCATAGCTCAGTGGAGCACTGATAGCTAGTTTTGTCCCGTATGTTACATCAATACTTATGATTTATTCTGTTTAGCTAGGCAAGGCATGCGCAGACCTATGCTTTAAGAGGGTCTGGCTCAAATGAAGACGGAAAAGGTTGTTTCATTATACACTGGCTTCCATCGTTTCACGCCCATTAGTAAAAATGCTTGCAAACCTCTGGGCTGAGTGATTACTAAGTGATGCTTTCCACATCTGCCCTTCCATTAAGCTCTCTGTCCATCTTGTCCATTTATCAGAGTGTAACAACTGAGGCTTTGGAGCTATTTATTATCATTTTCAGTGGAACACAATTGACCTTGTGTTTGTAGAAAACTTCTTTTGACCCATCCACTTTAAAGAAAGAAAACGCCTCCAATCAGTTTATAACGGTGAAACAGAAGGAGAAATATAATGGTATTGATGAAATGGATATAAGAATACATAGGCTGCATTTTAATTCAGTCGTGGTGCAGTTTGCATCTAATAAAATTCCTCTCAGGAAATTTTTTAAGCTGACCTCTTCAAAGGAAATCACAGCATGATTCACTGTATGCCACACAGCTAGTTTTCATAATCACAGTGTGTGAGATAAAGTAAAATTGCAGTGAGGCATGCAACTAGAGGACAATTGCGAACTATGATCCCACTAAGAATGAGTGCAGAAATTCAATTAATGTTCCACTTTTTAAGAGGAATCGGCGAGGATGCATTGTATTTGTTCAGAATAGGAAATGGCATTCAGGATTTCAGCGTTCAGCTCCTGGCACAATTACCATCTCTCTAGAGGTGATTTTCCTAATGAAAAGACCGTGGTTCCTCTCCAGCCGTGGCTTTCTGTGATGGTCTGTGGCTACTGCTGCATCGCCAAGTAATGTGATACTATAAGAAGAGATCTATAGGGTGAAATATTCAGTGCTCAGCACCCAGTGTCCACACTCTATATGCTTGAAGTCTTTTCATGCTGGAGTAACCCTAGTCTGCTACTATAACGTGCGGCAGCTGCCCCAAAGCCAGCCCATGATGCAAACTAACACGTGCTAAGTGGACATAGTTAAAACCAAGTGGTTATCCAAACTAGACGTGCAACCTCTTTGGCCTTGACCCGAGAGGATAAGCTGATACCATCCACGGATTATGAAACGTTCCGTCACATGGCAATACTCAAATGATGTACAAAGTGCACTTTTTGATTCCGTAAACTCTGGGTGAATGCCGCACTGGTGATTTGAGAAGAAGACATGCATTTTAATGCGGAGTTTTACACTGTAAGATGATTTGCAATAAAGCCACTTCAAAGAAGCAACAGCTTTAAAATCCATCTTAACGTAAGCTCTTCTTCCTTCTCCCAGACTTAATGCACTTTTATTTACTTTTTCGATAGGGATCCACTTAGAGGATGGTATTGGGTGGTTGCCTCAGACAGGCTCTGTTGAAACTGTATTTGCTTGCTGCATATGGCATGTTATGAGGCTTAAGACAACTTTTGAAGGAAGAAAAATCAACCCCAGTTGCTGACATTTTCAACTGTATGGTCCTAATTTCCTCAGATTCAGGGATCAAAATGCAGAGGGAGAGAATGCTGAAATAGCAGACTCATTTATAAATTTTATAACAGCAAATATGAGGTCGAAAACAGACCCTTAACCACTAATGGTTTGGGTGCAGGCAAGGCAAATAAACAGAAGTTGAATACAATTTTTTTTCTAGTGAAATTGCATAGACAAAAGGAAATGAGAAGACACAGATCCTTCTCTTCCTCACCCCATTCAGTCCCTACCCGGGTATCACTCCTCATCTTGATGGGAATGGCCGAATCCTGTTTCTTTCCAGGAAAGGAACATCACTGTCTCCTTACTGGGTAGCTTGAACTCGTTGCAGCTGGGGCTGCTGGCATATGCCAGTTTTCTTCACATTAAAATCGGACTTTTTTTCCACTGAGACACTGTGGGAAATATGCATACGGGCCTGTGGGAGTACAGTCAAACTCCAGAAAAAGAAATGAAAACAACATCACAGTTATTTATAGGGAAGATCCTGATGAGTCTGGAGTCATGAGTTGGACTGAATCACTTATATTTTTTTCACATCTTTGTTTAAATTCCTACTGCCTCGTGTCCAGTTACCTACATCTGTAACAGATGGTAAAGATGTTTGATTTGTCCTTGTACAATTTACTCGATTAGCACATGTACATTTTACAGTCTGTTTAAACACCGGGAGTGGGGGCAGTGGAGAAGAGGCTGCTGTTCCTTTCCTGATGGCAGCTGAGCATGGCCAGGCTGAAAAAATAGGACAGAGCTGTGACAGAGAAAGACTAAACTGCAGTTTATAGGCAGACTGAAAGACCTCTGGGAATTCTGAAGATCTTTTTGGAAAGGACCCAAAATTAACCTTCGCAGGTGATGGGAGAAGGAAGACTCCCAAGAGGACAGTTTTTCAAAGCAGGCAAAAACCAAAGCTGGAAATCAGTACTGGGGAAAGTAACCTATCCTGCAAGGACATAAGGAGCAAGCAGTTTTACAGTCTTTGGTGTCATCTGCCTCACCTAGCAAATTTGAGATTTCCCTATGCATAGAGTTCTCTTGTTCGAGTTTAGTGGGGTTTTGTTACAGTAAACATGATGGTAGCACTTCCAAACCTTTAGGGTCTCTTCTTGCAAATGAGCATGACGCAAGTGTGTCCGTGTATTTGTATAAGCGAGCGCGAGAGGAGATGAGTTCCAGCTCAGACTGTAGCTTTGTCAATAGCCCTCACAGCCCTCTTGGAAAGGGGACATCATCCTCCCAATTTGCTTGAGGTTCCTTCTCCTCTGTACTCCTTTCAAGGTAACCACTGCAAAAAAAAAAAACCACACAACAGGGGAGAAGAAGTATCCTTTCGCATTTTTTCTTACTCATTTGGCTTGCAGTTTGGTTGCATTCCTCTCCTTCCAGCTTGACTTCAAAGTACTTTCTTAGAATGATTCCAGAAAATGAAGCTCTGGTCTTAAGATACTAGATCTCTGCTGACATAATTTTGCAAGTGTCATATTTGGTCTTCTGGTGGTGAGCTCTGTTAACACTATATGAAAGGGAGATGGGATTTCTACCTGTTGTCAGACTCCTGAGTCCTAAGAAGACAAACCACAGAGCCACAGTAAGGACAGCCACCAATGTTCTTACCTGAACAAAGGGCATTTTATTCCCAGGTGTTTCAACAGCAGTATCAGTTAATGTCCAGGGAAACTGTAGCATTTCCATAGCAGAGAGTGACATCAGATAGAAGAATTTAGAAGACAGAATGGGAAACACAAGACTGCAAAAAATACCCTGTTACAGGAAGAAATCCTGATCTGCACAGGTGACTCATCATAGCACAAAAATTCTCCCACGGAAAAATCAGGGGATGCCAAATGATGGAAGGAAAATCCACAAACACACCTGCACACATAGACTTGCAAATACATTGGCCCACACACCTTATTTTCTTGAAATATATAGCCATTTACTCTTGTGCAATGTGTGGATGAAATGTTAGCAAACCAGGATGGCTCCCTGAGTCACCCCTGCAAAGGTGCCTAATCCAACCATGCCCATATTCTAACAATTTCCCTCTCTTACTGGTCCCCTCTTGCCGTGGAAGACACTCACAGCATTGCTGATGCCTTGCAGAAGTATAACAACACCAAGGCTGCCCCAGAGCCAACAGCTGGAAAAAATGGGCTTGTTGCTTTAAGGTGAGGTTTTTATATTAAAATAATTCCTCACAGGGAAAAGAAAAATCATGATGAATATAAGAAGGCACTGTAACTTCCAAGACTTTGATATGGCAATCTGTAGGACTACATACCAATGGGGATCCTTAAACATTTCAGATTATTGGCTTTAAGCTTATTCTTGTCAAAGTGGCTGTGTACAACTCAGCTTTCATTAAAAGCAGAATTTCTTTTGTTGTGAGCGTTTTAACATTTTAACTTTGAATTTGGAAATCTTTAAATGTAATTGGCAAACCCATTTTTAGCAAAGGTTTGTTATCACTAATTCTTCTTTGTATTCTTCTTTGTCGTGATGGTTATGTATCTCAAAAGACCGCCTGGTGAATGCTCGGGTGCCACTAGCTGTGACTGTGTTTTAGGCAGGAATGGTTAGCATGAAGAATTTCATTCAGTGTAGAAAATAAATAAATTCCCACATGCATTTCAGTGCCTGCCAGAAATCATCTTTCTATTTACAACTGAATGACCTGAATTACTTTTTTACATATATAGATGAACCAAGACTCTGTAGGTAATCAAAAGACCATTGCACAATTTTAGCTGCTGATCTCTGAAGTAGAATAGCAAGAAGTCCAGAATTGTGTTTAGTGGAAAATTCAGGTGTCAAAGTATATTTTCCAGTCTGATGCAGAACAGCATTGAAGTTTTGCAAATGTGTCTTCAGTTACATATCCAAAACAGCCCCTTGCCTTCGCTAGAATACACTGACAGTCTGGTGTCTAGAGCCCTACTCT
Source organism: Elanus axillaris (assembly GCA_026212715.1). Lineage (NCBI taxonomy): Eukaryota > Metazoa > Chordata > Aves > Accipitriformes > Accipitridae > Elanus > Elanus axillaris. Next base: position 43,628,067 of record JANZLQ010000056.1, read on the forward strand.
GAGGTGTGGGATGACCAGATTAAAATTCCTCATCTGCTCAAGTGGAATAGAAAGACGTGATCCCGGGCACGCACCTTCTCCGAGTCTCCTGGATTATTCTGTTATTACCCTATATTGGGCATTTTCTTGGGGAATCCTAAGAAAAATTGCATTTGAGTGGGATGATTTTTTCACTGAAGTAAATGCGCTCCTCGGGCAACTCTTCATTTGGACAAATGATTTCAAGTCTTGTGTACGTGTGTGTGTGTGCAGGTGCCCCTTTTCTCTTCCCCTTTGCACACACACTCTGCTTTCTGCTAACCCTGTGTGTCCTTTTTGGCTTCTGCTGGCACAGCGGCACATGCTTTTTTAGACAGAGGCAGCAGGAGGGCAAACTGCTCACGCACTCCCCAGCAAGGCTCACTAGCAACTCCAGCCCCCGTGCCTTCAGGAGGTGTGCCTCTGAGCTTGAGAAACCCTCCTCACAATTTCAGGCATCCACTACATAACTGTTCTTATCTGCAGATTCCCCACCCAGCTCCATCTGACTTGATTTAATAACATGTAATATGCAAAATGCATACTGATCCTTTTTTTAAACATTTTGTTATGGCATATTGACTCCCATCATCAGGCCGTCCTCTGGAACTGATGAGATTGCGGCTGTTTGTGGCATGCATCACCTAAATTTTATAGCGAATGCCTTCCACTCTTGATTTTCAGTTGTGACAACCCACCAAAGATGTGCTGTTTCACAGCTTGGGGCTCTAAGTCACAGGAGTTAAAGTGCATCTTGGAAGAGTAAATTGGTTTTTTTTACTTTAAATTGAAGGAAAGTCATAGTTGGGGTAGAGAAGAAATAATAAATCTGTTTTCTGGAACAAATAGCAGCTCTCATGCTTTCCAGCAATAAAATCAGGAAGAAAGGCCTAAAGACATGAACATTTAAACAAACAAGTTGAAGATCTTAAAGAAGAAATGACAGTGGGAGCTCTGGAAACTGTTGCCAACTTTCCAAGAAAACCTCCTTTGTTTGTTTGGGTTGTTTTTGTACAGGAAGGAGGTGAGGGGAGAGAAAGCATTTTAAATACGGGCTTCCTAACCACATGGGTTGAGGTAGGAGACTATGCTTTCATACTGGTTGCATGCAGAGAAATAGTTATTTTAAAATTTTAAAGGGGAAGCTCTTAAAAAATAAACAGGGGCAGAAAATCAGAGGGTAATAATAAAATAACAGCAGAACATATGAAATGTGAAGCTTTGGGGAAGAGTAAACAACCCAAAATACATCACCGGTAGATATTTCCCTACGCTAAGAGAAGTTCAGGAAGAGGACGTTGCCCAAATCTCTTATTCACACCTTCTGTACCCCTTGGTGTCCAGTGACTCAACTATATCCACAGGTGCATCCGTATTTCTCTTCTGGGCAACACGAGCTTTGGTTCCTGGAGCCTGTGCATTATAACCCACAGTGTATCTCTTCCACTGTGCTCCTGCGATAGCCAAAACCCCACGTGCAACTTTCTATCTTGGATGTAGATCTGCCTTCCTAAGTTAAATGCTTGAGGAAAAAAAGTATAGCTATATTGCAGGTTCTTTTTTGCCTCTCCTTCTTTCTTTGTTTCATTTATGACCCTTTGCAACTCTATGCCAAACCTTAATCCAGCAGAGGTCCAACAGAGACATCTCTGTTGGAGACTGAGCCTGCCACAAAACTAAAACCACTCCATAAATATGTTACTTACTTTTCACATCTAATGTATTCTGTTAAAATCTCTGCACTTCATTTGGAAGCTGAGCAAAATGGACCAGACTCCACTGTAATATTTCATTAACTTTGGTGGAGTGACACCACTCTTTTGGTGTGCTGTGTTATTTAATACTTAGCCACAGACTCCACTCTCAAATGCCAGCATTCTTTCTAGAAAAACCACTATTCACGTTAAGAATTCAGATCGCCATTTAATTATTAGTTGTGCTTTAATTGGCTGTCATAAATTTATTTGCCCTTTTATCTACAACAATGATTCTTTGGAATTGCTATGCTGCCTGCAAATCTAAGTAATAAGTTCGACTTCAATGCAAAGGTGCTAGAACAGTGTTGCTGTTACAGCTGAGGTGACTGAAGGAAGTCGAGTTGTGGAGGTAGTGGGAGGATGGAAAAGTTGCAGCCTTCCAACATTTCAAAGCATGATTATTTCTCACCAGAGAAGAGTTAGGTGTAGACCAGCCAGCCAGAATAGTGACTGCAGTCTACACAAACATCTGTTCTTGTAAATGAAAATCAGTAGAAAATAAAGTATATAAAAATAACAAAAAAAAAAAAAAAAAAAAGAACAAAGGAGCTAAAAGGTGTTGCTTGTAAAAAAGATGGCTCAAGTTAACTGACAGGTCAGGTAAACTGGGAGGTTGCTGTGCATAGCTGAACTCTGAGGTTGAGCCATAAATCTGAGATGGCTTAATGCAACGTGATACCAACACCCAACAGAAATCGGTCAGGTAATGCTTTATAAAAGCCGCGTATTTTCTGAGTGTATGGCCACAGCACACTGGAGTTAATGAGAAGAGCTCTTCAGAAAGTAGTCCTGGAAGAGCCTCTCTGTGCTCGCAGTCCAGTCCCTCCAGCGCGGGCGGTCTGGCAGCAGATTCGTAAGCCCAGCAACGTTTCACATCCCTTCCTGTCACTCCCGCACATCACAGAACACAAACTCTTCCATGGAACACCCTATAACAAACACAGATACTTGCACAAAATGCCAAAAGCCACAAAACTATAAGGACGTGCACAAAAATAGATCTTTTTAGCTCTAATGTAGAGCTATATATATATACAATCTGTAAAAGAATATATTATTCTCCGATTTCTCTAGTAAGTTTTCCACTGGAAAATGCATGCAATGAACATAATAACATTAATAACATGTCCCAGGCCTGTACGAGAACCAGCTGCCGACTTCTGTATGAGCAAGTTGGCGGCAGATTTGATCCAGGTCAGTAGTTAGAGAAAGAACATCCAATTGAATTACATAACTTGGCAAACTCCTTCCTTTTCCAATCTCCTGCATATTCAATGTACCTTGCTCCTAGCAACTTGAAAGTACAGGCTTTGGGGGAAGATTTAGCTTTAACTTTGGCTTTTCTACATCCTGCTCTGAAATAACCTCACTTCCCATCACCATGTCCTACACATTCACCTGCAAAAAACTCCTTTTGCACACTGTAGAGTTTTTGCTCACATGGATCCAACCAAGCCGAGGGCCAGATGATACCTGGCTCCATTTGCAAGAAGGCAACTTCCCGTCACGCTTGCTGCTACAGACATCGCTCTCCATCTCCAAGGAAACAGGCAGGGAGAGACGCTTTCATTCCCCAGCTGCTTTCCAGAGATGCTGCCCAAGAAGGATGGGGCTCCTCTCTCTAGGGCAACGCACTGGGATTTTCGCATTCTTTCACCGCTGTTGCTCCCGAGCTGTTATGTGACCTTGGGGTGAGTCATTTCCCCCTCTCACACTTTGACATTTCTAATTTTTAACTCACTCAGGAGACCTGCTTCCTGCCTTTTTTTTTTTTGCCCTTCCCTTTTTTTCTTATATTACATTTAAAAAAAAATTCAGAACAGCGAGATTTTATGGCATACTGAAGTTCTTCCACTGCTGCTTCTTGCAAAGTGAAAATGAAGGGAAAGTAATAAACTCTCTAATGCCTGTCATGGGCATCTTAAAAAAGCATCCCTGGTGTGTGAAAGGAATGAATAGATCTAAATGCCAGAGGAATTCAATGAAAGAATGAAACCCCATCCTGCTACAGGATTTCTCTTTCTTGCAGCAAACAGTAGTGAAAAAGTTCCCGATTTCTTTATGCGTCTGTGTGTGTTGGGGGTGGGGGAGGATTGGGTTTAATTTCGTCTTTAAACGAGAGGGTCAGCCTAGCACAGGAAAGATTCCGTTTTTCCTCCCAAGACATCTTATCCCGTGTGTTAGGCAGCTTCTGCCTCCAGCCCACCCACCTGCCTGGCGCCCTGCCATGCACTCAAATAAACAGCATTCACCATTTTCACACCTCAAAGTGTCGAGAGGCTTCTCTCTTGGCAATGGCAGAGCAAGGAATTTATGCCTGAACACTGCTGAGTGATAGAAAGACAGAAAAAGACCCACAGAAGCACAAATAAAGAAGGAGCAAGGAATCCCCCTCTGATGCTAATCTATTGTTCCAGTCCCATGAGGAAAGCGGGAGATATCAAACAGCCCAAATCTCCTATTTCTGGCTTGTGGTCTCACCATTTAAAACCTAGTTTCTCCACAGAGAAGATGGAGATGATCCTTAGATCAAGGGCATGCAAAGAGAATTAATTAGTGCTCGAAACATGCTTTCAAGACAGCCAAATATTTGGAGTAAGGAAAAAAATAAATACAATATTGCCAACATTTGGGGGGATACTGAATTCCTCAGGTGAAGTTGTCAACATCTGTTGGGGTAGCTTTTCTGATTCAGTCCTTTCCCCTTGGCACTTCTACTCAAGGTTGCATTGCATGCGTGGGAATCCATTTTCACAGGTCCCCTGTAACTATAACTCCCTCAGGTTTTGGACACCCATTGCCTTTACTATGTTGTAAGTGTTCGGAGACTTCACCGATTTCAACCAAATTTGTTGCCATTGAGTACCTTTGGAAACTGGCAGCCTTGTCAGTGTTTTACGGCATCGAGAACCGAGACAGGTTTTTCTAGATTTTTACAGATTTAATGATTCAGTCATGGAAACATAGAAGCGATGTTATTTTGAAGCAGGAAAAAGAATCCAGAGTTGAAGCTCCCTGACTTAAACTCAGAAGAGTGTTTTCCTCAAATATTTCTAGGGAAATGGCACAATTTCTATTTTATTTAAAAGAGAGACAGCATATTTCCATTAGCAGTAGTAAAACTTAACAAATGGAAAAGAAGCCACGAACACATATCCTTCTCCCCACAAACGTCCCTTCATTTAATGCAATTTTTACATAACTCAACTTTCCTATACCACTGATATCAGACCTTATTCTTTAGTAATTACTGGAAGCACACAGAGTCATTAAGCATTAGAGCTTTTTCATCTCTCTGAAGGATTGAAATTTCCAAATCTAGGATAAGAAGTATTCTTTGCCTTTGATTCATTTAAACTCAAAGGCATTTTGTACTCAGAGCAAGTGCAATAATTTAAACAAAGTGCTTTTTCTCACCAAAGTGTCAGAGTCAGTAATAACGACGGCTTCAGAAAGGTGCGCTGTCTCGAGCATTCATGATGGCACCAGCTCCCGTTAACATCCTGCAGTCAGTCACATTTTTCTTGCCTTATCCTCTCTTCCATGTGGCCTTACATCACCTTCTCCAGGGAGCCGAGGGGTGAGCTTGGCTGCAAGTCACCCACCAGCAGCTGAGAGTTGTTAATCTCCATCAAAACCTCCACCCTACTTAACCTTTGTGAGTTCGGAGAGGTGGAGAATGGGAAGCGATGATTCGCGTCATGAAAAATGGGGTTTCATGCAGTTGGGCAAAGGAATTTGAGTTTACGTTGATTTATTTGCCGTTTGTCTTTACTTTATGTCAAGCTTCCTTCAGGCGCAATATGTAATTTTTGTCACTTCTCTTCAGGCCAGATTTAGCTGCCCTCATTCCCATCACCACATACATTTTGTGGCTGATTTTAGGGGATTGATTTCCAGAATAAAGCTGTGTGGAAGAGGGGCCGAATGCCACCCGCACGTGCTCACTCACTCAAACTTTGTCTCCTTCCCTCAGGAGATGGAGAGCCTCGGGGCAGGACAGTAAACCCCAGTGCTGTCTCTGCCAGCTTCAGATTTTCCAGCCATAAACAGATTTGTAGCAATCAGCAGTTCCCAGTTTCCAGAGAGACACAGCTACATGTTCCTGGATCATTGCTAGGTTTTTTTCATCTGAAAGCTCTTCCCCACAAAAAAAAAAAAAAAGAGAAAAAATTAAAAAGAAAAATGCCAGGGCAAAACCTCACACACTTCAAGAACTGCCTTTTTTCTCAGGTTCCCCTAAGCCTGCCCAGTGTCCATCAGCTTGTTATCTGCAGCTGCTCAGCATGATGAGCCCTCTCTGAAAAAAGAAGACCAAACCCAAAAGAAATAAAGCATAGGGAAAATCAAAACAAAAGAAAGAAAAAAGAAGAAAAAAATAGAATGGACCATCTCTCCCTTCCAAAAAGTGACGTTTCAGAATTTTAAAGCAGGAGAAGCTTAGATATTCCAAAAGCTTTAAACCAGACTTGGTTTGTATTCTTTTATATTTCCTTGTGGCTATAATATCTTTGTTGAAAAATGGTTGCTTTAAAAAAAATCTTCTGAGAAAAAAAAATGCCTTTTGAAATTATTGACTTCTGCAATGTAGCCTATTTTTTAGTGCAAATAAAAAGCTAATTTATTACAGCAAAATACATAGCACTGCAAACAAATAAGGATGTGAGGGGGGAAAAAAAGTATGCATTTATTCCACACAACAAAATGGAAACAATTTCAATTTTCAAGAAAATAATTTCCCTGTGGTTTTACCTGTTACACTTAGACATGTTGAACAATTGTAACAGGTAAGTTCTAACACATTTTTCAAATTGCAAAGTGTCATCAGACGCCTGAGCTGCCAGGTTATGTAATGCAAGAACGGCAACAATTGAGGCCAGGCAAAATCTGATGCTTATACGATATTAAGATTATCCAAATAAAAACAACCCTTCTGAATTACTAGTTTTTCATACTCCTGGGGTATGTATGGTGAGAGAACAAGTGTATTCAAGAAGAAATAACAAACCCACTAAAGCAGTTGACAGAATATAAAAGGCAAAAGAAAATACTCTGTCTTACAGGTATTTAATGTCAGAAGCATTAGCTGGAGCTTGGTATGATTTGCAGATAAAAAGAAAATCTGCGAGTCTTAAATGTGCATGGATATACAAAGGAGAAAAAATGTCACAGGAACGCCCCAGGAACATCACTGAAATCCTTCCCACTTCGGGCATTTCAACTAATTGGTCACTACTGCCTTTTGGCAAACCCCACATCCAACATGCAGCGACTGGCACAAGAGCTGGGACACTCTGGTGACGATCACTCCTGGTGCAGGCGGTGGATGGCGGGTCCCAACGCAGGACAGAAACTCAGAGAAGAATTTGTGCAAAATTAAAGACTATAGCTCACAAATTATGACCCATACAATCCCCGGCTCTGTTTTTCACTCTGCCTAAAAGCATCTCAAACATGCATGTCCTCATACAGATCCACCTGTAACAAGAATTTTAGCATCTGTCTCTGACTCAAGCTGAAGTAGAGTCAAGGAAGATGGAGGACCCCCAACTAAGACCTTCATAGGACACCCAAGGATAGACATGGTTGTGGTCTTTGCCTTAAAATATAGTAACTTAGTGAAGAGTGGTCCTGAGTTAAAATCCATCCTCAGCCTGAGAGCTTTCATTCTCATCTGTTCCACTTTGCAGAAGAAGATAACAATCAAGAGCTGAGGTATATGGATCATGTATGTGGTCATGCAGGAATATTACAGGAGAGGGACTTGCCATCATGCTATTTTGGAGCAGACGCTCTTCGCAGCCAAGAATGCAGAAGCCAGGGGCCAGGAAAGATAATCACGTGCTAAGAGGCGACTGCAGATTTTGGCTGACAGATCAGAGAAAAAGATAATTCTGCGTTCTTTCCATCTTATCTGGATGGTTTAAACATGTTATATGATGACTGTTAGATTATAGAAACTGTCCGAAGAAGCAACTGCAAACCAGACCTTCCCATGCCAAATTAAGCACCGTGCTAGAGAGAGACATGTTTACGCCATTTGTTGTCTCCTGTACCGAGTAGTAGCATTAAGCAGTGAAGTACAAAACACCCAGACTAGCTCAAAGCTGAAGAAGATTAAACTTCTTTTCTGTGAGGTGAGAGGTGAGGGCTGAGACCCTTTCTGAGTGAAAGGGGCAGGGAAGCAAGTCCTCCGCTTTCAGGTTGCGTTCTTCAGCCACCACTAAACAACGCGAAAGGTGAGTAGGGCCACAGCGCAGTTTTAAAAGACAGCAGTGAACTCCGATCATATTTTTCAAAGAGAGGGAAGCTATTCCAGTAAACTTTTTATGCAAGGCCAGGTTAAATATTTGTACGTGCTTAATGCAAGGGCTTGGCGTATGCACCCAGCTCAGGCATTTATACAGGGAGTAATCCTTCAAAGCATCAGGTTTGCTCTGTCTCCTTACAAGTCTGTAATACTACAGAAACCATGGACTAGCTCAGCATTCATGAAGCGACTTTGAAGACAAACGGACAAGTAATGCATTAAGTTCCGTGCTGCCAAATAACTGGATCAGTGGGCACAGTCGTCTCTCTGTGGTCTTCCCTTCCCCTAAACTGCAGGGAACTTGCACAGGACCCAGGTGACTTGCAAGACCAAAAAAGGTGCCAAATGCTAGAAAACAAGGACAGGAACAGGCAGAAGCTGGTGCTCTGGGACCCTTGGTGCTGCTGAACAGCAACAGCAACATGGACATCCAGGCTTGGGCACCTCCAGTGCTCCATCAGCTGTCCAACCCCTCCTCGGCCCCAGTGGTGAACGCAACACCTCTAACGCCGTCTTCCTTCAGCTCCAACGCAAACCTCACGGCTGGGAACCACAGCTTTCCAGAGTTTTAAGGACTGTGGGAGACTTCTGTTCAATATCCTGTCCCTGAGAGAGAGAGAGAGTTTCATGCTCCACTGGCTCATTTTTGCCAAAGGAGCTCTGTGTTTAAGGGTACTCAGATTTAATCTCAGCGAGTTTAATTTCATTTTGGTACTTGTGGAATAACTCCCAAATGATTTTCAAAGGGCATGTGTTTTTTTTTTTTTTTATTTTATTTTGTGTAATCCTTTTTCTTCTGTGCAGTGTGTGTAGTATAATTACTTTGCCCATTTGCCATGCTCAAGTGGTTGGTACAATTTTGCTGGCTATCAGTGTGTCCACTTGTTTAACATTTCTTATGCTGAAAGAAACTAATATTGTATTAGATGCTGTTCTGTGGCAGGTTCACCAGGTCAGTGGTGGGACATTATTATATCAGATTGCAATATAATACTAAACTGCTTTTGCGTAATCATGTTCTGTCTTCCAAGGGCCAAATGCTCCCATTTTCTCCATTTTTTTCCAACTATAACAGGCTCAAAAATGTCAGCTTAACACCGCTCTGAAAATACATATAAACATAATGCCCCATTTCAGAACTACAAGGTAACAGATCAGATTTTTGCCCCAGAAAAATGGCTCCAAGAAATACACAGAATAAATGAAGGCAATGACCGTATGCATTTATTTCTAAAGCAGTTTCACTGGAGCACTTTGTTATGAACATAATTAATCTTAGCATTGTGCAACAGAGTGGGACAAGTAGGAGAAAAGTATTTTGAACGTTTATGCAAATAAAAGGCTGACCAGTTTGTTGCTGAGATATCTGTAGCTGGGCTTTATTCAAGAACGTTCAGGTGGATGCACTGATATTAATCACATCAGGGGCAGAAAACAAAAGCTTCCCAGATACTGTAAGCGTGCCAGAACAGTCTCAATGGGACTGCTCTCACAAACATTTTGGAAAGCTCTCTTTTCAAAAAAATCACTTTGCTAGTGGATTATATCCTGTTGTGGCCATTTCTCATCGCTGCATGTGATTAGATTTAGTGGGTCAGTGAAAATGATTTTGGGACACACAGAAGTTGTGCCCTGTCTGCATCATGGGATGGTCAATGGGGGAGCAGAGGGAAATATAACAGTAATCTGAAAATGATTGACTGTGATGCAAATCAGTTTAGCTGAATTAGTCAACTTGTTGAAGTGTCTGGGAAACTTCCACTCTTGAGACAGTCAATTTGTATCAGTTTTCAGTAATGCATAATAAAATTACTCCCAGAATAGAAGCCAAAGTATGGGTAAACAACCACCTGTAGCTGTTTTACCAATGAGTTGTAGGCTGTTCTCTCAACAACAGTCACTGCCTGTAAAACCACCCAGGTTGGAGGAGACCTCAGGAGATCTCCAACCCAACCTGCCGCTCAGAGCAAGGTCAGCTGAGAGATCAGACCAGATTGCCCAAGGCTTTGTCCATTCAGCTCTTCAAGGACAGCATGTGCCCGTATTCAAGCTCTATATCTGTTCCATCTATGAAATAAAATGTCTTAATTTAAATTAAGATGTTTTCAGTTAACTCGCTTTACCTTGTATTTGCATTGGTATAAGAGCATGCAAAAGACCAGTGAGTGTAGTTTAGCTGATAAATGGCACTGCATTAACCACAGTAATGTCAACGCTTCCAGCATTTCTAGAGGGACCTACCTGTAGAAACAATATTTAACCGAAGAGGCTGTTGACCCAGCTTACAGCTTCTAGATGCTACTGGAAAAATAGGAAACGAACACTACCATAACTGAAGCAAATAATCGAGCATCCTATGGGCTAGAATCAGGTTCTTAACACAGTAGCCTTTACAAATAGATTTCCATCTTACTTTAAGTAGAGTTGCAGAGCAGCTGTAATTCTTAACACTACATATTTAGTACAAAATAGATGATACTGGTGACGGCAGTCCCTTTTTGCAGGGAGGTGGTCTCAAAACCATGGAATGCACCAAAATGTAACTCTGTGACTTAGCTATATGGACGGGAGTAGCTACCATGTGGACATGGAGAGATTTTGTGTCTGAAAGAAGAGCTGGCTAGCAGTGTATTTCCATAGTGTGTACATTTTTAAGGCAAAGTAGGTCTCTAAAGAAAGAAAACAAAGTATTACTCAGGGCTGTTTGGGACATTTCTAAGAAATTGGCTTTTCTTTGCTAAAATGCAGTTTCATCAAACTTTTCTTCTTCTTCTTGAAGCAAACTAGATATCAGTTTTCTCAGAAAAGACATTTGGGTGCAGGCAGAATTTGTCAAACTGAAGAATAATGGGAATAAGGGGCACAGAGACACCGTCAGCTATTCCAAAGAGTCATTAGTTCAGTGGAAAAGAGATACCAGGCACTGCATCTTGTATTCGTAATACAAATAGGTGAACCTGCGTGGTCTAAGTGCTATAAAGTACATTGTCTACATTTTTTGTTTGCACCAGTTTGTGAAGAGAGTTCGAGAGGAACCTGAGCTCCAGCTGTCTCCCATTGAGAGAGTGTCTGAACCACTCAGGTGTTGATAGCTTGAAATCTTTTGGAAATCTTTTGGATTTTACTTTACATACAATTGAGTGAATGTTTGTTAAAACATACTAGAACTTCTCTTTCAGTCTTCAGTTCCTTTCCAGTCTTCTAACTAGCAGACTTACCTGGGAGATAAGTCTTTCTCTTCTTTTCTTTTCTTTTCTTTTCTTTTCTTTTCTTTTCTTTTCTTTTCTTTTCTTTTCTTTTCTTTTCTTTTCT
>JANZLQ010000056.1:43639563-43670983 GCA_026212715.1 Elanus axillaris
TTCCGTCCTTCCTTCCTTCCGTCCTTCCTTCCTTCCTTCCTTCCTTCCTTCCTGTCCTTCTTTCTTACTTTCTTTCTCTCTAATTTTTCACAATTAATATTGTTTTCAAGTTTGTCTCTATACACACAGATACCATTCTTCAAACTGCAAGCATTTTTGCAAAGACAGAAAAATTGCTTCCTCCCCTGCTCTGATATTAACTGGCTGGTACCTCAGGTTTGATCCCATTGTTGCTCTCTGCACATAAATCTTGTTTAGTCAATAGGATTTGCCTGCCTGAAGGAATGCATGATCAACTGCATAGAGAAGCATAAAATAGATTTTTGTGCTTCAGATCCTTAAAATGTGTTTGTCGGGAAATAATTCCCAAAGCTGTATTTGGCTAATATTTCTTTTCCTTCACGGAACTTTTTCTTATACTTTTTGCTTGCTGAAGGATATGAACTTTAGGACCATTTATCAAGTCTTTTGGTCTAAATTTTACCTTTCCTTCTATTTTCTGAGTTTGCTGTATTTTAACATTCATTTTGACACCTTTATTTTAACACTTTGGCATGATATATTGTCTCACAAGAAGTTTGTATAGAGGAATGCTAATTCACCAATCATTGATTCAGGTTGGTTCTTCTAAAGTAATCCAGCACAAAAACATAACATTGCACATTGAAGCAGTCTAGCAATATTAAAGAAAAAACCCAACAACTTAAGAGTAATGGAATATAGTAATAATGTATAATAGCTAATAGTACAAAATTTTTTTAGCATGAGCTGCCAGTGATGTACCTCTACATGTGCGAGGTATGATACCTCTGCATAGGTGTTACATCCAGTGAAAATGCCATGAAATTCTCTAGGATGTAACAGGCAAATTGGAGAACCCACAGTTTAAAAGCCAGAGAGGTCTGTAATGAATATGAAATGTATTCAATAACCTGGCCAGAGGGGATGCTTCCTCCAAATGTCCTTATCTGCCATTTGGCGGGCAACCTTTTGGTCGGTTATGTCCCTTCTTGGTGATACCCACCTCTAAGTTTGAATGTTATTGACAGTTATTTTTGAAAGTGGTTAAGCTCTTCAACTGAGTTTTTTGTAGAAATAGGTAACACATGCTAATTATAAAAAAAAAAAATCTCAAAAAATTTACTTCTATCAATTCAGCTTTTAGGCAGTGGCTAACCCCATAATGTGTGCTGCAGGAGAGGTGAAACTGAGTTTTTCAATCCATATGTTTGTGTTGCTTATTTTAATGTTACCCTCACATTTTTTTTTTCTTCTGTATCCTTTCTCTTTCCAATAAATTACTTCTGAAGGGGGGTGACCACAGCTGGTCACAAGGTAACTGCACAGCATCGACTTAGGCCATGGCATTATAATACTTCCAGCCTTAAACCTTAACCCTCTCTTAATACATCTTGACATTTCGTTTGCTTCTTGATCACTGCTGTGCACTGAGCAGATGTTTTCATGGAGTTGTCTACAGTGACAGCAAGATCTTTTTCTTGAATGATTACAGTTAATTTATAATTCAGCTATGCGTATGAGCAGTTGAATTGTCTTTTCCAGCATGTATCACCTTGAATTTATCTGCAGTGAATTTCATCTGTCATGAATGTTGTGCAGACAGTTGAGTCTGGCCATCTAGAATTCTCCAAAGTCTTATTTATTCCTGGCTGATCTAAATTATGTCACATAAAATACACTTTTCCTGGCAAAAAAATGTTTTGCTGCTAAAGGCCTTGTTCCATATTATTAACAGTATTTATTGCTATTTGTCTCAGCTACTGCCCAGACTATGCAAGATATTTTCCAAGTCAAAAAGAAAGCAAGATCTGTCCTCCAAGGAGTTCAGCTATTAAACACAGTTTTGAGGCAAGGGATCTACAATGTAACTGGAACATTCAGGATAATCATTAGCTACATCTTGTTAAAAAAAAAAAAAAAAAAGGCAAGCTATAGTTTTTAATAACTTTGGGGGAAAACCCCAGCTGTTCTCAGATACACTTTAGGCTACTCAATGTACATAGCTAGTATCCCTGTAGGCAACATTAGAGTTTCATCCCTGTTGTGGATTCTTGTGGCAATCGTCCTTCTGTGATGAAATGTGACTATCAAGACTGCCCCTTTTCTATCTTTTTACCATTTTCTAACCCCAGGCAGAACTTCACCCCACGATAGATTAGTTTCTTATGCAGCTTTTTGTAAGGAATGCTGTTAAAAGCTTTTTAATAAATAATGTTAACTGCATCTCCTCTAACCAGTATTTTAACAACATCCTCAGGCTCAGATTCAGCAGTCAATCTGTATTTAGCAGAACACTTCATCACAAGCTCAAAACTAAACACACGCCATAGCGCTTTGCCGAGGAGAGTTGGACTTAAGCATGTTTTCAGCTTTGCTAAACAGGTGACTTACTTACAGAGTAGATTAAGCAGAAGCTGAGTAGAGACTTTCAAGTTCAAAGTACTCTTTATATTGTCTTCTTAATCTCTCAGCCTTCATCTTTTTTTGATTTTCTTTTTTTTTTTTTCTCCATCACAGTCACCTGCAATGTATGTGTTATATTGATTGTAATCCTCCCGGGACATTGACTGCTTTGCTTTGCTACCTGCCTGCCTGACACCTCGTTCAAGAAAACACCCGTCCCCACTTGGGTTTTCTAGAAGAAATGCTGTAGGTATCTATAGTACGACTGCTAGTAACGTAGTAGCTAGTAGCCTTTCCAGTAACTTGGAAAGGCAGAGAACCCACCTATGTGCTTGAGTACTATTTGTAAGTGTAATATCTTCATGGAACTGAGATTGCCGCATTCCTCTCCTGTATAGCCTCAGTGGAGAAGCAGCTACCCATTTTGCCTGAAAGCAAGACGAAAAGTGTTCATTCTTCTGTAGCTAATTCCCAGTGAGAGAAGGTTTCAATATGTCACTCATGCCTGCAGAAGTCTAACATTCACAGTAGCCCACAGATCACCCAAACAGCTTTCAAATGTAGTTCTGTTTCTTCCTTCTTTCCCCAATTTATGCCATACCAATATTCTGCAAATTATTTCGATGTCTAGCAACAGAGGAGATTGATGTAGATCAGGATTCTCGATTCCCCCCATCACCAACTTGGCAACGATTGCCAAACAGAATAGCCTTTTACAGCACTGAATGAAGAATAAATCTATAAAAATTTAATTAACCTCTGCAGAGCTTATTGAATCCTAACTGAGTTTAATCACAAGTTTTTTAAGTTGGGAAATGCTTGGCATATTTTTGACTCTCGTACAATAGTTTGAATTGGCTATATATACAAACCAAATTTGTAAAATGAAATTAATAGATGCTGTTACTAGGATTCACTGGTGTAGGAATTGCCACCTACATGTACAAGTAAAAAAAACCCCCATTTCTTCTATAAATACAGCTTTTATTTATTTTTCTAAAATACAGGTAACTAAAAAAGAAAAAAAACCCAAACCCAACCAAAATCAAAAAAAGGTGACATGAATCAATGTGTGGAAACAAAATAGTAACATACTTTATTTTCTACTGACTGGGCTTACCATGGCTTGTGCTCTTTTGGTCCCATGGGTGTCATTGTGAGATATGTCAGTTCATGGTGAAAGAGTGGATCGAAAATGAGTTGGTCTGGATTGATCCATCCCCCTCCTCTGTTTCTAGAGGATGAAGTTAAAACCTTTTACTCCAGAACTGAAGACCTATCAAAGCTATGTTTTTTATTTATAGTTGTTTGAGGCTGTCACATCTCCATTTCAAGGTTGTTGACCAAGGCTCCATTGAGCAAGGTAACGTGTACAAAGCGGGGTGGGGGAGAAGACGGTTTGGCATTGAGAGATTGGCTATGAGAATTGAAGGAGACAATTGAATCAGAGGGAAGTATGAAGAAGGAATGAAACATTGCTGGTCAGCTTGGTGGAGTAGCTTTATTGAGCTGCTGGAAAGGAGTCAGGATGCAACTCCTTGCTGTGGGAACAGACGCAGATAGGGATAGATAGGCAAAACCTTCTTTTCTACATCTATTCTGCCCCCTTCACCCAAGCTGTAAGTGGAACACAAGTACTTCTGACGCACTGGTGCCTCTTTTTAACAAAGTGGAAAGAAGTTCTTGAACCTGCTTTTCTTCCTTTACCATTAAACCCTTGGCCAAGTGTTTTTCTCCTTTTCTAGAAGCCAACAGGAAGAATCTTAGCCTGCCCCACACTGCTGGCATAAGATCTTAAAGTCAGACAGCAAAGTCTTATGCTCTAAAGAAGTTTCATGAAGAAGCCATATGTGACAATCAAAGAACCATAGGTTTAAAAGGCATCACAGGTGAGCATATAGTCTGTTATCCTCTCTTAGGACCAGCCTGGCTTTCTGCAAGAAGGATTTCCACAGAATGACCACAGAGCAGCAGTGCAAGAACCACACAGCGAATCAGTCAGTCATTGCCCGTTCAGTGCTGTCATCCCAAGGGAAAGAGCAAGGAATTTTTCCATTAAAAAATACTGGGCAACATAACTGTCCCTCCACTCCTCAGGGGTTTGAAGGAGCAAAGTCTTTGTACTTTTGGAGGTGGTCTGAAGAGACAAACCCCTGATTGAAAATCTGGCCCAGAAGCTCGCATGCACCGTTTCTGGATCTGATCCCCACCTTTCTCATCTCTCTCTCCTCTCTTTTTCTGGCTGTCTCTCTCATGATGTATTTATTTCTTTATAATTTTGCTTTTCTGCAGACATTTTAATTTCTCTTCCTGATTTCTTTGAACAGGATTTTAAGAGTAAAACAAGGATATATGAAAGCTGACAATTTTCCCCCATTTTCACCATTAAAAAGCCTTTTCATCTTTTTAAATGAACTCAGCTTTTTGACTAAGATAGATTCATCATAAATTTTCTATTTGTTTAAAGAAAAAATAAGACATATTTGTTTTCCATTCATGAACTCACTTGTTATCTTCAAGACTTAGGATGTAGGCTCAGAATATCTAAGACCACGTAAATCTTGAGAGTAAATATCATGGCCAAAAAGTTCATTTCTTTGTCATACTATGACTTTCTTCAATACAGTAAAAGGTCAGACGTGCAGTAAATTCACTGAGGCCAGGACACTATCCTTATAAATCTTAACATCTTCATGTCAAAGTGCCAAAGACTTGCTTTATTTTCCTAGGTTTTTTTAAACCCCTCCATAAAAATGTATCAATTTACTAAAAGACACCCAGCCTCCACGTACCCTAATTAATATCGTTCTAAAAAATAAAACAAAACCAACCCCACAACCCTTCAGAATACAGGTACTTCACTACATCTGCTTGTCTTGCTACAGAGACAGGAGAAGAACGAATGTGACAAAGGACATTATGTTGCTCAGTGTGGTATTGGAAAGTGTTCAGATGTTATGGAGTTGATCTCAGCATCTATATGAAAGACTCCAAAATGGGAGAAAAGTGATCTTGGACTAGTCCTGAAATTTAAAGTCTACTCATGAAACACAGGTAACATTTTTTCCCCATTCTAACTTCAAAACACTTATTCCAAGAGCTGCTGTTTACACCATGCAATGTTTCTCTTCTCGGTCTAATCAGAAATGGAAGATCTCAATGCTAAAGTATTTTATTTCAGATCATCAGCTGGCAAAAAGCATCCAGTCTCCATTACATATCTATGTGCACCTGCCGAGATTCAGACCATAGATGTTTTCCTGCCAGTGAGTAGGAAACAAGCATTCCTGTGAAGCAGTAAGAGTAACCTGGAAGCTAGAGAGCCCTCTGGAAACTACTCATGACTAGAACAAAAGAAATGCTTTATGTTCCTATTTGCAGAAGCTCTTAACTTTTGGACAACTCTATAACACAGAGAAGAGGGAAGCAGGGCCGACCACATTTGAGTACTGTGTTACTCGTGATTAGGGAAAACAGATTAAATATGGCTCAGAGCTTTTAGTGACTCATTTTTCATTCCATATGTGCAGTCATGTGCTTTAGTTACTGTTAGACCAGCTAGAAAAGATGAAGAGATAGGAGAAATCTAAGCTAATGTTTGAAAACCCTTTAATGTAAAATAAGCTGAAACGGTGTTTTCTGTAATTGGAGAACAACATATTTGATATATCATAGTTTGGGATCTAGGGGCAAATGCTGGACCTGTTATGGAGATGGAGATCTTCATTTTGCAATGACAAAATCCCTCTACTTGCTTATAGACTCTGTGTATTATAAGATACTTGATTTTTAACTTGCATAGAAACACTATTGTTCATTTTGTATCCAAGTGAGAAAACCCTAATCTCAGGCAAGAAAAATTCCACCTTTAGGCAAAATGGGAGAAAAAGCCCCAGAAGCTTTACATGGTTATGTTTAAAATAATCTAGTGGCTGCTTGAAGCCATTCAGAGATTTTGAAAGTTGGAAGGAACTCAGGGAGAGAAATAGACTGAAGTGCAGGTGAGGAAGGCATAAAAATGCAATTTATCACCTGCTTATGACGTTTATTACATGAATATCAACAGCAGGTGGGTTTTTAAATGAGACGTGCATATATTCCTCAGCCTTTCCAGCAAAACATTGTCAACCTTCATCGTAGTTTAGCACTGGATGCAAGTGCATTAGAATACAGGATACTGGCACTTCTCAGTATATCAAATATATATACTCACATTTTGCAGTAATGGTCATTACCATGGGCTATAGGACAAATAGGTTTCAATGGGTCTTTTAAAATTCCATTTTAAATACTGCCAGGAAATGACGAATGTGCTCTCTAGTTGCAGGGAGAGCTTGGGAAAGGAAAATGTATTATCCAAATGTGCATTTAGCTCAGAAAGGGCGTTGAATGCTCCTAACACTTGTGAGCAATACCATGAGATTAGCTCAGTACAGGCTGTCAAGGACTTGTCAATTTATAATGTTTAATTATATATATCTTATGTTATAATTACACCTTGTTAATAGCTTTCGTTGTTCTATTGTCAAGACATTTTAATGATTCCCATTTCCAGATAAACCATACCCAAATAAAAATTACTTATTAAGATCATTATCTTTTCTAGTAGAAAACAATTTATCCCAAATTATATTTTAAATGGCTTCTAATTCTTTATTCTTTTCTGCTTACTTTAACAGGGCTTCTTTGCTGAAAGTAAACATATTTTCCATCCTGGCTCTTAGCCAAAGAAAGAAAAAAGCTGGAGGGTAAAAGGAGAGAGAACCTTGGACATCGATCTGCAGCCTTCATGAGCATAAAGGCATAATAGTTATCTATCACTTTGTTCTGCGTTCCTCAGGCAGGAAATATGGCCATTACGAAGAACAAGCATTGCCATACCTGGTAATACATATCAAGTATAACCGTGGCTGTCAGTTGGCTCTCATTATTAAGAGCAGGATTCCTTTCAAAGCCAAATTTAATTTCATTTTCCATATGTTGGAACTTTTCCCAATTTCCTTTTGTTACTCAAAGCACCATAACTTGGGATTCTTAGGTTGCCTTCTCTCTACTGCTGCTTAGTCATTTTTTATGGAGAAAGGCACTTTTACTATTAGGTGCTTTATTTAGGAATTAAGTTTTTAGTCTTCATTCCACATGTAAGTGATTGAGAGAGGCAGATACTTAGCTTGGATGCTCTGCCCTTTGGAGTCCCCATGGGCCATAAACTATGCATTAGTACATAAGTTAAGAGAAGTAAATTTCTCTTCTCTAAGGGCTTATCAGAAAGTCCTGTTTAAGATCCGGGTCTTGCTAAGCTAAATATGGTATAAACTCAAAGGAAGAGATGGGCCTTTCTTACCCAAAGAAGAAACAGAGCTACAGAAAACTGAAATGGCGTTGCTTGTTTCTGACAAAACCTTTTGCTTGGATCTTAAGACCGTCCTCTTCCTGCCCCCCTTGGCCTTTCTTTACATGGCATTGTAGAAAAACAAGAATAGAGTTGATAAGCACACCCACTGGCACCCGGAGGAGACTCCAAATCCTCCTCTGTGACCTCCAGAAGCAAACTTAGTAGAAAAATAAATAAAATTTCCATCAAATAAGCAGGAAACTAGTAATCAACACTCGTTGTTTATATTATGGTGGTCCTTTAGATGTGTTAGGCCCTATGCAAATGCACAGAGACTTAGATCAGGTCCTCAGATAGTAGCAGTTAGAGATTTCAATGGTTCTTGGGTTTTTACTTTACAGAAATTACACTGGTTGACACCAGATGTAGACGTGATCCTCTATCTACCTGGCATTCTCGTCAGGAAGTCTCTCATACCTGTTCAAATCCTACTGAGGGCCTAAAATAGACGCAGTGAGGTCACATCTGTTCTGCACACAGAGAGGCTGGGGTGGAAACTTCAAGGCAATGTGAATAAAAAGGGATTTGTCGGTATTGTGGTGGCTATCAGTGGGAACTCGGCCTGTCAGCATAGCATCAGAGTCAAAAAAAACCCTCACTATATGAGAGATTATCATGGGTTTAGCTAAGCCAGGTTCTAACAGAGCAGTCATGAATGACGAAGTGGAAATGAAGAATGGCGGTGTTTTGGCTGCATCGTCTGAGTTTTGGGGAGGCTGTGCTGCATTATTTTTAAAGGTAGTAACGTACAGATCCCTCTAGTTGACTGGAGCTTTTCTACTGCTAAGATGGTGACTGGGAGCCAGAAGTTCAAGACTGTGATGAGGAGGAGAGAGAATCTGAAGTAAAGCCTCAGGTTGAGTCACTGTATGGCTGTTGTGTGGGATTTAAATATATAGACTAAAATTTGGACCTGGGCCATAGCTAGTGTAAGGTGGGATGGAAGAAGAAGGAATAGCGCTTGAGGTTTGTTTTTAATTGTATCCTCCCTGCTTGCTTATGTGTTAGAATTTTGGACCTGAAGAAATAAGCTCAGTCTCTGTAGAGGTGTTGGGAGACCCAACTGAGTGGGACTGGTAGAAGAGAGAGGGATCTCTGTCTCTGTACAAACTGATCCCTACTGCACTACTCCCCTCCTTTGCTCACTGTAAAAGCACAGACAGATCTTCCTCAGGATAAATTTCCTTAATGCAGGCCCCATAGTCGTAGAAATTAAGATGCAGCTGTGGTTTGCGGACATGCTGGGGCATGTGTATGCTCTTAGTTGAGTTGGGTCCCAGCCCGTTCCAAAGGCCAGACAACATTCCCAGGAGCAGGGATGTAGCACCGGCCATAATCGCTTTGGGGGAAGCCTGTACACATTAGTGTGCACGCAGGCTCTCCTCCATGTGCTCTGGATGCCTTTCAGCTCACCAGCGCCTCGTGATGAACGGGGCCGCAGGCATATGTCGTCTCTTCTGAACCCGCAGTACAAGAGGGTGGCTCTTGTGTCTCAGGTTTTCGTGTGCCTTCGCTGTCCTCCCCTTAGCTCCTGTAACAGCAGGGGTCTGGAGCAAGAGCCTCATTTACCAGGAGGGAAAAGATCACGGGATGTGATAGAGCAGGACAAGCCCTCAGAAAGCTGGAGAGCAGCAGAGAGCAGCAGGATAAAATTGGGGGCAGTATGGGCCTGCTTTGCCAACAGACAGCCGCTACTTATGATACAGTCTCCTATTAAATAATGATGACTCACTCTCCAGACAGTAATTTATTTATATGCCTTCTTTAATGTTTTGCAAATCACTGCTTTAAAAAATGCCCAGCTGGAAGACAGGAAGGCTTGGGAGACAGAGAATCAGCTTGATAGAGAATCAGATTAAATAAAAATGACATGGAATTTGACAGCGAGTGCACGTGGCTGGAAATAAAAACCATAACCATCCCCCAAGCAGAAATGCAGCCTCATTGCTGGGACTGGTTGCTGTAGCTTGAGAGACCAAGTTTTTACTGTATCGAGTGAAACAAAAAATTGAAAAAGATAGGAAGAGGAAAAGAGACATTGGCTTATATTTAGTGACAGCATTTCTTCCAGTCTGAAACACGGATGAGCTTACATCTTTTCAAGCCAGAAGGGACTACTTTGATATCATAGTCTGAATTTTGAAAAATATGGCTCTGCCTTGTAAGGACAGACCAGTGGAACTGCTGAGAGACAGAAAACACTTTAAAAGTGTAATTAATGTTGCAAAAACCTGTATAGCTCACAGACAGAAAATTAGCATTGGACCACAGGGTAGGCTTCAGCGTGTGGTGTAGCAGGTGCAACAGTCTGGGTTTGGTGTCTGCATTGGCAACAAGGTAAGGACGAGTGGATGAGACAAGGCTAAATTTCCTGTTTGATTTCTAATTCTGCCAGGGAGGATTTCCCATGCCTGTGTGCCTTGATTCCCCTGAGAGGGTAATGCTTTCCTTTGTAAAGTGCAAAGTGGGGATTTCCAAGGGACTGACTCTGCTGCAAAGGCAATGGGGCTGGGCATCAAACGTACTAGTGGTGCTTTTGAAACTCCCCCCTAAATGCAATTAATATGAAAGCACTTCAACTAACGCCCTCAGTCACTGTCCCAGGTGGTTCCCCTGTTCCCTTCCAGCCTGCGACTTGCTGGAAGTAACTCCAGGAGCTGCGCAGCCTGGGACAGCCCAGCTCCTCTTTGCTTTGGGAGGATTATTAACTTTAATATATCCTGCTTTTATTGACACTGCTTCCAGTATCCATCCACCTGTCTTTACCCGTGCCTGGATGCACAACCCGCAATCTGAGCTACTCTCACTGTTCAGAGCCGGTGCTAAAAACCCAGACAGGGATTTTATTGTTTGCTGGATAGCAAGAACTTGGCCAACTGCATTCACTCTCTTTACAAGCTAAATTACAGTTGCTCTGACAACATGGTCAAACAACAGGACTGTCTATTGTCCCTCTTTAAAAGGGATCAGATGCTTCATTGCAGATTTAAATGTAGCCAAGGTCGTGCCTGCATGGGTGGTGCAGACAGTCCCAGCCTCTTCTGCCCAAGCTCTTAGCTGGCTGGGTATGAGCCAGCTCTGTCAGGAAACCATAAAGCTCATTAAGTCTTGCACACTTAGTCTTCTCCAGAAGTGCTAATGCACTAATGTGGTTATGCAACTTCTGGATGGGAGCGCAATGAGAGAAACTCAGGTCTCGGTGCATGTTGGTATAGTAAAGCTTTCCCCTCAAACGTTCACGTACTGAGGCTGCGCTTAGTTTGCGCTTTCTAAATAGCTGCTGGGAAAGTCTGAATCCTGTATTTTATTCCCCCTCCCAGCCACTGACGGTGAGATCCCTGTTGCTTTGCTTCACGTTCTCTGCACATGTGGTTTTTTTATCCAAGTAAATTTGACCTTTCAAGGTGCAATTCAATTGCTCTCATTATGATTATTGCATCGGGTGCTGTTATTCTCAATTTGTCTGCTTTTCTGCTTGTTACTATCTTTTCTTTTTTTTTCCCTGCTGTTCTTCTCTTTGGCTAGATGGCTGTTGAGAGCATTCAGTTCCACTTAGTTGTGATTTCAGGGAAATACTTTTTGACGTACAGAAAAAGCTAGGTTGGGGATTTTG
Organism: Elanus axillaris; assembly: GCA_026212715.1. Lineage (NCBI taxonomy): Eukaryota > Metazoa > Chordata > Aves > Accipitriformes > Accipitridae > Elanus > Elanus axillaris. Next base: position 43,650,996 of record JANZLQ010000056.1, read on the forward strand.
TTCTCTGTTTTTTTTGGTGAGGTATGTCCATTTGCTCGTATACTCCTGTGTGGACTATATACAGGCTCTGCTCCTCAAGAGAGAAGGAGGAATAGTGTTTTGATCTCCAGACACTTTGCAATGTCATAATCTCTTTGTGCAACACATTCAATATTTAACAGGAAGAAAAATTAGGATATGTGTGGGATGGACTATACACAACAGCAGCAAGTCCTTGTAATTTTCCATCTTAAATGTGACTTTCAATACGACTTAATTTTTATTTTTTCTTTTCCCTTCCCTTTGCTCCAGAATTCGTGTCAACATTACAGCACTGTTCAATTCCTGCTTGCCGAGCCTGCTTTCTTTTGGGCCTGGGGTCAAGATCCTGAATTTAGTGTAACTACCCCTATGTAAGGCCACAGCGAAGAGGGAATTGCAGCTCTTCAGCCCTGACTCTTTTTCCTAAGCTCCCCTCTGGATGTTTTCTCAAGAAACATACACTTGAGGACTCTTTGGTGGATACCTGTTAACATGTTCATGGTATATGTCTCAAAATTTTGCACAAAATATGATGTAGATTAAAAAAATGGCTTTTTGATAAATTAGTTGCTCTCTGGTGGCCCACCGCTAGAATGAGCTATCTTTAAAAAAGCAAGAATTAAAATGTGGAACCTGTTGCAATGGAAAATGGTCAAGAAAAGACCCGAGTTATTAAAAGCACAGCACATCAGCACAGACTGCTCCTGTTGGGAAGGTATTCTTGGACTGATATCTATAATTACTGCAACAATCAGTAGAAACTTACTTTCCCTCGTCTCCCTCCAAGAAAATGAAAAGTATTATTTCCGTCTACACCTATGCTAGAGCAGGGTGTTTGGTTTTTTTTTTTAATTTTTATAGATATTTTTTTCCATTCACTGGTCTTGGGCTCGTTTAAATGAAGTTTAATAAAGCCCAGAATGGTGGTAGATTCTCCTTTAATTTACCAAAATTCCATCTGGCAAGCTTTAGGCCAGGTCACTGATTTGCTTTCAGTCCCTGGCTTAATCTCCGGCTTCCCCATTATCTACCTGGAGTCTTCTGTGTGCAAAACTCCTTTTTAAAAAGATGCAGTTCCAGCCAGAAGGTTTATGCCAATTTTATCACAAGTCCAACCCTCATCTTGAGCACAGTGACACCACTAGCAACTTAGAAAAGGGTTTTTTCCTGATTTTTTTGTATTCTCAGTTATCATTTACCCAGAAAGGACAGAAAATACTATAAGAAAGCAGAAAAGAACCTTGTTTCCAAGATTTCACAGATCATCTCATCTTATTAGGAAAAAAATATAAATTGGGTTAACTGGGAAATAAGACACAAGTCTCAGCGGGGTATGTTGTTTTGATACTCTGAAGCTATTTGGCAGAGCGGGATGTATCTCCCTTAGCCAATCAATATGTTTTGGGGGATGCTCCTTGCATCCCCAGCATGTGCCAGGTTGCAAATTCCATGGTTTTAGTGGTGAATCACCCTCATTTGAAGCTATTGCTGCTGGGGAAAGAACACGTCATGCTTGTCATACTGACCTGAGCTCTCTCTTAACATCAGAAGAGCTTGAAGAAGAAAACATTTTCTTCTAAGAAAACAAAGTTTTGTTTTTCTGTTAGATTATTGGTTGCATATATAACATTTATAACCATGTTAAAGGAGAAAGCAGCAATGAAGTACAATTTTAGATCATGCTTTCTCAGCTGCTCCATGCACCAGAAATTTAAAGCCTGGTTGTCTGCTTCCCTCTAGTCCCAATTGTCTTTGGTCTCAGAATGTATCACGAGTCCAACTGGAATCTCTTTCTCACTTGCATGTCATTTTAATTTCCTTCTTCTACCAAACAAGAATGTAGTATTATATGTTTAATAGCTTTATTGGACAGGAGTGGCTAGAACTGTATGCACAGCTCCAGACGAGAAAAGTCTGCTGCTTTGGAAAGCACAATTAATACTTCCTGATATCTATTTGAAGTATTCAACTCGATACCCCTTAGAATCACATTTGTCTGTTCCATGGCTATACCATGTTGGTGGCTCACAGCCGTACTCTGATTAGTATGATTAGTCTGATTGACTAATATACCATGCTATATTTTCCTGTCACCTATTTGCACTGTGAAGCTTTACTCAATTAATTGTTCCTAGTCTCCAAGTGTGTGACCTTATAACTTCAAAGCATTAAATCTCATCCCATTTCTGTTATTCCAGTTCCCATTCAATTATTTCAGTAGATTGCACTCCTCTGTGTCAGTGCTGTCTCCCAGTTTTTGTCATCAGTTTAATTAGCATATTTATAATTTTGCCAAATTTATTAGTGAAAGCATTAAACAAGATGATTGCTAGCACCCAATACTTGAAAGTCTCCTCAGAAAACCTCTTTACTTCTCCCTCAGCCCAGCCCCTTGACATCCTCTAATTGCCTCTCATCCTCTTACTTACCTTGTAGCTACTGTTCTTCCCTTGTTCTTCCACTGAACTGAATACTTGCTTTGGAATATCTTATTAAGAATTTCACTTACATTTAAATGAGCTAATCTGACATCTAAATCAGCAGTTTCCAGAGGATGAGTGTATGTGACAACAAAGAACTCTTTTCGTATCAGTGACAAAGGAGAAAATGCTTTTCCCTTTACGATATCAAGGTTCATCACTAATGACATGTGCCACGCAGCGCTCTGTCCCCTTGGAAAGATGACATATGCTTTGAGTACAAGGTTGGACTACATAAATCCCTGACATCTTCAAAAGGAACTTTTTCCATGATAAAAAATCAGACTTGAGAGACAAGGAAAGGAAGACAGCTCCCCTGCTTGGCTATGAGAACGGGCTTCCCAGATGGGCTGCACAGACACCAGCCTTTCTTTAGGCTGGACAAAGCCTTGTGTAACTCGGTCTGACTCCAGAGTTGATCTCGTTTTGAGCAGAGACTCATGATGGTCCTTCCAACTTGAATTTTCTTATGACACTAGATCCCACATCTTACTTTAATTCATCTATACAAAAATGATACATCTAGGCTCCAGGTTACCCACATCATCGACAGAGAGAAAGACATTTCTCCAAAGGCAAAGCTTACTATATATACATTCCCAGTTGGAATGAATTGTCCGTCACTCTTCACTAACTCCACAGAGGAAGCTTGTAGAAACCCAGCTTAGATTAGCTCTGACTTTTGCATGGTTAAGGTTGGTCAGATGAATCCTGCCTCAGTGTAGTCCACTGTACCAATATATTTCATAAGTTGCTAGGTTCAACATGATGCAAAAAAAAAGGTTTGGATTACAATTACATCCATGTAAACCTTCACTAGTATGCCTCAACTGACATTTTTTTAATGGATATGGTTTTTTAATTCCAGAACTGAGAATGTGAACAAAGGGAGACGTCTCTGAATATCTTATTTTGTTTTTTTTTGGGGGGGGGGTATTTGGTGGTTGTTTTTTTCCCCCCAATATCATTTGATAAGAGAAACTCCTCTTTCACCACTCTGTCTTGAATTGTTATGAAAAAGCTTTCTGCATGTACATGTTTGGAGAACATAAAATAAAGCTGCCTGAATTGTTAGGAACAAACCTCACGTTCCTCACATACACACAAAACAAACCACCACGTGCATATAACATACCACACTGTCTGCACTCTCTCCCAGCCTATAAATATCGACTGTGGAGGGAAAAAACACGGTAAAATATTGCCTAGGGATAGAGGGTTACTGAGATTCTGATGCAATGCCTGGAGCTAAAGGCTGAAATTTCTTCATGTAACACTGAGGCAGCTTTTCTTCTATCCTGAGGGCAATATTTCACTCTGCAGTTCCTCAAAACAAAAGACCAAAGAAATATTACAGATTCCTCTTGCAATTTCTTGCTACACAAACCTGTTTAGCCCACATGGTTTTATACCATTTCCTTTTAAACACCAGCTATTAATGAATAATGTGTGGGTTGAATGTGTTTCATATATGTAATAGAAAATAACCAGAAGAACAAAAAGCTCAGGCTGTAAAGTCAAACAAGTAAAACTCAGGAAATGCCACAGTTAAGGTTGTTCATGCAACTTGACCTTGATTCTCTTGTGGCTCTGCCCTGGGTGGAAGTTATTGCATGTTATTTTCCAAAGGCACATGTTGCAATTATGCTATTCCACTCTGCTTCTCTGTGCCCCACTAAAAAGTATCACATTTCCAAAAAGCTCCTACTCCACAATCTGCTTATTTTCATTTTGAGTCTTCAAGCTTTCTGTCCCTCTTGTCCTCAACTTCTGCCCTTCCTGAAAAATAATATAAAACAAAATAAATGAACAAACCAACCAATGAAAGTAGGGCTGAAGTATACCTTGCAATTTTTTTTTACTGTGAAATTAGGAGAGCCAAGGGTATTGCTTACTTTAACGGTATTGTGGCTCTTGTATGAGAAAGCTCTGTTGAAAATTAAGTGAGAGGTGGCAGTAGAAATCTTTACATCCTTCCCCAGGTCCCCTTGAAAAGAGCAGTGTTTTCCACTGGATTACTGGGGGCTGGCGCTGCTTTGAGGTATTCAGAGCTCCAGTAATGAGTCCTGTTTCTATAGTCTATAGAAAAGTAAAACTCCCAAGGTTACAAAGGGTGTTTGCCATTGTAGAGGTAGAAAGGGAACAAGGCATTGAATCACAGCTCGGCACCTTAACTGCAGGACCGTTCTGACAATTTTCCCATACTTTTTTCCTTCTTAATTCCTACATCAAACTCTAGGATTACTCTAGGGATGAGCGTGGTACAAATGCCCCGACAAAACATCCTGCACTGCTTATAAGAGGGTTTATAAATCTCTTGTGAAACTACCTCTCAGATTTTTGAAAACTACATTTCTCTCTCTATTCGTTTTCTTTCTTAGCCTTGTAAACACATATGGAGTGAATTAATTTTACATAGTTATTGTCTGTCAGTTATTACTTTATGCGTCATGAGGTTTATTTGGAAAAGAAAATTAGGGTGCTGCTCCTTCAAGCATTAAGCAGATGTTCCATGCTAGCAGTGAAAGCAGCTCCCCTGAAATCAATTAAAGTATTTATATGTGGGAGGCTAAACAAACCTGCCTGTATTTGCAGGAACGGGGACCTCTTAGTTAAAAATAATGTGTGTATTGGGTAAATGTCCAAGATTTACAGTTAAGACAGCTGGTCCAGAACTAGTCACACAGATACCGCTTGCTCTGGTGGTTTTTTTCTCTCCCCCGACCTCCTTATTAAATGTATACTGGCAAAAGGGCAGCAGATAGACCTAGACACAGAAATAGCAATGTTTTATTGTATTTGTCTGTGTATATTCAGATATCACCAGCATATGGTGGCTCCCCCTCCACAGCCACCCTTCTCCTCCCCCAGTCTAATTAAAATTGACTGAGAAGGGAGCTATGAATCTTTCTTCTTTTTTTTTTGGCATCACATGTTAAAAGGTGACAGCTCTATCACATAGCAGCAAACCTATGCTTGATGCCTGAGTCATGCTACAGTTGTCCCGGCAGAGAGACCTGTCATTATTCTTACACTTTTGAACACATGTGGCCACACTGTATAGCACGTTGTTGCTCTGGTATGTTTAGGATGGCCTGTACTTTGTTTATGTAATTTTAGAGCTGTTTCCATGTTGAGTTCCTTAGAATGGACTGTAGACCCATGTCAACTGTTCCTATTAATGCCTAGCAGTAATTTTTGGACACCCAAAACTTATAAATATTTTCACTTATGTTTTAATTAATTATTTAAATAACCAAAGAAAGAAGATTTATGCTTTTTTAAAATACTGTATTTGGTTCTCCATTCTTTTAAATAATAGTTAATATAGTCTTTATTTTCTTCCTGATAGGAAATAGAGGCAGAAATGGAGCAGACTCCAAATTTTGCCCTGTAAGGATAATCAGACCATATCACTTATGTGCTTTGTGCCTCAGTTTCCTCATCTGCAAAGCAGAAATACTAATGATAATGGTTTGGAGACACAGCCCATATTAAAGTGATTGCCAAATTTCTATTAATACAGGAGAGTAGACTTGCTTAACTCCAGCTCTGACCAAATATCCTGAGGTCGGCAGTGAAGAGAGCACATAACCTTCCCTCCCCAGCTTAGGAAGAGCACAGTTCTGTACTATCAATTTTGCACTTGGTTTTACCCAGAATATTTCTAATTTCCTTGATCCATGCAGGCAAAGTCCATCTAGGAACCCATTCTCCTCCCCTCATGCCATGCCATGCCTGAAGTCTCTGACTGTAGGATTTTTTCTAGCCTAGTAGTCCTCATTGAAATCACCCCTTGATTTATGGCAGTGACAAGAGTTTTGCAAATGCCCCTGCCTTTGTACCAGGGAGCACAACAGCACACGCTTCCTTAAACCTTTATATTTATAACGAGGACAGAAAAAGCTGTGGGCACCCACCCAGGCAAATCACAGAACCTGAGATCTTCACATCTCACTGCAAACTTCAGCTCCTTCAACAACAAGCTGCACATTCTAATTTTTCATGAACAGCAAGTTTCTGGCCCTGACCTGCAATTGCAGATGTAGAAACAATTGCAACAACAACAACAACAAAAAGACAGTCCATTGTCTTTTTCGTGCAGGCTTATAGCCCTCTACCCAAGCTAAAAAATCATAGGATAAGTGAGTCCTCTTAAATCTAGCACAGTTTTCCTCGGGTTTTAATTTGCATGAGACTGCAGTAAGAAACCAATGGTATAATTTGACTATTTAGGTTAAATTTTATGTAACGCCTTTACAATGAAGAAAGTAAGGAAAGAAGGATTTTTGAAGGGAAGGGGTGAAAAAACAATGGAAAAAACTGATTAATATTGTCATGAATAAACAGCTTCCTTCAGGGGATAACAAACTGGGTTGATGTGCTGTACATACCAGAAGTTGAAAAGATTTGCGGAGCTTGGGAATTCATTTGCTGCTTTTTCTAGAGTAATTCTTATTTCCTTCCTCTCCCCCACCCCAGTCAGGAAAACAAGTTAGTCCACGGGTTTGGAAGGTGAAATACTACCTGCTAAAGTAGTTCATGCAGTAATATTTGTTGAACTTTTGATGTGCAGAGGAAAAACTTGCCTTAAATGCCAAGCACATCTCTGCATATTTACATTTGTCTTAATCTGTTTCTTCACAGTTAGTCAGCCAAAAATCAGCGGCCTGATTCTGTACAACATATAAACCAAGAAAATAGCACACACTAATGGAAAACATTGCAAATTTGTTGGCAAGGACTAAACTTGAGGCTCAGTCAGTAGATGATCCTACTTTGGAGACATCTGGACTCCTTCATCAGAGGTCTCCGTGTACAAGCTGCTACAGAATCAGGCCCAGGTAGCTGCATGGAAGTGTTAAGGATAAGATAGCACTTTTAATTTCTTTGGCTTCTTGGCCTTGTTGTCTCATTTCTTTCTTAACATATTGTCACTGGCTTTTATTGAGGGGTTCAGGCAACATCAGACCAGACTTCTTCCTTCTCTGCAATGACAAAATTCATAGGAGTGACAAATAAAATACTTTCCTGTTTACACTATATTTTTCTCTCTCTTTTTGTATTTCCCTCTAAGTGTTGAAAAGGGAAGCTTTGAAACGAAACAAACTTCCTCCAAGCCAGGACACTGTAGAAGCTGATATACATCCTTAAGCAGATTAATGAACCACTGGGTCAAATTTTAAGCCTACCGATAAGGTGGTGACCTTTCCAGGGCCTCCACCTTGCAGTCTTATCCCAGACATGCCTTCAGCAACCAGCTTGTCCTCCTTGTACCTCAACATTTTTATTCCAGCCATTACCCACCAAAGATAAAAATGAAAAGGGAAAATCAAAGTGAAATGGAAATGAAAGATTTATTCTTGTGAAGAGGCTAATGTGATTAGCTTTATTGTAAAGAAGAGCTGGTGAAGCTGCTATTTTGATCTCTCTCTAGCTTGGGAGCTGTAGCCATGTTGTACAGCGTGCTTTAAGATCTCAGTGCTCTGGGCAAGGGGACTCACCCTTTGAAGTGCTTTTTTTTCCCTCTCCCTTTCTTTCCTTTTTTTCCTTGGGTGGACAGGAAAACTAAAGAATATATTTAAATAGCCTAGATTTTTTCACAGTCTGTAACTGAACCCTGGGTAGGGATAGTCCTCATGGTTTGCAGGACTGTTTGTTTTGAGCTGTTGGCTTTGTGCTGAATATAGTGATAATGGTCCCTTAAGTCCCAAAGTGCTTTATAGAGGTAAAAGGACAAGCCCTGGTTCACAAATGGGATATTTGAGGTACGGGGAGGTTAAGAGACCTCTTCATTTACTGCAGCAAGTCAGTAATGTTGCTAGGGATATTCACCAAGTCTCCAGGCTCCCATCCACTTATTTTGGAAATAAAATACAAAGGTAGAAAGTACACAAAGAATCATAAAATAGCCCTGCCACCACCATCACCTCCATCAGCAATATGTTAAGCAAAGTACATGTTTTCTTTAGGAGCTGGAGCAACTTCCAGTGGTCTTACTCTGTGTAGAATAAAAACATTTTTTTTTTTATTGTTCCCTGGAGTGCTGTTCATCATCAGCATTGCTGAATGTTTCTCTCTGGTTCGCTCAGTGTAATTGCAATGGTTGCTGCTTTAAACTGGATTTGAAAGGCTAAAGTCTATGCTTGGCCAGAAGGTCTGTGCCTACAGTGTTCGCTTCAAGTCACTGAAATTATGACAAACAAAGTTGATAAATGCAGATTGTTATTAACTAATTAGTCAAGACTTCAGCTATTAGACAAGAAATCTGTCTTCATCAAGGTCAGTGCAGGATAGAGTTTTAACATCGTGTCCTTCTGTTCATGTCCCATGTGGGGGGAGGAAACGAAGGAGACAGACAGCTCATCTGACTCGAGCATTTACAAGGCAGGTAGTTTACCTCTGAGCTAGCTGTGGAGCGTCCCTTTATAGTCAACAGAGAGAAAGAAATGCTCCTACAGCATACAATTTATCTCACCACAAGCAGATACCTAAAATAAGTACCGTGATTGTCTGTACTGTGAACTCCTGCGAGAGCCATTTAAATGACCAATTCAGGTGTGGACTCCAACACTACCTAAAGTCAAAATCTAGAAGTAAAGTGAATCCCAACCAAAATTCCCTTACCTCCACAACTTTTTTCCTAGCTTTATTTCTTGTCTTGTTATAAATATTTTCTTTTGCCCAAGTTTATGTAAATTCCATAGATGTCTATAGGTTTGGATGGAGAAATAATCACAAGAAAAGCCTGAGGAGAGGAAATGTATGTGCTGAGAAGGTAGTGGATGAAATTTCCCAAGCAATGATAAGCTCTGGCGACAAGAAAGATCTGCAAGAGCTGATAAATTCAGGAACCAAGAGGACTGTGGTAAAACTAGAAAATTACTTAGATGAGACAATAAGCATGTGCGGTTAGGTAGCTCATAGGAGACCTGGGGGGACATGGAGGTGATGTGAAAGCTGGTAGGGAATGGTGCAGAACAATGAATAGATCAGACGGGTAATCCACAGGTGGGGTGATATGATGTACCTGTGCCCTTGACCTCTACAAGGCAGGATGCCAGAGGTTATGAGATAATGGACCTTACCTTCAACTCAAATTACATTTTGGCACAAAAGTTCCCAAGCGTATGAACTGTTGACAGGGAAATCAATAAGGCAGCATTACGCAGTAGACCTGATGACTGCAAAATCTTATTATTACTAACTCTCAAGGAAAAAATGACTGATGAAACTTAGTTATTACTAATTATTTACATGACAGTCATTTTCTAGAGATCCTACACCATGTTCACAGGGAAAGGCCCTGTCCATAATGACAGTTAGAAAGTCTGTGCCTTCAGCCTTATACTAGAATGAGAAATGGGTGCAGAAACCACTTGTTCAACAGAAGACTAGAAGCTGTCCTTCTGCTCAAGCAGTTTAGTGGCCTTTTGGCTGTTTATTACTGTAAATGAGGTCCCTTTGTTGAAGATAAGAGCTTGGTGGTACATGTTTCCTTCTGTATGTTTTATTTTGCTAACACAGTTTTCTCCTTGTTTCTATCAAATTGAAATATTGAAGTCATAGTTTTATAAGGACAAAGTTTCATGTAGAATTTCAATGCTGGGATACAAGGTAAATACACCTTTCAGAGCCTCTCTGCAGATTAAAAGTTAAAAATAAGGCTGTAACAGTATATCCTATTGGTGTCGGCAGCTCACTGTTTCCACCATCAACCTCCCTGTTTTATAGGATTTATAAATCAGCTTTGAAAGTTTTCTCCGGGCTGAATTTTGGCATAGAAGGTCACAGCCAAGACTTGGTTTCACTAAAACTCATTAAAAATGGTTTGATGTTTTAAATTACACTGAAGCAAGAGAGGAAAAATTCTATTTCTGTGGCTTTCAGCATTTCCTCCCCCGCAGTCCCATCCAATCTGAATTAAAATGCATGTGAATAACTGTGTTATGGTACCACTTTCTTTTTTTGTGGTGTTGCCATCTAGTCTTTCTGTGAGTAAGAGAGCCCCTTTCTAATCTCCAGAATGTGCAGCTCAGCTGCTGAACACAGTTGGAAACCATTTCTATTTCAGAAGTGGTTTTCCGCTTTGAAAATATTGTAAAATCTATGGCAACTTAATACCATCTGGGTCCAACTGAAAGCTCATCTAATTCTCTCTGCTGACCTCAGTGGACACTAGAAGAAGCAGCATGAGAAACAAATGTCATTCATTTGGATAATTTTTTATTTAAATTATGACATGTGTAGCTGGAAGAGGGAATGGCAGATGAAATTAAGCATTGCTAAACACAAAGTAACCCAAGTGGAAAGAAGCAACCATAAATACCCATTCACAGTGAAAGGCTCTACATTAGTTACTGCTACTCAGAGCAGGGATCTTGGTGGCACTGCCTACTGGTGCAGCACTTAGAAGGTGTTTAGAGGCTGTGGTGTCCCAAGGTTGGAATGACTCAGGTTCATGGATTTCCTTTGTCAGAATTAAGGTGAAACAACACTAGGGGAGTTCAAACAACAATCAACATTTATTCAACCGAGCTAACCTTGCCCAAGTATAAGTGAACTTATCAATATGAACCTTGCATTATGTCCTTCGGTTTGAAGAGAAAAGGGAGGTGTAGAAAAAGAAGCAAAAAAAGGAACAAGAAACTGTGTCAGGAGATCCCTCCCATTGAGTCCCAAGGTTTGGAGCAGACGCCCTTGCTTTCTGGACTGCTTCTAAAAGAGGAGCCCAGAGGTGGCTGGATCTGCTCCTAGTCCCAGACTTGGTCAACAGTTTATGTTTAAAAGGATGAGGTGTAGGGACTGTGGAAAAGAGAGAGGAAGAAAGAGAGGAAAAAAGGGTGTCACAAGACCTGGGTCCAGTGAGCGTAGAGATCCAGTTCTGGAGGGCGTGCACTGAGAACTCGTTCTCCCTTCTTTTACAGTCGGTGGTCTTAATGTGCGCAGTTCACATTCCTGGGGTTCTCTGGAATCGGTCAGTGAGCTTGAGGGGGTCATTGGGGATTTGCCTCTCTCTCCCTGCTGGCATGACCTCTTAAGATAGAAGCACAATCCCATCCTCCATGAGGCCCCCTCCTCCAGGCGTATAAGCTGTGCTCCTTCTCATGGTCGCTTAAAAGATAAGGAATTACGGCTTTGGAGAAGCGCGGTCCCACTCTCTGTGAGGCCCTCTCCTCTGGCCGCATTGTCCTGTTCACACAATCCAGTGCTTTTACAGAGGCTGTGTTCTCCACCAAAGTCCTTTAATGAATGTTTGAGACATTGACTATAATTTGTCAGACCATCACAGAAGCAAAAGGGATCTTAGGGATCTTTAGGATAGGAATGGAGATCCAAACCACTACCACAACTCTGTTTAGATCCACATCTATAGTGTCTCCTGAGAATTATGTTATCTCAGAACAGATAATTCCCCTCAGAAGGAGGGGGAAAAAACTACACAAAGTTGGCCAGAGGTGTGTAACAACTTCTGCAATAAGGAAGAACCCTATAAAATAGTCTCTTTGGCTTGGCAACGACTGGGATGGACATGATCAGAGATGTAGAAAACAATGAATGGCATTGAAAAAGTGAGCAGAGAATCATTATTCTTCCTTTCTTGAAATACACAGAATAGGGGACACAATTCTAGTATCGGGCAAGCAGTTAAAACCAAAGGGAACTACTTTTTCATATGGAGAGTAAATAAACTGCCCAAGAAAGTTGTGGAACTTTGAATGAATGTGCTCAAAAAATGACTGGACTTTTTAAATGAGTATATATCAGTTATGAGCTATTAACTGCAGTGGCAAGTCCTTATACCACTGACTGCCTGGAGGACTTGCCAGGGAAAAGATTTCACTGTAAATGTCTTCTAAGTTATACACTTTCCCCAAGGATCTGCCACTGGCCAGTATCAGAGATAAGGAATTAGCCTAGAAGAATTTTGTACGTGGCTCTATACAGCTGGTTTTATGTTCTTATTTTATTTTTGGGTTTATAAATTCCAGCACTGGAAAAATGTGTTTGATTAATTAAGATTTATAGCCTGTGGGAAAGGAAGTCTGTTCCGAAAGTCTTAAAAACACACATAAATCTACCAAGGAATGTTCAGCTTGGAAAGACTATAGAGATGGGGAGGGTCAATTCTGAGCAATTATTGTAACTGGACGCATCCAGTTATTGATTTGCTTAGCCCTCATCCTGCATCTTTGCAGGCAGATTCTACATCCATACCAAAATTTGCAACCATCTTGCCATTGGATGGTGGGGATAATGAATGTGAAGAGCTGGTGTATTCCTCTTACAAAGTAAAGCAATGTATACATTTATGTCAACTTTGGGAGCAAGGGTCACACATTTCATAATAAATATTGCTCCTGAAAAACATAACCGGTTTATTTATCAGGTATGACAAGGTACTAAATCAATTTTGTGAGCTCTTGCAATGTTACTCGGAATGCCACATCTCCAAATATCATGTCATTATGGGTGAATCTCAGTCTGCACTTAAGAAAAAGAAAAGTAAGGATGAGTTTCTTCCTTCCTATTGCTGAACAGCTAGAAATGGTCTAGGTTTCCTCAGTAGTCAATGAAATCATGAAGTCAGTAAGTCCTTACAGTCTCTACCTTGTGAGGCTGTTGGAGGTACTTTCTTTCTATGCAGAGTGACTAAGCCAGATTTCAGCTAGATCCCTAACTTTCAGAAAGTTGGAGATAGCAGAGATAAAGCCTACCTTAAACTCTAGTTGTTTCCAAAAAAATGCTGTTAAAAATTGGCTAGAAAGGGCAAAAATGCACCTGAAATCATCAGTTAAAATAGCAAGACATAGAACTTTTTTTTTAAAGGGTTGAAGCTGTTTAGCTTTGTCAAAAGTACATGACTAGCTTTGGGAAGGTATAGCAGGAAAAAGAAAGTCCCTATAGAAGGAGAAGCTCAGAAGTGTTGCGAGTTCTGTAAGCATGATAGCTATGACTGCACAGCTTATTATTGCTCTATGATGTACATGTTAACTTTAGTCAACCCAAAGCTGAAAAGATGACAGGTAAAGAGAATTAGTTGTTTGTGGTAGTTTGTCTGGTTTTCACAATGTGTTAACATGAGATTCTTGCCCCATAATATAGGCTCCTCAAGAGTTTCTTTATTGGAGCAAAAGCCTTACTGAGACCAGGTTCTGAGTTATTTCTTGAGTCCTATCATATGGTTTACAACATAGGGTTATTGTCTTTTCTTAAAGCATTGAATTGTGTAATGTAATGATTTTTTTGAAAAATCTCTGCTTTTACCTGGAAAAGAACTGCTGTTCTCATAGGAACTGAAGAAGAGTCTGAAGAAAAAACCTTGCAATAACATGAATGCTCAGAAAATAAAGAATATGGAACTTATCTGTTCTAGAAACTTCATGCAGTAGGGGCCAAGCTTTGGGTTTGTAATACCTTTAGGAAGTGTTTATTTTTCTAAACATTCTTCATTTATTCCTTTAAAATCTTTTTTTTTTTTTACAGTTATGATGTATAGCAACAATTTCTGAAGATCTGGATTAAGTGTGGCGTCAAATGAGGGAACATCGGAATTTCTGCTGTGATTCAGGAGGTCTAACATGTTAAAATGCCCCTATATAATCTGTCATGCTTGGGAGGACCAAAGTAGATGTTCTGTATCAATACAGTACTTTATCTGTACCACCACCTGCTTAACTTAATGCACTAAGAGTAGCCGGGTTCATGAATGCAATCTTCAGAGATAGTGAATTTTCATTCTGAAGGTTCTGCTTTTTCTTAAAATGAAGAATTGTCTTCAAGAATATCAATTTCTTGTTAAGGTTTGAAGGTTGTTTTTCATTAAAATTTTATTTCCCTTTGAGGAGAAATAGTCAACAAACCTCCTTTAAGAACCCTACTGAAAATGTGTCATATTTTGAAGCTGGTCATCGTAATCAAAATCAGCAGTTGAAAACAATCTTAAAATAAAAAAAGGAGCTGTTTAACCCATCTGAAATGCTTTATTCTTCTGACAAATTTATATATTATTTCAGAGGCTTCTTTTTTTATGGTAAGTTTCCAGAGAGTATACATATAAAACTCAAGAAACCTATTTTTCATCAGAAATTGTCGTTAGTTGAAAATTGGTTTAGACCAGTTCTATGAAAACATGTTCCTAAAGATGAACACTTGTACAAGCTTGTTGCCATGTTTCTCATTTAAAAGCACAAACTTATCTTGATTTTGAAAAAAAAAAAAAAAAGAAAAAAAAAGAAAAGATCCCTTTAGCACATTAGCATTTCTAAAACCTCTCTGTGAGATTTTTAGGTAGACATTGTCAGGTATTATGCTGGTTGCATTTAGTCAAAGCATAGTGAAGAGATCGCACGTGGTGGTGACAACACCAGTTTAAGTCTATTTCTTTTTGTTCTAAATACTGCTGGGCTTTTTTTGCCCTAAACCGTAGCAAAGTCAAAGTAATGAATTGCTCGACATATGAGCATTTTATGGCCTTTTGTTATCACAGAGGAGAAAAAAAAAAATCTGGCTGTATTGTGTTTAATAGTTGCTGTGCACCCAACCAATAATTATTAAAAGATGCAGTCAAATACCAATATGACCTGAAATGCTTCATTGCATTCTGCTACAGTACCTGCAGCTTGTGCTTTATAAACCATATTCATGAGGATTTAGGTGCTGAACCCAAGTAATATTTGTGTGAGAGTGGTCCCCAAGGAAAACGCAGACACTGCAGTAAGTGATGTTATCAGACAGTTAGCAGCACTATTGATCACCCCCAGTCAGGATAAACCACTCTCGCTACACGGTGTAAAGGGTTGCCACCTCAAAATTATTCTGCAAGTGGAGGGAATGACTAAGAGAACGACTGGGCGAATGAAGAGTGTGTCATGTAACAGGAAACTAAAATAGCTTCATATCCCCAAAATGATGGCACAGCACTCTACTACTTCAGAGTTAAACAGTGGGGTGTGGAAGCAGCTATTTGAGCTGTAACGCACGTTAATGCCTGACACAGGAATTAACAATTTTCATTCTTTATGTTAGTGGTAGGCACCTAAAGGTTTCCCAGTGGAGTTGTGAATCCTGTGAAGTTAATACACATCTTTTGAGTCTGTGCTGGCCGAGAGACCTCTAGAAGCTCTCTGCAGACTACCCAGTGCCTGCAGGTCATGGGCTGAAAATCACAGTTAATTACCCAACCTGAATAAATTCAGGATGGAAATCAAAATGAAGTTCCTAACTGCAGGAAGACTGTGGTTGTGTGTCAGAGCCTTCCAAGAGAAGAAATGGGAGCACGAATCATAACTGGCTTCCAAGCTTGACTAATTTATGAATGAGGTGATAAAAGGCCTAAGAATTTAATTTTAGGACTACTTTATAACTAAGTTTTCTTGTATGTGTCCTCGAAATCTTCCTCGGAAAAAAAATAAAAATAAAAATTGATCAACAAGGGAAGCCTTTTAAAATTTAGCTGGAATTTTCGAACATTTAGCTGTCCTCCTAGAAATTATTTTTCAGGCTGTTGAGCATTTTCCTGGGGGAAATTTCAGATAAAACTAGAGAATATATGCATGGTCACACATCTAAAGCTGCTTCATAGTTAAGATTTGTGGATATATGGCAGCAAGCTGGAGCTCCTATACTTCCATGCTGAACATATGGGCATATACAATAATACTGATGATTTCGGAAAGCATCAGTCACCACACCGATTCTGCATTCTTCTATGGTCCTACTGTGCGTGACTTGCCCATTTTTTTCCATAGAGGTCTTCAGTATATCCAATGCCATAGTTTCCATTTCTAGGTAGTGTTTACTAGTTTTATACCCTGAGATATATGAATATAGGCCATAACAGGTCTGCCTTAAATTATAAACGCCTGACTTAAACAAATACAAGGTATGTTCGGAAGATTAAAAGCAACACAACTAATGTTCATTGAGAAATCCCCACCTACTCTATGAGACAGAGTAGCTAAACATGGTCTGATTTTAGTATCACTGATATTTTGACGTAAACCCAGTTTATCTTAAATAATCCTGGGTGTGATTTACCTAACCCATTTTATTGCACATGTAAAGCGACTTGAGCATGGCATGGCCAGGGTTACCATCCCTGGCCATGTCATAACTGTACCTTCTTTTAGAACCATTAAGAAAAAATGTAAATCTCTTCATGTAGATCTGTAATATGTGTCCAGCATTAATTGTTGGAACAATTGTTGAGGGACAATTTAATTAGACAAGCACATTTTTGACATATGTAATATATTCTTTCAAGGCCATCCTTCTGCTGACTTAAGCCCTGCTGCATCTTTAAATTCAAACAGCCTGGGACAAGGCTTTTTGCCTGAATCCTTATTCTATTGTAGGCACTAGCACAAGTCCACTCACTTCAAGGGGAAAAAGATCTGGTGCTAGCGAAGAAGCTTGGCTAAAATTCCTTTGCCTGCAAATCACCTGCCTGAGATGTGATCCCTGTTTTGCAGACAGTTTGGGTCACCTCTCAAAGATCTGTCTGCTTAGATATAATGCACAAACTTTATACTTATGTGGCTAAATTGTTGATGATGACAGTTAAGCTAAGCTCCTGTTTTACAGAGCTAACTTATCTTATTCTTTTACTGACTAAGATGGAGTTGAGGGAAACAGAAATGTCACATGAGGCCTGAGCTCCTGGAAAATGTTTGTTACCTTTGAGGCAGATTGGTGCAATGCAGTGCACTGACTCACTTTTAATATTGAGCCAGAAAGGGCGACTCATGTTTTTTAAATATCGTATGTTCCTGTTTAGCCTCTAGGATATATTTCTGCTTCACCACAGTCAGGTAATTCAGGCAACTGCTTCTTCTTCCCTTCTTCCACCTATCCTAAGCAGCAGGCAAAAATGTTTTTCTTCAGATTAAAGGGTTTTCCTTTAACCTCATGGCATTAACACCGGGAGGAAGGTGCTTCCTTGCAAAATATCCTCTAAAATGGTGCTTAAAACCTGGCTGTGGAAAGACACAGCTTTTTATTTCCTTGGACTGAGGTGGAAATTAAAGTTATGTTAGCTGTCTCCTGGGATATTGATCTAAACACTGCTGCTGTTTGAAGGCTGCTGATGTGCACTTTTTGCATAGATGACCTTAGTGATAAGTGTACTCAACCCTTGCAGCCAACAAGGCTTGCTTGATTCCCATGGACAGGAGCTGTGACTTTGTAGCCTGCTGGCTAGGACATTTAGGTAGGGATAAGGAAAGCAGGTTTGTTTCCTCTGATCTCCTCCTGCTTTTCCTTTCCGTTTCTTTAACCCAATAATTATCTAAGGTAAAGTATGTAATCAGTTGTTGGAGAAAATAGTGACTTAAGCAACTGAAATGGTTTCCTGCTCTTTAGGTCTAAATTACAATAATGTACAGCTCTGTAGCTGCAGCCCTTGGAAACCTGTTCTCAGCCATGCAAGAGACAGGTTGAAATGCAGACAAAACACCTCCTCTTGATATACCTTCTTGGTTTGTCATGTGAATGCCATGACTCTCATTTAGGACGTCAGTGTTCCCCCAGAGCTCATGTAGCTGCATAGGTGCTTTGTTCCGCTGTGTGATATTTACTCCCTGAGAAGGTTATCTGACTTTAAACAATAGCCAGAGCTGATGGTTGCAGTGCCAAATTCCTCTTGTAGTTCAGCATCTACTCGCTAAAGGGAAAGTATTTTTTCATTCTCATGACATCCCTTGGGGCTGATGGCATCTTGTGAGAAACTGGCCAAATTAGGTCGGGTTGCTCAGGGTCTTGCCCAGTTGAATTTTGAATATCTTCAAGAGAATTACTCCACCTCTCTGGGCCCCTGTGCCAATGCTTGTCCCAGCCTGCATGGTAGGAAAAGTTTCCTTCTATAGATAAAAAAGTTTCCTTCTATTAGATAAAAACTCATGTCTGTTGCCTTTTGCTCTTGGACTGTGCGCACTTGAGAAGCATCTGCCTCTGTCTTACCCAGATCCTCCCACTATGTAGTTGTGGACAATAACATCTACCCTAAGACTTTTCTTCTGAAAACTGAGCAAACCCAATTCCCTCATTCTCTCCTTGGCTATGATATATGATATACGCCGACCTGAATATGGGATGCCACATGAATATATAAAAAGAGGAACTGATGGAATGGCTCTGAACAGGTGGGCTCGTCCCTCCGCCTTTCCCAAGACCAGAACAACTATTTCCACACCATTTCTGACAGATTTGGTCTACCTTGTTTTAAAAAAGTATCCTACAGCGGTGGTTTCACTGTGTCCCTAAATGCTGCTGTCCTATGATCGCTCTTGGTCTCAGCCTCTTTTTCCTTCAGCTTAACAGTTCAGTCAACAGCTTGATCACTCTCAGTTCTCCTTTCTGGATTCCCTCCAGCTGGACCATATTTTTCTTCAGCTGTGGTGTCCATAACTGGACACAGTGTTCAGTGGAGCTGAAAGGCCTGTTTATGCTTCCCAGAGGGTGTTTGTCTTTGCAAATGTCTTTCTCATATCCAAGTCCTTCACTAATCCTAGGGTTCCAGCCAACAGGCAAAGAGTTTGCTTAGGAAACAGCAGGATGCAAATGTGTGGCAAGTCCTTGCTTTGGATAAAGGCAAATGTGTATCTTAAGGTTTTGAAGTTTTCAATAATAGGGGTGTCCAGGACAACTGTACAGAGGGGTCACTTAACCTGGTATGAATCAGACTAGACTCCCCTATCCACTCATCCACTGCAAACCTGGCTCTATCTCTGCCCACTCTCTTCTGGGAGGTACAAGGACTTGTTACCCTGCCTTTATGTAAGGAGCTTTAACATGCTGAGGTGTGAAATGCGAGGCTGCCACTCAGGGATGGACTCATGTTCAGAAGGTTGTAAGGTTATATTTGTACTGATAACTTTAGGAGCTGTTGGAGGATTTGGTTTGGAACACTTCCTCATGGTCGACAGTGGCCTGGTAAAAGTTCACAAATGTTTCTCTATCCATCCTCATCTCTTTTTTCACTTGGTTGTTTATTTGCCATTCACAGTAGTAAAGTTTTATTGAAATCATAAGCTCTGACCAGAATTCAGTTTTACATGCTAAAAAAAAAATATAGTTACTCATAATTTTAAGAGTTAATGCCTAAAAAGAGGAAAAAAAGCTAGATTAAAAAAAAACACAACAAAAAAGAGGGATATATAGAGAAAATAATAGTCTTTTGTGGGGTTTTCTTTGAATTTTCTTGCAATATTTGAAGTACAGTCTCTTTGTGACAAATACTTATCTTGCATCTCTAGTATGTATAGTAGGTTGCAGGCTCTAAGCTGAATTGTGTCTAATAGTTTCAATTTCTTTATAGGATATGTGTGCTCACCACTGATGCAGTCAAAGACAGTTCATGGGAGGCAAACGCTTGTTCACAGATAAAATTACTTAACTTTACATGACCAAGATTTATCAGCAGTCCTGGCTAATCGGGGAGGTCCCAGCTGACTGGAAGTTAGCAAATGTGACACTTATCTACAAGAA
>JANZLQ010000056.1:43672018-43697734 GCA_026212715.1 Elanus axillaris
GAGGGGAGACCTCATCGCTCTCTGCAACTGCCTGAAAGGGGCTGTGGTGAGGTGGGGTCGGTCTCTTCTGTCAGGTGGCTGGTGATAGGATGAGATGGAATGGCCTGAAGTTGTGGCAAGGGAGGTTTAGGTTGGATATTAGTATGAATTTATTCACCGAAAGGGTTGTCAGGCATTGGCAGAGGCTGCCCAGGGAAGTGGTGGAGTCACCATCCCTGAGGTGTTTAAAAGCCGGGTAGACGTGGTGCTTTGGGACAGGGTTTAGTGGTGGCCTTGGCAGTTAGATTAACGTTTGGATTTGATGATTTTAAAGATCTTTTTCAATCTAAATGATTCTATGATTTTAAGATTTTTATAATCTACAAGTTTTAATTTAAACTGTCATATACAAACATTTAAGGAAATGTCTTTGATTTCAGGAACAATGACTCCATGGGGGCTGGTTTTGTACAAATGCTCTACAAACCCCTCACTCACAAATTACTGATTCATGAGCAGTTACTATCAGGTACACAAATAGGAATAAAATGTCTACAGTTAAATTCTTCGTTTGAGAACAGGGGCTGATTTTGCTTAAACCTTAAACTTAAACCTGGGTTTGATGATACTGTCCATATCAGATATACACATGTACAGATCAGCTGCTTGTATCTTGAAAAAGGACAGTTTCTTGTCATGTGAAGAATTTAAAGGTCCTAGATAGGAAAGCTTTTGAGTTTATATAACATTTTGGGAAGCTTGCCAAAGCTGTAATGCAAGCCTGGCCTTTTTAAAGCTCACTGAATTGTATTATTAACCTTGGAATAAAAAAAAAAAAGGACCATTTGCAAATCTTATTTTGATAATTAACATGCACAAGTGATAGAAAGCAAACAGCAACCTTCCCCTGGACACCTACTCCTCATTTGCACATGCTAATTACTTACATTTGCATACACATATGAAAACACAGCGCTTTCCCCATTAGTACTGATCACATTCCTCATTAAGTTAAGTAAATACCCCCAAAATACAAACACATTTGTAGCTAAATTTAACATTATTTTACATAGACTAACAGCCAATGCGTTCTTCAGGCTTTTTGGCTATCCTGGATAGTAACTTTAAAGGAAAAAAAAGCCCAACTGCATGCTTTGATACTGGAAACAAATCAAACTCTGGCCGGGTCACCTCCTGACACTGTTATGGTTTTGGTCTGCAGTTGTCAGATGTTGGAAAGCTGAGCAGCTGCTGGCACAGGCTGCTCATCTGCATGCAGCTAATATAACATTTCCTCTGTGTGAATTGTGAATACAGCTCTGTTCAGCGCTTGCATCACTTCGGAATCGACACAGGCTCAGCAGACCCCTCCGTTCTAAACACTGGGAGAGTTTGGAGGAGAGGGTGAACATAAAGATACTACATTTCTGCCTGGAAGTTAGGATGCACGTTGCATAATTAGAGGTGCTAGTTGTGGGTGGGGTTTTGGTGAGTCTGGTTAAGAAGCATAGAGATCGGTTTAAAAAAAAGTGGTGTAAAGTAATTCAGACTACCACTCAAACCTCTTGCTGATATAAAAATTCAGCTCAGGAGATCGTAAATGAGTAGGTCATCACACCAGGATGAATATTTAACTTAAACCCACAATTTACATGAGAAGAGTGATACCTAAATATACTACGTACTCTGAAAATAGCTCAGTGCTGCTCTATTCTGGCTTTTCCAAAGACACGGGCTCTACAGCAATCTCATTGTTCTCCTACCCTGACCTGAGCTAGCCAGCCAGCTGAGCTGGGTTTACATCTGCTTTGCATCACCAGAGCAATGCAAAGCAGCCACAGAATACCAATATATCTGTCCTGGTCTGCCAACATACTGCTGCTGCCAGGTATATTGCTGGAAGTAGAAGTGTTGACATAAAGATGGCAATTTGCTGAAATCCTTTGATATTTCGTTAAGGAGTAGGGACAAGCTCATTTTTCATTACGGCAAGAAGTGGTCAGTGGGGAAGCTGAAAGATGCACGTCCAAACATGATGGTGTTTCAAGAATGGTTTGATGATCTACAAGAGACGGTGAGCAGGGAAAGAGGGGGATTTGCAGGTAACAACTTCTATGGTTTTCAAGGTAGGGCAAATCTAGGTGGAAGAAGCCTTCCAAGCTGTATAAACAGCAGAGGAAATTCAGTATTGAGATGAAAAATAACGGACAGTATCTTGGAATGCTCACATGTTTATTTCATACAGCTGACTATGCAAATTCTACATTAACTGTTTCCGCTCTAGTAGAAGATCTGTGAATCATTATAAATAACATAGTGAAAACACTTACAGTGGAGGCAAGGTCAATTGAACAAAATTGCTAGGGCGTGTAAGGACCATAATGGAGAATAACAAAGAAAATGATACAAATTCGTATAAATTAAAATACCCTCTCACCTTGAATGCCATGTGCAGTTCTGGGCAGCTAAACTCAAAAGTGGACGCAGCAGAAATGGAAATTATTCTGTAATTTGTAGCAACGACTATTAAAAAGTGAGATCATTCACCTTAGAGAGGAAGAATTTAGCCAGACCATGATAAATGTGTACAAATAAATAAGCTATACAGATGAAGTAGCTGGAGAACTCTGTTTAGCACTTTCTTAAAATGTTAACAGGTATTTCTTCAAGGGATGAGATTAACATGCTAAAAAAACCTTCCTTCTTTCTCCTTTCGTTCTAAAAGGCTTGAGAGCTTGGAGACTTCTCTCGTTGAAACTGAGCAAAATGTTCAAAAGAGAAACAGATAGATAGGTTATCAGATTGAAAGAAATAAGGATAAAAGAGTACTGCTTGTCCCTAGATATATATAATTTGCTCTAGGCTGCAGTTCAATTTTCATCCTGGAGTAGCTTCTAAGGAGACTGATCCCAAAATACCATCAGGTCTTGGATACTGCAAAAGATTTGTGAGTGTTTCAAGTATTGGCTGAGCATCGAAGTCAGACAATGCTCCAGCATCGGCTGGACAGGGAGCCAGGAATATGCCACAGATGAGGATGGCTCTTCTCTTGCCCCCTGCCTGGCTTCAAAGCCAGCTGGAGGGGCACGGTGAGAGACACAGAGCCATGCCTGACTGAATGCAGAGGCAGAAGATCAGTAGGTTTGCTGGGGGAAAGCCAGGGCTGAAGCCCAAATTTGACATATGAGAACTTGAAAAAGTTGCAGAGCAGTGAGATTAGGAAATTTTGCCAATGTATTTCTGTTTGTTGGAAAGATCATGTGTCAAGCCAAGCTTGCTAACTCCTTCCTAAACTGCAAGAGTTATATCCTCCAGTAGTTGTGGATATTTACTTTATATTCAGATAAGCTTTTTGTTTTCTCTGACCTTTTCTCTGAGAAATAAGGATGGTTTTTTCCGATACTCCTTTTTCAGCTTCTAATACTAAAAGAGCATATGCTGTTTCAAGTGAGTGAAGAGTGTGTACTTTCAGTACAACATCACTTACTTGGGAATCAAACAAAACTATGTGCAAGAATAAAATGTCTCTAAGAGACATTTTATTGTCTCTACACATCTCTTCTGTACAAATGCGGAGCAGTTTGGAAAACAAAACGTATTCTGCCATCACAAGCAGGTCGAGATTCTTCAAATTCAGAAAGTGCAATAAAAAGCAAACAAAGTTTTCTGAGCTGTGGAGCATCTTGTGCAAATAACCTAGTTCTTATCTTCATCCTACTATTACTTCCAGAGAGCAGTATTGAAAGTTTTAAGTGGTACATTTTGATCTAGAGCTCTCTGCATCCTCTAGTGTGCACAGAAAACTTTTCCAACAGTGTTCCTTAAGCCTACTGTGGAACAACCTTAGGAGCTGAGTCTGCAAGCCATGTTGTATCTTCTTGATCTGCCTTTACCATAGGAAGCCAGTAATAGGTTGGGTGCTGCAATAAGTTTCGAGAAACAGCTATTGTGGGGCTCCAGTTAGAACAGATTTCCATTTGTTACCATTGCAGAAATCTGTGTTTGCAATGTAGAGGTACCTGTACTCTTACTGAGTATCTGTGCAGTATCTGTAAACTTACTGAGACAGTCCTTTGTGGGATTTACATGGAAAAAAAACATAGGAATGAATGAGTTTTACTAAAAGGTCAGACATATTTGCAGCTTATTCAAGGGAGCTTAAGTAGCAAGACTTTGAAGTGGGAGGTGTAGAAATGCATCCTTGAAATTCTCATTTTTCTGTCATTTTCGGAAATGTATATGTGTGCCAAAGTATCTCGTTGTTCTTCTGATGTTTTTATCAGATCCATGTGAAATGCAGTTGGTTCCAGCCTTGAAATGCAAATGTGTCTTACACTGCTCTTGCTGCCAGTAGGAAGACTAAAAATACATATGTAATGATGTTCCTGGAACGCTTGTAAATGCCTTTAGATGATGATTCCAGTTTTTTTGCAGCTATCCAAAATAGTGTTAATTTCACAGGCTCTTTTTGGCCAAAATGCATGGAGTTGTATTTAAATTATAAATTCCTCTGAGAATAAAATGACTTAACTATTAGAAGAACTTTGCCAAGTAGGTAGGTCACAAAAATGAAGACTGAAAAAAAAGAATTAGGTTTTGCCAATTTATTATGCTTACAGCTGGTTTCATGATTTTCTTGTTACTTTAAACATTCTTTGCAATATTAGAATCCCAAAACAGCCCACAAGCCTGGTAATTCAGGAAGGCTTACAATTGAGGCAGATCTGTTTAATTTCATTGAACAGAGGAAAATGAGAAATGTAACGAAAAAGTTAGAGAAAGAAGCATAATGATCATAACTAAAGGCAGTTGTTACAAAGGCTTCTGACTAATGCCAACAGAGATTTTGAAAGTGGGGACATTTTAAGACTGGTGCCTAAAAATATGGATTTAGGACGCCATACAGAAGTGACTATTTAAAGCTTGGAGTATGGAAAATTTTTCTGCTAAAATCATATTTTAAAAGCTGGCCTGAGTGGAGGCAGAACTAGATTGATTTCAAGTGCCAAGATAGTGTTTTTCAAGGAGACTGTACGTCCCTGTGTTTATTTTTATGGGAATGAGGAGTGCACAGACCTTCTGAAAAACAGGCATTTTAAAGCTTTGGATCGCAAAAACCTAGAAGAGCAAGATGGGACACATTTGGGTTGGGATCAGTGTCATATTTTTAAATACAGCTGTAATCGTGGAAATCATCTTTACCAACTTCAAATATACAACATGGATGTTTCTATTTGACTTGGTCGTCCACTTTGCCTTCAGTCAGTGGAGAGAAGAGGATTGATAGAGAATGAATCATCTCACCCTTAAGTAGGTATCTAAAGCTGGTCACAAAAATCTTCCCCTACAAGGGCACATTTCTCTCCATGCCTCTAAAAGGAGTGTAGGATGGGTGTCAATACCACAGATGTCTGAAATTTGAAGAGATACATCTTGTCCTGGATATGAAAATCCAAGAACCAACCTGTGAATATTTTACTTCAATTTCTATTCTTCCTTTCACCGCTTTTAATGTATGATATGATGATGCCCCTTTAATGATTTCTTTTCCATGGTGTCCACAGGTGGAAGAGATTTATGCTACTTGGTAAATTTAACCTCATACTTGGTGCAATAAAGAAAGTGAAAGTGCACTTAAGAGTTATAAAAAATCCTGGCTCTCAAACCATAAAATTTCTGCAGTGTGGGTATTTCACGTGTCTTAATGCCAAAGGTGCTTAAACTAGCCTAAATGATCATTGATGATAGGAAGTCAGCATCAGTAGTATAGTAAATCTATGTCTTGTCTGGACAGCAGCGAGAGGTTAAATATCATAAGCAATGATATCAGCTAATGGTACATACAGAGTTCTGAGAAAAACCACATACAAAACTCTGGAGAAAGAAGCTTTAAAGGTAAAGCTAATAAAACAGATAATGTGGCTAACCTGGAGTGATTCAAGGTGAAATTCAATTCCCAGAAAATTCCTGGTCTTTTGACAAGAGCACACTTTACTATTGTAATTACAGTTTCTAAAAATACATGGCAGTATCACTTAGACTTAAAACTAAATATAGTTGAAAATTAGCTGCAGAAAAGGGTTTGAAATTATATACAGTATCAACAAAGAAAATAAGTAACTGAAATGCTAGCAAAATTACAGGTTTTTAAATGAGAATCAGTTCAGCTTCATTTTAAATTACTATAGAGACTGAAGGTCATTTCAGTCATCAGACAGTCATGATTTATTCCCTAGAAACTAATAGGCACACTCCAAACCTAAACAGAAATGAAGGATTTGCAGCAGCATATTACAATATTACTTATTGGCACTTTAGGAAGAAGGCTTCTTGCATGAAGGCAAATGACTTTTTTTAGCTGTAGCATGGTAATTGAAGAACAACAGCAAGAAAAAAAAAACCCAACAAAAAAAGCAGTAAGCTATTTCTGAAATATAATGCACCAACAAAATAAGAAATGGAACTGAGCGAGAAAAATACATCTGCTGAGGACAGAAGCAGACAGGAGGGAGAATTTATAGCCCTGTGTTAATTTCGTAATCTCAGACCCTGAGCTGGATGGAAGAATGACAGAAAAGGACCTTATCTAATAGATGTGACAGAAATGATGAGATTGAAAGATGATAATCATCATCTGAACTGCTACCAAAGATTCATATTCATAGAGTTAAGTGTTAAACTTTCTCATAAAAGCAAAGTGTTTGCACGTAATTTATTTAGAAATTAAAACCAGGAAGAGCTGCTTCTTCCACCTCACTCTCTAAAGCTTTTTGGCATAGACAAAATGTCTTAAATGTGCTAGGGAAATCAGGTAAGTGCATGCTGAGCCTGTTTGCTCATTCACTCACAATACCAAATTGAAAGAGTTGTAAATGTGTTTGTAAACAGTGAGTTATGGGCTTATGAATTTGCTATGCTTTGGAGTTATGCAAGTCACGCAGTCTTGTACATTTACTCTTGCAGTGTTTTCAAACCACACAAGATCAGGCAGGGTTTCTAAGGGGATGGGAGGCCTACTTGCTGAAGAAACGTTAGGGTCAGTGTTTCACTAGCTGGCAGTCTGCCCTTTAAAATAGTACAGTAACAGGGAATGAATCAGCTTTACCAGTATTTAAACCTTATCCTTTTACTTAATTGCGTAAATGTAATCTAGTCTGGTTTGCTTAAGCTTCTGAAAAGCTCTAGAAAGCTACTAGGCTGCCTGAATTGCAGCATGGCTTCGGGGTCTCTTTTCCCCTCAACTCTTTGCCCCCCCCTCTCTCCTGTTGTAAGGTCAGCCTAGCCCATCTACAGTATTTCCTAGCTTGATCTGTGGTGTTGGCCATCTCAAAGGTCTTAGTGGACTTTAATTGGTAGTCAAAATTGAATTTTTATTCCTTCTCCTACTAAACACCCACTCGCTCTATCTCTTCAGCCATGGAGAACTTGTGTGTTCTCCTCTGTTGCTCTGCTGGGTAGGTTTGGCTTGACTCTAACTCATCTCTGAGCCCTCCCAGCACAGCCAGATCTAAGCTATACAATTTTGGGTGATGCAATGTCTTTAGGATTGGGCTTGTCTGCAGGGCAAGTCTCGTGTTCAGGTCATTCTCATCTCACACCTTTATTTGCTCCTCTTACCCTTGATGACCTCTTCTTCATACATGTATACCCTCACAAAATAGAGCTGAAGTGACAGCTCCTGTAGTTCATCATTTAAGGGAATAAGGCACCTTGTCCCTTTTTTGCATTCCTTCCCTGGAAATCTGCACAGCACTCAGCACAAAACACTCGTGCAGTTTCACAGACCTCCGAAGCCTTTCCCAACCCTGCTGATGGTCTCTTACACCTACTGAGGTGTTGCTACGCAGGCACAGCCTACAGACTTCATCACTGTCTTAAAAATATTAGCTGCTTGTTTTCTTCCTTTCTTCTCCTCAATCCCTTAACCAGAGAAGGGGGACTAGACTAGATGACCTCCTCAACTCCTTTCCAATCCCATTTTTTGTAATTCTGTAGGTAAACCCCACAATCCATTCATAGAACCAATTCTCTACTCACCTTCACATTTTGCTTGAAAACCCTTTGTGGTGCTGCTGATGAGAAAGGAGCCAACCTCGGCAATGATTAGGCAGATAGTTTAATGAGGCTGCTGCTTTTCAAGATGATCAGATTGTTTGATTATTCTCTCTACGTCTCCTGCCTTCTGCAAAGTCTCATGCCTGAACTCTCTGTGGCAGCAACTCCCTCTTGGTCATATATTTGCACAGTACCCAATGCAATGATGCTCTGCCTCCCTTACCCTGCTAGGTGAAGATAAAAAAGTAAAGATAATAGTTCTGAGTGGGCACAGTTTGAGGCTTCACACCAATTATGAGCAAAGGTAAAAGATTCTGTCCTTTCCAGCACTGAGAAGTTCTCACTTACTGAACTGTAGCTTTTGTGGTTTATAATGAGTCACTAACGCAATCAAAGTATGTGAATGCATTGCATAAAGTAACAGAAATGACTTGCATTAAAAAAATGAATCTGGGAACTAAATTTCTCCTTCAAATACTCATAGTCAAGACTACAGTAAAAAGTGTCTACTGCTGCTCTTAGGGGTGTCTGTAGTGTTTGGTAAGCCCACTTAATACTGAGATATTTACTGTATAAAAAGAAAACCCTGCCAGCAATGTCTGAACGCGAGAACTGCACATTAACACATTACTTTTGATAGGTAAAGGCTTATAAATATAGTCACAAACAACACAATCAGGCACAGGTCTGGAGTCTGGGCCTGATGCAACCCGATTTGGGTTGATTATTGGTGTTAATTCCCATCCCCGTGCCTGTTGCACAGAAAACTTCAGCTCAGCACTGAGAGTGAGACCTGGGAGCAGAATTCACCTTACTGAACTCTTTCACATAAATATAAATGCTGAGATCAATTATACAATATCCAGACTCTTTACTGGCTCATTTCTCTCTTAGGAAGGAATCACACTCTCCAGAAGTTCAGTTCTCCTTAAACTTCTCAGAAGCTGGGGCAATACATTATCTAATGGAGATTGCATACCTTTGGTAAGTCTGAAACTATGAATAAAATGAATTCAGCCACCCAAGATGTGTGATTATTTCCGCATAGCCAGATTGCTTGAGGCATCCTGCTGTCTTTATTGCAAACCAATCCTCACACTTATAAGGATATCACACATTTATTTTGCAATGTGAATGTGGCTTTTTTTTTTTTTTTTCCTGATTTGGAAGGAAAAAAATGCTGAATAAGTGTCTGCTTCACCTCTGATTGGGTGATGTGATGGTGAGCAAAGGTATGAAATGGAGAAAAAAAAAGTTGGCTCCGGTTAAGATAAAGGCTCCCAGTGGTGTGATCTGTTTAGCCATTGACTGGTTAGGAGTGCAGAGACTCCTGGCAAGGCAATGGAACAGATGGACAACTTTGCCCGAACTAGAACTTTTTCCTCTCAAAGAGAGAAATGCTGGAGAATCTGTGATGAAGGAGGTATAAATGAGTATTCCAGGAAACCCATCAGATTTGGGCTATATCTTCAGCTGGTGCAAACTGGAAGCTAATGGAGCAGTGAATCGGGGATTGGACCTATTACGCTTTTCCTATGTCTCCTTTGAGTGAAGTGGTTGAGAAAAAAAAGTGGTGTTGCCCCTAGCCAGGTCTGTGAATAGTAATGTATCTGCACGGTTATTGGATAAGTCAGTGGTAGAGCAAAGAGAACATATTCCATGATATGTGGAGCATATGTGGCAAGACAAATCGGGACACTACATTATACTTTGCAAATGTATTCCTAGCCTTAAATAAAATCTCTGCTACTAAAAGAACCATTTTAAGAAGGTAACCAGAGCCAGACTGTGGCTGCAAATCAGTGAGATAGTCACATGGCAGGGGTGCCTGCTAGAAAAGTTGGGGTCCAAATTCAGCCCTTGTGCAAGCTAGGGCAACTCTTTTGCACTCCTACACTGGGTGTGCAGCTGGCGGTCAGGTTTTGTGCTTCCACTGCATCCAGGGCATGCAGAAACATTCCTTCCCATGCCATACAGCATTTTATTGCTCGTGGGTTGCTAAAGGATTATCGGTAATTCAGGTGATTTGCAGAGAACTCCAATAACAGTCTTTTACTGAGCCCTGTGCATGAGATAACGATGAAAATGTATTTCAGGCTGGAAATATGCCTCCTATCTCTTACCCAGTCAAAAGCAATTCTACAGCAGTGAGGTGCTGTACTCTGAGATGGATTTTAATCTCCCTTACACCACTGGAAATTAGAGAAACTTCAGGAGGAATCAGTAGAGTTGCAGCAATATAAATCAATTCCTTTTTCAGCTGTGCATGTAGGGAGAGAGACTTTTTTCCAAATAAAGGGGGATTGAAAGGCAGAATTCTCTCTCCTTACATCTTCGTTCCTGTATATACTGATTAATTTCAGGTAGAATGAATCAAGACAGGGTGAAGCACAAAGAAGATCAAGTCATGTTGACAAGAAGTAGTTGGTGACAACAGCAGTTAATACCAAGGAGGCTGAGAGAGGATTTAGTGGTTATGGCACGAGTACGCAGATGGAGATAAGGCAGAGACAGTCAGCAAAGAAGCAGTAGGAACAGAGTCAGCAAAAGACAAAAGGAATGCAAGGAGAAGCCTAGCGATTAGGAGAGTAAAAACCACTTGGAGGTATTTGTCCCCATCACCGCATGTGCTCGGCTGCCATCGCGGTACAAGAGCACTGTGTCTTGACAGGAGAACTGAGCCCTTTTAGTGGGAAGGATATTTACTGTCATCTATATAGTCAGGTAGTTATATGGCCCCCATCACCATCATTTTTGATGGCAGAGGCAGTACTAAAGTTCAAATAGCATGGCAAGCTGGTGAATCAACAGAGGGAAGGTTTCACCCCACGACCCTATAGTGGGCTGATACGGGGGCTGCTGAGCTGAGCGACGGCCCTTGCGACTCTATCATTTGGTTTCTACTACTAATATCATACATGACCTTTGTACTATAATTTACTCCTTTAGCCTGTGTCAGAAGATTGTTTTTCATAAGGTCAGTGGCATTTTTCAAAGAGCAAAGCAGCAATTTTTGCAGGACACTGCTGCCACGTCCTGAGCACGCATTTAGATGCTATCGCCAGCCAAGCAACGAGGTGCTCAGAGCATTTCTGTACCTACATGAAGCGGCGGGAAAAAATAAGAAAGAATTTCTGTGTGCTTTTGAACTACTTGGAGTGTTCCTTCAGTTAACAGATTCAAAGCACTGGAGACAACATGCCCAAAAGTGTGCTGAATAAGGATAAAAGAAACACAGATTCAATGTTTTTGCCCAATTGAGTGCATCCTGCTGCAGCTTTCTGACAACATGCTGGTGCTATCACTTAGTGACTATATAAAACAGGTCTCTAAAGCCCTGGCCCTGCCAACCAGCACACGCTTGCAGAGAGAACAAGCTGCCAGCTCCAAGAATGTGTTCAGCCCAGAGGACTGATAATTATCATTTCTCTCTTGAAGCACCCAGAGGCCATGATCATCGTCCAAGACTCCCCCAGAGTTAGGTGTTGATCCACCTCAAAGAGTAAAACTTTACTTTTTAATAAGACAAAGCAGGTGGAAGCTGGCAAATTGTGGCTTTTACCTTGCAGAACATCTTTTTTAGTACTTAAATGTTTGATTAAATATGAACACTTACAGAGTACCATAAGATAGGCACTCACCCATGTGTACTCAGCTGTCCTCTGGACAAGGAATGATTTGAAAGGTTTCATCTTGCAAGACCAAATCCTCACATGCTGTAACTGAATGAGAGTCATCTTTTCCTCCATTACAAGTAAATAGTTTTCAGCTCGGCAATTTTAAGTGTACAATATCGAGAGCAACACCAAAAGAGGTTAAAGAGTGTGGACAATACCCCAGTTTAGTGGAGAGAGTGAGAAGCAACTTTTTTCTGCTTTTTTCTTCCTGCTTTTAACTTAAGCCAACTGCTGCAAAATCTGTTCTGGCAGCTGGGTACCAGCAAGCCGAATCTGGACACGTGCATTTCCAGCAACACCCCTTGATCCTCAACCACATCCCTTGTCCTGGTCAGGGTGAAACCATTACCTTTGCCGTGCAGGTTTTTAGGATTGTCGCCGCAGTCCTCCTGTGATCACGGTGACCTGGGGCTATTTTGTACTGGTAGCAAGTTGCAAAACAGCTATAGTACAGCTGAGGATGAGGCCCGTGGATTTGGTCAGTGTAATGATTTACATTTGGTAATAGCATCACCCAGCTCCCAGCAAAGCTGCGCCAGAACAGCGGCGAGAGCTGCATTGCATTTAAATGAGAGCTTGAAAAGCATGTTGAGCTGTTCAAATGGTAAAGACATCTGCATCAACATCCTTAGTCCACGCTTATAAAAGGCACATATCTCTAAGTACCAGCGCACAATTTTAAGTTCACCAGTGGCATGCAAAATTCAAGACAATACAGTCTTGGCCACGGATCTGTTGAATCTATTACCAAAAAGAACCGAAAAACCCACCCCAAGAAACCACTTGGCACAGATGACTTCAATGAGACTTGCCCCATCTCCTGCAGCAAGTTAATTTCCCACAGAAAATAATTGACAGAGAATGACAGTTGCAACCCTTGTGTGAGAGAGAGTCTGTTTCTGTATCTCAAAGCATATTTTTATGAGATTCTGGAAGGGAGCTGGTCTGGGATAATTGTTGCTGGAGACACTGAGAGGCACTGAAAGCACCAGCAGGCATTTTTGACTAAACCCAAGAAATTCTTAAAATGTAAAACACAGTGTGAAAAGAAAAAAAAAAAAAAAAAAAAGAAGAAAAGTAAAAAAAAATAAAAAAGCCACTAACTTCCCCCAACCCAAACCCTGCAGTTGTGAAGCAAAAAGAGCCCTCTGAAGACAGACAGAAAAGTCGACTGCCTGCAACTGAGAGTTCTTGCAATCCGACAAGACACAAGTGTGAATTTTTCTTTCCTCATGCCCTGGAAAAAAGTCTTTGATATTCTGGAGGGAATTAGAAAAAAAAAAAAATTGAAAGCAAGTGAACTTCACTAACAGCCTTCTCCCCTCCCCTGCCCCTTGGCAAAACGTTGGTATTAATTTATGCAGTTGCTGTGTAAAACTGGTCAGATATTTTCTGACAGAATGCTTTCCTGTTTGACAATGCTGTTTTCCCTGATATTAATTATTTTTCTGGATGTTTCTTGTCTCCTTTCTGAAGCCCGATCTGTCTGATTTATTCATGTTTCTTAATGTCCGGAGTTTTACCTTAGAGGTACCACCCAGATTAATTTTGCAGCTGTGAAAGGGGCCTAGAAATGTGTGATGCTTGGATGAGAGTGCCAACACATGCAGAAGACCTGTAGATGTCTTTTAAAAGCAGCAACAGAAATCAGTAATCCCTTGCCTCAATTGCTTCTGGTTGTTTATTATTTAGCTAGAAAATTCAGGAGTAAGTTAAAACCCAAAAAAGTTCACTTGCCCGGTACACACTTCAGATGTTTTTCCTGCCTCCAAAAGCTACCAAAAAGCAGATATCCTTGTCTTTGAAATCCTTTGTCCTATCCTATGAAATAAAGGTAGACTTTAAGGCTTTGCTCTACAGCACTTAGCAAATGAGCCATATATATGCAGGGGGAGGAAGGGGGGGCACAACAGCCCTTTTCCTATGTGGGGAATGGTATGGAGTGGCATACGGGAATTTTTCTTCTCTTTTTAGTTATTCCTTCCATACAGTTACTTTTGAGGTTCCATTTCAACCCCGTGGCTGGGTGTAAGACACCCTGAGAGTGGGAACATCTCACTCCATGGGACGTGAGAGGTTCCCCAGCACCGCTCTCCTCACGGCTGACTTTTGGATCACACATTGAAACAATTAAAACTGACATCAGCTGCAAAAATGGCTACGGTTTCCCATTAAAAGTGATTGTTTTTCATCTCCAAGAAAAAAAAGTATAAAGGATTTTGCATTTGATTTTGAATCTTTGGTCTGTACAGTTAAGACTCTTTTATGCACCTGTCAGTAACATAATGTTGCCTCAAGAATGAGATTTCCTCTAAGCATCTGTTTCAGCTGATTGAATATTCTCTTACAGTATAAGAGTAGGCCATTGTCTGATGAATACATGTTATTTAATTTTTGAACAACATGTCAGGGACTCCTATGGCTTGTGTATGCAAATTCTTCACAGCTATAAAAGAGCAATCAGTTTTGCATCTCGACAGATCACTTTTAAGGGATAAGGCAGATAATGAATTCATTATATATATGTATATATATTTTTTTAATATAAAAGTGTGATTTAACACAGAGAACAATTAAGTAGATGTGGAAAGTTTGCAGAATTAAAAGGACTGGCAATGCAGATGAGGCTTACTCACAAAGAGCCTTTGTTTTGGACACATTGATATTCTAGATAAGTCCAGACACTTCTAGTTTTTTTTTGTTGTGGCTCTTTATTCGTGGTTTGCTTTAAGTTTTTTTTTTCTTTCTTTCTTTCTATTTTTTTTTTTTTTGAGGTTGTCTGAGTTTTTACAGTAGCAGTTCTGAGATGTACAAATTATAGTGCTAAACACAAAATGAAGTGGAAATAGGAAATTAGTGTACTGCACAGTAAAGTCTGGCTGATAGATTGCTGCAGTTCACTTTAAGCTTGCTTTGAAAACAGTGCTGCTTTAAAAGTCATCTTTGTGATCTGACTTTCCTTTTCACTTAGGAAAGAAAAAAAAGTGGTCTTGTTCTTAACTTGAATTAATTTGGCATCATTACTTTGAGATAAAAGTCTAGCAAAGACAAGGCAGTTTGGCACTTCTGCACAGGTTACCACTTTAAATTAAAGCCTTCCTGAAGAGCCAGCCCCAGGCTGGTGTAAATCAGGAGCAGCCAGCCCAGGGACTGGGAGAGCATACACTGATCCAGACAGCATATGCCAGTCTCTTGACTATCAGAGTACAGGAGGTTGCTGTGGCTACAGAGGAAAAAAAAGAAATGTGACTTTTCCAGGACCTTTCCCACAAATCACCGAGGTCCAGCACTGGCAGATTTAGCAAGTGTGCTTCAAGCTGACAGATAAATATGAATGACTGGGCAGGAGACATGATATCGAAAAGCCCTAACAAGCCCAGTTTATCCTGGATGCAGTCTGTTTGCCTGCCTACCATCCGATCCTTTGGTGGCAGCGGGGTTGAAATGTTGGCTATGATACTCCTGAAATGGCCAGAGGCAACGTTTCTCCATCACGGGTGAGCAAGCGAAGGACCAGATGCACTGCCTACAGTAAATGGACAGTATTACTGTAAACCTGATACAACCTTCCTCCTATGAGCCCTTTCCCCACTGCATAAGAGATTGTCTCTGTCAAGGCTGTTTGATAATTCTTTACATCTATCCTGCATGTCTATGAGGTGACACATTTTCAGTTATATTAAAGAAGAATTCAGGCTGCAGTAAAAGCAGCTAATAACAGTCCCTTGGGGCCCTCCAAGACAGATTTATATATATATTTTTTAAAAAAACACCAGTATCAGCATTCCTACATCACCCATGTGCTATGGGGAATAATGCAAAGATTTTCTTTCTCATACAAGATTTAAATACTGTGGACAGGTTATGCGCTTGTGTTTTATTAAAACAACATGGATTTTTCTTCATATGCTGATTCATTCAGTCTTCTTGCTGAAGAAGAGCTAAAACGCTAGAAAGAATTTTGGACGAGTCACTTGGAGGAGTCAGGGCAGGTTGTGGCTGTTATGAGGGGTGCAGAGGGCCCTTTAGCCACTTGGTGAATAATCTTGCATGCAACTGGAAGGTAATCTAGAAAATGGGAAACCTGGAGTCTCCTTAATCTGCTGGGTGGATCCCCTCATGCAAAACAAGAGCTTCAATAAAGCACTAAAATAATGCAGCGAACGCTTGCTTCCTCTTCCTATTTATGGTATGAAAATAGATATGTTTTGTAGTCATTAAAGGGAATGGCCACACTGCATCTTTTCTGACCTGCTCATTATAACAGTAAAAATTGTAGCAAGACTCTTTTTCCTCATGATTTAATTTATGTAAGGTGTAAGTTACTCCCTGGGCACTGAGAGATGCTGCAGAAACTCCTTGCTTCATCAGCCAGGTCAGCGGTCATTTGATGTGCGTGATCCCGCTATGAGGGGATAGTTACCTACTCCTGCACCACTGCGATATGTCCCTACATAGATATATATATATATACACGCACACATGCATATATATATATAAAGAGTCTCCTCCTTCCTTTGTAGTCCATACTCACTTGCTGAATGTCTGTTTTCTCTTTGATGCTTAAATCAGAAATTTTCAGGGTGATGCTCTTGCTTGACAAGCTTATGTCATGCCTATGCCCCTTTCTAACATACCCCTGACAACAACAGTGACACCAGCACTAACTACAACACCAATAACTTTATAGAGAAGGAATGGAATTAAGCGTGAAGCCAACACTATCCGAGATGACCCTGGGTATATGAGATACCCAGTAGGACTGGTAGACATATCACAGTGTCCTACAGACAGCTGGAAGCCAAGTGCCTCTCTCCGAGGTGTCTAAAGTAGCATTGGACATCTATATGTCTTTAGACAGCTGAACGCCAACGTGAGTGGCTGATCTGAACTCACAGATTATAACCTACTTACTCAAACCCATTGCCTTAACCAAACGATCCAACCTCCATCTCAAATCCCCGTTTGTTAAAGATGAAAAGGATGCTCAGGTCCTTCCTGCCAAATTGTGTCTTCTAGAAATACGTGCTGTCTCTCGCTACTGGTAGCCTGGAAGGTTACAGCTGAGCTCCTGGTAAATGTAACTGGGAAAGGAAAGGAATGGCAGCAGATTGTTCTCACAAGCGGTAGTTTATCATTGGATTTGACAAGGAGACAGCAGGGAGCGTGTATCCACATGGGAGGTGAGGTAATGCAAGCAGAAGCATTAAGGTTCTGTGGGTCACATTTTCATAGCTGATGGCACAAAAAGCAATTAGAGAGGAAAAAAAAATTAGATTTAGTCTATAAACACATGCGCTCAAGCTGCATTTTATGCCAGCTGCACAATCAAATGCAAAGTATTGAGTAACAGTTTAATTTGAGAGACCGGCTCCTCAGGTCTTAGGCCAAGATAAGAAATCAAGGCCAGTTATCTCAATGTGGAGGAGATTAAAGATTAGAGATCTCTCTTTAAAAAATCATAGAGCACTTGAAGCACTCCATGGGTATCAATGCAAAAAAAAAAAAAAAAAACAAACAAAAAGAAAAAAAAAAAAAAACAAAAAGAAAAAAACCCCCAACAAACAACCCCTCCCTCAGCAGTCCTTGGATAAGATTTCATTCTGAACTACAGACTCACTGACGATTTTATATTCTGACTTATTCAGGACCAGGGAGGGAGGATGGTTCTTCTACTGTAAGTTAGCCAATTTCTGTCTGAAGTGGATGGTTTTTCTGCAAACTTGTTACATTATCTACTTCCTTAAAGACACTAGGACCTACCTAACCTTTATAATATCCAGTAACCATGTGGCATCAAGCTTTATTCCTCAGTATTAAAAGGAAATAAATTGGTTAGATTTCTTATCTTGGCCTAAGGTTTTGAGGAGTTGGGTCTCCAAGTTGGTAGAGCAACCTGCAAAATGAGGTTCTAAAATCTGCTTGAACTTCTAGGAGTTACAGCAATGTTCTCCTGCTGATAATGATGAGGAAAAGGGTTATTTTTGTCTAAAATCATGTTCAAGGAAAGAGTAATTGGGTTAAACTGATGCAATATTTATTTTTAGATAGCTTTGTTCTCAAATATTTGCACCTGTGATAATTTAAAAACACTTCCAAAAATTAAGAATAGGGATGTACAACCCCACTGATGTTTTTGTTTGTTTGTTTGTTCTTTAATGTAACAGAAGATTCTGTCAATCCTTTGTCGGTCCTCTGGTTGACCGCCACAGAGAAATGAAATGTTATAAGGTATTTCTAACCTGGTTTAAGTTATGTCTAGAATAATAGTTGTGAATGCAATTGTGTTATCTGAAAGGGGCAGGGGTGGGAAGAGCTTGCTTCAACCCTCAGCTGGAACCATTACACTGAGGATTTCTAACTGAATTTTAGCCACATAAGAGTTAAGTGTTTGATTCAAGTCAGTTGTCTGTAGGAACAATGAAGTGAAGGATATTTTTACAAGGCTATTCTTCTTGCCTTGAGATAGATAACCAAACCAGTAGCCTGAATCAGGAGAGTCTACATGTTTCCAGTGAAGGAGTTACTTAATGAGGTATGTCTTAATTAGTTTGTATTTGATGTCTGGCTGTTGGATAAACCCAACCAAAGTGAACATTTTGAAAAGACAGACTAAACCCACATGACAACAAATATTCACATAGACAGGAAGACATATATAAATCAGACCACTTCTCCTCCTTCACAGACATCATCACTCACAAATCATCTTCTATGTGTGTTATAAAAATAATTAATAGCCTAATTATAACCTATTTTTTTCCCACAGTACTTCAGACACTTAATTTGTGTAGGCATGCTCAGAAAATCCCAGAAAGTGTCTGTTTGCATTTGTAGGAGCCTGGAGATCTTTGAAAATCTAGTCCCAAGGGGATTTAAAAATGCTGCCCTGTGTTTTAACCTTTATTATGTGAACTTTTCTGCTGTCATGTTCATCCCTTACACTAATGAACTGTAATGTTGTAGAGGGAGTGAGTGTTTTTCTCCAAATATGTTTGGAAGCCATGCAGCAGCATTTACAAACTGCTTTTTGACTGTAATGATCCAAAGACAGTGATTTGTTAACTCCAGTAATATATCTGCAAATCTGGTTTTTTAAAGACTAGATTTGCCAAACAAATCGCTGGCTTCAACAGCTTGTAATAACCTACTCAGCACCTATACGTTGCAGGGATGCTAAAGCTTGGACTACTTATGCAACAAGAAGAGGATGCTGGTAAATCCCATAATATTGCTTTTGTCTTTAAATAAAATACGGTGTGAATTCAACATAAAAACAGACATCAAGCATGCTGCCTGATAATTTGGCTTGGATTCTAATCAACAGCATGTTTACTCAAGTGAAACATAGTGATAAATACACTGAATCAGAGGCACATTGTGATTCACTGCAAAATTCTCAGTGTTAAATTGGCTTTTTTTTTTTTCCCTAATTGAAACTCTTTCATTACTTGAACGGAGACAACAGAAAACGATTTCTTCGAGGAACCTTGTCAGTCAAACTTTATCAAAGTCTACCCAATGAGCCTGAAGCTTCTATAAGATTATTGTAGAAGGAGAATTATGTAAAGATGATTTGGACTGAAAGTCCTGGGTTTGGTTTTGTTTTTTGTTTTTTTTTTTCTTAAAAAAAAAAAAAGTTTCTCTTCAACAAACTCTTTTTCTTGTAGTTTTCCCTAACTTCATTTACGTGAGTGAGAGTCAGGAATGCCACCATGGAGTCATGGAGAAGCATGAAGGGAAGAAGTCTTCATATAAGACTTGCTTAGTTTTATTTTGATAGTTACAGCGAAGATTTAGGCTTATTTCAGAGCTGTTGCATTTTATTGCTGGGTCCTCTAGGTAAACCTTCCCACCTTCCTTCCTTCCCACTCTCCTTTCCTCCTTTCCTTCCTCCCTCCTGAATCCCTTAAAATCCTATGAATACATAAGAAACAAACACTTCTCACAAAGCAAACCAGCAAAAATACAAATCCTGCTGAACATACTTCCCCATGTAGGCACAGCCTCTCATCCACCAAGGATCAGAAAGAAAGATGAGCTCCCGATGAAATCACCCAGCAAGTCACTGGGGCTGCTGTTCTGCTTTGCTCTGCAAGCAGTAAGCCACAAATTCAGAAGTGCTCAATTCTTCCTGTGACATTTATGACCAAATTTTCCAGCTTAGTTCACTGCCTCATGTCCAATGTCCCGAGGAAAATCTAGCCTTTAAAGTCATTCTTCTTGCATGACTTTCACTCAAGTCCATATGTTTGTGGTCTCTGAAGGCCTAGAGACAGCCCAAAGGACGTATCAGGCTGAGAGATGAAGACAAAAGCTAGACCAGAGGAATCTGGGTTTATTTCACTTCCTAAATGGTAGCTGAGTTCTTTGGAAAACCTTGTCTTTAACCTCAATTCTCCATCTGAATGATGGAGAATTCGTCTTTCTTTTACTGTTTATATATCCTGTTTGCTTAGAGTATAAACTCTTTAAGACAAGGATGGTCTTTTGTGAAGCAGAATGAGACCTTGATCCTGGTAAAGTTGATAGATGCTTCAATAATACAGATAGTGCAGAATCGCCTCAGTTCCCACAAATGAGTGTCGTGCATATAATATATTGGTTTTTTCCCTCTTAGTGAGGTCCCCTTTCCTTTCCTCCTTTTTTTCTCTGATCTTTTTGATGGATAAAGAAGATATAGTTTTATGAGGTCAGAAGCCTAACAAAGAAAGAACAATTTAACTGTACAACAGTAAAAAGAAATCTGAGCAAAATATCAATCTGCAAAGGAAAAAAAAATCAAAAGATATATAAGAAGCTGAAGAAAGACAAAATTTGAAAGAAAACTCCTCTCTAAAGGAGTCAGAAGATGAAAGGCAAATGATCTTTAAGATTAAAAAGAACTACCCAAACAGAAGTCCAACATGACTTTGGTCTAAAGTAGTAAAGGAAAGAAACAAATAAATAGAGTTAATAAGAAAGGTAGAGAGAGAGGTGGAGGGAATTATAAGTCGACAGAAAACAATGACAGAAAAGAGAAAAGTAGGGCAAATGGGAATTAGCAGAAAAGGAAGAGCCTTTGTAGGCTAAGAAGCCCACACAACAGAATATTATTTTAAAGAGACAAAGCTCTTCTTCCTTGGAACTTGATGGAAAAACTTGGTGTGAAAGTCTCAGCTGTTTTCTCGCATATCTGCTCTGCAATTTTAACTGACAACCATCTTTCCCAGGCAAGTTTTGTCCCTACTTCCCCTGCTGCAGTCTCGTCTTATTTATAGGGCAAGAATTTGGAGTAAGTGACTTGCCTTGTGTCCCTCAAGGTTCTACTGATACCCACCTGCTTCCTACAGCACAATAAGAGTGCCAGGACAAGCTGTAGAAACTGTCAAGTCTGATAAACTTCACTTTATTAAGCTTCTCATTTTGTCTCAATCTCAGAAGTAAAGCAGGGAAACCCTGGCTCTGGAACATTTGTGGAAAATGTGTTTAAAAGCTCTTAATGGTCGCTCTTGAGAACAGTGATCAAGTAGCTTACTACTTCAAGGTAAAGATGAACTTTTTGATGTTAAATTTTTCCTCAGATAAAAAGCGATCATTTCAGTTGTACTTTCCATTACACTGTCAAACCCTGTATGTTGGACTCTGAAGAAAGAACACAATTTTTGTTATAATGCCAGGGAAAGCTCACGTGTGCTAGCATTCATTTCCGAACTGATGAAACCTTTGGTGCATTTCTTACCAAAGGAAATCGAGACAGCAACATCTGTGCAGAAAATGCATTTTCATGGCACAGTTCATTTTAGTGGTGACCCTACGTGAGCAGGTGCTTGGCAAAATGCTAAAACCCACTTAAAAATGCCATCTTGAAACATCCGATGAAGGAAAGCTGGGCATATGCTCCTGAAAATGTAGGCCAGAGGTAGCTGGGTAATTTTACTTCTTTGAATTTGAAATGAGGAATAACACTTGCTGACCTTCCAAACAACCTGTGTATGGCAGAATGCATATAAACCCAGCTGCAAAATAAATATATTGCAGCCACCCTCCCCTACACACACACAAATATAGGACTTTTGTATACCTATAATTCAAAGCAATTTTCAAGGCAATTTTCTATCCTTTCTATCATTCACAGTATAAGTAAATGTCCCAGCAGTGGGTAAATCATAATCCTTACCTTTCTATGGCAAAAAAGTTTCCCATTTTCTTTTGTAAAATGTTTGCTAAAGACCTTGATTTATTCTTATATAGACATGGAAAGTGAAGACCTGTCTGTAACCTGTGAAGCGCAAAAAATGAATGTTAAAGAATGCATGATGGGTCCCAGTTAGCATAAAATATTAATAATGTGAGTAAGGCTGTGTGGATAGTGCAAGCCTGCTGCCATCTAATTAGAGCACATTGTCTCCTAGCAAAGTTATAATACAAATGTTTCTTCTGCATATTCTCAAATTGTCTGCTCCCCACTCCAAAATGCCTGTGAAAATTTGGCATATTTTATTGTTGTTTTTTTTTTTAAAAAAAGAGTAAGTTCTTTTGTCATTAATTACCCACTAGGAGAGATTGCTAGAGGTCAGTCTGCCTGGGAATTAAAATATAAACCTCAGAGAGTTTCGCTTTTTTCTACTGTAACCTAAGGTGAATGAAAATAAGTCTTGAAATGCAGAACTAAAACAGGGTGCTTTTTAGAATCAGTGTCTTTCTAAGCATCCTGCCTAGTGAAAGCAAAAGCACTGGACATGCTAGCATATACATTATTAGCAAATCTGTCCCAAGACTTTGGTCCTGCAGGATGCTCCAAATGGCAGAAAAGAGTTTGGAATTTGGACTGAAGTCTTGTCAGGCTCAAAACCATCTCAAGTTTCACTTGACTCACATAGGTCCTTCTCTCATGGTTATTTATTAGCATATTATA
Source organism: Elanus axillaris (assembly GCA_026212715.1). Lineage (NCBI taxonomy): Eukaryota > Metazoa > Chordata > Aves > Accipitriformes > Accipitridae > Elanus > Elanus axillaris. Next base: position 43,694,627 of record JANZLQ010000056.1, read on the forward strand.
ACATTTTTAGATCTTTAGACACATTTTCTTGGAAGGGAGATTTAAAGTTCTCTGGTTGGATTAGTCCACACCATTCAAATACCTCTTGATAAAGACATCAGGTGGGTAAACAAAAGAAAGTCAGTCTTTCAACATTGTTCCTACATCCTTCACTGCCACCAATTAAAGGAAAACATACCCAGTACGTCCTAGTGTCATCACATTGACCTGCCGGTGTCTAAAGCACATGAGGTTGGGAACTAAGACCCTTCCAAAATTGGAGCTGTTGCCAGAAGATGCCCATTTCTCTCCTTTGTCTGAATAGGAGTGTACAGGTGAGAAGCCTTTCTTCCTGAACTTCTTAATTACAAATAAAAAGTTAGGTAGGATCTGTGGCTGTTCTACCCAGGCTAAAGAACTGAATGCTCTGAACTAACCTTATTGTATGGAACCATCTATAAAAAAAGTGTTTGTGAAAAGAGAAGGATCTAAGAACTTGAAATCAAAGCTCACACTTCCAATATTGACAACAATTAGTGTCAGCCAGCCTCAAAGATACAGCAAACTTGGCTTATAAGTAATCTATTAAAACTAGACTTTTTGCTTCTAGCCCTGCAATTGCATTTGGGTTACATTTGCAAGCTTTATTTCTCAACACAGTATTTTCTCGTTTCCTCAATGCCACACTTAACATGCCTTGATTTAGCCTGCTGGTATCCTGCTATCAAAAGTGTCAACACCTCAACGATGTGATCCTACACAGGGCACTGTGGGACCCAGGATGAGAAATGCTTTATCAATGTAAAATCATAATTACTGTAGCCAAAGGTTCATGCGCATCTGTCAGTGCAAATCTTGTGTCAGAATTCTTTTCGGAAGGTCATTTTCCTTTCATCACCTCACACGAGCATTTCCCACAAGATTGCCCTCCACACAAGGTATGGTAGGGAATGTTCCAGGTCTTACCAGATGGCCACTACTACAGAACTGGGAATACTTAGATGATAGTTTCTCAGTTAATTCTATGTATTTATCAGCTTTCAACCACCACAGTCAGTGAATGACTTTGTCCCTCTCTGGTAGTAGTATTCAAGTACTTTAAAACAACTGACTAGACTCCAGCTTCACTACAAAGTCTGAGTGTATGTAATAATAAATTACAAGCATGTTTTTGTTTGCATCTTCTATCTAAGGACTGCGAAGAATTTCACAAGAAATCTTGTGTTTGAAGCAATACTCATGAAAGCGTTAACTTGAAAAAGGCAATCTTAAAAAAGAAACTGCTGGGAATTTGCCTATGATGAATATAGGGCAAGATCAGCCATAGAGATTTTACAGTATTTCTCACACGGTCTATTAAATGTGGTTGTCATGTCCCTTCTGACATGATCTCATTTCTAACTTAGATTTCTTCAGTGATAGTTAGGGCTTTTCATGTAAGTGAAGGCAGTCTCAGCCCCTGGCACTGATTGTACCTTCTAGGAGAGCATCCGCCGTTTTGATTGAAGATCCTACGTGAATCACACTCTACTCTCATCTGTGAAGGATTTTGCTGTATGAATGAGCAAGAATGTCCTGTTAACAGACTCAGATTAGTAGATTAATTTTCCTTCTAAGTAATAAAAAAATGCACTCACAAATGATCAGTTAAAATATGTGGCATGAAGCACTCAGCTCCCAGACCTTGCCCAGAGTGTCCCAAACCTTCTTGCACTTACAGATAAGGTAAACAGCCAAATATCCAGTGTTCACAGTTTTCATTTCTTGTGATCAGGGACCCTCTGATTCCTATGGTGACAAGTAACAGTTCAGCTTACATGCTATCCATGCTAGTCTGGGAACACTTTGCAGCAAAATGTGTGACTTTGCTCATTAGCATCCCAGTCATAAGAGTCATCTTTCTAATTATCATCCTGACAAGGGTATTTGAACAGGTGTCTTCTCTGGGGAACATGACGAATCTCTGTCCCTTATAGATATAATATTCATTAGGCATTTCTTTTTCATTTAGTATTGCATTTACCTTCTGTCATGGACCAGTGGTTTTTAATTCTTGGTTTCTTACAGCTCTTTAGTGTCTTAGAGTATGTTGACATTGCACATTGGAGTGGAGTACATGTCCCCAGTCTATCAGAAGCTGGTCTATATAGTCAACTGGAAGAAATATGGCTTAATCAGAATTCAGCTTACAAGTAGGACTTCCTATAGCTATTGCAACACTGCACTACTTTTTTGTATGTTGGGAAGACCTAAGATGGTATTTCAGTTTGGTGCTGCATTGTTTTGTATAAGGCGAAACAGGCAATTGTTTCTTTGCTACCTCTGCTTTCAGCTCAGATGTTGTCTGTGCACCATACACAAAAAGTGTCTTTCCTCTTCCTAGAAGGTGTCAAAATAGTTATAGCTTTCAGTAGTCTACTAAGATTGTGAATATTCAAGGACATAATGTGCTCCAGAATATGACCCATGTTTTTGGCAGAAGTCTTTCTTTCAGTTGACTCTAGGTGATGACGTTCCTAATGTGGACGCTTTTGCAAGTGTGCACAATGAAATGGCCTGAGTTGTGGTTGTTGGGAAACCCTCCTTGCCTACTTTGGGTTATTCTAGCTATATATATTAAGTGTGGTTCAGAGGACCAGAGATCAGAGCCTGAGTTCCCATGTGTCCAGACTGTGGTAGGTCAATGTTTCAATCTGTGTGTGAGACTGAGTTACTAATGGTGAAACCCATCCAAAGCAGTTTGAAGCATCTACCAGTGGGTGTAGAAAGTAACCTGAAGCACATGATCCAAATGCCCAGTCCTGGAGTTTGTTTTAAGATATTGTTCCACGCCAAAGAGTAGATTTCTATCATTAGTTAGAAATGAAATGTACTTTTAAGTTCATAAATACTTTTAAAATACTGAGAATCTGAATAGACAGTGCATTGGGTTTGTGTGGCAAGGTTTTGGCAGCGGGGGGGTTACAGGGACGGCTTCTGTGAGAAGCTGCCAGAAGCTTCCCCCAAGTCTGACAGAGCCAACGCCAGCCGGCTCCAAGATGGACCTGCCGCTGGCCAAGGCCGAGACCATGAGTGACGCTGGCAGTGCCTCTGGGATAATATGTTTAAGAAGGGGAAATAGTTGCAGTG
>JANZLQ010000056.1:43700688-43725371 GCA_026212715.1 Elanus axillaris
GCTCTTCCTCCCCCCCCCCCCAGTGAATGAATACAATCAGATATTAAAGCCTAACTGTGAAATCCTGGCCGTATAGAGTGCCCTGGTATAAGCTATGAGAAGACCATTTCATATTTCTGCATGCAGCTAATCTACAGTCTTAATATTAAAAGTAGTCCTTGTTCAACATTTTCAGGAACACTCAAATATCAGCAAATTCTGGGTGCAATTCTATTTGATGGATACAGAAAGATTCAGCTTTCTCAGTTACAACCTGGTTAGACAAAGCAGTCCATGTGGACTTGCACTGAAATATGTTAAATGTGTTTTAAGGTCTTCATAACAAACTGCAAGAATTTATTAGATGCCAGTTTAGTCAAAGCAACCACTGAATCAGCTGCGGGCAGCAAACTATAAGGAAAATGATGGAACAAGTGACTGTAGAAGTTAAATATGTCTATTTGGGATTATATTCAATGTAATAATGTTGCTTAATAAGTTCTTTTATAATCTATTATAAAAAAATGTCCTGCTGATCAAAACACAGTTTAATTAAAAAAAAAATATTGCCAGAGTTTTTTCTGAGTGTGAAAAAAATAACAATCTCTGATAGTTAGTCTTAAAGAAGACTAAAAAAATCCAGTGCTAGGAAGGAATCACAAGCTAGATGCATCGTTGGCTGCACATTGAGGTCAATGACTTTCCAAGGAAAGTTTCTTACATGGACTTGTATGTGCTTGATCCTACTCCTATAACCAATACATTATTATTTGTCTTATTATAGTACCATAAAGCTGCAGTGCCAGAGCAGGATTCCCCTGTGTTATGTACTGTGGAAACACACACTGAAAAGGCAGATCTTCCTTAAAAACTTAGATGTTAAAAGAGACCAAAGACAAATGAATACAATTACCCTGGGAACTAAAGGAAAAGGAAGGCATAGTACTGTTCAGTATGACAGGACACAGACTCCTCTGAATTTTCATTGGAATGAAACACATCCAGGAATACATTTACCCATCACAGCTACATTTACCCTGACAACATCTTGTCTTCCTGTCTAAGGGGCAGAAAAATATACCCTGTGGAGGATTCCTATGTCTATTTACCAACTACTCATGGACCTTAGGTCATGAGCTTAAACCGGATGCTGGGCATGCCTAAACATACTCAACACAGCTAAAGCTAGAGAGTATGAATCCCAAGTGATGGGAATTTCAGTAAGAATTTTGCCTTGAAATCCAGCAGGAAAGGCTGGTTAGTTTTTTTGTTTGTTTGTTTTTATTTTAACGTATGTTAAGATAACTCTTCTCTGCCCCCAACCAAGTTCCTTGCCTGAAGGATGATACAGGCAGAAAATGCTGTCTGAATTCATGGATGAGCACAAGAATGGCTATAGAGAATGAAGATAGCCCAGAGGGATCACAGGAAAGGATTATAAACTCTGTTCTAACCTTGCTGAGCTTGAACCGGTACATAATCACACACAAGATGATGTCAGTTTGCCCGGAGGGAGATTCTGGAGTAGAAAGATCACCTACAAGTGAGCAGCAGATCAAGGTCAAAGACCATCAAAAACAGCCTTATGAAATCCAGGAAATACTTAGCAGATGGGAGGAAGAGGCAGGGTGGAAACTAGAGTCAGAATTTATTGTCTAATTCTGGGCTTGCCTGATGACACCACGGCTACAGCTAAACTTACTCTGCTGTAAGTTATTGTTGTCTTTGTAGGGGCTCAGAAGTGCTTTAATGCAACTTCCAGCAGACAGATATTGGGAGGTCTTCCTGGGGATTCAGGTGGTTTCCAAAGTTTATGAAAGGTTATTCTCCTCCTTGCTTATTGGAAGTAGGAGAAGATTCTCTGATTCAGAACTGATTGATCTGTTGAGGAAAGTGTTTGCTTTCATTCTTGGAGGTTGTGTCTCCACTGTGAAATTAAATGGGGAAAAGATTTCTGCCGACCTGAGGTGCTTTCATTCAATGTGATATGAGGTCATGGAAGGGCATTTTACAATACAAAGCCTGCTGAGGTGGATTTGGACAACTGTACAACACAGAAAGACAAAGTTCACACCGTGCTCTCCACACAACCTCCTGAGAGAAGTCCTTTTCCCCGACTATGCCTGGGCACTGCCTGGGAGACCACTAGCTGACACAAAGACAAAGCTGCACCAAAGAGCATGTTAAATAATTAAACAGCTTGGGCAGTCATGGGTTAGCACTTGAGCCAAATGCCCTGTTGCATTTGGTGCCGTATAGTTAATTAGAGAAACTGGAGCGGCATCACTACCTGTATTCCCTTGCTGTGCTGACCTGGCACTCCTACGCAGCCTCAACAGTAGGTTGAGGTCATTTTGGCTAGAGGTGGGATCTAGATATGCTTGTTCTCCTGTTCTATGTAAAGTGCCACATCCTTAATTCATTGCTCTGCTTATAACTGTTTTTCCTCCAATAAACATGAGGAACAAGACCACAAAATGCTCTTGTGTAGGAAACTTGAAAGAGGGAAAAACCCCTACCAAGAACTAGTGTAAATCAAATTCTTCAACAAGAATCACATCTTTGCTCTGATCCATCCTATCCACTTAAAGACATATAACCAAGAGGACTATACTAAGACCTAAATGATCTTAGGTTTCTTCTGTAGTCAAAGGGAGAAAGGAAGAGAAATTAATTGTTTCAGAAGTTTAAACTCACCCTTCCAGAAGTGCCTTTTCCATCAAACATTTTGACATCTTTGTTAAGTGTTTAATCAAAGTGTAATACAATCTAGCATATCAAAACAATGACTTTTTGCTTATTTCACCAGTGATTACCATTTTCCAATGATTAATCAACATCAGTTACAATATTTTGATTGTCAAATGATTCAGAAGTTGGCATAGAGTAAATACCTTATGCAGGGAGGACAAAATGTACATTTAGATATGGGTCATGGGGCAGGAATAAAAGCTTAAAAAACAGCAATAATAGCACAACTAATGCATTTGTAATAAAGGCTGAATCAATATTAGCAGAGGTTGTTTGCAGAGGAATAAAATTTTACTATTGTGGAAAATATTAGAAATAAAAAAATCACAACCAATACAAAGAACGAAGAGGAACACAAATAAATAAGGAGAGAAAGGAACTACCTGGTAAGGTGATCAAACTGGTGCTTTATTCTTGGAGGAACCACTACTACTATCACCACGTAGAAGGAGGTGGTTTGCCTTCCACCGTCCAGAAGTGAAGGCATCTTCTCCACATAGCAACAAAAGAGGTGTCAGGCCTTGTCTCTCCTACATCACCATAAAGGTTGGACTCCCCACACACTTAGGACGGTAGCATCCCATTTTCCACTGCACTTGTTGCAAGGCCTTGTGTACTTGCAGTCTACAACCACATAACCCAGCCATGAGCTATCCAGTTGTTCCCAACCATGGAGTGGCTGCAGGCACTGCCAGCAACAGTGGCAGAACTGCAGAAAACAGCAGTAGCTACAGATACCGGTAGCAGTTCCCACCCCTGGGTTTATTAAAAAATGCAAGCAGAAACAAAGGAAAATCTCTATTCATTGTCCCCTGCCCTTGTAGGCTTCAATGCTAACCACATCTATCTAGCACATCCCTCTGCCATTTCACACCAAGATCCCTGTTGCACATCATCCCTCTGATTATCACCCTAAGTCTCACCTCTGCATTACTCCAACTTCATCTTCCACCTGCAAAAAAAAAACCCAAAAAACCAAAACCAACCAACCAACCGAAAAAAAAAACCCAACACCCCCACCCTAGCCCTTATGTACTCACCCCAGACCCTGTCCCTACCCCCTCATCAGGAAACACAGGTGTTGGCACCACTTGTGTCCATCCCACCAGTAACAGGATGGACTGGGAAGCTGTGGCAGTTGCAGCTCGTTACTCTTGATGAGCTGAGCAGTGTTGATCACTGACTGACTGGTCAGCGTGTTGAGGTCTCCACCCAACAGTACCTCCAGGGAGGTCAGGATTAGTACCAGATTGCTGCCTGCCTTCTTGGGAAATGTTGCCTTACAGCTCCTGTAAAAGCCTCCCAATGGGATCTTTCAAACTTTTCGTTAAGGTTTTTATACACCCAGTTCTATGTGTAACAGCCTAGAAACACCTGATCTATAGATTTTTGTTTATGAGTACCTAGAAATAAACATCCACAAACACATGCATGCACCCACGCATGCAGAGGAGAGGCATCGGGGCACTTCAAGCCACTCTAAATTGGGTTTGCTACCATACTGCCCTCAGTCCCATCCTTTTCCCCGTGCTAACATTCCTGACTTGCGTTATCAGTGCAGGCTAATGAGGTAGCTCAGGAAAATGGACTGGCCAAAAACTAGCCTGACTGATTTCTAACTGCATCAGCTCCCTGAGCTAGCTCGCTGCGTGATACTGCATAAAATACCAACCTTCATGACAAATCTGCTAGTGCCAGCTCGAAGATGAAGGTAGGAACATGAGGCTGGGCATGAAGGAGAGAGAGTGACTGCACTAGCTTTGGTTTAGATTAGCTAAAGCACTGTCGAATTGCATTCCTAGAGTGTAGTTAGGGTTGCATGGTGACTTATGGGCATCCTAACATGCATGCATGCTCAGGAGCCTGTAAGATAATAAACGTGGAAGAAAATCTCGCACAGAAAGAAAAAGTGCTGTTAACAAAAGCTTTAGGGAATGATGGCACCTATTCTGTTTGCAAAGTATCTAGCGCACATTAGCAGTCAAAAAAATAAAACAAAAAAAATGAGCAGGCCTCTAGAACTGAGGAGGTTGGCAAGGGAAATGTTCACAGCCTCAGAAAGTTCACAGCCTCTGTGTGTGGAAATGAGGTGTGAGCCCTGCCATCAATTTGAACTGTAGCACAGTTGATCGAATACAGAGAACGTGCTCATGTTAAGGCGGCAGAGACAGAACCAGATGATTCACAGCCACATGGTTTTCATCCTATTAAATGGAAATGAAGCATCCCCAGCTGAGGCACCAGCGCAGGGGAGGATTGCGGCTGTGGCCATAAAATAGTAATGGGTGAGTGATTTTCCAATTATTCAAACAACAGTGAATGAGAAGGGCTGCTCGCCTGCTCAGAGGTGCCATGCATGCTGTGGCCACAATCATACTTCCAGAAGAGTTATTTACAAACCTTTATAAGCTCCCTCAGTTCAGTGCACATTTAATCTGGAACTTTAGGTCTACGGCATATATAGACTCATCTGGATCCATAACAACCTCTCCCCTCCCCAGAGAAAAAGTTTGATCATATTAAAGGCTCACACTGGGGGTCTCCCGATTGAGGTTCAGTCCTTCAGAACCAGTGAAAAGTTCACCAAGATCAAGGAAAACTCTTCTACTGTCTTCAATCATCTTCAGTGTGGGCTCTTAATGAAACCATCTGTTCCAATCCATCTTCACAATAGAAAGCACAATTTCAGAAGAAATTTGAGACCATTGCTCTTTGCCTTTTGTTTTTCATCCTTTTGCCATCTGCCCTCCCTTCCTCAGGCAAGTAATGAGAAGTCCTTAGGTCCCACAGAAAATGATACCAGTGAGGTGCAACGTGAAATGTGTGAATGATGCTTCATCTTCCAGCACCTCCATGGAGAGGTCTGTATAAATTCTGTGAGGATCCTGTGGGCTTGCAAACACAGCCTGGAGCTAAATCTGTCATACCTGGAGAAAGGCAACCAAACAATAGAGTCTGCAGCTCCTATGGATGGTCTTACCCCACATTACAAACTCTGTCTGCAACCCTGCAAGTGCCAAGGTATCTCCAGGTTACCATGTTTAGAGGGGAAGATGACACATTCTTCTTGACAGCTATTATTGGATGAAGAATTCTGCAGTTCCTTGGCAGAGGCTGCTGTCACCAATTAGGCAGTCTTTACAGGGGTCCAGGACTCTAGAAAGTATCTGCTCTGCTCTAATGGCTCCAACAAAGAGCCCCAAATCCCCTCCTTACTCAGGCAGTGTTCCTGGAGATGGTATTGATGCTCCTTCCTGATATGAATGACACGCTTCATAGGATGTGGACTTTACTGTGGCAGGAAAGACCTTGGATAGAAGTATCAGACTTGAACCCTTTGAGGTAACCAATAGCATGATGAAGTAGAGGAAGCAAACATCACATCTCACCTTACCTCAAGGCAAGCTTAGGGTGGGGCAAGGAGAGATGAACAGAAGTGACAAAGTAGAAAAAGAGTTAATGCACAAAGCAATGCTGTCGTCTAAGCTGGGCTTAAGGAGAAACCGTGGATATGGAGCACGCACCAGCCCTACCAGGATGGGTTAATATGTGATGGCATAGGAGCAATAAGCGTGTCCTGAAGCTATTGCTGAGGTGATAAATTCTTAGCAGGAATGTAGGTACAAACACACAAAGAGAAATGCAGGCAATATAAACCTACCTGTTTGGCTGCATCACCTTGCCAGGTGCAGGGCAGTGCTGAGTCAGTTTTCTATGAATTTTGATGCCCCTTCCTTAGGAAGTTGTTGCCAAAGCACAGGTACCTTCAATCAACAGAAACAAGCTGGCATCTTGTACTGAAATAGGAGAGCTAAACAAAATCAAATCAAATGAGATCAAAACGATACAGAAACAAAACACCTCCCACAAAGCTTGACCATCATCAGCTCAAGATTCATGTAAGCAGGAGAAATATTGTGACTTCTTTTTCACAGTTCGTTCTACCCTTCTGTCTAGGTGTGGCAAACGTAATTGCTGAAGACTTGTTGCTGCTGTTTCCTTCGATGTATATTCTCCCACCTTTGCCGATTGGATGACACATCAGATTTCTTTTGCAAATGGAAACACTTCAATTCCTCTAGCTGCAGGCTTGACTGAAAGCCAAAGGGAGTCATTCAAAGGGTGAAAAGATTTTCAGCCTTTTCTTTTAACCCACCTTCGCAGACCATATAGGACTGCTCTCATAGGCTAACAGATGGCTTGTTATCTAGAAAGGTACTGCACAGAAACTGAAACATATACTGAAGTAGTGTTATTGTAGCTTTTTGCATAAGATATATCATCTGCAGTCAATGAGAGAGACAACATCCCACCTATTTGAAATCAATATCTAAGGATGGGATGAATCATACTTCCAGCGGTGCCAAAATCCTTTTTCATTGACTACTGAGAGAACCTAGACAATGACCTTAGATCTGGCACTGAGCTTTTAGATACATCTACATAAACGAGTGGTCTTTTCTGTAAATTCTCAAGGCTTTCTGTTTCTTTCACTAGGCAAAGGAGAGCTTTCCCTTCCTCTGATACTCTCTGCAGGATAGCCTGTAAATCCAGCCACATATTGCTTTACAGACATAAAGTGATAATGTGATTTTTTTTTTTTTCTGCATTCCTGGAGCACGAGGGCCTGTAAATGCTGTCATCTGTTTTTTCCCTTGAAGCTGCAGCAGGTAAGGCAGTGAGATCTTAGCAGAGAGGAAATGAAGTTCAAGAATACGCAGTAGAATGTGTTTGTCCAGTCATGTCATGTGGGAGTGATGCAAAGTTAAACTCTCCCCTGTGGTGGAGATAAAAACTTGTCAAGTTGCAGCATGGACGTACATCCCTGTTACCAGGGGCATCGTTCTCAAATAATGTGTTGCTCTCGGGGATTCTTAAATCACGCTAGCTGTTGAAATGACTAAGGTATATAATGCGAACTGAGAAACCCATGGATATTCTGACCAACAGCAAAAATATACGTTATTTTTTTCTGCATTAGTGATCAAAAATTAAGTTAGGATTGCCATAAGAAAATGTGAATTGCGAGTTGGATTTCACTTCTGGCTCTTTTACATTTACCTGGAGTAGTGCCTAAAGTGTCAGTAGAGCTATATTATTTGCACAGTTCTCCTTGACGTGGCTAAACCACAGACAAAGCATGCAAGTTCATCACAGAAAAAAAATTATTTGGTGTCCCACTGAAGTGAAAAGGAGTCTTATGCACTGCCTTAGACGGTTGTGAGAAAGCTCTTGAGCACTTGATTTCTGAAGCAGTCGTATCCTTTCAGGGCTCCTGAGTGAAGAAAGAAATAATTTTGCAGCCAGTTGGTTGGAAAAGTGGATGAAAGATTTTTAATGTGTTTTTACTATATACTTAATCCTGGCTCAAATCTGCACAAATAACATCCGAGACCTCTGTCCACCCAGTACATTTCTGTTTTCTGTTTACTGTGATCTTCTGTTAGGTCTGCCAACCTGCTTTCCACTGCTGCGCATTGAGGTAACCTTTCTTTAAAGCTGATAAAATAATTGTGAATGCGAGAATGCAAAGAATTATTTAAACCCCAAGATTCTCATGGTTGACCTTTTGCAGTTAACTTGGAAAGCGTAACAAAGTTATTATGCTGTCAACAGTTAGCCCTGAAAATCCAAAAGATCTAGAGATAACAGATCAAAAACTGTCACTGAAGTCAGGGGCACAATACTGCTGGTGAACAAGCTGACCTAATATTTACAGGTCATTTTAAACAATAATGATGGTCTGATTCTCCCCCCATATGATCCCTTTGTACCGAGGTTGCATTGCAAATATCCTGGATATTAGACATATGTTTCCATCTGATACAAACCTTCTGCTAGTGGCTAGCTGGCACAATTGGATGATATATCGCTTTCAGCTGCTGGATGTGGCAGAAAGATACATGAAGACACGTGAGATAAGAAGGTCATAGGCAGAGCTCACTGGATAAATGAATTGTTCCTTGAGGACCTTTGCTAGCCGGTATAAGTCAGTTGTCCCAAGGGAGAAAAAACATTTACAAAAGCCACAATATAAGTACCTTCAGAACAAATCATCACATATAAGGGCTTTGACATGAAAGAATTTACATCCCATGATTGGAGTCTGGGCTTTGAGTTTACTGGGCTGGTCAGGCCAAGCAGAGCTGCTGGAGGTCTACATGCCTGCAAAGAGTCTTCCAACCTTCCCTCAAATAAAATATCCAAACATATTTATTGTGTCTTCTATCTGCAAATATGAGCTCTGCTAATGATATTTTAACTACAGCTAATAGTAGATGTACAGATACTGGGTCGTATAAGTCCATAGGTGCATAAAGACATCAGAGAAGTAGAAGTGCCTTTTATCTATTTGCAGTGGAGGAATAAAGCATTGACAATTATACTGAGGCTTGAAAAAGATACAAACTGGGTATATTGTATGAATGTAATTGAAAAAAGTCTCAATTTTCATCAATTTATTCACTATGCACTAGCAAGATATTTAAAAAGTAAAGAGAAACTATTTAAAATGCGTGTTTAGGTTCAGATTTAGGCAACAGAAATGAGGCACCTTACTCCATCTATCTAAACATTGCATGCATTTTGGTTGTAATGAGCATATGGAGATCCCAGAAACAGAGCTAGAATTTAAGGGTGTTCAACACCTCTGAAAACTAGATCATTTTAACTGTGTGCTAAATATAGGAATGGGTGCCTAGCTTTGTGCATCACTGTTGAAAAGTTTGGCCTCGGGTCATAATTGCTTATGCAAAATGCAATCCAAGATTAAAAACACCCAAACCAATGGGTTTTAATGACAAAGATAACTAACTGACTTGATCTAAACTCACAGGGGCTCATCATTTCTAAAATGCACTGACTTGGACACTTAACTATGAAAGAAGGTGCAATTAGGTCGGCATATTTTAAAATCCTAATCTTAATGAATGTAGGAGTTAATATATAACTCTATCTACAAGTGAGGGAAAAAGAGAGCAACAGTTCTCAAGTGTTAAGCAACAGTTTTCTCTCTACTTTTTGAGACTAGAAGATGGTGATAAAACTAGGGGCTGGAGTGGAATGAAAAGAGAAAGTAACATGGATTTATTAAATAAGAACATTGAAAGCACAAATACATCTGGTTGGTCACCATCTGAAGCACAGAACAATGTGGAGGGCAAAGCTTGCTTTGAAAGGTAAAACACATGCTAAGAATTATGTTAAACTTTACCCTTTGAAAATGTTTTCTGACATCCAGAATCTGTGCTGCATCGCTCTGCCCTTCCCAGATGTTGCCCTTTATGTCGTAGAGTGTCAAATCTCTTTGACTATGTCATCACAAGGATTTTCCCCTGACTGCAGCCAACAGGGGGACTGAGTCTTGCAGTAAAAAGGGAATAAAAGGAAATCAAGTTAAAAAGCAGGAAGAGCCAGGGTAGAGAGTGGGAAGAACAGATGAAATGAAAAAGTGGAGAAGGACTGAGGTGAGGCGTGACCTTTTCCACACTCCCAGGGCTGCGACACTGCAGGGTAGCAGCTAGATCCTGAACTGTTGGCAGGCTGATAGAGACCCAGATTCAGCCTCTCATACTTCACAAGGATCCCCAAAGTAGGATCCCTCTATAATTGGTGGAGACCTTCCCACAACCTGAATAGCATGGAGATGCCTACAGAAGAAGTACTCCTCTTCCTTTGCTAGTTTTGAGAACAGAGGTGTATTCATGTGGCAGAGCTCAGCACTGATTTTTGAGGCACGGATCGTGACTTTTTGAATATGGGTAGTTGTTAATACTGAGACAACCTGAAAGGACTCAGAGGCTTTCAAGGCAGGGTTGAGGTCTCTTTTCTCATCACCGACTTGTGTACCGAGGGCAAAAGTGTCACAAGGAGCTACCAGAAGGTGACAATCATCTGTTCGGTGAGAGGAGGAAGAATACTCTTAGCCTGCCAAGACTAGCAGACTCATTCCAGCTATCAAGTATAAGACAAGGACAATCTACTACAGAGCTTAATATCTACTCAGCTGGGAGGAGGCGGCTTTTTCAGGTGGTGACTCAGAACTGAAGAGGTTGCTGTGTGCTGGAGATGTCTGTCCCGTGCTGTAGCAGGAGAGGATCCCAGAGTGAGCGGCCTTCAGCATGATGTGCCACACCAAGTAAGAGGAGCACTCCTGCAGGCACTCTGTGGGGTGGCACACGGTCAACCCATCACTGCTAAAGAGGCACAGAAATACAGAAAAAATCCAGCAAAGCAATGTCTGAGACAATACTTGCTGTAAAGTCAAATAATCTAAATGAAGAATACAAAGTGGCTTTCTACCTTTTAGCTGATCTCACCCCTACGGAGCTGAAAGGAGAAGACGGATAGATGCTCGGTGGGCAGCAGACACTGAGCTCCATGTTGCCATGACTACGCTGCTACCCAAGGGACACGTCTCTATCCACACGAGGTGGATTTTTACTGCTGGTCACAGTATGGACAGACTTCACAGTCTCACAAAAACCTGCCCCTGGAAATAAACCAGAACCTCCCTTCAGTCGAACTTGTCTTCTCTGACATCTTCCCAGATCGAGATCCAAGGTGGTACCCATCCCAGCTGAGTTTCAAGCAACCTTGCTTGAAAATAATTAATTAGAGGTCTGTAAATTGGCCCTACTACCCCAGACTGGCTGAGATCCTTAAGGAAACATCTGATCGTTCTGTGGATAACATTAATGCTACAGCAGAAAAAAAGCACAGAGTCCTGAGGGGTCAGGAGCACCAAGAGAAGAAATCCAGACAAGTGCAGTCCTGTGGGAGCACCCACTCCCACAAAATCCCACGTCTCTTTGGCGAGAGCTTTGATATTCCATTCTTCCCAATTATGATATTTTGTGACGACTGCTCCATGCGCAATGTGCTGCTGATAGAAAAATTGAAACAGAGCAAACTAAAGGAGGAAATAACAATTTTCTTTAAGGTCTGAGTTCTTGCTGGCTGAGACTATGTAGAGTAAGACACGCAAATGGCAGCTAGGACCACACTACAACCAAGAGGGATAACATTCTGCAGCAAAAAGATTTATAAAGAGCCTGCAAAAAAGCGAGGCTCGTCTTTTTTTCCATTGTTTTTGTCATGCACATAATAGTTCCATACCTGACAATTTTATGTACAGATATTACATCTTTATATGCATTCTATTTGAAGGGTGAGAGGGACATAGAAATCAATCCAAGAAGTTAATTTTAGACTTAAAAATCCAAGTTCATTTTATAGAAATTCCCAAGTGTATTCCTCTTTCTTACTGTCAGGAAATTCTGACAAATGATACAAGAATATAAGCTTAATATCAGGACAAAATGTAGGCAGTTATAAGTCTTTTGAAATTATGGTGAGATTTTAATAAATCTTGGGTCAGACTTTCAGAGCACTGTGTTAAGGAGAATAAAATCAGGCTGTGTTTTGAAAGGGTAGAGCAGAATATAATTAGGCTTATCTGAAATAAAAGGGTTATGTATAAAAAAAAGTCAGTAGTCAAACAAATATATTGTGTGGAAGTGCATTATTTGTTGATTGAGTGGTTAATTCTATAGGAGAAATAGAATTCTGATGCCAAGACGAGAATTATACAGATCTACCCTGCTGGAACAGATCACAGATCTGTCAGAGATGGTTGTCTTTGACTGGAAAATGGAGGGTTTGAAGGGAAAGGGAACACACTCAAACCCTATTAAGGGATCAGAGTGACATTTGCCTTTCAGCTTTTATTTTAACCAAAATGATCCATGTTTGGATGTTGTAAATATTACTATTCAGTAGAATAAATGCTTAAAACAAAGCATATAATATAGCCTTTTAGGAATGACCTTTCAGTCCTGGTCTTTATAAAAACCCAACCCAAACAATAGCAATCCAACAAATAAATAAAACCCAAATGGCTGATAAAATAAATCCATCCATGGGAATTTAAGATTCAGTCCTCGTCAGAGAGCACTAGGAAAGCCAAGATTTCTGAAAGCCACTAATTGTATTCAGAGCATAGCACATTCTGAAATTCAGCCTTCTCCAAGGTGTCTCTAGCTGAGCACCTAATACCTGAAGCACCTGCAATAATTAATTGCTCTTCCAAAACCTGGACTAGGACCCAGATTCCAGTATTTGCTCAAAGTCAGAACAGCAATATCTGGTCCTTTAATGAGATTTCTTTCTCGTGCAACACTCTTCTGAGATGCATGAAGGGGATGTAAAGTACACTTTGCAGAGTGGTACTGAAACTTACACTGAGTTTGGAAAGCTTCCAGCAGTATTTTAGATGTTATCACAGTACAAGCAAATCCAACAGTAACAAACCTTGTTTGCTATTAGATATATTTTTAAAAATAAATGTGGAGGAAAAATTGTCAGCAAATTGGACCATCTGAGGCTTTTTACTTTCCTCCTGATTTATAGCTATAACGCCCCTGCAAATTTTAAGCTAGTATCAAATCCCTGCAGAATCTTTATCCGTCTTAAACCAAATAATTGTCTTCTGCAGTAATACCAATTTTCCTGTGCCTCTAGGCTTGCAGACTTTGATAGAAAGTTCTTTTGGATGCTAATTTATTTGGTTATATTACAGTGAGATAAATCTGTTTGCAGCCAGTTTCTGGTAGGGTGAAGGAATATAAAACCACATCACCGGTGTATATTCCAGAAACATTATGAAAACTAGAAACAGGAGGAGGAAATTATACCAAAATGGTCCTTCTGAATATATGGGACCTCCCCCAAGTAATGGGATTATTCACTCTATATGACAATGCTAAAGGCTACAAAGGACAGTGAAGATTAAAGAGTAGGCCAGGGGGGCTCAGGGGATCAGATTTATTCTTGAGCAGTTGCAGCTGTCCAAAAATTTGGCACCTTGCAGAGTGGTTATCTGGACTCTCAATAACTGATGTAGAGAAACGAGCACCTCTGGAGGATTTGCTTCTCATCCTAACGCAGAGGTCTGTCATAGGTAGATAATTTTTCTTCAGAAAAATAGATCCAGCTAACACCGTTCTTCTCATTTCTAGCCTGTTTTTCATTCAGCTTTAGTTTACACATGATTTAAATATTCCTTTCCATGAGCAAGCTAGTGGTTGGCCAAAACCCCACTTGTAGCTCAGCTGTCGTGACGTGTGGGCTGGAACCAGAAGGATACCGGTCCCCAGCTGGTTCCAGACTTTTGTCTTCCCCCCTGGCTCCTCGGGTACCTCTGCAACTTTCAAGGCTGAAATAGAAGCAACATCCTTTTTTCTTTTTCTTTTACAATCTGTTGGAGAAATAGCTTGCTTGGTAGGGTTCTGAGTTTTACAGCTTTAGTTGGCTGCTTTATGTTTGTATGTGTGGAGGTAAACTTACCTGCTCTTTGCATAAGCGAAGATGATCAGTGTAAAACTAGGTATAAATTAGCACGTCTCTAATCTTTTTTCTTCTATATGACCCTTTTGCATGAATTACAAACTGGAGATTTATAAAGCCATCCTTCCTCACATTGATTAGTAAACTTGATTTTTAAGTTCAGTTATTTGCCCACAAATGTAGACAGGTTCCTACTTTTAAAAATCTGTCTTCAGGCAGCCTAAATCCCACTGACACAGGGACTTAAACTCTAAATTCCCATGGACTTGCCAACAGAGGGTAATTAAACCTTAAACCCTTCCAGTTACCTTTGTGAATTCAGACCAGGACAATGACACTGACATGCTTGTTGCTGCCTGAAAGGTCTAACCTAAAAACAGAATAAAAATAAATCACTCCCTTATCGAGACAGAGCTAAACTAGTATAAGCAGTAAAATATCCATATCAACAAGACTTGGGAGCCAAATCCTTAAAACTAACTGGGTGTCTGACTCATAATACTCCATTTAGGGATTGGCCCTTTGTTCCCTTTGGAAAATAAGCTTATGTTTTAAAACATGTGGATTTTTTTAAATTTTTTTTTAAAAAGCTCTTCTGGGATTTATGCACCTTGTTCTGAGTAAACAAAGGATGTCCAGACTGTAAATCTTCAGCCTACTGATTTTTTGTGTTGCTCTTTTACACGCCTTTGGACATAATTGCAGCGACTTCATTGTTCATCTGCAGACATTTTGGAAACAAGTCATTGTTCCTGGAACTCTGCAGGCTCTGGGAAATCATATTTTTGAAGCTGTATTGGTCTCAAGAAACCAGTATTTCAAAAGCTTTATTAACCATAGGTAGCTGCTGCTCTAGTAACCCTATTGAGTTCTCCTTCTCTTTTGCTAAGCAACAAGACAATTAACTTGACCTATGTCTTCGTAAATTTAAGTCAGATCTTCAGCAGTTAATTACAGCAAAATGATAGCAACATTACACTTAAGGCTACGCAGTTTTCATTTCAGTAGGAGTGATAATGTTTTCTGAAAGCCTGTATGCACTGAATTATAGCATTAATTTGAAATGGTTATTGTAATCTGTGCAATGATTAAAGGTTCTAGGACAATTTGAAGGGAAAAGAGAAACCTCAGCTGTATTAAGGTGGGAAAATATTTAAATGAATAGCCTAGGTGACAGTCAAACAGTTAGGCAGACAGATTCTGGGCCTTATTCTGTGCTGATTTGCTTCCCTCGAAGTCAGGGGAAATTTTCCCAGAGTAGTTTCACTTATAAGCAGTACCCTTTCAGATACACTGTAACACAACAGTCAAGGCATATTGCTTAAAATTCTCCAGCATTTTAAAGTTAAAAATCATGTGATTCTATAGTTTCTCCCTTTTATGAATAAGTCATAAAGCAAGTTTTTGTCTTTGGGATTTTCCTCTCGATGCACATCATACAATGCGGCATTTGCTGCTATTCTGACTTTGCAGCATGTCTACTTGAAAAATCGTTTCTGAACTGAACGCAGGAAGTAGGTTTTTCTGTAAAACCAGTCCTCAGCTGAGAACTCAGGTATATATTCTCACTCATTTAAGAAGGAAAGCAATAATTTGGACAGGTGGCATATTATATAAGTCATATATTGCATAGTTGGCTTGTTTTAAATAAATATTAATAAAATATGCAATGACTGTTTCTCCATGGTAAGTACCTGTAAATTGATCTATGCAGCGATGTGCTGCTGCAGTTACAGACCGTTATACGCTGAAGGAATTTCCTGCCTTTTTAGTGAAATAATCTGGGGGTTGTCACTACCTGGACTGCCGCAAATGCAGTTCAGCTTTGCATATTTGAGGTTTAGTTGCCCTTGGTCCTTCAGGGATCCAAATTATGGGCCACTGAAAATTTGGCTTTTAAACAAAAATGCAGCTACACCTGTGTGACTGTTTCAATACAAGCTCTCATTACCCTGGGGTATCAGAGGGAAACCGCTCAAGGGTATTCAAGTGAAACCACTTTCTCACTACGGCAGCACATCTATATAATATGGGTTTATGCTTATGCAATGCAGATGCAAGCAACACAGTTACATCAGTGCAGAAACCTAATGCAGAGGAAAAGCTTTTTACCTCTGGAAGTCATTCCTCAGAGAAAGCGATGCTATAAATTCGCATAGGGGTTTCTGTGTCCTCTGTTAGAGTCAGTGCTTATTACAGTTTAATTCTTCTTGAAGCATCCCAGAAAAGGAGTTACAATAAATACAGCTGAAAAACAAAAATCTAATTTCTTTCTCTTAAATCAACAGGCATCTTAATGGTGCTGTGCTATGCAATGTGTTGGACCACAGAGCAGCTCCCCAAGAGGCACAAGTTCAGTGTCAGTATTGCAGATAAAACACACACACACACACACACACACACACACCGGTTTTCTCCCTGTTTCCCATATAGGCTTTGGGCAATAGTGTCAGACAACACCAACTATGTAAAATTAGTGTCCCTTTCCAGCAAGATACTTTTATAGAGACACTGGAGCTGGTTTTCCACCTTTGCATATGGATTCACCTCCAACCTCCTCCCTACCAGTTCTGCAAGGCTTGCTATGATTTTGACTTTGGTATACCAGCAAAATAACTTTGACTCTAGCTGGTTACTTTCTGCCTGTGATTTCTTTGGTAAACAGAGTTGTGTGGTCATTACTCCCTCTAAGTGAAGCATTAGTGCTTCTGACAATGCTACTGCAGGGCTTGTGAAACCAGAAAAGCTGTTGTTTCACAGCGGAGGGCAACGAATTCATAGGAAATGTCGAGCTCTTCAAGGAGGGCTCATAAGAAGCATTTGAGCTTTGCAGTGGCTGGTGCATCCAGTGTAGAACTCTCAAAAATGCATGCAGCTACATGACTGCCTTGGTAGCTAAAAACTAGGGCAATCACAATTCCCAAATACTTACCTAGAAAAAAAAAATCTACCTACTGGCTTTTTCATCTGTTGTTCAGCAAGGATTCACTCTTCATTTTACTGTATTGAGTTATATATATAAATCTAGTACGGGTAGTGCCAGCTACTGACCCTGGCTGAGGGTCAGTGCCAAAGTCCTATTGCTTGAGAATACAAACTAATATAATAGAGATGGGCTTTTTTACTTTCTGTGATTTTTTTTCCCAGAGCTTGAAGAGTAAAGATAAACATTCTTCCATTAACTTAATTCATTCCTTCTTTGCTCACATTTGCATTCATTATTAACTTCCTAAGAAGACATAGCTATATGATCTTATGCCTACGAAACCCAGCTCTCCTCCTGTTCTTCCCCCCTTCCCCTCATGACTCTTGAAGCTCGTTAGTCAATCCCAATCAAATTTGAAGGGGAGGAGGTAAGAGATTCGTAAAGAATTCAATATCCACAAGGGTGGTGCAATCTGCTGCTGGGTGGAGGAAAGAGAAGGGAATTAGCACCCTCTAAACTGAAAAGAGAGGAAGAACTCACATTAGCCAATTTATTTGGTGGCAGCTGGCCAGCCTGGCAGGTACTGGTGCACGGGCTGGCACGCATAGCTCTGAAATGGGCATAACACACATTGTTTCTCACCCAGCAAGACACTGAGAGTCTCAGAGGGAAAGCTAGAATTACTGCTGGGAAGGCACAAACCTATAACAAAGCTGGGTTTGTGAGCTCTTCTGCTTGCAGAACAACTTCTTTCATCCTCTCTTTGTTACCGATCCAGGAACCACATCTATTTTCATCAAACCAAAGTTACTGAACTTAGGAGAAACCAGGTGAAATTTAGGAAACTTAGATGACCCCAGAAGACCCTCTGGCTTTAAATCCTGTGAGGCTATGAAAAAATGCACAGAACAAAACTCACGTATAAAGTGAACTCCAAAGTGACATGTGCCAGTGGATGGTAGAACTTGACTGTTTGGCTGGTCATGGTCATCCAGGTGGTGATCGGGGCCATGTGACCTCTACAACCAGTCATAAATACACAGTATGGATTACATTTTAACATTCCTGATCAGTCTATGGCATCCAATTTCAGAAAAGCTAGCTGTGAAGTACAGCAAATTCAGTAATCATGAAATCATTTGCTCAGCTCTAATGATTTCCTTTTCCATCACGCACGGGCCTGACAATGGGATTTCAAATGTAATGAATGAAACTTTCACAATAGGGAGCACCTGGGAGAAGCAAATAAGACAAGGCAGTTAATGCACACTTGTGCTTTAGCTTTTCACTTCTAGAGACTTGAGTTCCAATCTCTTTTAGATCACAACAGGGAAGAGGAGAAGAAAAAGGGGAAAATTGGAGGTTGCCGTTAGAGTCGCTGTATAATACGCATCCCTTGAGTAGTATTTGCTCAGTGCCATCGCTTGCACCAAAAGATCAGCCCCGTCAGATGCTCTGAGCCCGATGTCCCTGTGTCTTCCCAGTAAAAGCGTTACCCCTGACTGCCACTGGCGTGAGAGAGAGGAGAACCAGGCGCTCTCTGTATACAGTCCCTTGTGAGATGCCAACTGGGGAGAGAGTGTATCAAAGAGGATTGTATCTGACAGAGCTCTTTTAAAGAGTTGTTTAGTTTCCCAGAGAAGTGGGAAGCTTGCCTAATCCATAATGACCCAAATCGTTTTGCAATACGTTCTTTTAAGTGAGTTTGGCCATGTAGTTTCTCACTGACAAAATCCCTTGATTTTCTAGGGGTGTAGAGAAAGATTAGTGCATAAAAGACCATCTGTCTCCTTGCTGCTGACAGGCTAAAAGATGGTCTTTTTCTTCTCAGTGGAGCAGGTTTCAGCCCTCCCAATCTGGAGGCAGTGAGCGTTCGTTATCTTTGGGAAGCACTGGCCTGCAACAAGCATTTCCTTTTCCTGTGATTTGCTGTCGTGGGATAAGCATTCGGCTGCTCCATGGACTCACCTGTGTGTGAGCTCCTGGAGCCCCTAACGCCCACGAGACGCAGCCTCATGTATCAGGTATTGATGGTTTGGCTTCAAGATTGGATATAATCGTGTCTTTCCAGCGGGAACACAAGCTGGCCTTCCAGCAGGAACGCTCTCCTTCCTGCTTACTTGTAAAGCCTTTGGGAAAGAAGGGAGATTTTTCCACCTGTCAGAGGTAGCAAACCAGACATTATTTCCTCTATTGTGGCCAGTTCTGTGCAATGAGAAGCAAAGAACTATTTGACTTTTATTATTGCCTACACTCGTGTAGAAATTGAAGCCTAGGGCCCTTCCATGCTATGTGCTTTGCAAACTCAAAATAATAACTACTTCTCATCCTGAGGGGACTGTAGTGTGAATAGGTAAGCCAGGCAAAGAAAATAAAGACTTATATTCCTGTTTCAGGGATGGAAAACAGGCATGGAGAGACTCAGCAATCTGTCCAGAATAACATGGGGATATCAGGTCAGAGGTGGGAGACACATTCAAGTCTTTTCCCAAGTCTTGTACTGCCCTATTTCTCTGCAACTTTCGAGTTAGAGCTGTTCACATCCTTCCACCCCACGCTTGTGCTTACACTTGTGTCAGGAGATCATAAATACATTTGATAGTCTTTAGCATTGACAGCAGATAGGTACAGGAAGCATAATCCACAGTTGTGGGTTACTCTGTCCTTGCTTTTGGGTGTTTCATAAAAAATATAGTTACCTGCCCCCTTACACATCACACATGCAGAGTGCTAGTGCGATATCAAGTTAATATTTAATAGCTGCAAAATGTTATGCTATCCTCAGGGAAAGATGCTTTCTAAATGTAAAGTGTAATCTCATATTTGGTGGATTTGAGCTTTGCACATGTCACTGGATCAGCTGCTGCTACGACCAGATAGGCTTATCTAGATACTTAGAGAGCTGAAAAATTGCATTTGTGTATAATTTGGATTGTAGTCTGTATATCCTATCAGCCACATTCAATTGCTTATTTCTGGGGATTGTTTTTTTTTTTTCTTGGAAAGACTCAATTTCTTGCCTTCTCCCCTCCTTGCAAGATTTTAGGCATCTTGGTTATTAGCATGCTCATTTCCCCATCCACAAGGTATGGATAATAAGACAGGACTGTGTATAGTGTGAAATGGATATCAATAACTTAATCATGACATAAAAACGCAAGCCACTGTAGCTTGGACATTCCTGGTGGGCCAGTCAAGGCGAGAGAGTGCTTGTAACACTTTCATCTTGGTCCATGTATTTTAAGAATGAGGACAGCTTCAGTTGTAAACTGTTTAATGGAAACAAAGGGGAAATTTTAACTAGCAAAAGGAAGGCAAGTTCAAGAGAGAAGTGGTAAGACAGGAGGAGTGTTCACCTCCCTTCCAGGTGGAGAAGGAAAAGAGGATCTTCCACCTGGGGGTTCTCAGAGTTCACACAGTTCATAAGAAACTACACCTCCTATGGCAAATCCTCTTTCCCAGGAGCAGGTGGCTCTAGCTTTCACCAGCCAGACCTTCCAGGCTCTCCAAGAGAGAGGTTTAATAGTGCTTTTTGTTTCCACCATGCAAACAACATAATGCCATGTTGGAGCTCCCTTCATGCCAGCTGCCACAGCTCAGGGCCATGCCGTGTCTCTGATTTGCTTGGGAAAGCAGCAGAGTCACAAGGTCGTGGTCTTGCAATTCCACTGTTTTTTTTTTTCCTACAGCTGCTCAAGCTACAACTTAGCATAGTGTTTTTTCAGCTCTCTGGCTGGCTTTTTCTCTGCAGTTTGCCATTAATCGGAGACTGTGAGAATGACTGTGCTGGGTCAGACTAAATATTCTCCCAGCCCAGCATCCTCTTTCAGACAGTAATCAACTCTGGATGCCCGGGAAGAGCACGGGAGCAGGCATGCATGTCGTCCTGCTTCCTCAGAGGATGTGTTCGATCTCTATCAGCCTGTGGTTTAGAGCTGTGCTAAATGAGAGGTGGTGTTTTCGTATTTAACTGACCTCAATGTAGGACATTTTTTCCTATGAATCTCTTCAGTTTCTTTATGCACCGATGTCAATAAGCGTCGGCCTGTTATGTTCCCTGATCACTCAGGCTGGGCACTTCACACTGCTCTTTAAATGCTTAGTCAAACACGTGGGAGAGGCTTTCTGCTGTGCAGAGAAGATGGATAAAGAAGAAACCTCTGGTTTATGCTGAGAAAGCCATACTGCTTTACAGAGACTATAATCCAGGATCCTGCAGCCAGGAAGGAGGAGACACTGAGTTTTAAATGCCTGCTGACAAGTGCGTGAAATGAACAGGTTTGATTTATAACACTTGAATTAATTACGTGCTTCATAACCTGTTTGGTAGAAAGGGTTCAAGCCCATTTCAGATAATTTTGCTGCCCATTTATATGTACAAGTTTCTTTCACTGTCTTATACTCCCTCTCCCCAAGGGCTATGCTTCCACCACTCTTATTTTAAAGAGTAAAATTTGTTATTGTTGTGGAGTTGGCAGACACAGAGTAACGTATGTGCAGGCTTGTGTCGCTACATCCATCCGAGAGGGGCAGCTGTAGCTCTAATATGGTCTTTATTTCCTTGCCAGCAGATTAGAAAAGGATTATGGAAAAGAAGGATACCAAGGGAAGCATCATTTCATGTCTGTTCCGAGGCAATACTCCAGCTGGCATCAGTCGCTATTTACTCTATGTTTTACGTGTGGGATCAACAAGGGAGATGCAAAAAGAGAGACCAGGAAAGCCTGGAAGTAGAAAGCATATTGTCTGGCAGTTTTCATTCTTTTATATTTAGTGTAGTGCCAGCCTGCAAGACGACTACAGTACACACAGGAAGGATGGATTAAGGATTTGGGCACTAGCCAGCATTCGTGTTCCTGCTCCACCGCAAACTCTCCATGTAGCCTTGGGCAAGTTATTCAGGACCAGATCTGAAACAATAAGGCGTGACCACACCAAGAGAAGAAACACAGTGAGAGGGACCGTCAGGTGAGTTGTGACATCTCCATAGACAGTACAGAAACATGTAGAGACACAGCTTGGGACTGGGCAAAGGGAAAGCTGGTGTAGACTTCTCAAAGTTGGCTACTTCTAGTTAGCATGGCAGAAATATGGATATTTCCACATCAGACTCCATTGCAAGGCACAGGAAATACCAGACAGATAGGAAGCTTGGCAAGTAGGTTCCTAAAGCCTAAGCTATGATCATGAAAATCTCTGTTCTTCAGATTCCTAAATTCTAAAAGTCTTGCATTATTTTTAACTTAAAAATCCTGTAGGCATTCAAAAGTTCCAGTTTTGCATTTGCCCCCCGATAGATCTGTCCTGGCTAGGCTGAGAGGCAGGACTCTCATTCCATGCCCAAGCCTCACTGGTGCAGAAACCATCTCTAAGTCTCATGTGGGGAATCATTGCCTTAGGTCTTCTCAGACTTTACCCAACACAGAGCTGTGGGATTGGGTCGCCCACCAAATGCAGTCATGACAACTGTTAGTTTGGAAACATGATTTAAAAATAACAAGCTCGATTTTGTGCAGGATGGAACACTCACATGGGCTCCATCCCAAGGCCCAGATCTGGTGTCAGACAGTCTCCATGTGTCCCACATATGCAGCCGGTGTCCTCATCACTAGTGTCTTCTACCCCACGTCTGGAAACCATGTCAGCATCCAGGAAGCAATTCAAGATCCACTAGGCTGGAGAGAAAGTATGTGTGACTAAACACACTGCAAAGTTTAAAATGTATGGAACCAGGGAATGATGGGGTATGAAGGCTAGCATCCATACGAGAAAATTCCCACTAATGTCCTAGTTTGGGTACCTAAGTTCTCTCTTTTTTCTTTTTCTTTTTTTTTTTCCTCACCTCTAAAATCTGTTGAAGTCCTTGGGACATAGGCACTTGTAAAAGCACTTGCCAGTTGGTGCAGGTTTGGGGTTTGGGCTGAAGCCTCTTTCCAAGGAACTCAGATCTTTGTGGAAGGAAAGCTCTTGTGCCAAATAACAGCAAGTGACATAGTTTATATCCACTACGCTGGGCCTGTTAAAGTCAGGGAACTCGTTTGAGGGTTAGAGTGAAAGACTAGTTCTACTGGATATGTTCTTACTGGGGAAAACCTTCCAGATGTAAGATAGTGAGTCATCTCCTGGGGCAGAGGAGAAGTGCAAAGCAGCGCAACTCTTAAAACGTGTTAGAGAGCAGGGCACCTGCACCAGGGAAGGCATTACACAAATGGACATGAGATGAATTAATAGGTCCTTTTTTCCTCTAGTTGAAATATACGATTCAGAAGAAAATACACAAACATCAGGGCCACGTCCTATTACCCGATTATTCAGGAAGGATAAAGTCCAGGCTCTGCCACAGAGAAGCACTTAGACTTTCTCATCAAAATGTGACTCTTTGGCAAAGTGAATACTCTGGGAGGTCAAATGCATTACCACTCAGCGCAGTATCACTTCCAACAGCCTGAATGAAGGATTAACGAAGATGACTTGACATTTACCTAGATTCGTGTGCAGCTAATAGGGTTGATAAAAGTGCTCCATGAATAATTTATATTGCGTAATTCACAGATGGAAAGATTCATCTTCTTCCCATAAGCAGAAGGGAAGGGGGAGGGTGGGACGTCAGACAGAAAAGATTGGTCTCTAGCTCCACATACCCTTATCAGTGGAAAGAGAGGTCAAGGATTCCTGGTTTAGTATCATGGTTACTTCCATTAAGGAAATAATTTTAATTACACAGAATGTTCCAGCTGCCCTTTTTTGGGGGGGTTGGGGGGAAGTATTTGGGGTAATTAGCAAAATACATTGCAGCTGAGGTCCTTGGTGTTGGTACATGGAAGGACTGAGCACAGTATCACAGTCACAGAATAGTTGAGCTCAGAAGGGACCTCTGGAGATTATCTGCTCCAACATCCACTATCTGAGAAAACCCAGCTAGGGCAAGTGGTCCAGGAGAATGTCCAGCTGGGTTTGAAAATCTCTAAGAACAGAGACTCTATGACCTCTCTGGGCAACTTGTTCTAGTTCAGTTACACTCACAGTAAAAGTGATTTTTCTTGTATTTAAATTGATTTCTTGTATTTCAACCTGTAACCATTGTCTTTTGTCCTGCTGCTAGGCACCACTGAGAAGAGTCTGGCTCCATCTTCTCTACTCCCCCATCAGGTATTCATACACATTGAAAAAATCCTCTGTAAAGGAAGATCTCTCA
Source organism: Elanus axillaris (assembly GCA_026212715.1). NCBI lineage: Eukaryota > Metazoa > Chordata > Aves > Accipitriformes > Accipitridae > Elanus > Elanus axillaris. The sequence goes on from JANZLQ010000056.1 coordinate 43,724,886, forward strand.
AATTGAAACAGCCCCAGCTGTCTCAGCCTTTCTTTGCTGAGAGATGCTCCAATCCATTAGTCACCTTTGTGGCCATTTACTGGGCATGCTTGGACATAAGTCCAAGTCTCTCTTGTACTGGACAGTCCCAAAATAGACTCAGTGCACCACATGTGTCTCACCAGTGATGAGCAGAGGAGAAAGATGACCTCCCTCGAACTGCTGGCAATGATCTTCCCAATGCAGCTGAGGATAATGCTGGCTTTTTTTCTGTTGCCGGATCATGGCCAACTTGGTGTCCACTAAGGTCCCCAATTTCTTTCCTGCAAAGGTGATTTTCATTTGGTCAATCCCCAGCATATGCAAGTTCATGTGGTTATTTCTCCCCAAGGGCAGGATGTCGGACTTCCCTTTGCTGAAATTCATGAGCTCCTGTCAGCCCATTTCTCCAGCCTGCCAAGGTTCCTCTGGATGGCAGCACAACTGGACCCAGTGGTTCAGCCAGTA
>JANZLQ010000056.1:43737132-43748179 GCA_026212715.1 Elanus axillaris
GAGGAGAGGAGAGGAGAGGAGAGGAGAGGAGAGGAGAGGAGAGGAGAGGAGAGGAGAGGAGAGGAGAGGAGAGGAGGGGAGGGGAGAGGAGAGGAGGGGAGGGGAGGGAAGGAAAGGATAAAGGAAAAAGAACCACTACCTCAGGCACAATGTTACTTTTTTTTAATAGCAAGCTTTATATCCAGCTCAGACTCTAATTTCTAATTAATTACTTTTTGAACTCCAGCATCCTCCAAAAAAAATGTGTCATATTTCCATTCCAAAGACAATTAATTCTGGACTGCTTTTTTCCAGACCTGTCATTGTCTAAACCCCTGCCAATATCAGACAGGAACTTCCTGAGATTTTTCCAAAGTTCTTATGGCCACCTCCCTTTGCCATGGTCAGCAGCCAGTCCCTGGGCACTTCTGAATATCCTTGTAATGCCTTTCGGCATCCAAGGTGCCTAAAGACCTTATATGCAACCATGCGACCTCCCACTTTTTTTTTAAAAAAAAAAAGATCCTTCAAACTTTATGGAAGCAATAAGCTGTGGTTTGACTCCCCATTAAACAGTCGTGACTGGCAACAGACATCACTGGGAATAGTTTAACTCAGGGAACATTTTTAAGAATCTAAATATTGTTATTAAAACTATAGGAATAGTTCATTAATCCTTGGAGAATGTTTCTGTTAGGTATTAATACAACATTACTGTAACTTTTGGCCTTTGCATCGGCACTTCATTTTGACTTATTTTGGCCTAGAAAATGCTTCATTTTACATTCATACATGCTGAGCTGAAATATTGTTTTGTCCCCTGATCATATCTTCCTTGCTGGACAAAGGGCCATTTTTTTCTCAGACAAGAAATAAAAAAGAAGAAATTAAAAAATGCACCAGTTCATCCATCCCTTGTGGCTTTAAACTGTCACTCCAGCAGCAAAATAAGACCATCCACATCAGAAGAAACCAATGAGGCTTGACAGCAAACCATTAGAGGAATGGTGGAGGGAAGAAATAATTCAAACTTTTAAAAACACAAACAATTTCTAAAAAAAAAAGAAAATATGACTTTTCATCCCTGCCCTCCCACATCCAAATGGGATTCATTGTGGTGCATTTTTGACGTGCTCAGTTGCCCCAAAGTCTAAGCAGTAGTTATGCCATCCAGTCAGAGGCAACTCCAAAAATACAACCACAATTAAAACAAAATGGTAGTAATTATTCACCATCGAGAGCTCTTTCTTCTAAGTTGTTGTGAACCAATACTCAAGCAGCAAGTTGTGGTCACTGTGTTTCTGGATGTCATTGCTTAAAAAGGAGACATAAAAGACACCTTGACAAGTTGTCATTAAAGATTTCGTGGCAATATCAGTAAGTGCAGGGATGCCTACTCTGTTGCCGTGGCAAAATTCACATTCAGATGATTACATTTTGCCTACTTACTCTCAGCCTGCATTTTCAATTCCATATGTCATTCTTCTTGTCTTCTCATCTTAAATTGCTGTATAGTGCTGCTGTGCATTATTAAACAGTTGCCACATTTCACCTCAGTGGATCTTGCATTTAAATGACAGATTTACAAAGTCTATGCTCCTTTGTTAGGTGTGCCTGTACAGCTGGTTGATTTTTTTCCAAGAAAAAAAATTTCCTTCAGAAGCAGACTTGAAAAATTACTGGTTTTCATTAAAAGTTGTCAAAATCTTTTTTTGTTTTAATGTTTTTCCCAAGGTTTCTGGCTTTCTGAATTGCAGATGAAATTAAGAAGATGTATATAAAAGAAAAAGGGTTAAAAAATCAATGCTATTAACAAAAAAGAAAAAGGTTTCCAATTAAATATTGAAAATTATTCCAACTGCATTTTGAACATCTGGGGTTTGGATTTTGCTGTGAACTGAAAAAAAAAAAAGAAAAAAAGAGAAAAGGAATCAATTTCAAACAATTGAGAATGAAAACAATGCCAGAACTGCAAATATCACAGCAAAAATCTTTCAGTTGTTTCCAGCAAGTTCTTTTTATGCATCATCTTTTGAAACTTGCAAAGTATTGTACCATTCAGAGAGAAAAACTGCCTTTAATTCTCTTTCTTAGTAGATGTATACATAAAATGAAACCCAAGTGTAATTTGTTTGTTAGATTGGAAACTCAATGAGACAGGGATCACTGCTCCATGAAATTAAGCACTTTGTACATAGGCTAGAGAAACGTTCCTAAAAAGACAAAGTATTAGAATCTGTCCCAAGAAGGATACAGTGGCTGTCTAGGGGATTTGAAGAAACAGAGAACTTAGTTTTGGGCAATGAAATAAGAAAATATATGTGTTAGGGAGGTGGTTGATGATCAGAGGTATTACCTGGTGATATCTGTTGTGCTTCAGCTACTGTTCAGTGGTGGCAAATGAAGAACTCGGATTGATTGGCCCAGTCAGGGAAACCATCACAGTGCGTATGTGTTCTGTTATCTCGGGAATCCAACAATCCCCCAGTGCAAAATTAGAGCACTCAAGACCCTCAGAAGAGAACTTAGACTATTTTAAGACACATGGAAAGATCCCTAAGGACACAGGTACCCTAGAAGACTTCTTTAAAAAGCTTTAAAGCTTCTCTTGTTATCTATAGACAGCTTCCTAAAGTCAACTGGTAGAATGTGTTAAAATAATCTGTGTTGTAGAGTCCTTTTAGAAACAATGTATTTCTCAGGATCAGACTTCTAACCTGCGATGAACATCTCACTCAAAGGTCAATATCTTCTAGGACTCGAAGTATCAACTGCAGAGGGAGCCCTGGGCAGACCCTACTGTAGAAACAATGGAGGTAATTTTGCAAAGCAAGAGGAAAGCCAATATGTCCTACTTTAAAAAAAGTTCCCTTTGTATTTGTTAAGACCATAGCCTCCTTAGCTTCCCATAAATAGTTTCCTTCAGCTCTGAGAACAGATAGGATTCTGCCTTCTGGATTTCATATAGGTTTGTTCTGGCTATTAGTAAGATGTGAGGAGTGATGTATTTCACTGATACAGAAAAAGATAGGCCTCCCATCACCAACTGTCGTGCATCCAACCTATGTTTTAAAGGAAAGCTGAGATTGCAATCAAATAATCTGGTTTAACGAGCCGGGGCTCCAAGCAAAACATCTGGGATAATGAACATGTTAAAGTTGGAAGAAAGCACCACCCTTCACCATACTTACCACACCATGTAACTGGTCCTTCATCGCATGGCCCAAAAGAGAAATAGGCAAGGTTTTACCAAAGACAGTAATTTCAGAAGGAAAGGCAGTCTGTGAAATACTGTCTCCAGCCAGGCACAAGTCATGGTTTAGGAATAAGCTCTAAACTGCTTTTTTTTACTTAAAACTGGATTAAGAGAAGGTACCTCACAAGTTAAAGGCAGTCTTGTAGATAAGGATGGACAACCAGCATGGATGACTTTTTTTTTTTTCTGGATGACTTTTGAGGGACTGATGCTTTTTGCATCCAAGTTCAGTAAGCAAGGCAGCATCTACACAGGTTACATCTTCAATGATTTTAAAGAATAGACAAGGGTTTTGTGATAGTCCAGTTCAGAGTTCACTAATGTGTGGCTAAATGAGACAAGGTTCCTACTGGACAACAAAAATTTCACAGGTGAATTCCAACTATGTAGCGCATTTTATTTTCAGGTCATTCCATGGATGTTAACAGATTAATCCTCAGAGCACCCTGGAGCAGAGAGCCATAAAGAATAATTATCAGACATGTCAGAAAATATTTCATTTCTTCTTTTTTTTTTTTTTTTAATGGACTGTCTTCATGGAGTAATTCCACACATGGACTCATTGGTATCGGTCCATTAAAAGAAGGAACAACTGTGACATGATAGATAAGGCATATTTTTTAAACAAAACAACCTACAGGTGATGTAATGTTGCAAGCAGAAATCACTTATTTCAGTGGGGCACCGCAGAGAACAAATGAAATGGTAAAATATACAGTGACACACATGCTCAGGAGACTTGCTTCTGAGACTCCCATTTTATCTTTAACTACAAAGGCAAGATTGTCCCTTATGTTCAGCAAGGATGTGCCAGCGGAGGGTTGCCATGGCAGAGGATAACCACATTAAGGCTCCCAGCCCCCAGCACGTCTGCTCCTATTTCCACCCACTCACCCAGCTGGCCAGGTTGCAGCAAAGGTGAGATGCCTCAGGGCCCGGCACGCAGATCCACCAGGGAATTCTTGTCTGGGCAATTTGGGGCTGGATTACAGCATTTCTTACCACCACCTGTGGTAAGGCGTCCAGGCACACTCTGTGAATCTGTCCCGATAGATTTTCCACCCGGAGTTATGCTCTGGCCATCTTCCACCTACACCATTTGGGACTGTGATTTTCTTCAATCCGGTTCCCTTGCAGGGTCAGGATTGATCGACACAGGACTTTTTTTGGCAGCCCAAAGGAACATGTTCTTTGGCCAAATCCTGTACCCATAGAAGGTGAGAGTAAATCTCCCTCTGCCTTCATAGAAGTCAGCTTTTCAAATTACCCTCATGTAATGTACAGCATCAGGGCATGAGAAAAGGTGATGAGCACCCTTGTCACGTTGAAAACAGGGAGGCTAGACTTAACTCAGCACCTTTCAGGATCAGTGCTTCAGAGCCGTTTACTTGGGTCAGGATTGAATCCGTACTCTAGCTTTGTGCTAAAAGGAATCCTGCCTATTTTTGATGGCTTTGCTTCAGAAGAAATGTAAAACCAGTCTGCTGGCTAAATTTCAGTTTGGATAATTATATTTTGCTCACACAAATTACTTCAGTAATTTAAAAAAGGGGAAATTACTCTCTGCTTCCTCTTCCAAAGCTATTTGGTAGTGTTAGTAGGAGAGATGAAATGGGCCAACGCACCAGAGAGGTGGCTGCATTTTAGTGGGGGATGAAATTCCCCCTGTAAGGTATGTATTTTGTGCAAGGGACTTCAGTTCGCGTCCAGCCTACGTGAAAGACGGAGACCTATTAACATCTTTCTGAAATGTCACAACTCTCAGCCTGTGATGTACGTCCCTCAGCCTTACTCTCGTGTATCAGACTGTCTCTCTGACAGCTCTTCTGGGATGGCTTAATGCCCTATTCTTAACTCCTCATCTTCCCATTGTAAGCTTGCTGGTTTCTTCCTTTCTTTCCTCCCTCAGCAGCTCTTTTCCTTCAAGATCCACTCTGTTACCTGCTGTTGACCTGTGCACCCAGTTCTGCGTGCTGGTGTAACACCATCCATCCTCGCCCCCGCTCATGGCAAACTGCAGCTCCCAAATTATTCCCTTCTTCTTTAAATGATCCTTCTAGAGCCTGGCTGTGGGAATTACGCTTTTAGCTACCTTCATCCTCACATCTTTCTGATGCAAGCTGATTTTCCCCTTCTGTATCCAATCCAGTATTCTTATATCTTAGGCATCAAACCCATCACAAGTTTCATCTCTCTTACTCTTTCTTGTCCTTCTTAAATTTCTTCAGTGATGCTGTCTATCACAACACTCATTCCAGCCTTGATATTTCCATTGTCGTCATTTTGGATGTCTTTTTCATGCCTGGAATGTCCTAACTCTTCCACATCCTTTAGGTCTGTGACCCAAAATGACATTCTTTCTGCATCAAAGAATCACTTATATTATCTTTATGATTATTCATTAAACAGAACTTTTAGAACAGCTAATGCATATGCATAAACTTATTGTTCTCAAGGTCTGATTGTTCAAACACTCATTCTGTGAATTCGTTACCAGAAGATGAAATTTCTTCAGCGTATGAGGAACAGATCAAAAGACATACATGTAGGATGGGAACATTTTGAAGTGCAATATGCAAGATTTTCAAGCAAAACACATGATATTTGGAGGCGAGGATTATGCTGCTAAATGGTAGCACATGACTCTCTTTCCCAGCTGCTTCTTGCAGGGAAGCACTACAGGTACCAATAGGGTGCACTAGATGGATTATCCTGTCTGCTTAAATGCAGAAATCCTGACATCCCTTCTCCCTCCCTTAACCTCCCTCCTGCTGCTTCTTGGGCTTCTTCATTTGGGTCAGATCTGACATTCTGCAAATATTTATGCACATCTAATCTGAATATTGCCAGTAGTCGCACTGATTATGACCGATACTTGCTGGAGTAAAGTATTGGTCTAAATCATTGCATGAGCTGGAATTTCTTTGGGCAAAGACTGTAGGTAATTCTCACCAGCTGTGAACTGGTCTCATCTTAGATGCTAGAAAAAATATTAATTTTTTAAATCTTAGATTTTGCAGTTTTTGGATTTTGTAGCAGTTTTAATGCATTTGAGGATTCTGACCTTCCAGTGTTATTCATACAGAGATGAACAGCCCAATGCTGAAAAAAGCACAAATATATTCCCTGAATATCCTTAGAAAGGAGAGAAAGACATCAGTGAAACATTGTATAAAAATTTCCCCGGAAAAAAATGTTTTGCTATGTCATGAAGTTAATTTCAAAAGCTGTGGATGTTGAATATTTGTGGAAGATCTTTCTCACAAGTCACTGTTTTCATTAGCTACACAGCACTTACCATTTCACTGTGTTCTTCTTTTGAATATTCCCATATCATTAATATTTTCTCACTAAATATTTAAATACTTTTTTTCTCACTTTGTGCATCTTTTCTACGTCAGTCCTCCCATGGGCTTAAATGTTATATTTGCATATTTATGTAATAATGTAATTTGAAGAAACACCAGGATGCAAGAAGAACCATGGGTGCTGGACAGCCTATGAACAGAAATTCAAGACATCAGCCATAAATTATAGCAATCTTTTGGGCTCCTCTACTCCAAGAGAGCTTTGTTAAGGTCATCTATGTGTCATGCCATAGGCAAGAGCTACCTGGAAAAGAAAATTCAGGTTCCATAGATGATTCTGAAGTCTTGGAAAACTTCAAATCTTAAATCAATGGCAAAAAAAGGAGAATGCATTGCTTTGTTTTTCCTCACTTCATTTTTGCTCTGCAGAAGGTAAATATTCCAACATTTCATTCCAAATCCACTAAGGTAGTCTGATCACATCAAGCCTATTCCTGTTTCTTCAAAATCAAAATGTGCTTCTCACTGTCCCGGCCTTTTTGCTGGGATGAGCTGGATGAAGGGAATCTGCATGCTTTCCTCTGTGGAAAATGATTGGACAGACAGCCAGGGAACTGGGAGCTTGGAAACTGGCCAGATTTGCTGCCAAATGCCTGCTGGGCTGGGAAATTTGATTTTTTACTCAAAGGACTTGAAGTTCTGGTGTACATCTTCTATGAAAAGAGGCCAGATGAGACCTTATGGCCCTGGAAAGCTTGGAAACATCTGAGGCTAAATCATCCACACTCCAATCTTCTTGAAACTCTATCAGGCAGTCAAGGAGTCCAAGTTCACTATTATTTGTAGGCACAGTTTTCAGGGTCTTCACTGAAAACAGATCCTCTAACTGAAGTTTCAGCTCTTCATTTCTAATGGAGAAGCATTTGCTCTGAGAACTCCTAACTGTCATTACACAGAGTCTCTCCAGAGCTTCAGGGGTATATTCCAAGTCACAACCTTTACACTGGGCTTACAACGGAACAAGGTAAATGTTGACTGCTTCAGCTGCATTCTTTTGCACTGGAAAGATTCCCTTTTATAAATCGCCGAGATACACTCATAGAGCTGAAGAGAAACATCCCCCCTCCAGCCCCCCAAAAATAAATTTACATTAAAACCCCATAACATCTTCCTGGAGTAAATGCATATTTTGATATTACCTTTGCAGCACTGGGATTCATATTTTATGAAGTCTTACTTTGCCATCAGTTCCAATCTAAGGAAATGCCAAATGAATATTGGAAGGAACAAAGTGCAAAGGAGAGCGCCAAAGCATGGATGGAGGCTGATGAGATGGCGAATGCTCGGTGATCACTGAAGATGGTACCGTCTTCTACGTGGGCTGAAAGCAGCGGTCATGAGCTCAGGTGTGGTGGAAAGAAGGGGTGGGATGGATGTGATGACAGTGCTACAGTGAGTGTCGAGTCTAGGTATCTGAAAAAATGCAGCCAGCCAATGTGCCAACAATGATTAGACTTCGTATGACTTTCAGTATTGCCCTAGAGCTAGAAGTCCTTAAATACCTGCATTGCATAACAGCACTGTCAGTTATTAAGTATGTCTTGTAATTGGCTAGGAAGTCATTAATGACAACTTGCTTCAAAACCAAACAGCTGGTTCTGTGAACCTCTAGGTAACAACAAATGCAAGAACAGGAGGAATAGTAATAATTTAAATCCGCAATATATCCAGTCGTTGTTCTAAATCCTAAGGAATTAAGTTTTTATATATATTGCAATGATAAACTAATCTTGACACTTTTTCTGTATAAATACACAGCAACTGAGCCTTCAAAGGATGTGGATTTATTTTTGATTGTTTTTTTATTTTATCAATGCAAAGCTAGTTTAATTTGGTGTAATAGTTCTCATTTGTGTCTTAAAAAAAACCCTCAGAAACACTTTGTGCTCTTAAGAACTTCACTGTCATAAATCAGTATAGCTGCACTGACTTTAGAAATGCTGCCATGATTTATATCAGTTGTGGATCCAACTCTCCATTCTTTGGTGCTAGGTGCCAGCACAACAGTTCAGTGAAGTTTACTAGAAAGTTTCTGATTAATAGGAAAAAAAAAAACTCACTTTTTTTTTTCATTATGAGAACTTCTACTTCTTTTTTAAGATTCTGATCCTGCAGTGTACTTGAACCGACATTTCCTGCTATTTGCAAGGGACTCACATTGGGTTCGGTGGGAAACTGGGGCTCTTGACCCTCTGCTGGACAGAACCCTAATAGCTGGAAGGAAATTGCCTTGCACCTTGTACAACCTGCTAACGTGCTTGTGCATTCATGCACAGCAATTGATCGTACAAGTTTCTGAGTGTTCACTGGACTTGCCATTATACCATGAATATTTTATAGCTGCACCACTATAATAACAGTAATTACATTTGCCCTTTTACAGAACCTTTTATCTAAGGATTTCAAGGTGCTTTATGGGTGTTAATTAAGCCCCACGGTCTTCTTGTGGAGTAAGAATTATTATTAACATTTTGTAAATGGGGAAGCTGAGGGACAGAAAATCTGAACTTGACCTTGCCCAAGGTCATTATCACAAATCCCTGCCAGGATAAGGAGAGGAGTTCAAGGGTCCTTGCTTCAGACTCACTGTAGTTATTTACTTGATTTGGACTGTGCCACAAACTGAAGAAAAGTGTTTAAAGTTGAAACTTTGGATATTTTCCTATTGTTTGGAATACTGTAAATTTTCACTGCTCTGAAGAGTCATTATGCCTGTCAATACCCCCTCAAAAAATAATCCACACGTCAGAAGGTACTCACTGAAATAAATTTGAGGTGCTATGGCCAGAAGACCTGAACCTATATCAGAGATGCCAGTGGAGATATTTCAGTAAGTACTAGCCCAGTCTTGCAGGTACCAATAGAAAACTACTAATGCCATCATGAGCTGCCAACGAGCTGTGAACAAAGTCCACAGTTGAAAGGCACTTTTCTCTCAATCGCTTTACTAATAGTGAAAAGATGTCCCAAGGTATATTCTAATGTCAGTGCCTGTCATTTAGATGAATGAAAATGACTCACTATGATTGCTTCTTTGATAAACTTATTTACTATGAGAGTGCTAGCCCTTGATGGCTTTGTAAAAAAAAAAATGCAATTATGATACAATAATTATACAGTTAGGTTTGTGTCTAAAATGAACATGAAAACCACTTATTCACCCAGGGAAAATGAGCACATTTCCTGAGTGGAAAGGTACCTTAATGTGCCTTTATCTAAGCAGGGTGCATGCTCAGTCACAGCAGGGCATGATAGCCTGTGGGAAGGTAAACTTTCAGAAAGAAATTCCAGATCAGCAAGCCTACATGCACAGCAGAAGCTGCAGTGTTTTTATTTCAATCACAGTACTGAGGGAACATGAAGTGTCTCTACATTTCCAGCTCCACACTTAATATGAGCAAAACCACTTGTGGGATTTCCCTGCGGCTGGGGAGCAGATATGTGCCAGGTTATGCAATGTGGGAAGTGGGAGAGCGGTCCCGTGCCCCAAGCTGTTGCTCCCCATGGCACTGAGCTGGTTTGGGAGAGTAGAAGCTGCAGAAATATACATATAAATATAAAATGCTCTCCATTTCCTAAAGTGGACAAAATCCTGGCTTCACAAAAGTAACTGGGAAATTATCACTCACTTCTGCCCATCCAGGATGTCCTTCAGGGAGTTCAGAGAGAACTTTACCCGTTAGGAAGACACTGTAATTACTGTAAATGATGTAAAATCCTTTAAGCTATAAGAGATTTGACTGGTCTAATCAATATCTTGCAATAACAAGGTTCAGCCTGGTAAGAACTGTTGTGCAGTAATAACATTGTTTATGATTTATTCTGCTTAACTTTCAAGTTTTTGGTCCAACAAACCTATGCCTTTCAGCAAAACAGTGTCACAGAGGAGTGCTAGTGGGCAGAGCCATTTGGATAGTGCCACAAGAAAGCCGCGTGCTCCTGGATTGGGTGGAGGCTGAATGAGGATGAGTGGCATGCCAGTACATCCAAGGTGAGCAGGAATAAAGCAAGACCACCCTTACCACAGAGAAATGCCTGGTGGACACAACACACCTTGAGAAAGGAGTTATTCTCTTAGCACGTTTCCCATCTTTTTTTCTTTTTTTTTTCTTTTTCATGGAGTGGATCCTCCTGGAAACTATGCTAGGTCACATGGAAAATAAGGAGGTGATTGGTGACAACCAACATGGCTTCAGTAAGGGCAAATCATGCCTGACAAATTTGATGGCCTTCTCAGATGGGGTGAGGGTATTGGTGGATAAGGGAAGAACAATGGGTGTCATCTACCTGGACTTGTGCAAAGCATTTCACACAGGCCCACGTGGAATCCTTCTCTCTAAATTGGAGAGACATAGATTTGACAGACAGACCACTCGGTGGATAAGGAATTGGCTGGATGGTCACACTCGAAGAGTTGTGGTCAACATCTCGATGTCCAAGTGGA
>JANZLQ010000056.1:43767130-43827559 GCA_026212715.1 Elanus axillaris
ACAGTCGCATCCTGGGCAGCATCCCAAGCAGGGTGGCCAGCAGGTTGAGGGAGGGAATTTTCCCCTCTGCCCCGCTCTGGTGAGACCCCCCTGCAGTCCTGCGTCCTGCTCTGGGGTCCTCAGCACAGGAAGGACGCGGACCTGCTGGAGCGGGTCCAGAGGAGGGACATGAAAATGATCCGAGGGCTGGAGCACCTCTGCTGTGAGGATGGGCTGAAAGAGGTGGGGTTGTTCAGCCTGGAGAAGAGAAGGCTCCGGGGAGACCTTATAGCACCTTCCAGTACCTAAAGGAGGCCTACAAGAAAGACGAAGAGGAACTTTTTACAAGGATATATAGTGATAGCACGAGGGGTAACAGCTTTAAACTGAAAGAGGGTTGATTTAGATTAGATGTGAGGAAGAAATTCTTCCCTGTGAGGGTGGTGAGGCGCTGGCCCAGGTTTCCCAGAGAGGCTGTGGCTGCCCCATCCCTGGCAGTGCTCCAGGCCAGGTTGGATGGGGCTTGGAGCAACCTGCTCTGGGGGAAGGTGTCCCTGCCCAGGGCAGGGGTTGGACTAGGTGATCTTTAAGGTCCCTTCCAACCCAAACCATTGTATGATTCTATGGTATTTACAAAATAGCTCTGTTATCAGAACACCTGGGGAAACAGAGCAGATTGGAGTGTTAGAGTCTTCCCATCAGCTGGATTCAAACCCTCTGTTCAAGGACAGCATCATATGCTGCAAGGTAAAAGAACAGCTCCCCATCACTTTTTCTGAAAATTTCCATTGTAGAGACATGACCTGAGTGTATATCATTCAGAAAAGTTGCAAAAGGGAGATAATAGTGTCATGAAGCCATTAGGACACTCCCCAAGAGGCAGTTAGGGTTTGAGTTCAGGTTAGGGACAACGATATTAAACTTCTCTTCAAGGACTAGATGTGTATTATAAATAAATTTGCAGTTGTATAACCTGAAGAAACAACGCCAGGAGCAAGGATAGCCACTTTTCACAGGATAGCACTAACCGCAGCATCAGATGGTTTTGCTTTTCTCCCTCCCTCTGGTCAAAAGCCAAAACATCAAATCTCTCTTCCTCTTTTCTTCTTTTCACCCAGCCTACGTGATTTGGTGTTGAGATAATGTAAGGTAGGACAGGACACCGAACCTCATTCTCCAAAGCCATTGGCAAATTTTCCAGACCAGGTATAGGAAGGGAAGTGTGTGCATGGCATCCCTCTCCATCACCAGCTACGGTAGAAGGGAAAGCCTTGCCACGCCCGCGTGTTGCATGGAGCCTCAGCCAGCCAGCAATGCTCTCTGTATCCTTCCCATTCCAACTCCCTTGGGCAACTGGGCAGAGATGTGGATAATTCACAGGGCTGGAAGAGTTTAGAGCTGAGTGAGGCTCCAGAACTGAGCCATCATGGGGCTGAAAGCTGGTAAAAGATTAGACTGCCAGCCTGGTGAGAAGGCTGTGATGCTCTGTGTTTGCATGCAACATTTCCCACCTGCTATTGCAGTAGTAGCAACAGTGCTCAGGAGTACCTGTATTTCCACAGGAGAATGATTTGAAAAAAACCCAGAATAAATCAACAGCATTGATCCAGAAATATATTGTGTCTTGCAATGGACCTGCAGCTTGACCTCTGCCTGCATCCCCTATGCAAAATTTTTGCTGCATACAGACCTCTGTGTCAGGCATTTCTTACAGAAGATTTTTGTAGGTTATCTTTCCTAAAAGAACTAAACAGCCGTATCTTCAACTGCTTCCAAAGTCTCCTTTCCAGATCATTATGTTAAAGATTGTTTTTCTGTGTAAAGCTAAAGGAAGGCTTACTACTACCTACAGACCTTGCTCTACCTTGACAGCAATCTTGCACTGGCAATTTTTAACTCAAAGGATTAACTTTTCCAGGTTTTTGAGGTTTGGTGTTTTGGTTTTGGGGTTTTTTTTTGTTTGTTTGTTTTGGTTTTTTTTTTTTTTAGTGCTTTTTCAGTGCAATCTGAGGATAAAATCATTTTTTATGAACATTGAAATAGAAGAAAGCAGTGTTAAGTTTGAAAGCCCAATTTTCATTCTATCACCTCTATTTAAGCCACATAGAATCATCTTCACTTATGTAACATGCCATGCACCAAACAGAGGGGCAGGAAGCATAACAGAGCTGGTGTGATGTTTTGCACCAACCTGGCAAACCCTCCCTATCAGCTGAACAACTGCAGAAGGTGTTATTTTCACACATCCAGCCAACTCTGAATTTCTCCCCTCTATCCTTTTTGGAGAGAAAGAGCAATTATAAAGGTGTCTATCCCAGAGCAGAAGCTAGCTGGGCTAAGCCTTGCTAAAGAAAAACATCGTCAACACATTACGGCTAACTTGCCTGTGAGACTCTAATCAGGTTGTTGAGATGGAGACTGTCTCTCAAAATGCTTTCACTCCTTCGGGATCTAACATACTGGGTCCACGTTACCCGTTTTGCCACAGGCACCATGGCTGGAAATGTAACCAGTTAAATGAGCTAATTCTGTGTTCCGACGTTTTCCTGAATGTCTGTACATCTTGACCATGGGAACTAGGTAACATATATCCTGCAATAACCAGATGGTTCCCATCCTGGATAGCTTATGGGTGAGTATCCTGACAAATTAGAGGCTTAACATACCTGATTTTGACAGTTTCATGATCTTTTGGGGTATGTAGCAAGAAAGAAATATTGGAGCAAAAGAAGAAAGATTTTAATGTTAAAGTTCACAAGTGATAAGATAGAGGATATTGGGAAAGCAATATAATTTCCAAAGGCTTTGAAGGTGGGAAAGTGAGTAACAGACTGCAGGACCAAGTTATTACACTTTGTTACTTTATACAAGTGGGCAGGAATGTGAAATTGTAGGCGTTAGAGACACAGGTAAGGAGCCATTGGAACAAAGTGCAAGTCTTAAAAAATATACATCTTCTCTAGCGAGACATAAGGTCACAGGTATCCAAAGAGAGGACGCTTACCAAAGTGTGGTGTCCATCATTTGCCCCTGAAATACATTCAACAGAATCCATAGTGTGAGACATGGTTGGAATATACTAGTAGCCTTTTTAAGGTGTTTGTGAGCTAAACACTGTTATTTATGTTCCCAGCTGACAGGGTGATTTCTTGGTATTATTTTTTTTATTGTAGAGGTAGAGATACATAGCACCTGCTGTATGCAGTCTAATTTTAAATATGTTGAGCAATGGGATTTCTATCTGTTTCCTTATGAGACTATTCTGCAGTCTAACAGATCTCACTGTGTTAGAATGTGTTTCTTGATACCTACTTCTCTAAGTTCATCCCTCCACTCATGAAAAGCTGCACAGACTTTTTCATCATGAGAATGACTGTTCCCAGGATAAATTTTCATGTTCTACTCCTGACCAAGACTAAAGAATTTTATCTGTGCAACAGGGAATTTTGTGGTTATTGAGTCAACATTTTTTAGACTATCTGGTGCTATTTATGGGCCTCCCTGCTATTCTCTGGCACTTTTCCTTAAAGGTTTCTTAAATCCTTCTTAGCCTGGTAGAGATTTACAACAAATTCACATACCTCCTAACCTTATTTTCTTTATAAATTCAGACATCAAAACCCCACTGACACAAGGGGAAGTGGGTTGGGGCAATAGTTACAGAAATCTTATTTGGTGGGTGTTGTAAGTTCTGTTTTATTCTGATTTGGCAGTCTACCCTGCAAGGGTATCCTTAACAGAAGTTTTCTGTATGGAAATTGGTGACAAATGGTAGTCAATTAAGAATGCCTGAAAAGTCTCTCTTTATTGACTAACAGCCTGCAGAATTGCATGTTCTTCCTTTCCTAGCAGCAAGACTCTTCAGCATGATTAATTATTTTCAAATCTCCATAGGTTCATAACAGCAAGATACAAGATATCTACTATAAATCTGCAAATGAAGTATTTATTAGAAAAAATAATAAGAAGAAAATTTCAGCTGTCCTGCTGAAGCCACAATCACATCCAAGGCTATCTGGCTCAGCTGCCTTCTGTGATGAGTAAGTTAACCTTACATTTTTTTAAAAAGGGTATTTATTTCTCTTTTTGTGTGATCTCCCTTTAAATTTGAGCCTTTCAGTCACAGGTAGTTAGCTTTGTAGAGTATAGAAAATAGCTGAGCACAACTAGCAAGTTACTGCTGCCTTTTCAAGCTCTCAAAAAACACGATGGATGATCTTCTCTCCACCTTATTACTAGCTGACATCTCTCCAGTGACCTTCAGTTATCCTGAGGTCCTTGGTGCCTTGTGTCTGGGCACAGCTTTTCCTGGGATGCTCAAGATTAACCTAGGAGCTGCACCTTACTCGGTACAACTCACGCTGGAGCTGGGGAACACATGGGGCCCAAGCCTTGTTCTTCTGCCAATGGTGGACAGCCTAGAGATGGTATGGAATCAATGGAAATGGTAAGTTTGCACACAACAGTAGTAACTTCCAAGGAAAAGCCTCTGTCAATAGGAGAATGAGTATATATTTTGAAGAAAAAGGATCAAAGGGCCAACAACATTGAAGCAAGGAAGACGATTACGTATGAATTTGGAACTGGTATTCACCGAATAGGTTTTGAATGAGAGAGGAAGTGTCCATCATCACGTCTACAAAGACAAAAAAGAAGTAACAAAAAAAGAAGTATCGAAAAGGATGGATTCAGGTCAAGGACCATCTTGCAATTAAAGGTAGACAATTTGAGGGAAGAGCAAGGTTATGATCGCAGTGATGCTGCAATGATTTAATCATTGGGAAGGCATCGTGCAGTAGCATGTTTTGAGGCTGATTGCTTCGTTCCGTGGGGAGACAGCGAATAACTGTCGTTCATCGCTTTACCTTCAGTCCTGAATGGTTATGAAGCAAGGAACGCTGTTAATACTGGTGAGGGAAACCTGCTCTACAAGGCTACCAGGAAAGGCACAGCTTCAGAAAACCCTCTTGCCAAAAAAAAAAAAAAAGAGGGAAGCCGAAAATCAAAAGATTGATTATTTAAATACTGTAATCAATAGCAGTGAAGGTGACCAACTAGTTCCCAATAGAGTAAAACCAGCTATGTGTTTGTAGAAGGTAAAGCATTTCCTTTTCAGTGCCATGCCATTAAGAAGGTCTGCATGAAGAGAAGCTTCTTTGAATCCAGAATTCACAAAGCAGACCAGCAGTTTCAGTAAGAGAAACCAGCCAGTGCTTGTTCTTATTCCCTGCTGAGCAACTTATCCAGTTGCTGAAAGTTAAATAATCATTGGGGTTGTAATTGCACACCCTTGTGCCAGGTTCAAGCTCCAGTTCATAGGTGAAGAAATAACAACGGCACTCAAGCCTCATTGCAAAGGGGCACTGCGACACTGGAAAAAGGGATTTGACAGGATTTGTGGCTATCAGATTTGCAGTCGCATAGCCAACAGGTTGGGGTATTCACTCTGATCTGGAACAAGTGTGTGGGCTGGAAGTTTGCATTTTTGGCTTTTTTTCTTGCCCACTGTTTAGCTAGAACTAGGACAATTCTGAAGAAACGAGGTGAAGATTAGCTACGGTAAATTATTAGATTTACAGGATCAAGGGAGAAAACTAGAACGCGAAAGGAACGGGAGAGGTGAAAGGACATAGAAGGATGTTAAAATGAAGACCAGAAACATAACATCACACAAATCTTGACAATCTCTTCTCATTCTAAACTGGCTCGTATTCATTTACTTTTTATTTAATATTACGTAACAGTGGCAAAGCTTTGGGGTATCAGTTCTTGGTAGACAATGCCATGTACTGTTGCATTTCTGTTCCTGAACAAAGCAGTATTTTCTGATTCCTATTAGAAAGTAAACATTCTGGTGCTTTTATACAGTGGCTGTAATTAGTTCATTCCTATTAATCGCAGGATGTCTTCTTTCTCAGTAGGTATTGACCAAATCTAGAAACGATGGGAAACATTTGCCTCTGTATAAATGAGAAGTCATTATGCATTATCTAGACTGGTGGTTTTGCAAAATATTAAATCTACATTATGTCAAAACAGAGGAGATGGAGTTGTAATTACACTGATGCGTGACACACAATTAAGAATGTTTGTAAATTTGCATTTATGAATAAAATTCAGATTTAAATGGATATTCAACAGACACTAATGAGGTTTTAAGGACATAACTAAGGTATGTTCATACAATATAAATCAATGAAGCATGTGTGCTGAACGAACATGTGAGCATGGGTAACACACTTTTTAATGAAAAAGCCAGCAAAATACTGGCAGGTTTAGCACTTTCATCATCAGCCTTCTTGAGCTTTTGAAAGGACTAAATCCTGGCAGCAGGACTCAATGTTGGATCACCTTGAGGGACAGTAAATATTGCTCTGCTCAGATGAATTATGAAAACGTGCATAGGTTTCTCATAACTCTTCCCATACCTGATTCTCCCCTGCACGCAATCCTTAGCCATCCCTCGCTGTTTACCATATCAATTTGCTTTGAGATTGTGGGTGAAGGAGGGTATTAGAGCACAGCTGACATTTGAATGTGCTTGAAAATGTTGTTAGCTTTTTTCTTTCTCTTCCCTTTTTCTAATTTGGTGACCCTCCAGCGTTTTTCCTTGCAATATTTCATACAGACAGGTTTGGCTTTATTACAGCCTCAGGCATCTACACGTGCAGATGTTCGTAAGTAATGTTTGGAAGTACCAGCTATGTGTATTAAGTTTTTGCCTTAGGCATATTTGATTAATATTTGATTTGGGCAGGAACAGGTATTTTAGTGAACACAGTAATGTAAAATATTCAGAAACTATGAACTATTAAAAGGTGCTGGAGCATCCAGGATGCATGCTTTTCCAATCCATGCCTACAAATGAGCTAGCTACAATTTTTCTAGGAAAAAAGAAGGGCTCAACAGACCTTTGCCAGCTTGAAATGTGTTTCAAGGAGATTGGTAAAGGAAAGAAACCTGAGCCAAAAATGGTAATTGCAGGAAAACCAGCAAAACCCAGCTATCTGTGAAAGGTACCATTGTCACTGGCTTGCAATTAACACAACGTTCACTTCTTGGCAACTCCTGCCCAGGCACACAATGATAAATTGGAGGTAAATTCAAGAAAAATGATTAGTAGGAAGAAGGGACTGACTTCTGAGAGAAGATCAGAAGAACTAATTAGGTAGAAATTGGCTAAAGGAGATCTCAGGAAAAGGACATAAATCTATCTCTGTCTGTAAGCTGAATACCAAGTCAATACCAAAGGAAGGATTCTTTAAGTAGGATCATAGACAAAATTGGGTGATCTGGGAAGGAGAATGGGGAAAACAGTTCAGTCACTAGAAAACACATTAGAGTGGAAATGAAGATTCTCACGAATTTTGGTTGAATCTGATCTATATCAGACCCCCTGCTCCCAACGGTTATATTTGAAACACTTCAGTTCACTGTTTTTAAATGCCATGTTTTAACTTATCACATTTCAAATGATGCTTTAAGGTTGCCTATAGTTACACTTCATTGTTTACAAAAATTAGAAAAAGAAAATGAACAAAACCACTTTGGTTTAAATGAAAAGAACTATTTTGTTTGACCTGAAAAATGCCAGGGACGGGGCCTTTTTTATGTTGAGAAAAACCAAATGTTTTTCATTTCCAGTCAACCTCAAATAATTCCCCTCCCCCCCAGTTTGGCATGAAAACAAAACAAAATAAAATAAAAAAATCAATTATTCACAGAGCTCTACTCCTGGGGGCACAATTAGGAATAATTGGAAGAAATTAAGCAAGAGAGAATGTAAGCTTCAATAGTAGGACTAGCTTTTCTCCTGGTGAGAAATACGGGCTTGATCCTGCCAGATGCTGGGTGTCGCTTGTGAGATGCTCAGTCTCATTACAGCATCCCTTGGGAGACACCAGCACCTTTGGGACACTCTTAAGTGTCCTGAGCACAGTTCAAAACGGCACCAGTCATAACAGCTTGGAAATACTCTTCAGGCCATCGGACATTAGGGTTCGTTCTCATATTGTCCAAAAATGGAGATGACAACGCAAAAGTGTCATACTTTCTGTCTCTATCTTGTACCACCCTGTAGGGCAGGAGCTGGCTTATCACTATCTATGCAGGGCTGTAATTTCGTTTGTTTTTTCCAGGATCTTTGTTGTAACAAGTCAGGCAGAATTTCTCGAGTTCCCTGCTGGGTGTTAGAGAATATCTTTATTTGAGGAGCATAAGGCTAGGAGGGGTGCCGACTGTAATTAAACCATATACTCTGACCTCCACGCATCGAGGTCACCTGCATTCTACTCTTGTAATCAGCAGAGCAATCTGTGTTTGTCTCAATGATTTTATATTCATTTCCCAAAGATGTGATTCCCTCGTAGGCAAAACGTGTCAGGTGCCGGGGTGTATTGATGTTTTGTAGTGCTGTATTTTTAGTCGGAAAGTTGTGCAATATGAAGGCGAGTGCTTTAGGAAAGGCTGCTACATTTATCAGTATGTTTTCCAACCAAAATAGTAATCTCCTCAAAGAATGAAATTGGGTTTGTTTGACAAGGCCCATTTTCCAGAGACAGTTTTGATTGGCATTAATTATATTCACAGTCTTTACCAAGTGAATCTCATATAAGCTTTTCCATTATTTTTCTTGGGAGTGATAGCTTTCAGGTCTCCAGCTTCTTCTGTGCCTTACACAACATTATCTAACGTATAGTCTTTCCATCTTTTGGAATTTCAGTGGAATGAAAAGATTTATTAACATTCACAGCCATACATCAAGCATCTCCTCTGCCAACTCTGTCAGAGTCTTCTGAAAGCTGTCTGAACTGGGTGATCATGAAAAGTGGTGGTTTTGGTAGGTTTGGCTATTTATTCCTTGATTTACTAAAACACTTACAAACAGAGCTGTCATCACCGAAAATATGTAATAGCCCCTTGTCATTTTTCGGGATGGAGGTGTTTAGGCAATGTTTCTTGATATTCCGTGATATTGTTCATAATGGTTAGCCCTGTCTCTAGCAAAGGCTTATACTACTGATAAGAATTCTTTTGCTCTTGATATATTTTTTCTGCAACACTGCTTGCAATGGCTTTTTCCCTCATGTCATCAGCTTCTCTTATCAATTATCTTAATCTCGTAATTTCTTGGTGAGAGCAACTGCCATTTATTTTCATTTCCTATAGTTTTAGGGTTTCCTCATTTTTTGTTTTGGTTTGGCTATTTTCAGTTTCTGATTTTCTTTTTCTTATTGAGAGTGTTCCTTTTGGTAACCAGTTTCCTCTTATTTGATCTTGACTTGGTGAGTTGTTTGGACTTTGAACCTGTTTGCTAAAAGAAATTCTGATTTTTCTATCCCTATTTTTATTCTTACCTTCTTCGGCTCATAACTTTTCTCAGCACTGGGAAATCAATCGTCCTTTTGAAGCTCTAAGTGAAAATATTACTGCTTAGGACTGTCCTCTATTTATCCTGCATATAATCAGGTAGTGACCACCGGTGCCTTAGCAACCATCATTATCTAGTCCAGTGATTAATTCGTTTTTAGTCATTATATCCATATCCAAAATAGAGTTATCTTGCAATCTGTGTACTACCTTTTCATTGAACATTAAAGCTGCTCTGGTGGATGCAGCCTGGAGAATATTAAACTGACAGCAAAGGTGAAGGCACTGAGGAGGAAACTCAGTATATAGTTAAATCAGCGCTTTACAGATTAAAATAAAAATGTGGAAAAATTGAGAGTTTTGAAGCTCTTGGAGGGAGTGCTGAGAATGGAGGCCAAGCGACCCAGAAGAAACAGCAAAAAGAAATCAAATCATCTTCTCAAATGGCCCACACATCAGTTTGGGAAGGTACAGGAAAATACTTTAGCAAGTGAGGCACAAGTAATAAAAATGGTCCCAAAGCATCTGGAAAGCCCTTTCATTTGAACAAGCTATTGGGAAGTGAATGTGTATTTATTTGGTCTGCCTCTAAGTAGTTCCAAAAAGCAAATGTTTAAGAGTCCATTTTAAGACAAAATCCATCTGTTTCTCCAACAGTTTTAAGAAACAGTTTATTTTGTCTAAAATTAACTTGTCTGACACATTGTCATGCTTGGTTGCCACAGCAACAGTGGCAACAGCTATGCCACGTGATATTCATTTTGTCTGAATTCAACCACCTTACTTTTTACTTCTATATATATGTATATGTATGCGTACATAATCACAGTTCTGCACCAAGCTCCCACCCTGCTGAAACACCCTGTTTAGCTGACGAGCTTTAGTAACCATGCTCAAAACAATATTTCGAACCTAAGATTTACTTTTTGATCTTGAAGCAGCCAGCAGTTTTCTTAGTTCTGTCGAAGCAAAACACGTAAGGCTCTTTCCTGCTGAACGTCCGGTTTCATTCAGATGCACACCTGGGTCTGACCCCCCAGAGCCCTTTGAGCAAGAGCATAGGGCTGAGGAGGTACAAAATAATTTGTATGTCACCAAAGCTGTGGGAGAAACGCAGGCTGAAAATAAGGACATTTTTGCCAACGTTTTCCCAGCACATTCACCTACCTTCCCCACTGGAAAATTTCAAAACGGGACCAGTTCTAATTGGGTCTAATATTACTGATTTTATAATAGGAGCTCAGAGGCTTCATCATTGTAACATCACCATTATAACAGCGAAGTGAAACTGTGGGGTTTAATATTCTGCCTTAAAAATATGTGCAAGACCTTTTCTGTCATCAGTTCCCCGTGTAATTTCACTGTCTGCCATCCACATCCACATCCACAGCAAAGCAAAGACAGACTGGTCGTCTTCCTGCTCATTTTCTAGGACTGGAGCTTTCAACGCAGACAAAGCAGGAAAAAAAAATCTAATATTGTTTGTAAAGCCATGTAAGGGTAAGCTTAAAATTTCATTTAATATGACAGAGAAGAAAAGGGTATATTTGGCTTTGGTCTTTCAAAGCTGTCAGTCTGTTGGATGGCCCTAGAAAGCCTCAACCTGCAAAAACCTGAAGCTAGAAGGAAAAATCAATAAGAAGGAATTAAGCTGGCAGTATCAGAATCGATAATTATTTGAAGGATCTCTTCCCTGCCCAGGAAAAGTGCAAACCAAAGGAAGAGAGGGGCTTGGGCACCCTGCCCACCACAGAAGAATTGAGGAGAAGCGGAAAATCTCTTTAGATCCCACATGCCACCCATCACAGCTTGGAAAGCCTTTCAGCTAGGTGCCAGGTAAAGTGGTTGTGAATTGAATTCCTCGTGCATAAGTTACAGACTGATGTTAAATAAATGCTTTTATGGCTTGCGTAGTCTAATGCAAGTTCCTTCTTACGTCATACATATTTTTTGTGACTTGAATCAATTAAGTCTAGCACCGTAATCTTAATGGGTGCTACCAAAATGAATAAATTGATGATGATTTGCTGATCAAACCTGTGCCTGCTACAAAATTACTGAGAATCCCCATCCACAGAAATAGCTTACCCTCTTCTCCAGTCCTTTGTGCTCTACCAGTGAGGTCCAGGAGGAAGGTCGTCATTAGATGCCCACTGGGAACTTCATCAAAATGTGGAACAAGTGTAAAGTTGAATAAATCATGCATTTATAGTGAATAAACACAAGAGGGTGCAATAAGCATGTCCAGAAACCCTTTAGCTGTCATGGAAACACCTTAGAAACTGCAGCTCTAATGTATAGGCATTGGTTTGTATCTGTTATTTAGAGGGCACCTGCGTCAGAGGCACTGCTGAGTTACTCATCAGCATTCCAGGTAGAAGGTGAAGCACTGTGAATCTGGATTCACGAAGCACATGCAAAGTAGTCTCGTTCTGCGAAGAGAGGATGATGCTCTGTCTGTACGGGGTCCAGGGAGAGCAAACCAAACAGCATGCTAATGAATAAAAAGAAAAAAAAAATTACAGACAGGTTATTATAGAAGGGATAGTTCACATGTAGAAACTCACTGTCTTCCTTAAAGTGAGGGCTGCCACCTTCGAGTCACAGACTAGTTACCAAGGATGCTTGCTAGGATGCTCAACCAACACAAAAGGACAGCTTGGGTGCTCTCGGTCATTTGACAAAACCCACGCTTTTTGCCCCATGATATTCTGTTAGCCTCCTGCTGAAACCAGACTGGACCAAGACCAAGAGTTGAAATGTCCCAGGTCGCCCAGCTAGCTGGGGTTACAGCTGGATCTGCCAAGCGCCTGTCCTCTGCTCTAGAAACCAGGGACAAATGGCTTTTTACTAACATCTGCCTTAGTTATGTCCCAGCTGTGTTGAGAGCCTTGGAGCTGGATTTTTAAAGGTTGTCTGGTTTCCCTTGAAATCATCAGGCCTTTAATATGGTCCTTTGAAATCCCAGTCGTGGTCACAAGACTTTTCCTGTGATGCAAATGGTGGGGTCCCTTATGTCAGCGAGAGAATTCTTGGACGTCCCAAAAGAGGTCACGTTGCCACTGGAGACAGAAGCAACATTAGGACATCACAGGTTGTATGGGACTTTTATACAACGGACAGGCCTGAGGTCCAATGCCATGATTACTGTCTGTAGCCAGTGCTGATTTCCTAAAATCCCAAATTCTGCTTTTATCCATTTGACAGAAGGGTGGGCCTCAGGCGGCATGAGCCAACGCCATCCCACCACTGTTAGCTGAACTCACCAGTCCTAAGGAGCCGGGGATCCAGCCCATCAGCCTTTCCTGCATACAAAATAAAATGGATGTCTAAAAAATGCAGCTGTAATTTTCTACTTGAGAACTTTCTCCAGCTGGGCACCTGGCTCAGTAGTTTTCTATACTTGACTTAAGCAGTACAAGAACTGCAGATCAATTTTATCAGGATTTAATTAAATTTGTGCTGTGACCTGCAATGCAGTGTAATTCACACAAGTAAAATCTCTGATTGCAGCAAGGCCGAGCATAGACATAAAGGTTTGTTATTTGGATCTTCTTGCAATCAATAGGACCCCGCACAAGTCTTTCTAGTTTACACAGTATAGTTCTGGGCAAATGCAAACTACTTCTCTAGCTGCAGCCTGTCCACTTCAGCCTGAGCAAATGAGGCAGATTAAATAACATATCCAGAAACCCAGATCATCTGTCTCAGCCTCAGCCTGGGATTTCCCGAGGGAAGTTCAGTGGCAGGATGAGTATCAGCCCTGTCATTCTCCATGGCTACATCTATTTCCCATGTGTAAAACTCAGTGAGAAATCAATAGGTTATTGGCAAATCAACTGATGTGAATCCTCTGGAACTGAGATTTTGATTTTGCAATGCAAGCCATTGACTCCTGGCTGTATGCAACAGTAATTACTTTAATTACCACCACTGTAGCATTGAGAAGGTACCTTAAATGCCAAAATAGAGTGCACTTTTTTTATTGAACGGTATATTATGGCTGCACACAGACATGATAGGCATTCGATACAATTCACCTTAATGTGAAAGCAACAAGAAGTCTGAATTCACATTCTCAACTCAGTGAATTAATGTTCTTATGCCTTTTCTCACTTACTTCTCAGAACTCAGTCCACTGCACAGATGTCTATGCTTTCTTTGGGAGGAAGCTTCCTTTCCAGAGGGGAAAAGAAGTTTCTAATCGCCGTCCTCACCGTAGAGTGCAGAGCGTATTTCCAATCACCTGAGCCACTGAAGACACTTGGCAACGTGAAAAGCAGGACTGGAACCCTCAGGCTGATTCAGTATTCTGTGCAAAGCCAAGTAGAAAGCCGAGAGCAGGCTTGGTGTGGTGGTGTTCCTGAAACGTGCTGAGTGCTGATGCTTTAGGTCTAGATGTACTGTGCTCTCATGTTAGGCGGTGAGAGCATGAGTATGTGGGACTCGGCTACCCTGGGCTAACCAAAGGTCGCTGAAAGTTTTACCAAGGGTTGGTGTTACTACAGACTTTAGCGGCGCCAGGAGCAATCCTACGCATGTCCTGGGCGCTAAGGCACAGTGCCCAGTGGATACAGATACTTATAGGAAATATATGTCAGTGCATTTTTTTTTTTTAGTAAAGAGCTTTCAGTTTTGATAAAATGCAACCCCCAAAGTATTGCAGATTCAGGCAATTATCCGGCTTACCGTTCATGAGATCACTGAAGATGGATGGGCACCTACTGGAAGGGAGAGGATTGTCTCAGCCCAAAGCAGTTGGCATGGCCCACCTTTAGAGATGCCTACTTCTTTCCATCAGCTATAGAGGGAACCTATATTATATTACAGTATAATGTACTTTATATTATTAGTATC
The DNA here is from genome assembly GCA_026212715.1 of Elanus axillaris. NCBI lineage: Eukaryota > Metazoa > Chordata > Aves > Accipitriformes > Accipitridae > Elanus > Elanus axillaris. The sequence continues at coordinate 43,781,336 of JANZLQ010000056.1, forward strand.
AACCAAAGAAAGAAAAATAAGAATGAAGAACACTACAGATGAGCATTAATACATGTCTCGATTGAGCTCATAAATCAATGATCTATTAATATTCATAAATATTTCAGAAAAAATTAGTACGCACTTTGTCTCATGTGGATCATTTTGATTGTTTTCACTCCAATGCTTACAAAGCATTTCAAGTTTCCACAGCATTCAAAGGGAAAAATATAATATTGGAAACTTGAAAGATATTTTCCATCAGAGCTTTTACCCTTAGTCCCTGATAACCAAAGAGAATCTGATTTGGAAGTATGTCTATAAACTGGAAACTGGAAAGCTGGTTTATACGGTATCTAAAGCCAACATTTTTGAATTGTAATGCTAAATTATCTGCTTCAATATGGACTTCATTGACCAATTTCAGGCATTTCACTTTGAAAGCATTGGCGGAAATCTAGAAAACTCAGTCCCAAGAATGAACAATCAAGAATAAAAAAAAAATCCACTGAATAATTCACAAGCATTTTATGTACTGAATAAGGAAAAATAATTTGAACAGGTCTAAGTTGAAAAAATGGTTTTAAAGTCTTGCCTGAGAAGTCAATAAAAAACCCTCAGTATTTACCCACCAGCATGTAATTTAATAGATTTTGTGATCAAAAGAAACCATCATATTGTTCTGTACATAAAGGCATCCAGAAATTAAAATTATGCTAGAACAAAATTATGCTAGGTCATCTATTTTCAGCTTCTCCCTAAACCTTGGCTGACATTTAATGCCTTTGTGCTTTAGTATCTCTAGCTATAAATCCAAAATAATATTGTTTCTGACACCCATTTGAAAATGCATTTATCAACAATTTGAAAGGATTTGGGGTTCCCCATAAAGAAAAGCAAAGTATTATCACTGTCACTGTGGAATAGTCAAACCACATCCCGTGCTTTCCTACCTGCTTCTACCAAGCCGAGTTGTATCTTTCTTGGGAAAAAAAAAAAAAAAAAGAGTTTTTAATGTGTTATCTTGGTGTAAATGGCTTTGCATGAGTGGCTGAGCTCAGATTCCTGTCACTGCTTGGTTTGACTGGGTCATGAATAAGTGAAGAGCCGTCCAGGACTTATGATCATAGGCCCAAAGCACAAGACAAAATGTGTGTGGCTGCTTAAAGTAGCTCCCTGTTAACACAAAACCCCACTGCTATCCACTTGTGGTTTGCAGAAATGATGACTGTATTCCACATACGTCCTGACAAAAGACATTTCCCATTTGTTGAGATTTACTGGGGTTACTGGTGTGTGCCAGAGAAAGGCACTAAGGCATTTTGTCAGCTTTTTGTACCAGTTTTGGATCCAAAATCTGCTCAGGGAGTCTGCATGTGTTACCTGTGAGACTGCTTTAATGTCATTCAGTCCCTGGATTACCAAGGCCAGGTATCCAGTTTCATTTTCAGGGAGTGCCTTCCTTCCATATTGTACATACTTCGGGCTGGACTATTTTTTTTTACTTTAGCAGAAGATGCGCTTGTGTTAATGCTGCTCTTTATATTCACTGCTGTCGTGGTTTAACCCCAGCCAGCAACTAAGTACCACGCAGCTGCTCGCTCACTCCTCCCTGCTCCCAGTGGGATGGGGAGAAGAATGGGGAAAAAAAAGTAATTCTTGTGGGTTGAAGAACAGCTTAATAACTAAAATTAATATTAGAATAGAATAGAATAGATATGATATAATTAATATAATATAATACAATACAATATAATATGATATTATATGATAAATGTAATATGATAAATACAATATGATAAATATAATATGGTAAATATAATATGATATAATATAATATAGGTGAAGGTGATGGAGAATAGAAAATACAAGGAGAGACGGAGAGAAGGAGGTGCTTAGCATTAAAAGGAGGAGCAGGGGATGGATCACTTGACACACAGAGGTCTTACTCAATGCAACCTATTCTGTGATGCTGTGATTTTATTCACTATATTAAAAAAAAGGCTTGAGTTTAACATCATCAAATAGGTGAACAGCTACATGTTTTCACAGAACTCCAGCTTTATCTGTGACAATATAACAACCTCTTGTATGTCCCAATTTCAACAACTGTTTTCAAGTTTTCAAGTCAACCAATCTCTGTTTGTATTTGCTGGCCTCTGGGGTCTTCTTCCACCTCGCATGTGCTGACTGATCACCACTTGAATTTGGGGAAGTAATCAAAGCGGAAAGAAGTAAAGTTTATGTACATGTATTGTTATTGGGACTATGCTATTTTAATAATATTCAAGCTGGCTTTGCCAAATGTAACAGTCCAGCCTCTGGTTTCCAGAGCAGTTCCAAGCACCGCAACACTTTCTGCATGTCTGGTCTTTCTAGCCCAAATTACTTCATCTCCATGCCCAGCAGCATCCATTCCTTGCCTCCAGCCCCTACACACCTCCACAAAAATCCCCCAAGGAACTGCTTTCCTCTGTCCTGCCCTGCTCTTCAAAAGCTGCCTCAGATCTGCTTCTGCTTGAAGTGGAAACGCAGTTGCTGCAGACACGGGAGTGAAGTGGACCTCAGCTCCACTCACCAAATTATTGCACAGATTTGGGGATGGGGGATGAGGGAAGAAAAGCAATACTTGCCCCATCAAATGGCTTCTCATGCCTCTTTGGAAAGTGTGTGCCAGCATTAACCTCACTGGGTAGCACGGGCGTTCCAGAGAGGACTTTTGGTAGGTGAATGAGAGGGTAAGAGAGAAGAAAAGAGGAGGGGAAAGGTAAAAGTAGGGAATTTCTCTGCCAGAATACAGCTTCCTTCCTACCTCTTAGCTTGAGAACAGTGCTTACAGAAATACATAAGGCAGCTTTCCAATGTTAGCTTGAGCTGCAGAAGCAAATAAGTTCATTGTGTTACACTCGGTGGGAAAAGCTCTTTAAGTGAAACCAGGTGGATTAGCTGAGGCAGAGTGCCCCACTGGCACGGCTACGCTCCCATTGTCCTCCTCTCTCTCTACTGCTTATTCTGTAGTGCAGATATACCCAGATGTGCTCTGGTCATGGTTTCACCTGAATCCAAGGATCCCAAACTCAGCACTGTGACCAGATTTCAAGACAGCTTTTACCACCACATCTGTTGTTTTTAGTGTCATGCTAGGTTATCACGGAAAGGTGGTTTTTTTTGGAAAACACAGATTCTGAAGAAGGCATTTGAAAGAAGCGGACTGACCTTGAGAATTCCGATCAGTCAGAGAATGTCTGATTCCAAACTCTATAGAGAACAATGGATAGGAAAAAGAAAATTGTCTCTGTTCTGCTGCAGGTCAAGTGGGTAACGTATTGTTTTTTGCTTTCAGCACAGTATGACCTAGGAGTGAATTATATTAGGGTACGGAGTGCAGTGGCTCAAACTTCTCTTTGGACAGTGTGCATTTTCCAGCAGGCTATGGAATACGAGTGGGAAAGTGAGTAATGACTACTAAAAAAATTTTTTTAAATAAAATATAATATCAGCAATGGAAACATGTCTGGTAACAAATGTCACTTCTCCAGAGCGTCGCTCATCCACCTGAGCAACATCCCCCTCCAGAACTAATCCTGCAATTACATGACTGTTTGCTTAACTAAACACAAAATGCCTTTCTGCGGAATCGAGTGGAGCAGAGGATTCCTGGACTTACACATTCAGCAAAGAGAAAGTGAAGCAACTTGGCCAAGCGCAATAATCTTTTGATAGATACGTTCAGCAAACAATAGGCTTCTGCATAGTGTTTACCATCAGCCTCAGGGGTACATGCTCTGCGGGGCTGAGGCTTCAGGCTGCATTATTAAGATAAAATAAACTCAGCTGTGGCTTCTTACATCCACTGTCTTCCTTAATGTTTAAATACTAAGGGGAGCAGATAAACTGCTAAGAAGCGGCTGCCTCTTTGAAGCCTTTCTAATGCCAGGAAGCCCCAAAAGACTGCAGGAGAAAAGATCTGCAGGTGGGAAAAAAAGAAATAGGTAATTCAACCCACGAGGAGACAAATCACAGAGAAGGAGCTAATACGTGATGGCAGAAATAAGCCACTCATTTTTTTCATGACAATAGCTATTGTATTTTTAAATATTTTCTGTAAAGGTGAGCTTTTTTTTTTTTTTTTTTTGGCAACATAATTAGATAATCCTTCAATCCTTCTCACTTATTTTCTTTTTCCTACAAAAGCCAGTTCTGGTACAATTTTGAAACACCGATCTCATTCCTCCCCAAGGTTTGTGGCATGTGATTTTCTTTTTCCATTGAAAAACATGGAAAAAAATCCACCCAAAATGGATAGATTTGCACTTCTAAAATGCCCCTTAAAATGTCACCAGCCATTAAACTGGTGCAAACACCTGTTGTATGGAACAGGAGAAAAAATAATTTAAAAGGTCATCTGTTCCTTTTGGTTTATGGAAATCTCATGGGAAGAAGAAGCAGTCTGTGGATGCGATATATGGACAGCCATCCTCAAACAGGAGCCACATCTTTTCTCTTGGTTAGGACCCACGAGTCAGAGTTCTAACACCACAACTCCCAGGTTTCTTTCTAGATGTAGATTTTTTGCTTCATTGTGTTCAGGTTCAAGCAGAAAGATTTCACTGTGTAGGTCTTTTATCTGCTCTTTAAGGCATCTCCTGAGCAGGTCAGATCTCAAGCTAAGGCAGAGACTGTTTCTTGTGCCTGAGAAAATAGCATTTAGGGACTCTCCGCCCTGAACATGGTACATTTGCCTTCCATTAGTGAGCATGTCAGTGCTTGCTGAGGGAGCTGTATACTTTTCCTGGGCTTTTGCCTTTTTTGAGATTGTACTACCAGTATCTCCTACCATGGGCAGAGGGACACATTATGACTTAAGACGGTTCTTCCACCTTGAATGTTTACAATCTGCCACTGCTCTTAAAAAGAGTTGATCTTTAAACCCCCCTCCCCTCAATTAGTTGTTACAGCCAGCCAGGGTTACTAACTTCTAATCAAGCATGATTAGCATATAAAATGGGATATTGAGATTTTATAAGATGCTTATACTCTGTATTAAAGTATCAGAAATACTTAACATTGGATCTACTCAGAAACGGATTGTAGAATTTTTGCCAAGTTGACTGAAAAGATCTTATGTAGTCTTTGAATCAAGGACAGTCTATATAAAATTCTGATTAACTGGTATCTGGGAACTTTTAGTACTATAAGTTTGACATATGGTCCCAATTCCAACTACCTTCAGTAAGAATTTCCAAGAAGGGAAGAAGACAGTCCCCTTTCATTAGCAGTTCCTGCAACAACTACCTCTATAAATATAGTGACATGCTACATTACTCGACCTAAAGCAATTTCAGAAAGTCAGTTGTCTTACAAAGAGCACCTCAATCTAGTATATATTAGAAATGTTAGAGTTAAGTGCTATCCATCATGTGAAGCTCTGATATAGTTATTATAACAGTGCTCTCCACTTTTTTCTCTCTCTAGCTGCAAGCTACAATCAATGTAAAGATTTATAGACTTATTTCTTCAATTATATGGAGGGGAAGTTCACAATTGTGAGTTATGAACATGAAATTCCCTGTATACTAATAAGGAAACCAGCCTGGTGGACTTTCTCCATGTGCAAAACAGTAAGAAGCCATTTTTCTTTTTCATGTTTATTTATTATTGTCTGAATATATTTGAGATAATGTCTGAAATGACCATGCTTGGAGTGTCTCAAAGACTTTGTGAAAATAGCCCAAAATGTGTTTCAGTTGTGTATTTGTGAATGAGTGTCCAGCATTCCTTCACTACAGAACTTCGATAATACCATTTCACTCCCTCCCTAAGCTCACTAAGATAACTAAATCCAGGAATCACATTGATTTCTTTGTCACTGAGCCCTGCAAAACTACTTTTCTTTTCTTTTTTTTAGACCAATAAACAGAAAATGTGACACTTCTGAAAAGTTTGACACAAAGAGGCTGTTAGAAAAGACAGCTAAAATGCCACTTGTCTATAAGTAGGCCCGCTGGGGGAAAAAACAGGAGTGTTTTCAGATGGTGGGTACATATGGAAGCCTCACCATTAGTGTGGATGTTTCCCAGAATTGCTCCTGCAGCAGTTAAAGACTATTACATAAGCTGAAGGAGTGATAATCTGGGGTAAGAACACTGAACTCTGTTGATCAAGAAAATGACAACTTCCCATCATCTATGGCTTGGGCATGGAAACTTATGCTTTCTTCAGTCAAAATCTGTTCTGGAGTTTTAAACTTGGTTTAGTATATAGGTTCAGCCACAAGAGCCAGCTTTTGATTTCTAGTGGATTAGACTCTAGTGGTCCTCAAATTTTAGTCGAAAAAAAGCAAGACCCGTCATATTAAAATGGACAGGTGCACCATCTTTATGGCAGAAAGTCCATACTGCAGCTGAGCTTTTATAGGTTGTTCTTCTTTTTCATTCCCCACCTGCAAGAATCTGCCAGGTGAGCTTGACCTCAAGTTTAATTGCCAGTCATAGACACAACATGCACATTGCTTTTTATCACAGATTAGTTTAAAGTGCTTTGCTATTAAATTCCTGTGGAAATCTGAGACATGCTTCATAAAATGTCATGAAATACTCTTTATACCCAAGTGCCAGTTACTATCTAATTATCTAAAATGACAGTCTCTTCCCAAAGGGGTTATGCAAGGAAAAGATAACCATGGAGCTGGAAAAGGTTGTTTTAACAGACAAGCAGCATTTCCTGTAAATGTGACTGGTGTTATTAACATCGTAGCTTCCTAACTTTTCCTACACTAAGCTACTAGTGATGATTATATAGTCTTTCTAAGTCATGTTGGTAACTGTGGAGCTCTGTTTCCTGAAATAATAATTTTGTTAACAAAGATTTCTTTTTAATTCTTGTGGTACATTGTAATATTTTCCTTGTTGAATTCCTACAACTCAGTGACTTTTTCCAGGTCTCCGTATAAATGTTTTCATTAAATCCTTGTGGTTTATAGGAAATTATTCTGATTTTTTTACACTATTTCTACCTCTTCTGTCTTAGCAACATCAGCAAGCTGAAACACGTTTTGGTACAGGAATCAGTTCATTATCTTAACCTGCCTCACCTATTTTCTCAGTGTTAAAGAAGCCTTCATGTTTCTCTTCTGAGCCTTTTGTTAACGAAATGAATCTCAAGACAGAAGCTTGCAGCAGTTTCAAGTAGGTAGCTGGGACAGCTAAGGAAAACATATGGAGGAAATAATGAGATTTGGGAGCTGTACACTTTTTATCACATTTAACTTCACCCCTAAGACTGAAGCTTTACAGAATCATCTGGGTCTCATTTTGTATTCCAGGATAAGGCCAACACTGTCTTTCAGCACGTCCTTCAGATCAGCCCTCACACAAACGTCCCTTCTTCATTTCTCCAGCTCAATGTGGGTAAGACACAGCCTTAAAGAGAAGAACAGCGTTTTGAAATTCTAGGAGACTGTCTTGAGCTCGTTCATCTGTGATTTCTCGGTGTCAAACTGATTCCAGAAGCTTAGGCACTTCTCTGCCGACTTCTGCACGAGCACAATGTGTTACCGCTTTACTGCACTTGTCTCCACTCTTAAGGACGGATAACAGCTAGATGTTTTGATCCGAATGGTGATGATTAAGATCCTGAAGTCAATGGATTTTTTTCCCATTGATTTCCACAGATCTTGGATCAGGTGTTGATGGTTCCTGAATGAAGTAAGGAACATAATGAAAGCAGCCTTGTGCAAAGATATTGGGGTAGGGGGAGGAAGGGAGGGAAGAGAAGAGAGAAAGAGAGATGAGAAAACCAACCTTTTATTTAGTAGGGTTAAAAGATGAATTTTTGAAACATTCCTGACTTCTCTGAGTTTTTGTCAGAATCCTTTAAGGTATGTGCTTGAATATGTTGCAGCTGAAAAATACCATTGCTTGACCCCATCAAGACCTCTGCTGAGTTCTTGTCATGTTTGATGAACTCTTCTTTGAAATGTCCTCAATAACAAGCCTAATAGTATTTGGAAATAATTGGGCTCCATGTTACTTCTTACTTTTTCCTAAAAGTCAGCCTAGTTTTCTCCTTACTTCACTTATCGGTGTTCATTTTTTGCTGTCCTGAACCACAATGGAAACTCCCTTTTTAATACTAGCAGCATATGAAATGCTCCTATCAGTAAGAAACCAGTCTATGAAGGACTCATTGCAGTAATCATCTGAGAGGCACCTCAGATGTTATCCTGCTCATCTGCAGTCCTACCTTGCTTCTTGACTAAGTTCATGATATCCTGAGTTTTGTATTACATGTATAAAAATGTCACTGCGCACTAGGAAAATGTTGAGAAGGAAAGCCTGAAGAAAAATGCTCAACACAAAGGTTCTTAGCACTGTGGGCCATACTGAATATCGGCATTCTCAGGACTGTTCTCACCAAAGGTCTGGACAAAGGTGGATAAAGTTGTAGCTGATGGGACAACCAAAAAAAATACACGTGGAGGGTAATTTCTGTAGGGGCCTTCCACCCACAGTAGGTCATTCCCCACCCACCTGCTCCCCATCAGTGGCACCAGCATCCTGCCAGGTTTTCCAAGGCACTGGACTATCCAAAGCCAATAGGTACATGCTCCTCTTTATGAAGCCGTTTACTTTGCTTACAACTAGAACCAGCCCTGTGGAATAATAACTCATAGCTTAACCCTGATCTCTTAAGAGCAAAAACCTTCCCAGAGTTGAATGGGATTTGAGCTGACATTATTTCTTCTCGCATAACAATGGAGTACTGTTGTAAATTATCAGTCCTAGCAGTGGAGGAGACCAGACTGACAAACCAGTCTTTAATCTTGTTTTTCCTCAAGTTGCTCCAGCAGTGTTTTTGCAACTGTTACAGGGAATCGTTTTCTCTTATCATTTTCAGCAGAAATGACAGGCTGGTCTTTTTCCACATCGTTAATATCATTCTCGCCCATGGCAGTATGCGCTGTGCAAAATAAAACTTTTGCTAGTCTGGAGTTGGAGGACGTATGTTTTCTCACATTTTATCCAACAGAAATGGGGCTGCGTTTTATCCAAACCCATTCATAATGTCCTGTATTCTTTGTCACAATGTGCCCTGGCTTCCTGGATCTATTTCCAACTGCAGCTATCACAGCTCTCCATCCCCAACACATCCTGCATGACCGCCTCTAACGCTGACAGGGGATTTCACTGTGAAACGGAGAATGACACACGCGTTCAAAATAGCCTTCACATCCTTATTCTAGTTTTTCCACTCTGCATATGTCATGAATAGTTTGCATTGCCGTTGGACCTACAACGTGTAGGTGAATCGGGGAGCCCTTAGGCTTGCTAGAAGGGCTGAAAATGAGTTCAGTCCTGTTAGAATCATGTAGGTCCTTCATTCTAAAAATACCTAGTTTTCATTTTGAACTATATAAAAAATGTTTAAAGCAAAGCACAAGGTCATTTTGAATTGGAAAATCAAGACAGTTCCTCTTGAAGTGAAATTAAAATTAATTTTGAATTTTTTTATTATCAATTTATTATGGCAGCTTTATTTTAAACAGTGGCAAAACTGAAAAATATGTTATTACCTTTTCATTTATAAGCAAGTTATTTGGTGAAATTTAAGTTGCTATGGGCCGTGTTTCTGCATGGCTAAGACTGTACTCTTATTTAAAAGCAGGTGTCTTCATGACACACTTTTTTACCATTCTGTTTGAATGTTCTGTTATGCTGACTTCTGAGAACTTGTGAAGTGTGGTACCATCCCTATCCTGGGAGATCAATGTTTAAACAGAAAGACTGATTCTCCCAGTCTTTTACTATCAGGGGACTGAAAAGGAGAAATTAATAAATTGTTCGATAAAAATCTCAGATGCTGTAAGTTTGATGCTGTTGCACAAATTTCAGAAGTACGGTCTGCAGAATGGATCCCAGAAGCGAGGCGTGTTAGGTACATGCAGTTCCTGCAGCAGATGGGGAAAGTTAAATCCTCCAGAATGAGTCCCAAAACAAACAACCTGATCAGTTCATGAGAAGCTTAAAATAAAAACAGCTGATGAGCAAGATAAAGATGTCTCAGATCCCTCAGGCAATCAAATGAGGGCGTGCAGGAGGTATCTCTGGTCACTTGGGGATATCCTCCTTCAGTCTTGAGATGAAAGTGTTCATAGCTACACCTAAGGTACCAAGACCTGAGCAAGCACCAGAAAATCAGTTATTATCTGAAGTGTAGAAGCCACCAGGCAATGAAACCGGGATGTCCATTCTCTGGGAGGTTCCCAAGGGGTTGGCGTGTGTTCCCACAGTGAAAATTTGAGGAGCTGCCTCTAGGGCGAGCAATCTGGGTTGGAGTCCCAGAAGGAAATGTAGGGACCCGAGCCCCAGTTAAGATTAATATGGTAATCAGATATTTTCTATAAATAATGTGAAAACATGCTTCGAAAGAAAGCGAAAATATCTTTATATTTCAAGAAATGCTGGGTTCTGGCAGTGTATTGGTCATGCTCCAAGATGACCTTTGTTTTCATTGCCCCTCCAGGGACTTCCTGAAGAAATGCCTAATTCTGAGGTGTTTCGTAGCAAGAAGATGGCCATTGAGAGGCTAAAATCCTTTAAATGATCCAGGTTTCTTTGCTTTTCCCTCCTTCCTTATTCTGTGTTCTTTCTTTCTGTATTTCTTTTTCTTCTGGCTCAGGCCTTCACAATTTATGCAAGCTTAGTGTAAGTCACTACAGAAACTTATTTCAGATGACTTATTCTATGTGGCTGGTTGAGCTTGCCAAGGATTTCTGGTGAACAGATTTGTGTGTGCATGTGGAAAAGGGAAAGGAGAGTTTTGCACTGCAATCAGTGCAAGTAGGACCAGGCCAGACAGCTGATTTGCACAAAAAAACGCCAGCATTAAGGAAATACCTGATCTTCTGAGCGCAAAAATATAGTGAAGAAAACGAAGGAAATTTCCTTCATTCAAGGCTTGGGACTATGGAAGAGACTGGAAACTTTTCCTGTGCTCTACAGCTGAGCAATTTTCTAACTTATGTGTTTTACAGGACAGATAAACTGTTGTTTAATTAATTCTCCTATAGTTTCTCTGAAAAATTGTTCTGAACTACACAATTTTATAGTGCCATGCCAGTTAGGATTTCGCCAAAACTTTCCAGCATTTCCCTAATTGGGTTTCATTCCCATTTTCTTAATGAATAAAATGAGGCCTAAAGATGTTGGATGACTTGTGACAGAAAACCGTGTAAGTTAGTGGCAGATCAGGGAATAAAACCCCATGAATTCCATGGCCCATGCAATAACCAATAATTAATATTTAAGACGATCAAGGAATTAAAAATAACCACTTCATCCCAATGCACGGGCCTGGTTGTCTGTGTGCTCTAAATATTTATACCAATAGGACTGTCTTTCCATCAAGATAGGTCTTATTTAGCGGAAGGAAGAGAATAGGATTAATGTTTATACTCACATTCAGTGAAGTAGGCCTTCACCATCTGTGAAGTTAATGTAACAAAACAACATTTTCACATGTCATTTACTTTTAATTTCTTTTCTGTTTTTAAAAATGTAGTCTAATTAAAGAAAGGATTGTGAAGGAGAAGAGCAGGAGGTGAAGAAATCTAAATGCAGAGCTTGAAAGCACCATATTGTAATTTGGGATTAGAAGAGGAAGAAATGAATTTACATGATGATGCCTTTCATATTTATTCATTTAGAAAAGTGTTTATTGAATGCTTTAGGCAGAGAATAATGATTACAGACGCGCTCAGAATCTCAGCCACTCAAAATAACCAACCAAAATATACTCTTTCCTTAAATGGAATAGGTTCAAAAGTCAGAGGTCCCCTTGTACTTTTCTCAGATCATATATTAGAGATGTCCCAAGAAGCACCAAAATCTGTTTTGTAATCCTTCAAATGTTTCTTTCCCAAAAATATGTTAACACATACCCCTTTTTAAATGTATTGAAGTTAAAAAATGAATTAATCTGTGTTGCTAGACCAAAGCCTTTGATTTCTACAATTTGACAAGAAAAACTGAATCAGAAAAGGAAGTTCAGAAAGGCTGATATACAATATAAGGGAAAACTAGCCAGAGCCATAAAAAAAAAGATCTTGGCAACTGTAAGGTTCATTAGTAGCAAGTGAAAAAAACAAAGAAATTTTTTCAACCTGCTTCAACAGAAAGTGGGAGCTGTCAACAGTTAATGCCAAGAGGTCATGATGCTTATTGTCTTTTTTGCTTCAGCCTTCACTAAAATAATTAGCCTTGTCCAGATACACTAATAAAACTTGCACAGAGCAGAAAGGCCAACCCAGGTAATGCAAGAGGTAACTAAGACTAGAAATTGCAAACAGGTAGACAGTGGCGGGAGGTATTAAAAGTTCTTGTTTAACTTTATGTTGTTTAGTTACTTTCATATAGAAAACCTGTTGAAATAACTTCCAAACAGCTGGTGATTTTTCTATAGTATGAATACCTGAAGCCCCAATAGCTGGAAAAGAAATAAAAGAAAAACCACCACCCCCCTCCATGCAAAACACTGTCTTTTTAGGAGAACTAAGCGCAGCTCTAAGGAATTATCATCATCCTTCTTAACCTCCAGCTGCTAATAAAAAAAAAAAAAGCAAGCACGGAATAAACAATTGGCAGACACCTAGGGAATCAGGAGTTTAGGAGCTAACATGAATCTGTCGAGATAAAAAAAGTTTCAGACCAATCTATTTTCCTCTAAAGATACAGTAATAGTCCTTGGGGGAAAAGCCGTTGATACTGTATCTTGACTTTAATGAAGCTTTTTTGTGTTATCCTATATAACACCCTCAGTGGTAAGATGTGAAAGCATCAGCTGGGTGTACAGAGGGTGTAACTGCTCTATGGAGGGTACAAAAAGAGCTGAAAAATTGTCCTCTAATTATTAAAGGTTGACTGCCAGTTCAGACAGAGCCACATCGCGCTGGAACTCTCTTGGGTTTGGTGCTGTTACATAAACTCAGCTACCCTGACTAATAAAAAAGTATGATTTTAGGTTTGTAGACAACCTAAAATTTTGTAGCAAAGAGACTGTCAGCATACTGGAGGGGATAAGTAGAATTCTGAGTATTCTTGATAAAGAGGGGAAGCATGCTACTATTTCTTACAAGTATGTGCAAGTTTCTACATTTAGACCGTGATAATCCTCTTTATAAATGCAGAATAAGGAAAACTGCCTAGACAGCAAATCCACTGAAAAGAGATTTGCTGAACTTCAAATTGGCAACCATTAAAGAAAACTCACAGTAAAAAAAGTCACATTTCTGGAGAAGGAAAAACTTTATTCTGGGCTGTAGAAACACGAGTGACATCTGTATGACACAAGAAATTATCCTTCTCTTCTTTTATAAAGCCTAATCTGGATACTCTGACATTGATTTGAATGCCATGCCTCAATAAAGCTGTGCCTCTTTGCTCTGTGTCCAGAGGAAAGCAAAAAGATCAGAAGATCTGAAAACACACACCGAAAAGGAAAAATTGAAGGAACTGCAGTGACTGAGCCTAGAAAAGAGCAGTAGATGAGAGTAGGGCGAGGATCTTCAGACACATAAGAGGAAGCTACACAGGCAAAATACTGTTCTCTCTATACGCAGAGATAAGGCGAGCTATTAAGAATAATTTCCAGCTAAGCAGATCCTTGAGTGTAAGAGGTAAACTAAATCATCACTTCAGATCTCTTTGTATTTTTATTTTCTATTTCTACTTCTTAGAAGATGGCAGAAGTTTATTTTTTGGGGGGTGGCGTTAAACATATATATTATTTTTCTTTTTTTCTGATGGTTTTGAGGATCACGTTTGACAGAAAACTTTGTAATATGCAACATAAAAGGAACACTGCACCACTGTACTCTTCTTTCAGGAGTCTACATTTCTTCCAAATGTGAGGAAAATTATTTTACTAACTCTTTGGGACCTAACTGTTAGTTGGTTGCTTTGGAAATTCTTTCACTTGCCTACTTCTTAAGTTGTGGTGGATTTCCCCAGGGCTTGCAATAAATCCAGAAATGATAGCAATTTGACGCTGGGATGCATTGTTAAAACAGCACGAAACCCAGGGCAGTTACACAACCAACAGCTTTCATTCCACAGGCATCATACGGCATAAATAATGGCCATTTTATTCTTAGCAATATGAAGCCAGATTGCAGATGCTTTACTTGCAATTTTGAATGCTTACTCCCATGGGCCAAGGCATTTAGAAAATCTGGCACTTTCATGCAATATGATATTTCTACCAGGCTCCTCAGGAAATCTGACATCATGTTTGTGACATATCTTGCAGATAACATTTTCTTTTCAATTGCTCACCCAAATGTTCGCTGCCTCTTATACACAATACGATTTAATATTGCAAGCTGCTTCTATACCCTGCTGTTAAGATGCAATTTGTTCTTTGTGTTTCTTCTGTAAAGGGCTGGTGACGCTCATTTCTAATGCTCAAATTAGGGAAGAAACTCAGAAGTGAGGTTTACATTTAGATTAGAAATTTGATAAACATCAAAGAATTAGAAGCAGCCACTTTTTAAGACCAAAGATCAAAAGAAATTCTAGAATGTATATGGGCTTGAGTAACCATTCTTGCATTCATAGTGAATGCTCCTGAAATGATAAACAAGGGGAATATGTAACTTCAGAGGAGTCTCAATTACAGAAAAAAAAAAAAATAATTACAATAACCGTGTAAAAAATTTTAATTATGTGGCAAATATTGCCTAATGTAATCACCATGACAAGAATGGAAAGAAATGAAGATACAGCCACTTCAATTTAGAAAAACACACGAAACAAAACTATTTTCATCATTTGAAAGCAAATGAATGAATCAAATTTCAAGAGAAATGGAGATTAACAAAAATTAATTATATCTTACAAGATTACTATGAGTCAAGAGGAACAGTTCATTTAGCTGAAACCAAAGAAGCCTTAATACAATTTTCATATTTGCAATTGTTCTGCTAATTTTTGTTTTAGCCACAGCGAAAGGATCTTTCTGGGAATTGTCTACACTTTGATCACTAGACATGAAATGAGAAAGTAAATGCATGAAACAAGGACTTGCTCATCAGGTGACAAAACTTTGTCATTTGATCCCATGTCATTATATCCCTTGGGCTTGCAAAATATACTAAGAGAAGCTGAGCACAATTCATTAATCTGTAATGTATTACTCGTCCAAGTTTTTGCTGACATTATAAAAGAAGCTATAGAAGACCATTTGAAGCCTGTGAAGTTTTAAGGAATAATTGAAGCTCTGCTTCCCTGTTTTGTAGTCATCCCCTTTCTTTACATAGAGGCTTGCAAGGAAAAGGAGCTCCAGCTCCAGATTTACAGGTGGGAATTAAAAGCCGTGGTGCCATTCAGTATCCTTCTGCTCAGACACTTGTGGGTGGGTGGGCAAGTTACGTGTGGTTTTTAAGCGAGAGAAGAACGGGCAATGAACTGCTGCAGCATACAAATAGCAAAGCCCTCGTCCGGTGCGTGTTGCACATACCCTACTGTGGCATAACGCTAAGTGAAGCCCGGTGGACAGATAACGACGCTTCAGCCAGGTTACAAAAATATGTGGCTGTTACGGGAGAAAGCTCAAAGCCAAATGTGAACTTCCCTGTAGATAAGCACGTACCTGCTAAGCCTGTGCCTGTTCTCCAAGGTGCTGGGAGGAGAAGAAAGCTTTACTCTTTACTCACATTTGGGGGAGAGGGAAATCTATGTCAGAACAAAGCCAGATGCTGAATCCACCATCCTCCCCTCCTATTCTAGGTGATACGGAATATTTATTTCCTTCCACATTTACTTTTTTTGCTTCAGAAAAAAAAAAAAACCACAAAAAAACAACACCCTAGTGATCAGAGAAAAAACTCCTGAATGCCCATGAGGGAGGAGAAAAGGGTCAGGGCAGGGTGATCACACTGCTTCTTATTTTACCAGAATCCTGGTCTTTACAGCAATTGCCCATCACATGGCTTGGCAGACAGGAGATGCCAGAAGCAGGGCTGGCTTTGATGAGAATGGGCTGCGTCATAGTGACCGTCCGCTCTTTTCAGACATTTCCAAGCAACTGGAGCTGTGATGGAGACCTTGGGGCTCATGATTTCACATGACCTAGTGCTGGGATGTGCAAAGAAACATATTTTGGTCCAGCGCTGACGCATACCCAAGGGAATTAACCTTGCAAGGACATGGGGCTGTACCACAGGTACACCTTTGCACTGCAGGGTCCGGTCCAGCCTCTCAGGTCAGCAGGCAGAGGGAGTTCTGTATTTTTACCTTCAGTTGAATTAAACAGTAAATTTATGATCAAGGCAGGGACTTCAGCTGGGTTTGAAGCAGGAATGTGATCCCAGGTCTCTCATAACCCTAATAATATTAAGTGCTTACAAGGCCAAATCAAGACGGAGATTTGCTGCGCAACGCAGCTTCAGATGTTTCTCCTAGGTAGCAGGAGATTCCAGCACAAGTGCCTTTTCCAACTAATATTTAATTAGTTCTAGCTGGAGGAGGAAAGACCAAGAGATCCCCATCTCACCATAACATTGAGTTCAAGGGCTCAGGCGCAGACCCAGCAGGCAGGAGGCATCAGCACAAGTTTGCACCCTTTTTTTTTTCAGCTACAGGAGTTAAAAATGAACCTAGCTTAGATTTGAAGTGCTGCCTCTGCAACAAATTCTGGCAGGATGACGGTCTGGGAAATTTTACTGACTTTTTAATACAACCCCTTTGTAGCAGTTTGACGCCTGCCGCCTTCTCCCCTGGTGCTGTGTAGGAAGCTCAGACACTTAACTCAGATTTGTTGAATCTATCAGATAACTGGAGGCCTAACGGGCTGTGCTGAATTTAATTCTTCTTTGTGGATCTTGCAGAAAATACTTGCCCTCAGAGGCTTTTCCCTTGGGAGAGCTCAAGAGTTCTTGTTACCAGTGCATGCAGCAAAAAGAAGTCTGCAAGTTTCCTTGAACAAAGAAATAATGGCAAGATGCTTCATTTCTGCCACTTATTTTCTGAGACCCCATCGCCTACTAACCTGGGTATTCTGCTAAATACACTGCAATAGGTCTTGGGGGTCACAGCCTGAGACCCACTGCACAGAGACTTGGAATAAGCATCCTGCTTCTGAGATTTTGTATTCCCAGTAGGAGAGAGACAAAGATGGTGCTGTTATGACATAAAAGTGTACTATAGACACACGGGAGCCATACCTAGCAACACTAGAAAAAAAGAAGGGGTGATACCCACTGGTCTCTGCAGATTTTCTCTAGCAAAAATGTGTGTATGCCCAGAATATTGACATGAGTGTATACAACAGAGGAGGGAGGCATCAGAAGAACTAAGCACATGATGTGGGATTTTTAAGATATAAATACAGAACAATCATTTTTCTAAGATCCTGGATGTCCAGCAATCTGGATGAATCGCCTCCTTCCTCCACAACACACAGAAGCAGCAACCTGCCCTTGGAAAGAGGCAAGTTGGGAGACAAGAGGAGTGGAAGGTAGGAAGTGCAAACTTTCCTATAGCAGCCCAAAAGAGGTTTGCAAAAGCACTTCAGTGTTTTGGTGATGAAAACCTCTCGTACTCATAGCTGTTTCTACAGCTTCCTTAAGAAGCTGGTTTGCTAAACAAGCCAATGGACAGAACCTGGTGAAAGGTCCCGATTGAACAGACAATAAGTTAAACTGGTAAGATTAATGCTTAAGTTCTCTTCTTGCCTAAACACTATGGTATAACTCAATATTGGAAGTATGCATTTCCTTCGGAGTACACAGAGACTCTGAATTTCCAATGGTTGTTTTCAGTTTGGGATGCTAAGGATACAGAGAGAAAATTTAAAAGAAACAGCTGTATTTTTTTTTAAAGTTGTTCAGAACACATTTTCACAGCTGGTAGCAGGAACTTTTGATTTTGTAACTATTACAAATGACTCAGAGGCAGAGGAAAAGCACGGTACTTAGAAGTGAGATTGCAACCTGGCCAGAAGAACATGTGATGAAACTTCATAAAAAAGTGATTAGCTGGTCACTTTATCAGTAAATAAAATAAATTGTTTTCCCACAAAACAGTCCTGATCGAGCTATTTCAACCCAACTATGAGTCTAAATGGACATCTGATAATGAGAGCAACATGGAAATTGCAGATACTCAGAACTTGTCTTTGGTTCATCACCTTGAGAATGGCAAGGATGGTTTCAGCCCCATTTGCAAAAAAAATACCTTTCCCAGAATCCAAATGAACCGAAGTGACTCGCAGTGGCCAAGGGTCCCATACCCTTCCTAGCAGACATGACTGAGTTTAGAAAGTCTCATCAGAGATGAAATATTGGCCATTTCTCTAGGGTGTCTAAGAGAAGAAACATGGTAAAAGGGCATTTTGTGAGCTGCAAAGTGCATTTTGGATCAGAAGATAGGTGCTGGGATTCTAGCAAAAGTCCTATGGTTGGATAGAAGTGCAATTTTGGGCCAGCACTTTGCAGATGTGAAAGTCGGCATTTCAAGTAACTCCCAGGAAAAACAAATGGTGAGCGATCATGCAGCTGTTTCCTCTGACCACAGCAGTACCCTTCATTAGAAGTTGTTTACTTTCTGACTCGAATCCTTGCTTGACCACATCCATGTACTCTATAAAGTAGCACTTGCCTCTTGGGAAGCATTATTCAGGTTTTGGATTCTTTCCTGATCCTATTGTTTGGGTTTGTCATTGAATCCATGTCAATACCACAGAAAAGGTACTTGAAGGAGGGGCTTCTATGAAACACTGATGGTAGCCTGAAGTATCTAAATAAGTTGATATCTCTTTTGTAAACACAAAAAACCAACACAGAGACAGAATCTCTTTTCTAAGCCACTTGTTTAAAAAAGAAAAAGGACTAGTACTTTAAAGTTAATACCTCAACAGAAGATTTTTGTTGTTTCTCACCACTAAGTCCTTTAGATTAAGAAAAAGAAAAGTAATCTTTACTATCTGGATCATATCTGATTCTTAGTCCCCCAAAATTCATGCCTGTGAGGCAAATCAGTGGGAAAAGCTTTTCTGATAGATTCCGATTCTTTCTAGAATGTGCGAGAGAGTTTGCAAGGATGGAATTTCCCCAGGAGTTTTGAATTCATGGGTCTATTCTCACAAGAGAGAGAAAAAAAAAAATAGGAAAGGGAAGGACTGAACTTGCAAACTGTATCTCTACATTTCATATACCCAAGCATTTGTCAAGTACATTGTTTTGATTGGGTTCCTCTGAGATTCCCTGAGACATATCCAGGTTTGGATTTTAAAAATAATAAACATCTAAGACCACAGGACTGAAGACAGTTTGTGCCAGAATCCAGCTCTTGGCCATCATCAGCAAATGTCAATTTCTTTGTGTAGACACACAAGAAGTTGCTCAGAAATATTAAATTTTCACAGTCATAGAAATGGGCAAAGATTCTGGAAACTGATTTGTTTTAATTTATTTGGCTCATCCCTAGCGGGAGCAATGCAATATTGACAGCGTATCCTCCCCCTACTCATGAACACAACTGGTGTTATGTTCGAGCCAAAAGAGAAAATACGAACAGACTGCTATTGCAGTATTTTGGCAAAATTAAAAGTCATCAAGTGACTATGGGAGAAACTGTTGCGATAGAGATATTAGGAAGTTTCGCAAGCAATACAGCCTGAGCCTGAATGAATTTGGGCTGGGTTGACTTTCCTCTGTGACCAAGCTGCAAGACGATGTTTTAGGCTGGTAGCACTCTGAGCTGAAAAGTTTGCTTCAGGATAAAGGTTTCCCTTTCTTCCTGAGTGATCTCACTCTGAGATCGGCAATGGAGTGAGTATCAAAGCTCAGTGAGTATATCTCCTTGAAGGGTTTTTTCCTTAGCTGATATCTAAGAAATCTCATCCCATTTAGACTGAACATAGAGGGCGATGCTTAGTATGTCCCAAGCAGAGGGAATAGCTGCAGAATCCTTGACTCATAGTTAGTAGAAACCAATATATTGGATGGAAATGTCTTTGTGAAAACTAGCTGGATACAAATGCCTAGATTAGGAATAATTTCCTTAAAAGTAAGCCCAGTCCAGCACAACTTGGCAGATCTAAGGACCTCCACGAGGTCCCCTGCAGAGTAAGGACTTTCCGTCCTGTTAGCTAATGGCCTGGCCATGGGGTAGTTTTAGGCACATGGGAAGGTCTGATTGCCACCTCCCACTCTTAAAATGGTGCAGTTCAGGCTATCGTGTAGAGGATCCTCACTATTCAGCACTGGTGAGAGCACCTCTGTGTCCAGTTCTGGGCTCCTGAGCACAAGGGCAGCGAGAACATACGGTAGCAAATCCAGTGAAGGGCCCTGAAGATGATGAAGGGCTTGGAGCATCTGCCACATGAGGACATGCTGAGACAGGTAGGGTTGTTCAGCCTCAAGAAGGGAAGCTTGGGAGCAGATCTTATCAACATATGTAAGTACCTGATGGGGGGAGTCAAACTTTTCTCAGTGGTGCCCATTGAACGGACAAGAAGCAAAAGGCACAAATTGAAATACAAGAAATTCCATTTAAATACAATAAAAAACTTTCTTACTATGAGTGCGATTGAACACTGGAGCAGGTTTGCCCCAAGAGGTGGTAGAGTCTCCGTCCACGGAGATTTCAAATCCCAACTGGACATGGCTCTGGGCAATCTGCCCTAACCGACGCTGCTTTGAGCAAGAGGGTTGGGCAAGACAATCTCTAGTGGTCCCTACCAACCTCAACTCTGTTGTCATTCTGTGATTTTGTGTCCCACTAACGGTGTATGTACTGAATGCTCAATTAAAGCTTTTAGGCCAGAAGGGTCGAAGCACCAGAGGTCAAAAATGAAGGAAGGGAAGGGGCAAGTACCGGCAGATAACTGGCCCAAAGGGTGGGAAGCAGGGGAGCCCTTTCATCTCTTAGGACTTACAACAAACACATTAGAACTTGAAATGTGACTTTTAGCTCAAGATGCCATCTGCAGGTGCGTGCAACACAGTCCTAAACTGTGCCTATGAGTGGAATATAGCAAAAGCAGAAACCTGGACGCAATTCAGTTGGTAGCACAGGAAAGTAAAATCTCCTTACCCCTCATAGAGCTTTTCATGAAATTTTCCATACCAGGCATAGTACTTGCTTAGATCAGACGTGTGGCCTGTAATCTCCACAATAATAATAGAAACCAGATACAAACACATCATATTCCAACTTTTTGTAAAGTGGTCCAGCTCCACTGAAACCAGCAAGGATGTAGCTAAAGCATTATCACAGCTGTCCTTGTAGCAAGCAGGGAGCACATGGAATACCACGGTATGAATTAGAAAGGAGTAGGAGAGTTTGGGAGCTGACTTTTAACATGTAGACACTAGCAATGAAGCTGCAAGATTGTAATCAACTACACTGTTTTACATGTGCCATGCGCACCATTTGCTTATTTTGGGAACAGCTTATTACTTTGTCTGGTCTACTGTAAATGTTAATGCATGTAAATGCTAATCAAGATGCTTGCTCTGGTTTCCCACCTCACCTAATTGGACTGCTTTAGAGTTTGTTCGGAAGTTTGCATTCGGAATCACAAATGGGATTGGATCATATCTCCCTTGTCTCAGCATGGTGGCAGCTGGTCTGCAGAGAAAGTGCGGAAACTAACAGTAGCAAGGCCAATATCTCCGTGAAGCCAAATCCCCTTTTTATGCAAATACATGTCCTGCAGACTTACTTGGAAATGGTCACACACCTTGCTCCAGAGTGTCTAGCAAAAGTAAGGAACTCCATTATTTTACAACAAACAATAGAGGATTTACAGCGACTGCAGGATTTAGGTGAATGTGGGACATGCATACATTTGTTGAAATGTAGCATATTAAAAATAGTGTGATGAGACTTAGGGAGGGAGGGAGGGAGTACGGGCTTCTTCCTCCTACTATAAGTTTGTCTTGGCTTATGTTAAAATCTGAGGAGAAGCCCCATTAACAACCATTTGGTTCTCAGTGCAATATTTGGACTTAATGAAAGCAACTACTTCTGAATCACAAGAGAACAAAAATAAAATTTATCATCTAGCTAAATGTCTCCCAGTTCTAGTGTGCAATCACTTCTGCCAGTTCTGCAGATTTATTAATGTTTTTTTTCATTGGCTAAAGTCCGTATCCCCAGAAACTTTACTTGGATGATGAATTTAATGTTTTCTGAAAAGAAAAGCAAAGTTGCAAGGTCCATTCTAGAAAAGCAGGTGCTTCTTTCCACTTCAAGGTTTTTTCAAGCTTTTCAGTGCACTGATGTGATCAGAAAGAAATACCCATGAAAACTACTTAGATATTTGGCTGCTCCCTAGCACTTTATATATCCCAACACTTTCTAAAGATTTAATACATGATATATATTATACTTAATTTATAAAAATTGACACAAATATTACTGGTCAGAAATTCTTTGAGATAAGAAGTCATAATCAAAGTTGAAACATTTGCATCACACCTATGGTGAAAATCTGCCTGAGGCAGAGGCAGGAGCCTTGTCTCCAGCCCCTCGGCACATTCACCTCTTCCAAACCCCTGTTGCCCAGGCTTGCTTGGCTAGACTTGGTAAGAGCTGGAAAGAAGACACTTGTAACTGCATGAATTTGGAGTCCTTATTTAATTTCTGTTAAACAGCCTTCTCTGTTTTTTTCTTCCTTCCACAGAGCATTTGTAAACATCCGTTTTTCAATTTCTAAACAGAAACTTTACATGATAAGAATGGACTGAGCTTTCCTATTTAACAGAAGTGGAAATAGGAGCTCGGATGTGTTAAGAAATGTAGCCTGGAAAGCCTTTAAGTGCTGCTAAAATACATGGGACTTAAGAGCATAAATATCACTTCAGATTTGGCCCTTGTATATGATAATGACATCTTCGCTGTTTTTGCCAAACTAATTACCTAGCTACCAAGAGGGAAATCTGGCATTTTATGTATGTTAATTTTACTCACCGAGGTTCTCTGTAAAACTGTCCAAGCCAAAATGTTTTCAGCTGTTTGTAATTTTATTACTGATAGAGCCCAGGAATGAGAAAGTACCGGAGTCCCAGATATGGAGCTTACCCATTTTTCCTTCTAACACTCCAACTTACTGACATGCACTCTCTCTCCTGATTCATAACTCAGTGCTACAACACACTGCTGGTGTTTTACAATTTTCTTTACATCCTGGAGTACTGGCAGGAGAGAAGCCTCAGGAGGAGGACAGCAGCCTCTCCTCACTTCAACTCCTCACAAGAGGAAGAATGAATAGTCCTCTTAGTGGGAAAAGAACCTCAGGAAGCTCTCCAAAGAGTCGGTTCGAACTATTCACATGTTGTGCAGAGGTTCCTAGCAAGCCAAGGCAACTCAGCATTGAATGAAGAAGACTGGGAGTGAATTAATTTGGGGAGAAAAAAATAATCTTTCCATTGCGTCTACTAGATTCAGAGAAGGGTGAGAACTAGAGAGAGAGAAAAGAAAAAAGGTACTGAAAAGAGAGTTGTTTTGGGAGAAGGAGAAGGTATAATAACCCCAAAATGATAATTGTCATAGTCCTGTTGGGTAGTTGTATCTTACAAGTTTAAGCTCAGAGACTGCACAGTAAAATACCATCTGGCTTTCTTATAAATCAACTCTCCTGTTTATTATAAACACAACCTGATGTGGGAACCAGCAACGACAATGATGAAAGAATTACCTCTGCTCCTCTGAGAAGCTTGGCAGCTTTCCCATTGCTAATGCTTCCTTTTTGCATCTTCTAACAGTTCAGCCCTATTTGCTGCAATCTTCATTGTGGGTGCTGAATACTCAGTGTCTGTAATATCTTTGCAAGCCTGACATTGAGTAATAGCTTTCTAAAAATGCCTTGAAGGCCATTTTAAATGTGGCAAAATGGTCTGTAACAAAATAGGTAAATGCAAAAACCTCATGGGATTTATATAAAAAGCCCCTGAAGAAAGGAAGGAAACTAATTGCTGTCAATGTTCAGCTATTGTGTTAAAATACCTTTTGCTTCAACACTTTTCATGGATACAATATTAAAACACTTTTTCCTGGGGAGATATAGCTTTTCTCACAAGAATGTCTATCACCTAGAGGATAAGACATTATTCAGGTCAAGAAACACTCCAGAAAAGAGTGTCAGTGTCAGGTACTTTATTATTTTCCCAGATATTGCAGAGCCTCATGGGAGATCCTTCCAGGTGCCAATCTTCTTTACAGACCCAGATTCTGATTGAGAGGTGTAATCAAATCTCTGGGAAAGCTGGTAAACAGCAAAAAGATCAAAGAAAAAATAGTTAATGGTTGCAAATACTTCCATATCTACATATCTACATAAACCTAACTATAATTTGTATGTGTCAGATTACATGTGGAATTTTCTCTCACACTTAGAAGTGCTTAGGGTTGATAGCAATGTACACAAGATGAAGGAATACTCTCTGAAATAACTGTTTTCTCAGTAACCAGCTTCCCGGGGCATAAAGAAACAACAAAGAAATAATGTTTTGAGGATTAAAAATTATTATACAGACAATTGCCAAAGATTTTACCTTTAGACAACTATCTTCTTTTGTCTTCACTGGAACAGAAGCAAAGTTGATAAGCTTCCAGGAGACACATGTTATGTTTTGTTACGACCATTACACACAATCTCCACATGCTGTCCAAATGCTTTGTCAAGGTTGAGCCATTGAAGCTCTTACCACAGGTAGAGAATAGTATATTACCAACATGTTATGGCAATGGAGCTGAGCATGTAATGATGGAACAGTGACTTGGACACACCTTTGTAAGCAAATATATTCATGGTCCTGACAAATAGGCTTCAAGCCACACATTGTAGAAGTTGGAATGACATTAGTGGTGGAAACTAAGGTGACACTCAGGTGACCATAGCAGACAAAGCTTTTGTACGTGGAAAATAACGTAAGCAACGGCGAACTTTAATAGATCATCCAACACTGTATCCTTTATCAGCATCATCCTTGAAGCTGCCTGCATGGGAACTGCTCCGTTACATCCCACCTCTCTGGGGCTCCCGTGACTCTTGCTGGTCTTGGTCACCCACCAGCCACCGTGCGGTGCACACCAGGCACGAAGTCCCGGCTGTCAGGAGTACGATCGCTGCCCACAGCTCACACGGATGGGCCAGCCACCACCTATTGCTGTATTCTTGACCCGGGGAATGAAAGAAGACATGAGAGTACGGACCACCCTGCCTACCAGAGTGAGGAGTGCCTTAGAGATGCTTTTAGCAAAGAAAACAAGGACAGAAAGAAAATCTGGCAATCAACCTGGCACTTTCACTCAAGTGAAACCATCATTTCCATCAGCCACATACTTACTCTCCTTTTTCCAAAGTAGAGACTGCGGTAGCCTGAGATGTCCAGATTTTATTTCATAACTGTTCTGCTTTATGTTTCATTTGGCTTACCTTATTATTTTTACAGTCTATCAAATGCATCGCAGGGCTACAACAACCATTTTCAATGTCTTCTGTTTATCCTTGAGGCAGTTCCCTCCTGCCTGTTACTAAACTGCTTTGAGTAATGTGGTTATTCAAAAAATAAATACATCTCTGTGAAATGCTATCTAAATGTGATCCTCTCTGAAATGCTATCTAAATTCTATACTACATCCTTGGCTCAGAGGTCTGGGGATATTTTTTTAATCCCTTTCTCTTTCAGTCACAGATGAAGTTTCCAAGAATAAAACTTTCAAGAGTCTTATGCATGATAAGATGAAATTCTGCAACAGAAATGATGCAAACTTTTATCCACTTGCTGGAGTCAGATTATTTCAAGAAATATATTCTGCTCAAAGTACCATCATGTTCCTCTGCTGTATGTGTTTCTGAAGTAGTCATGGCTTTCATCACTTTACATTTAAGGAGTCTGATGCTATTTCTCTGTATGCTGTACAAGCAGTGAGGACCTGTCAGCCTGAATTACTTTCATTCTCAGAGTCATTATCAGGAAGGGACTAGAAGAAAGTCTTGTTAAGAAATAACATCCTCTGCTTTTCCATGTAACCACCTTTATTATATGTTCAAGGAATAAAATCTTTGAAGCCATCTGCTTTGAGGGACATTCCGAAATTAGTAAAAAAAGACAGAGAAAGCAGATGATCTTCACAGTTTCCCAGCTGCATCCACTAAATTTCATGACTGAAAGCTCTGATTTCAACCAAAATCATTAAAAAATAAAATAAAATAGAGGCATAGCTCATTCAGTGGAAAAGTAGTGGTCCCAAGGAAAAGAAGATTTGGGTTAGCTGACTGCCCCATTTTAGTTCTCTTCCTACAGCCACTCATTCTACTGTGACCGCAACTGCTGTACGCCACAAACCCAACACCCTTCTCTGCAACCACTTGTAGTAAGTTAGGCTTCTACGGTCCCATATTTCTCACAGTCTGTTGTGTTGGCAGGGCTGCCACCCCCAGGACCTTGCACTCACCCTCCAGTGCTGGAATAGCAAGTGGACATCACAAGGAGATGGCTGTGGGCCAGAAGAAAGGGTCTGCAGCTCAGCACTGTCCTGCAAATACAGTGATGGTCTTGGTCTGGGTCCAAAGAGGGTGACTTGCAGCGAGAAGAGGATGGAAAGCTGTGCTGGAGAAGTGAGTGCTGTTCTAGGTAGCCTAACTCGGCGACACTTCTATTTTACAACTCTGCGTGCATAGCAGCTAAATTTTACAGTGGAGGTTCAGTAAATTCATTTCCAATATCTTTTTTAAAAAAATAATTAAGCTGGGTTGGAGAAAGCATGCAGAGGTATCCAGAGACGTTTCCCAGAGCTGTAGCATAGATGTGCAGCTGCTGAGGAAGTTGATTTTACCTGCTAGAGGAGGGAAGCTGCTGGTAGAAAAGACTGTGTACACTGGCAGTTTGCATTTCTTTAGCAAACCACTTTCTGGCAGAAGTTGCAGAGGAAATCTTTTCCATTGTGAGATCCTATCTGACAGTGTAAATACTGATGGAGAAAATGGTATGTGTCCATCCAGAAAGGATTTATTCATCTGCTGCCCACTGCTAATAAATATCTGATTATATTAGAAAAGATAAAAAAATATTCTCAAATTTTCATTTAAACATTCCTCTACACGAGATTTTCTCGGGACTCCTCCTCAACCTTTTTTTTTTTTTTTTTTTAATGTTGACAGACACTTCTTTTAGAAGCTTCTAATTGCCAAAAGAGAAATAAAAAAGAAAATCTGACTATCAGAGACAAAATTCATCTGTAATCCATTTACAAACGATTCTTAATAACCTTTAATAACCCTGACAAGAAATGGAAAAAAAAAAAAAAGTAATACAGAAAAAGCCATGAGGTTAACAAGAAAGTCAACATGAAACTTCACGTTGAAATGCTGCTTTAGTGTTTAGAGAAGAGTGAACTGTGAATATATATTGCTTTTGGCCCACAGTCTTAGACTAATCACAAAACTAGAATGATCCCAGAAAATCCGGCACAGATTTTTAATTGAGCTCTGTGCATTGCTGGGACAGGGCTCTGGGAATTTAGTCATTTCTGTATGATTAATAAACACCCGGTTAATGGCCAGAAGGAACCAACAGATCAATCAGTCTGACATCTTGCAAAACAAAGCTCATGAGATTTCACCCACTTGTCCTGCACCGCTTCCAGAAACACATCTCTTGATCTCTGGATAGCCAAAGTTGGAATATCTGTTGTCTCCTTTGGGAGCCTGTTTCACTGTTAAAAATGTATGTCCTGCTGGCAATTTGAATACCTCTTGGTTTATTCTTCCAGCTGTTGTTTCTCACTAATATTTTCCTTCCTGAGTTAAAGGACTTTTTTGTATTTGGGGTTTTCTCCCCATTAGGCTAAGCAATACTGGTAATCAAGTTTTCTTTCTCAGATTTCTTTTTGATGAAAGAGTCTATCAGTGTATGGCACTTCTTACAGCCCTCAAAAAGTTTTTGCAGCTCATTCTTTTATTTCTCTGGAATTGTCCCAAGAGACTCTGCATAAGGTGGAGACCAGCCTGGCTACGCTCCATATCTATGTATTAAGTAGATGTTGACAAATTTCAGCTTCTTATTTGAATGATTTCTTTATTATCCTAAGACACAACCATGATCTTTTTGCATATTCAGTGTTACAACGAGTGTTACGTCGCACATTTTACATCTTATCATTCTGCTTTCATGTGGCTAAATGCCATATGTCTGGCACTCAAAAGCTTAATAAAATTAAATAAACTACTGCATTATTTCAACTCAACTAGTAATTTAAAGATGTAATGGGATACAGTTACTCATTTTCTTTGCATTTGTGACATACTGGGTAATTATTCTCAAGAAAGTCAGTTCTCATTTAGACCTCTGCCTTCCACCTTGGCTGTTCCACTTGAATTTACCGATCACATCATCTTCCTCAAGGATATGAGTCTCTTTAACAGAGGCTGTACTTTCTGATTTAGAGTTGACTCCTGACACTGGAATCACAGTTCTCACTGTAAGAGGCAAACTGTAGCTCACAGTCACGCTGATGGTAGACTAAATCATGTTACTTTCTGTGCACACGCACACCAGAGTTTAAATAATCCATGGCCATGAGTGTGATTGATAGCCTGACCATAGATGTCCCACAGAGCTTCTTTCTCGGCCTGTTCTGATCTTCGAGAAATGGTTTCAATTGCCATAAGAAAAAGCATTGTTCTCGCTATTGCCTTGTCATGGTCTGGATAACAATTATGGGTAACATTTTATACAAGTGCATTCTGTCTGCCTGTATTTTGCGAAAATTAGGCAATCGGACTCTGATTCTTTCCCCTCTGCAATTTTCTCACGGGGTTCATCAAATCCCATTGTGTCCTCACTGAAGAGGACACTTCTCTTTTAAGCACTGTGAGTGCATGCCAAAAAGGTGACAGTCAGGGGGGACCAGAAGACCAACACCCATAGGCTTGGTAACTGTCTGTAGGGAGGAAAATAATGAACAGGAGAAGTTTCACAATACGAGAGAGACTGTTTATCTGTAGAAAACAATTTTGGAGACTTAAAGCCAAGGTGAAGTTGCTGAAATGGGCGGCAGGTTATCTCACCCCAGCTCACTGTTAAGGTGTTTTTCCCCCCAGCCCCTAGTTTAAACATCCACCTCTAACATGCCCAAATCTGAGATGGTTTCCTTACCTTCCTGAATGTCTACAGGAAGAAACAAGCAATTCCAAGGTAGGTCATGTTAAGACAGGTGTCTAGGAGAGGTGGTTTACTTTTAGAAAGGCATATCTCCCTCCAGTAATTAGAAAGGGGGTCAGGGTAACTAGGTTAGATGAACATGCCTAGTTTTCAGGTGCACAAGTTAGGGAAGAGGCATTTTATCTTCTGCATCCCATGTTATTTCAGGTCTACTTTTGGATATATATGCTGGCGCATTAGGACCGGATTTGGCTCATTGAATCTCAGTGCCCATAGGACCCCCGCGGAGGTTGCTGTACATTGTGACTAACCCCAGCGTTCTGGCAGGCCCTGTGTGTGTGGTCACTGCTTTACAGGCAGTTTGTAATTGCAGAAAATCCTGGGGCGAAAGAAGGATGGCCAAACCTGCGGGTCGTATTCTTGTCTAGTCGTTCTACAGACTGTGCTCAGAGAAGACTGAGTACAGTCACGACATGAAGTCTTTCACCTGCAGTTGGTTAGTTTGGCAGTTGCACATCCTGTCTGGAAGATTTAGAGAAGAGATTCATGCCTTTTTTTTCATACTACCGCCCAGTGAATCCATTCTACATAAATGGCCGATAGGAGTGGCAAAAAATCTCATTTCTTATAAACTGGCTGATATTCCTGATGCTTAGCTACTAATCACAGGCTTACTAAAGGGGTCCTAGCCTTTACCAAGTTTCCTACATCCCAAACTGATTGCCCGTATAGTTTAGCTCGTAGTGTCTCAAATGAGGCAATCATGATCTCAAATAACAACTTTAAAGCAAACTGGATGTTTCAGAGGAATTACAATCAACAGACATCTATAAAATAAAATAGAGGTTGCAATCTGTCAGGGAGACAAACCTCAGAATGTTATTTCATGCATGTCTGATGGCGATATCATGTCCATGTGTTCAACTAATCTAAGGGATTTGCCCTTGGCTCTCTATGGCTAGTAGAGACACACAGACAACTCTACTTGATGATTCATCTCTTCCTAAAATAGGGAGAATAAATAATTTTCTGGTGCACATCTCTTTCGCTAGTTATAAAAAGAATCTTGATAAACAGGTTACAGGGTGCAGATGACTCTTAGCTGACTAGTACTGTGAGATGAACCTTACCTAATATTTGACTGCAAACAATAAGAACAGAGGAGTGACCACACTAGGTAAGACCAAAGGTAGTCTGTCTCCAATAATACCTAAAAACATCTTTCTGTGGAAGAGTATAAAGCCAACCAAAAGTGGTATTTCCCCTAAGCAATATGTCTCCCAGCCTCCAGACTTCCCAAGCTAGACAAGGCTTCTGTCTGCAAAATTTATTTAAGGTTAATAAAAATGTAAACATATGTGATAAACTTTAATGGATTTCTACCTCATGAACCTGACAAGACTTCCCTTGACTCCTTGTAAACTTTTTGTATCTTTGTTCCACATCTTAATGGCATGTTCTTCTGTTTCTTTTTTTGAAATTGCTTCATTTGAGATGCTCATTCCCTATCCATCCACCTCACTCCACTCATTACTCTATTAATCACACTCCTCCTTAGCTGTCCTTGCAGCCAGAAAAGTCCTACCTTATTCAACCGCTCCTGATAAGAGTTGCTTTTATTCTGCGCAATTGCCACCAGTTCAAGAAAACGTGAAGTCTGTCATCTGCTTTTTATTCCATGTAATTCTTTCATGGGCAAGCCAGCACTCCACAGGTGACTCTTGGTTGACTCCCTCAAACCATTAATTCCTGATGCCAGAAGAAACACGGAACAGCCTCGTGAATCAGAGCAGGTAGGTGACACAGAAGTACACATGGAAGATTTTTACAGTTACTTGAGATTTTCTGAGCAGGCAAATGCTGCTACGGACATTTATAATAAAGTCTCCACAGTGTTACATGAGCTGTTGTGCTGATGTACCTACCTATAGAATTATCATACAAATTTTTGGATTTTTTTTTTTATGAACAGTGAAGAAGTAAACCAGATATTTGTGACATTATGCTGTTGTAAACTAGACATTGATATACATGTGATGATTTTTGTTTGTTTGTTTTGAAAAAGCGAAATTCCATAAGTTTCTCATTAGAATTTACCATAAAGAAAGTGCATCTTTATGATACACACACACTAGCCAGAAAGGAAATGTTACTATTTGCATCAGAAAAAAAACAACTATTCATATAGCATTTACAAGTTGCATTTTTATTACTTTTCCCTAATAAAATCACTCCTATTACATGGTAATAATGAAGGAAGACCTATCATGTTTTCCATTTTCAAATTCTGACTGGTTCAAAATGGATTTTGGTATTGAGAGGTTTAATGGCAAGAAGTCCAAGTCATTGTGCACACCTAGATTCATTACACCCTGAAGTCAGTGGCAGCACCAGCTAGTTCCAGTGAGAACATGATGTGCTCAGTGCAAACCAGTTTAGATTCTGTTTTGCATATTTATTTCTTTCACATCTCTATACCTTATTTGTCCTCTTGTTTTCTCAATTTTTTCACCCTAAAAACCACTCAAAAGTACCCATGACTCAAAGAATTACTTGCACTAAGCCACATTCACGCACATGACACTGTATCATGTGTCTGTATTAGACTAAATTAAGGCTTTTGGCATCAAGACCCTGCCCACAAGGATTGCCTGTATCTGCATCTTGTTACAGGCTGCACCCCATCCAAATGCCATGCTCAGCCCACAATTTCACAACCCCTTTGATTAAGCACAGTGGAAAATTGTTATTCTGTAGAACTTTGCTATAAATCTGGAGAAAATTTTGCCTTTGGAAGCTTATTGATCATTGAAACGTAGAGGATTGCTCACCCACATGAATAAAAGAAATTGTTTACTCAGAACTGTCCTGTTGAAACCATCATATTTTTTGCACATTGTTGGGTTTTACCATAAAAATAACTCTTTTTTTTTTTTTTTTAATGTCAGAAGCATTTTCTAAAGCTGCTGAAAGACTTGGCACCAAAGAGAAAGGTGATTTAAAACAAAACGGAAATCCCATTAGATACTACTTCATGGTTATTTAAAGATTTACAGGTTCATTTAGCACCTACATAGATGAAATTGTCCTTCTGCATGGCTGAAATCCCTGGTGGGGCTAAGACAATCCAGCTGGCTTTTATATTTTATGGGTTCCAAGGGTCTTTGTTAAGTATCTCATAAGAAACTAGCTGGTTAATGAGGTCAAACTAATATATTCATTGCTCAAAAGCAGTCTTGTTGTCAAAGCATTATTTGGGAATTCAGCAAATGTAACCTCAGGTCTGATTCTGTCTTAATATGAGCATGCTATTTAAAGCAGATTTGTTAAAGTAGTTAGGTGTCCTACAAGTGCAGATTTTTATTCACATTACGCATTACTTGGGACAAGGTTGGCTTTTGCTGAAAACCTCAGTGCTGAGCTTTGAGATTCAAATGGGTCTTCAAAGGCAGGCTTGTTCCAAAGGCAGCTTTTGGACTAGAAAGGAGCTGTGAAGGACAGCGCTGAAGCGTCACTGGAAGACCACCTCCGATAGTAGATGTCCTGTGGCACAGAGTTCCAAAGGAGCCTGAGCGGGGTGGTCAGACTCCGAAAGTCACCCAGCGTCGTGCAAACAGGATCCAGTAGAGTAGGCTGGGGAAATGGAAACAAGAAGGATACCAGGCCACTTCCACCACCTCCCTCATCTACTCTCGCAAACACAGCTTCCCTCAACCCACTTTTTCAAACTTTTTTTGCCTGCATCCATTTTTTTTTTAAATCCATACAAAAAAAGGGTACCTTTAAGCACTACGATGACTGTCTAATGAGTTCACAAAACCCTGTAAGAGGGAATAGTTGCAGCCCTCACTTTTTTAGATTGTAAGGAAATTGTAAATATCAAACAATGTTTGTGGTTTGTGTGGGTTTTCTCCCTCTTCTGATTATCATTTAACTCTGCTGAAGGGTGATGTGTGCATTATTATTATAAGAGGAATAGAAATCTATTGCTTGCCTTGGCAAAATGAAAAAGAAGTGTCCTTTTCTTCCTGGATGCTTTTAAAATTCCTATGAATCAACTGACTAAAACTTAATTAAAAATTCTGCCTTGAGAATATGGTTTGCTTGTCTGCACATGAGGAACTGAAGCGATAGCTTTCTGTTAAATATGGGACACTGCTGCAGTCAGTAAATATCTGTCAATGAACATCTGATTGGAGAACAATTCATTCCACGACAAATAATAAAATAAAAGTGGGGGTGGATGTAAAATGGAGAATAAACAGAGTTTTCTCTCTCTAAAAGCTCTATGCTTTCACCTGTAGAGGATGGAGAGATGCTTTCACTCAAAGGAGAAGAGACAAGAACATTCATTATTCAGGAGGAGGAGGACGTTTAGTACCAGGGTACTTTATGGGCAAATCTGGTCTGATTTTTAGTTTAAAAATATGCATTAAATCACCCTTGGGGTAACCAGGACAACAAAGTAGTTTAGCTAGAATTTAGGATGGCCACAGAAAGAACAGAGCACTGAAAGAGATTAGCCGAGACAGCAGGAGCATCTTCAGCCTCAGAGGTTTCCAAGGGCAGACACTGTCTGACAGGACAGGTTTACACAAAGCTGAGGCTGTCCTGAAGCAGGAGGATGGACAAGTTGACCTTCCAAGGCCCTATTGCCTCTAGTTTAATGTTTCTTGTATATAATAAAGGAATGGATTCATTTAAATACACTAACGAGAGGGTTTGAGCTGGGAGCTGAGAATCACAGGTCTGCCAGGCTTGCTGCAAGGCTGCTTTCTTTTCCTGCAAAGCATTTTGGGGTGAAAACATTTAATTGGGCCATTAAACAAGAAGTTCTTTACATATGCCATGCACTAGCTCCATGGTAAACATCGTCTTTAACGTCTGCAGAAACATGCACCAAGATTAAGGGCCAAGTGGAGCCACATCTCCCTCCTCTACAATAAGGGTTATGGGGCAACACAAGGGAAAGGTAGATGATCCAAAAAGACAGCCTGGTCACTGCATGTGAGAATAACTAACCCAGTCACCTCCTAGCATTTGATTTTCTCCTCGAGGAAGAAAACTTTTATTAATTCTGATATAATGTAATGCTACTTTCAGGATCACATTTAAACCCCCCAAAGAGCTAGTTTCATCTGTAGCACACATTCATTCTGTCAGCGTCAATCTCTTTTCCAATTATTATCCTCTAAATCCTTTTGCAAACAACATCAGTGCATGCAACTGGCTGTGAGACTTTTTGGTAACAATGAACAGAATGAGGTCTCGATGAAAAGGTCAGTCCAAATCCATAAATGACATCTTCCTCTCTCTGTTCTGAAGCTGCTGTGAAGGGATTCAAAGACAAACTTGAGCGTGGAGTCTGACCCTTTCTTTGGGGGATATGGGATGACAGGTAAAGAAGGGGGAAGAAATTAAAACCTTAGCTATTTTTATGGTAATTTAGTAACAATTTATTTACAAACAGAAAAGCTGAATATTCTTTTTTTTTCCTTTTTTTTTTTTTAAGGATGAACCTCATCAGATTAACAGAAATACTTTTTAGATCTTTTTAGTTCTATCTAGTTATAGGACTTTTTTTCTTATAGCGATACTGCTGGTATCCAGACACACTTCCCGGGAACCTGAGCGGTTTTAGTAGGATATATGGAAAGAAAAAAGCAAAGATTAAATAGATTAAAAATTCCTGAGAAGCAAAGACCACTTTCTCTGAGAAAGCATAATTGACAATTTTATTTTAAATGCAACCAATATCTTCTCCCAGGGAAGAATTGTTCTTGCTTTCAGGGCTCTCTTATGTCTTCCTTATTATAATTCACAGGTTTTTTTTCTTAAAAGGCAAGGCAAAGATAATAGACTACATATGACCCTGCTTCACCGGGATAAGTCAGTAAATATTATGGGGATGATCTATGTTGTTTTCAAGAACAGGATGTCTATACAGGACTTATTATACTCTTTGCTACTTTGTGCAAGGAAGATAATTCAGGCGGGAAGGTGAGTGATGGCTGTCAATCACAGGCACCACAGTTCTCACAGAACCGTGCTCCTAGAAGCCACCACCTGGACTTCATAAACTGCCTGGATTGAGTATGGAGCCCCAGGGCAAAGAATGGAAATATTAAGTGGTTAAAAAGCAAATAAACGGATGGCAAATGTACAGAGAAGCAGGTGAAACTCTACACCAGGGAAGCCCTGGCACATGGGAGAGGCGAAGTCCACCTTATTTTTGAGGGAAATGGTGAGCCTTTGGAGAAACCATATCTCTGTAAGCCCTCAGGTGCTTTCACCTTTCTTTCTTGATCGTTATGTTCCTTTTAGTACATGAGAATAGTGCTACGTTTCAAAGAAGCTGCTCTGAGACAGCACATCTTCCTTTGGGTCACACCTGCTAAAGAAAGAGGCTTTTGTAGCCTCCAAAACCCTCTGGAGCTGCTCACAAAACACATCCTATAAACTAGGGAGAAGCATCTTAACAGCACGCTGTGAAAACCAGAAAATCCTTGGATTTGGGCCTGATAGGAGAGCAGTGGCAGGGCTCAGTCACCAGGGAGGGTGCATTTCAGAGATGCTGGGGAATTGGGGCAGCTCCTCCTGGAAGTGCTGATGTGAGGTCACCACTGAGCTCAGCAAAACATCATGAAAGGTAAGGTCTTTTCTGGCTCAGTACTCAGTATTATCTTTCGGTGGGTTTGTTTCTGCAGTGTTTAGTGTGTGGATATGTACAGTGCAGCCCCCACCATAATATAGCCCCCTTCATAACATAGCCCCCATCATTCTTCTCCCTTCACTATGGGTCCGCTTGCTTGCAGATCTCATTTTATTAGTAATTGATATCACATGATGTGCTCATCTGCACAAAAAAGAAAGACGCAGTCACTGCTTAATGGAGCATACAGTTGAAAACAGACAAAATGATAGGTTGGAAGGCCTGCAGTTGAGGATCCAAGCTCGGTGATATGAATTTTGATTATTCTGGCATTTTTTTTTTTCTTTCAACATCACCATCGTTTATAGGATTGGGCATTGTTAGAATGTTTCACGGAGACTTCTGAACGTAACCAGCTGGATGTTTTCGATGAGTATTTTCTCCCTTCACTTTAGCTGTCTCTTTTGTACTGAAACCTGAAGAACTGTGGACCTGAGCAATATTATACCAGCTGTGGCACAGTCTTATACAAGATGGGCAAAAGCAGAATCCAAGGTGAGATCTAAGGAAAATTGTAGCATCAGTGCCTTAAGTTTTGTGAAGATTATTGGGTGAAGACCAGACAACTGAACTACTCTTGAAAAGCTAACAAGTTTGGAACACGGTCTTTCTAGCTGGGAAGTAGGAATGAGACGTATCAATATATATTTATATTGAGATATATTGAGATATAGTAAAAAGACCTTTTGCCATCAGATGGCTTTTCAAGAAAGATGCTCACAATAAAATTCCTAACCCCAGTGGGACTGTGAAACCTGTGCAAACCAACCCTGGTATTCAAACAACCCTGGTGAATGCAAATCGCAAGGCACCCTTATTGCAGAAGAATTGAAAGCTCTTGATCATAGTTTTCAGAGTGGGGAACTATATGAACACTTCCACTGACTTTGTTCATGGTTTTCCAGAGTTGTAGTGAAATAGAAGTATTTGATCTCAAAATTTCTATTTGGTACAGTTTACTAACGGTAAACTATACTGCTGCAAGGCATGAAGCAACTACTGCAAATCCAAAGAAAAGGGACATATAAGGGGTAGTTACAGGTATGCGACTGTTTTTACAGCCCTCTTGGGAATGTAATATTGAAACAAATCTGTGTTTTTTTCTGATGTTCAAGGAGACCTACACAGAAATAAAGCAGAGTTAATGATTTAAAAAAAATAGTGTAATAGAAAAATAAAATGATTGAGCCCATTGAAAAATGTCGATAAATTCAAGGTGAAAAAGGACAGCAATTCTGAAGCATGGTTTGGGGTTTTTATCTAGTTTGACAAGGTGAAGCTGCTGTTTGCAAAATAGCATTATATTTTCCAGCTCTGTTCATAAACCAGAATTACCTAAGTGGAGATTCAGAAAAGTTAAGATAAATGGATTTACACCATGTATTAGTCAAATTTAATAAGATTTTCAGCATTGGCATTCTTCTGTAGCTACATTCATACTGCTTTTCATGAGCTAACCTGATGTGGACCAGAAAACCAGATTTGCATGCTGTATGAACTGCAATGATTTGAAAGTCTGTGCTCAGCCACGTGCAATAAGTTAAAATGCCCTCAGACCCCCAGGTTGCCTACACACTGTCCAAGGGAAGAAAAAGCACAGCTGGGCTGTGAAGCATGGTGGGACAGTGTTGTACCCACCCGTAAAGGATAAAGTACTGTTAAGGGTATGTGGTGTGAGACCAGATAATTTGTCTTAGTCTAGGCAACACCTCTTACACTAGTTCTCTTACAGAGATCTTCCTGGGCGACTTCCTAGGCAGCAGGTATGTCAATGGCCATGAATACTCAAGTTGGAGTGAAACAGCCCAGACCACATCTCATAAATTGAGATAAAATACAAATAAGCCATAGCTTCTTGTGGACAGAGCTGTTCCAAATCCTCCTGAAGGTGGTACATAGACTGACCAGGCTGAACATAGGATTAGGTCAGTGCTTTGTATTTTGGCATGGTTTTATTTTTTTTGCTTTTAAATTATATCATGACAGCCAGGAACTAGTAGAGGGTGAGGATCTAGCTTGCTTGCTATTCAAGGACAGCGCCTAAGTCCCGCAGCTCGTCGTTCTCACCGTCTGAATTACCACTGCACCTCTTTCCACAGCAGTCTTGGACACTCACCATGTACTGAAGTGTGGCTACACGCACTCTTGTGACTCAGCTAACTGCATTTTCCCCCAGAGGTCTATTCTGAAGCTCCTGGCAATGAGGAAAGCACTGCCAGTTCTCACTATCTGTTTGTTTAATGGGGTACTGACTCCACTCTCCAGTGATCCTAAAAGGGGCAAAGGGCAGAAGTCACCAGTTTCCCTGCTGAGCTCAGATCTTGAGGCATCTAAAAAGAAAGCTCCAGAGAGCTTATCACATCTCTTACTGAAGATTTATTAATTGCAGAAACGTAAATCCCGTTCAAGAATTCTGACTCGCCTCTTCCCATTGCAGATAATCGCAAGCTGGGCCAGGGAGGGGGAGAGCTGTTGACCTAGCAAAGACTGCAACTATGAGCATCAGGGGAAAGCTATCAGTCAAACTTTCGACAAATATTGTATGGAAAATCTCTTGACCTGCATTTACGTAACAGCTTTAGCTGTGATTATCGGTGAGCTCAGACCATTCCTGCATGAACTGAAGGACAGAACCTCAGGAGTGGCAGCCGCAACGGATGTAAATCCTTTATCCCTGGGCACAGAGATGGATGTGAACTGCTCACTAAATAACCATTCGCTTCTCTGAGGGTCCTTAAATGCTAAAATGTCCACACAGGATTCTGCTTCCTGCAAGAACAACTTAGGTTACAGGCGGCTCAGGGAAGAAAAAGTAAACAGGTTAAGGTGCATTTTCCCATCTTTAGCATCTATTGCTTTTCTTTCCTCGCATTGTGAAGAAAAGTATTAAACTACAGGATCATGTCACTGAAATGTGTGATCAGTGAGCCCAGAGAAGGTGGAGCCAGCCAGGGACAAGGTTACTGAGGGATGTTAATTAGCTGCCCGCTTGACCCTCTCTGTGACCCAGAGTGAGTTTATGTATTTAATTTATTTCACACACGACTTGCTCTTACAATCCTTTTCCCACAGTGCCAGCCAGACTATATGGTAACCTTGGGCTCTGCTTCTGATATTAAGTGCTGAGCAGTGTGCTAACGTCAATACAAGCAATATGCGTGTACGCGCACGTGCACGGCGGGTGGGATGGGGACCGGCCTTTGTTTTAGTGAAACTCCTCGTGTTTCTGAGGCAAATTGTGTCTGGTCGCTGGATTAACAGGCAGGAACTTGCCTTCTTCTTGGTCTATCCATTTACAAATGAGGCATAACCACCATTCCCTCTGTTACCTATAGTCTATGCCTGCAAATCTACAGTCAGTACCACATGCAACTTAAAAGCTGTTGCACTGAGCATCTCCTTTAAATATCTAGGAGTTGTGGGAAGCAGCATTTAATAAGGACCTTATTGTACAAGTGGCTTGTGCTGCCGAATGGGGAGAAAAGCAGCTGAGAGTGAATTGGGGGCCACACAGCAGCCAGGCAAATGGCAGGAGTGGGGATTTTCCCTGCTGGGATGGAGAGGGGAGATTCATGCAGGAAAACCTGCAAATTTCAAATGTTAATAATACTGCCAAAACTTAGAGACTGATGGGCATTAAAATACTTTTCCTAAACTGCAACGCCTGTGCCTCCTGTCAAACCATCGTCCAGGAGAGACAACATTGCGCCTTGCGAGTCTTCTGCCACTTTTCCACTGCTCTGGTTCCCTTCCAAAGGGAAGCGGGCGGTGGGCAGGGGCCATGCAGATCCCTCCTGACGCACATTCACGCTTGGACCGGAGTGAACAACCACGCTGCTCCGCTCAGAGCAGACTAGGACCTCAGTGAGGACAGTGGGGACGCACCCACCGACCCCTTTGCAGGCTCTGATTTAGCAGCAGTTGGTAGGGATGGATGGCTTAGTACCCAGATCCAAACATCCACAATTTGCATAGAGTAAAATGCTGCCACTGCACGCTCACATATCCATGCTTCTGACTTGGGTTATTTTACAGCTTTGCAGCTTCTGGCTCTGAGCATAGCCCCACTGTGCTGAGCTATACAAATACAGAACACAAAAATTTTTTTTTTTTTTTTTTCTAATCTAACTACACGGCAATAAACAATAGGCAGGTTAAGAAGGAGAAAGCACTGTAACAGTGTTGCTCAGCATGTAAAGGAAGACAAATGGCTTGTTTCATATTACAATAAAGGGCAACAGGCACAAATAAGAAGTGACATTCTCAGACGGTCTTCCCTCAGGTCTAGCAAAGTGTGGGAGGGGAAGATTGTGCAGATGTGACAACGGGCAACCTTCTCACTTCGTAATAGTCAAGACGTGAAATCACAAGAGCTTTAGCTCCCTTGCAGCGATGACAAAGTGATTCAGAGATATTATACCGAAAGCACCAGCAAGTTTCAGATATGACCTGGGTTGACACTGAAGTCCAGATAAAAGCCCACGTTTTGTCACCGGTTTACTCGGTTTACAGCATTCCCATGCAGTGAGGAACAGCTGTAAAAGAGTTAAAACAGCACAAGGCTCATCACAGACTAACCCCCAGGTCTTTTGCCTTCCTTTATCCAGTTTGAACTGCTGCAGGCAGCTGAGCCATCTCATTTAAAGGTAGTTTGGCTATGTCTAAAAACTCTTACCTGTTGTCAGCTCCTCGGGTGCTGCACCCAGTGACTGCTGAGCAGAGATGCCCCCAGGTAACAAGTGGAAGCTTCCAAGGGATTAAGGAAAAAATTGACTGAAGATTTCCAAGGGGAAGATTAGTCATTGTGTGTTAAACACGTTTAGTGTGAACTAATGATTAGACATAGGCAAAGAAAGCCACAGGTAAGAGGTAATTAAATGAGGTTCTTGTAGTATATTGGCTTCTTCTCAATTCCGTATCAAATGAGGCACATTATACTCTTAACAGGCAGCTATTTTTCTTCTACACATGCTAACTGAACCTGACAGTAAATATAGAGCGAAAAGCACTCTGCAGTATGGAGTATTAAAAAAATGAAAACAAGGAGGTTCAGTTTTGAAACTGATGTTATAAATCAATTTGCCAAAAAAAAAAAAAAAAAAAAGGATTAAGCCTAACAAGTTTCAGGGGAAGTAAACAAGCACACTGTTTGCTGTTGGAAATTGTTTGCTTGCTGTAATGCGTCTTTTAGGTCACCATGCCTGCATAGGTAATTACAATGCGCTGCTCTCCCGCAGAATACATCTGATATATACTGCCACAGATTCTCACCACTTCTTCACAGAACTTTGAACAGCAAAAGGTTGGTGAAGTGTGTGGGTTTTTAAAGAGACAAATGTAGAATAAGGACATCCGTAAGAATCAAGGCCATGTGGTTAATCTAGCTACAGAACACCTTCTTCCCATAGCACAGAAAACCATTGTGTCTAAGCGAATCTGTTCTTCCCAAACCAAATGATCAATTGTATATTTTACAGCTGAGCTAAGTAGAAGAGGACAAAAGGAAGCCTGGAAAATGCAGTTGTTATCCTTATTATTTTAATTGGCTGGGCACTTTGCAGCCAAACAGGAAGATGGAGTCTCTACATGGAAAAGGCCCTGTTCGTATCACAGACTTTTTGGGGGGGTCATTCTTTCACCTACATGAAACTATGGTCCCTGAATACAAGAATCTCTAAAGTATAAGTAAGGACATGCAACAGGGTTTATGATGTTTAAGAAAAAAGGAAGATAGTGTTTGTATGAAAGGATCAAGGCAGTGTCAAAAGAGACAACTGCATATGGCTCTCGTAGTAACAGTGACAGTGAAGTTGAAGGAACATCATGTAGATTAAGAATTGCTCATTAGAAAGTTGTGTTCATTATTATTATCGCCACAGCAGTGCCTAAGACCCTTCAATGAGGTACCACTTTGCTGTGCAGCATGTGGAAACACAAGCAAGAGAGAGAAAAAGCACAGGGTCTTTCAGAGAATTATTTAGGCCAAGTTTCTGGAGAAAACTGCTTCCTAACCTGCTGAAAACTCATGTTGGGTGCCTGATGGAGTATGGGAGGGTATGAACAAGAAACATTTCTGG
Organism: Elanus axillaris; assembly: GCA_026212715.1. NCBI lineage: Eukaryota > Metazoa > Chordata > Aves > Accipitriformes > Accipitridae > Elanus > Elanus axillaris. Next base: position 43,823,277 of record JANZLQ010000056.1, read on the forward strand.
TTTTAACCCTAGAGAGTGACCTGGGCCAAACAAGACCTAAGTATCTGCCCTACTAGCTTCTGACGTTCAAAGCCTCCAAATTAAAGAAGCAGCAAAGGGAATCTGTTCTAAGGCATATTCTGGAGTCAAGTACTCCCACTGCCATTTGTGTCCTTGTAAAAACTCCTCCCAAGCCGCTAATCACATCTGTAATGTAGTAGGATGCGTCTTGTAAACAGATGAAAATTAATTGCGCTGAATTGTTCAGGAAGACATCACCCCCAGCCAACTCTTCTTGCCTCTTAAGTGCTGGGCAAACATCAGACGATTACGAAGGCTTAAGGCTAACCTCTCTGGGCTGGAAAGCTGCTTTAGGGACGCATGGCGGGGGGTTGTGGTTTCCTGAGCAAACGTATTTGTGCACCAGGTGTCAGCACAGTATTATATGTCACTGCTGTGGGGATCAAGTCGGAATAATATGAGTCTGGTTACTCAGTTGTTAAATTGCTTCCTGATGTGTGTTTAATGCAGTCTGTAACTGCCCCTTTTTGCTATAATTTCTTTCATTAGCACTCAGTTGTGTTTTTCTGTTTGGCTGAAATGGTTCCTTGCCTTATTAGGCTGTGCAATCACTTGATTCTTTTTTCCAACTTTTTCTGAGAAAAAAAAATGTAATGTTGCAGTCAGAATCGAGTCTGAGGAGAAATTAATGCTGCACCATGTAACTCAGAGTGATAAATGTCTCAAAGACATTTAGAAACACGATTCAGCTCTTAGATGACGTTTTAGTTATCGGTGCTCTAGCCCTTAGAGTTTTAAGTCCATTTAGTTTAAAGACATTTAGGCAACTGATCTCTAGTAAAATCAAACAATGTTTATCTAGTACCTGTCTTTGATTCAGATTCTCATCTGCGAGCTCTCAGGTGGCGTTGAATGCTAGAGCCAGACTTGCCTTCACCCCTGCAGAAAGGTAGCCAGGCAGAGGGAGAAGGAAAAGAAGAGATACCACTTGGAAGGCAGAAGACAAGCTCTCAAATCTCCACTCTGCTCAGCCTGGAAGATATTGTTTTAAATCCCAGAAAAGAACTCTCAGTCTCAGACCTTTCTGTAAAGAAATCTCTTAAAATCTCTGCCTGAAGCTATTCCATTTTGTGTAAATAAATATTCATTGGAACAAGTGCCTGACCTTGTCCGCCTAGCAAGATACCAGAAAAATACTCTAATGACCAGAGAGTTACTTGGTTTTTTTCCTTGTTTATTCTTAGGTGCATTGGATATCATATTATTTACACAAAACAGGGCAACTTCAGTAGGATTCATTTATCCAAACTGTCCCAGCAGCCTCATGATTACAGCAACTTCTTTGACTACAGGAAACCTACAGTTAGTTCTCTGCTTGAAATCAAACAGCAAGGGGAAACAAAACCAGGATTTCCAAATCTCGGATGAGTCCCCTAACCACTAGCAGCGGGTCAATTGAAATAAGGTCCCTGTTGAAAGGGCTTATCCCAAACTCCCCCTTCTGTACAATGATGTCTCAGCACTATGGTTGAGAACCCATAGAAGATAAGACCTTTCCAGGGCTGCTGGGATGTCATCAAAGTTTTAGAGCAGCATGAGTAGCTGGATGATCCCGTGCATGCCCACTGGCAGAGTGCAGTACCTAGAAAACACTGTTGACGGAAAATTAGGTATTACAGGCATATAAGTCCCAATGAGGTCATGTGGGAAAGAAGGGGGATTTGGAAATCTTGGCTGAAGATCAGGCTATAGCATCCAAAATAGCTATTGGATTTCTCTCTCCCTTTGCGATACCCATTCAGATCAGGTGCAGCTTTTTGTTGTGCTTGTATCAACACATTTTATGTCTTAGACTGACTAGACGCCGGAATGCTTGTGACTCTGGGCCTGGTGACCCAAATTGTAGTTTTCTGCATTTTATCTGAACAGTTTGTTTGTTAATAGTCAGCCTTGCTGTTCCCATTACAAGGAGAACTTGCTGTTGCCTTGGGCTCTTCTTTTGTGCAAGGCTGCTTATTTACAGAAAGCGCACAGTCCTGTTTCTCTCCGCTCAGGAGAAATTTCCTCTTCTTTCCTCGGTTCCTGAAGACCACATGCCAGCACTTTTCCCATAAACCTTCTCCAGATTGTCTCACTGATCCTTCTGGAAGTATTTTCTGTTAATCCACTGCTTTCTGCTGTGTCCTGTATTTGCTTGGGGCTGTTTCTAGATCTGCCTACTCATATGCCATCCCTACACCTCCATAATCGCACCGATATGTTCAGCAATATTCACCTGTGACTTTGGCTCATGGCTCCTGTTGCTCAAGAAACTCGACTCTGGAAAAAGTTGAGTGGCTTACGTTTCTGCTAAAGGAAGGGTAGACATGACCATCATCTTCCATCTATTGCTACCCAACACTCAGCATAACAATACTTGAAATAAAAATGACAGCGGGATAAAAATAAAACAGATCAGTCTGCAGCTTTGTCTCTCAATGCTGTTTACCAGCATTATGCCATATATCTACCTTTCTTGGGACAAGCAAGGAGCTAGAACCGTCTCTTTAGTATGTTCATGGCTATATGAATACATTAAATTGCCTTTTTGATCAGCTGGAAATACAATCTGGACCTGACCAGATCCAAAATCCACTAAGCCACGGGGGACATTTTTATAGATGTCAGTGTACTTTGGGTAAGAATTTGAGGATACAAGTAGAAAATCCAAGCATCTGCAATGAATGTAATTGAATAGGGTGAAAGAAATTCTGCCCATGAATGCCACAGCTGGAACTGCTGTAAGGCAGACAGTTATTCTGACACTTAGAAACCCTTTTTTTTAATTTTTTGCAAACCTACCCCCAGTGTTGCTTCAAGTTCTGAAGCATTTTCTTATCCTTAGAAATGTTCTGGTAAATCTTGGCTGAAGTCTGGAACAGCGTTAGGGGGAACTGGATGTTTATTTTTTATTTTTCATTCCTCTAAGAACACTACACTTTCTTTTTTTTGTAATGACAAGGGAATACAACAGTGCATCGCCTTTGGAGGTGGTTTTTTTTTTTAAACAATGTTATCTTTTTCAGGCACAGTGAAGTCAATAATGGAGCTCCATTTCTGTACTGTGCTGCTCTGAGACCCTGTGGAATGGGCTAGGAAATCATGCATGCTGTTTCCAATAAGATACCTTCAGATACTCCCACGTATAATCCTAAACATGCCTAGAGCAGCTGATGTGCTAGGACAATATCCTAATATATTACCTTACTACAGAAGTCACCGGATCTTTGCTGGCACATACAGCCCTTGCAAGCATCCACCTTTCTGTCCACTCTTAGTACAAATCTACTTAAACTGCAGGATTGAAGTGGCAGGGGCTTTCTTTTTTAATGTATTTGTACTGCATCCACTACAGAGGGACTTTGATCCATTTTTGTGGCTTCTAGGCTTCACTGAACCAAAACCATTCCACATATAAAAAGATGATAATGTAATGAGCAAAAGAATGAGAATGCATATGAAAGCATGTTGAATTCAAGAGAAAGCTGGCAAAGCAGACCCAGAGAAGCCCAAATATTAAGAACATATAAATGACATAGAAAAGCCAGGAACAGCCTGGCTTGCTCTGCTCTAGTTTCTAGTAATGCAGGCAGTTGTAGGATGTAGTCTTGTCCACAAACACATCAAGCTGTCTCTTAAGACTAAACAGGTCTCTTGTACCAGCATTTAAGTTTCCCAGCTTTAAAAATAAATATTTATTAAGGCCATTTTGCTGTATTTCTAGCAGGTTGTACGGTCATTCTCTGTACCTTGACAATCATTTGACAGCATTTGAAAATGCTGTGTTAGACATCGTCGGGGTCTTTTAAAGACAGTGCGGCTGCACAGCTCCAGCACTATGGTTTGTCGACCGATTCAGCTCCATAAATTAGAGTTCATACGGCTACAGAAATTGCAATCAGGTTTCCCTGAAAGGGAAATTGAGCAGGGGCATGGCCAGCAAGGAAAGGAACTGGCATCTGGCTTAGTGCATCCTTGGTCTCCCTCTTCTGGCTCAGCTCGAAGGAATGCGTTGCAGCTCACCATCACCCTTACTGCCAGGCAGCGAAGGGGACATGGGTGAGGAGGACATGTCGAGGAGCTTTTTTCCAGCTCATGGTGACAAGTACCAGCATGGAGCACAGAGCAGTGGGCATTTTCAGTCTAGCTCTCCCACTCTCCTCCCTTTTTTTATGCAGCATCTTGGAATTTTGAGAAAATCACCAGATATCGCTTTAATACACACGGGGGGGGGGGGGGGGGAA
>JANZLQ010000056.1:43839610-43862768 GCA_026212715.1 Elanus axillaris
GGAACATTTTCAAGCTCAGGTGTTGGTATAAAGAGCTTGAGCACTTCCTGAAATTCCCTCTGCTTTCTAAAGATTGAGAAGGATCTTTAAGGACTCATGTCCTGGTGACAACAAGAAACTCATTAAGAATATATGCAACTTTCTGCAAATGTAACAAGAAGCCAAGTAGAATCTGTAGAATCTAGTATTTTCTGACAATAGACTTTTCCAATTAATATGTTATTGTTAGTCCAGCTCCAGTTGTTGTGTCATTTTCTAATGTCAAATAATACTTATTTCAGGAAAGGGTTGCCCCTCCTCTCTATATTACTCATTTTTCACTGATTCCAACATTTTTACTTCTAAATCTAAAATTCTGTATGCTTCTTCTTTTTTTCTTTATATGGGTGAGTGGTTTAGTTTTGGTTTTCACAGTAGTGAAAAAAAAAAAAAAGCCCTCTTTTAAAGAATTGTAGCCTCATTTAAAGAATTGTAGCCTCCTTCAATCAAAATCTGTGTGGTTACCAGCCTATGTCTGAACACTCCCATTTGATTGCTATTATTTTCCTTAAGGGAAAGTATCCTTGGTTGCAATTAAGTACCTACTTATTTGTTTTAATGAACAGGTCAGGAGTGCTGTGAGGTTAAGTAAAATGCAATATGCTTTCAAAGTTTGTCTAATAGTTCAGTTTTCACCTCAGCCTTCTGCTGTTGGAAGTCAGACTAAACTTCTATGAGAAAAAAACAAACTGATGGTTAAATAAGTATGAAATAGTAGTATTGTAACTCATGTCCTTGCTCTCTCTTCCACCTACCTACTGTACACCGCAGCCTCATTCTTCTTTTAAGTACAAAGACTTGTTCTCACCTTATGATTTTAAGTAATATCTCTCTCCCTTGCAGAACAGCACAACGTCCTTGGGATACAACCATGTTTTCTGTGGTTTTTGCCAATCTACTAGAAGGTAAGACAGGATAAATGCAAATGAGAAATAAGATATATGTTTTACATCAAGGATGGCAACTCAGGACAGGAGTGAATTCCCCATATGATGAGTGGATGCCTTTTGGGAAGGTAAATTTCAGCCAGAAGCAAGGCACGAAGGAATGGGTGAGATTAAGTGGGTAATGCTATACCAGAGGTCAAGCAGGATGATTAATTTGTTCCCTTCTGCTTCCCCTCTGACTTGTGTCTATGAATTTTGCAAGACTTACGCAATGGTAGTAATCGCCATCTACATAATCTTTCTCATGTGTTCACTGCTCTGAAAATTTTTACAGTAGCAGATGGCTTCGTTTCACTGCCTGTCTGCAGAGTTCACATGTAAATGTGTCACTTCTCGTATTGTCTGTGTCATCTAAGGTCATTGGAATTACATAAATAACCGGTTTGTTATATATTCTACTAATCATTCATCATCTTGTGGAAAGCTGTAGGATCTTTGCTGATGCCTCCTAAGTCACGTTGAAATGAGGCTTTAGGATAGGAAAAGAGTTAGCATAAACTACAGGAGGGGCTTGCTGAGAACTTATCTGAAATTTCCAGGGGTGGCACGAAAGAGAACAGTCTAGACCTTCGCTTCTATTACACCAGCTGTATGCTTTCTCAAGGGCATTGTTTGACCTTTCCTTTTGGCAGCACTATAAAGTGGTCCTCAAAGAGCTGCATCTGAAAAGATACAGCATTTTATTCCATGTGCATAGCAGTGGAGTGCACTTGTCTGGGGGCTGGTACAATTAATTAAGCTAAAGGAAATTTGGTTTAGATGTTTGCTTCATTGGTTTGCACAGCTGAAATGAAGGATAAAATCAGCTTCTGTACGCATTTGTTAGAAAAAAAAATAACCTTCTTTTTCTTTGTATTAAATTAAATTTCCACTCCAGCTGAATTAAGAAGTGGGTTGCCTTCATGTGCTCCTTTACCCCACTCTTTCATGCTTGTATACCAAGGAAAGCTGTTTCCAGATGGAAAAAAACTGAGGTAAATATCACAGTTACTTCCCAATAACAATTCTCTTTTTCCTATGTGACACTTTTTTTTTTTTTTCAGAGGGCACATGCTCTCTGAAAAATAAACCTGAGGACATTAAATATATATTTGCCTGTAAGGGCATATGAGCTCTGATTTTCTACTAAAATCGAAACTTGTCTGGGAGACATTCAAGCAAAACTGAAAGGCTTACCAAAAGCCAAGCAAAGAAAGCAAGCAGAAAGAAGACATTCTTCTTCCTGAGTTCAGAAATTGTTTGGCTAGAACTACCTGCCTTAGAGTTAGAAAATGCACAGGGTGATCTCCCAGGGACTCTTTCTGCTGGCCTTCAAAGCTTCTGTGGTTTTATTGGAGTAGTGCTGTGATATGGCTTGATGAAGCAGAGCTGCTGAAGATGACATGAGCATTTGATTAAGCTGGCATCTGCAGAATACGAAATACTAATGGTTAGAGTAAGATCTTTATACAGATGCATTTGTTGTCTATACCCAATACATTTATAATGAAGAAATGACATTTTACCCTCAACCATGATGCTCATGGAGTTATATTTGAGATCTGGATTGTCCTCCTCATGCTATATTATATATTACTAACCTGTTGGACACCATGGCACAGATTAATCGCAGCCAATTTTAGGCAAACATGCCTAAAAATATACCAAATATAGGCAAATTGGGATCTAGGTGCTCTGGGTTGCTCCCGTAGTCATTGCAGAGAAGTAAGTGCCAGAGGAACCACCAGCACACCTGAAGTGGGCTGAATTGCCCTCTATGTGTATAGCAACTATAGAGGAAGCCTGGAATAACTGGGCTTTAATGGAATTGTATCTGTTAACTGCCTACTATTAAACAAACCTTCTACCTCAGGTTTGGAGATGGTGGGTGTTTGTTTAGTTTTGTTTGTAATTTCTCAAACTGCTTATGCTGCTTTCAAAGTCATTTTTCTCTGTACAGTGGGCCTCTGCTATTTCCATCCTCTGGATAAATGTTGATGGCTTTTGATAACTTGTCTGACATTAATACTCAGTTGTAACCAAGGTACGTAAGAGCTTGGAGTCAAAAGACAAACACAGAGAAAGTTCTGAGAATTTCTCTCAGTGCCTCGGAAAAGTCTTTGTTTTCAGTCTGTTAAGCTAATTGCACTTTCTAGCAATCTGTGAACTAAGTTTATGAGAAAAAGAATCTTAAAAATTAGAAAATAAATTTTGTGTTAATTTGTGTCATTACAAACCCAACACCTTTGTGCTTCAAATTTAAATTCCATGTCTGCAAAAAAAGTGTTGCTTAAATTATAGTATTTACCTATTCAAATCAAGATACTTTACTCCTCCACCTCCAAAAGGTGTGAGTGAAAATATTGGTGACATTATCTAAAGAAATACGCATTTTTGAGCTTTGCTTATGGTGCAAGAGTTGCAAATTTTGTTAGGGTGTTAACTGTTTCTTTGCTGTTAAGTTTTGGGGGTTTGCAGTGGATGGAATTGGATACTTTGCTGTCCCGAAGCAACCTCCAAGGGCTAGGGCAAAAGGTCTTTGGCATGGACGTAAGATCAGAGTATTTTTTTTTATCTCGACTCTTCAACCCACTTTTCAGGCTAGCAGCTGTCCTCAAACAGGGTTGTACAACCCAGGCTGCTAGCTCCTACAGTGCTTCAACAAGCAATTTTGTTAGCATTGAATAATTCACATAGGACAATTTAAAACCATAAGCCAAGAAATACTTTGCATTTCTACAGCAAAGTCTTTCTAAAGAACTCGCAGGTTTTTCATCCAATAACGTCCACTAATTTTAGACACTGTATTTAGTGAACTAGAGATGCTGCCAATCTGATTTAACATCAGCAAACTCTATTCAAAAGCAGACTTAAAAAGCATCAGGTTGGTCGTGCACACAGATCCTTCTACCTAGCACACGAAGAAATATCAGGATTTAATGGCTAGAAATTAAATCTAGGAAAATTCAGACCTATAAATAAGTCTGAATATTTCTTACAGTTGTTTCAGTTAACCATGAGAACATCTTAGTAAGGACTGTGTGAAATTCACTGTCACTTGAAGTCTTTAACTGGAGCTTATGGCTCCATGTAAATCACATGATGTGGGCTTGTTGAAGGGACACACAGGGTGAAGTACTATAGTTTGTGTTATTTAAATATCAGATGGGATAATCTAATTTTATAACCTGAGAAACATGCCATGAAAAAAAAAAATAAATTAAATTATTTGGTCTAATAAATCAATACTGAAAACTTGCCAAAATTACATACCTCTTCCTCTTTAGCCTGAGAGAAAAACAAAACCCAGACTGTGTAATACATATATTCAGGGCAGCTTAGAGAATAAAATTGAGCCCATATCTCTATGTCTTTAAAGCCTGTGCTTTTCCACAAAACCCTAATTACTCACTGTGTCAGAAATCTGTTAAAATTAACTGGAACTGCCATTTATCTCATCTAATACCACTACTCACAAGGCCAACATCCTGCTCTGAAACTCAAAGAAACCCAAAGTAATTCTGAGCCTGCTAAAATTTCTCCTAATTAGTTCTAAAATAGCAGATTGCAAGGACAGGACAATGCACCCTCCTCAAGTCACTGCAAATACCTGTGACATAGCAGCTCCTGAAACCAAGAGCACCAATTAACTTCTCCTGTCATTTATTAACTTCCTCTGTCATCAGTCATCCATGATTTGAAGGGTTTTGGCCCTTTAAACCTCTGCCAACCTTTGCCGCTCGTGCGTTCACGAGTTCAATCAGAAAGTAACTACGGCAATCCCTTTTATTCTGTTTTTCATCCTACCCTGTCACAATTCAAAGATCTTCCTACTATATAATTTTCCTGACTGTAGACAGATCATAGAACATTAGTTTCATTTTATGACCATTTAAAAAAAAAAAATCAATGATCCTATTTGGTACTCTTTACTTCAAGTAGGTCTTCCCCTGGTTGCCATCAGAGGACTGTATTCGATTGTCATTATCCCTTAGTACAGATGGGTGGGACTATTCTGCCTGGGCTTTATGAATGCAAAATAACAACATACGGTCATTAAACTATTCTAAACATTATTTTTCAAATGTTAAAATTTATTTTTGTATCCAATACAGTACATTACATTTCCTGAAAGAAGGTAAATGGGGGGTGGGAGTGGGAAGAAAATGAGGAGTAATATGCAGTTGATCTCATCTCAGAAAGTGATTCATTATCAAATACAGTGAAGAACACTTCTTTTCATGCCAAGTAGCTGCAAACACTATGCAAAGAGCTCTTCTAAATTAATAAATGTATATTAATAAAAAACATTTTTAATACATCCTTTGAAATGTCATTTACCTTCAATAGCACTTGAAAAGGTTGAGAGGAAAAGATGGTTTAGTAGAAACCCACTCCAAAAGACACTGTTTGAAGAGAAGAACATTAGTGAGCCATGCCTTGGGTCTCTGATATGCCTCATAGCATACACTCAGTAACCATTGGGGGGAAAAAAAAGTCACACACACTATGAATGTGTGCTTTCTTATTTCTCGTACAGTTCTTCCAGTTTTGTTCCACTAAATGTAGACCTTCTGCACTGCTAGAATAAAATCCCAGCTTTCTTTTAGGCTGTGTTTACAGCTTGCCCAAGTGACAGACTGTGAGCACGTCGCTTTTGAAGATCTAGAGAAAATGATGTTGTTACAAGACGTATCTTTCACTCTTTCTGCCAATCAAGACAAAGTGAGTATCATGGAGGCTTGAGGATACTTTCCTGGGGAATTTCAAGAGCTGGCTTGAGGAGTGAAAACCTTCCAGCTGTATCTGAGTTATGGGCCATGAGCATGGGTGAAGAGGCAGCCCAGAATTGCGCAGCAGCAGGAGAAACCCATATTCCAGAGTAACTGCCAACAGCAGAGGCTTTAGCTCAGATGGCCAGAATTTCACCTCTGAAAGACACATCTGGGAGAGCAAGTTGGAGATGTTTTCTGCCTCACGTAACAAAAAAGAAGCATTTGGGTTTTCTAATGTTAGCTACCTCCTCAGTCTTCCTAATACCCACAGCCTAAGCTGTGTAACCCTCAGCCCTGCGTGTTGTGGGCACGGCACGTCCTCTTCAGCTGGAGCCACTCTGCGTTATTCCTCTTTCCTTGAGAGATCGTCTCTTCTGCCCAAGTTACACCAGAAAGTAGCTTTACCCCGAAGTAAGTGGAGCTTTACACCACTCCAGACCTTGAAACGTCAATAAAGACAATATGTGTCGTGATGGTATCTCACTCAGGTACCAGAACCGTAGAAGCCTTTGCAGAGATGATATTCAAGGCCTTCAGCCTTTGACGTGTCCCAAAGGACTTGCTTTCTTTTAGTAAATTACTTTGACTATCACAGGAAGAAAGTAGAATAAAAATTAAAGTGAAAAGAAGTGACTGCTTCTTCATTGCTACCTGACTTGTAGAATCATTATGCTGTGAGGGTTGTTTGATCAGTGTTAACGTATTATGGAAAAAAGACTTTTTTAATGAAATGAGAGCATTTGCTTCTCTGGTACTTTGGAGACATGCAGTTAACAAATATAAAATACATACAGGAGTAGATGGGATATCCTGACCAGTTTTAGGGGGCATTTTTTGGCTGAGAACTGCCTGGTCTGTTGAAGATGAAACAGTGCAACTGAAGATGATGACAGAAATAGAAAAAGCGGAGAAGAACAAACTGTAGTTGTACTTAGTGCTCCTTTGCTTGGCAAACTTGTGTGGTCATGTTCTGAGGATTTAATATGACAGCTTTGACTTTAGCGTAGTAATTTTTTTTAAGTGAATGTCAGTCAGAGGTGTGCAGGGGAGAAAAAAAAAAACATGTTCAGAGACTGATTAAAAAGCATTCAGCAGCTGTCTCCCAAATCATCCCTGTCATCCCTGCACATATATATATATATATTTATAGATATCTTTTTCCAGCTCATTACAGAGTCAGTCCAAAAGCCACATTAACGCTGTGCAGCTGCACCATTCCTGGGGCATTCTAAAGACCAGATCTCCTCTGCGTCCACCACTTCATTCAGCTCATGAAGCTTTTACGGTAAGCCTACAACATCGCCTTTTCTAGCTGGAGCACTGCACTACCTTGGCTCTTACACAGCCCTCCAACATGTCTCTTGGGTTGTCTGGTTGCCCCCACACCAACATTCTGTCTGGAGCTCCTGGCCCCATCCAGCCAACAAAGCTCTGCATCCCCTTGCTCTTGTGTTATGCCCCAGATCTGTCTCTTAAAATACTCTGGAGCAACGTCATACTAGCAAAGCTGCTGCCTTACGGGAAGTATGTTCCCTATGCTAGAAATATCCACCCCTTCTCCAGACTGACCTGAGCCCCTGCTTCAGCACTCTTCAACCATCCCTAGCTTGACCAAAGACTAGGTGTACTCCTGGTCAAGGAGACACGACATGACAAGCCTGAAGCTTTTATGCTAGAGAGGAAAAAGTAAGCCTCGTGCAAGATAATCAGAAGACACTTTTTTGCACACTTTAGAGCCCTTTAACCATTCCTAGAACAGTGCAGAAAGACTTGGCACTGCTGCACTGAGTATCAGCCTTCTGATTCTCAGGGTGAGTTCAGTTTTCAGAGTAAGTTTTCTAAAAAGAAAGCCGCTTATTTGGAGAATCCTACTGTATTTGAACACCAAGACCAGTTGGTTAGCTTGAGCTGTTAGTAAGTATCTTCCACTGGGCTTGAGAGGCACCCAATTAGTTTTTAACTGATGACAGAGTAGAAGACAGTGTGACAGGTTTTTGAAGCTGCTCAGATCTCACTTAAGGTAGGGATTACAAGCCAGGCTTCAGATGTCGTGGCAGGAGGTAGAGAGAGCATTTCCCTGACTGTTACAGTCAGCAAATGTATAGTTACAGAGCAATTGATATTCACTGGACAAAATTAGAATTTAAAATTAGTACTAACCAAATGCTTTCTGTGGAATATTCTTTGGTATGAAAATAAGTTGATTATAGTCTCACGTCTCATTCCAAAAAAGTGGCTAAATTTTTAAATTTTAATGCAGTTGAAGTGGAACTTTTTGATTATGCATGAAATAAACATTTCAGTGCTTTGTTTTACACTGACTCATTTCAGAATGCTATTATATATAAAGTCAGTTTATATTCTGTTTTTTCCAAATACAGATGCACATGTATATTTATATAAATATACACACATACATTATATGTATTATACATATATATTTAATAATTTTAGTTTGTGTTAACGTGTTAAAAAAACAGTGTTTTTTCTTCCCACTCAGAAGAACAATGAGCAAAACCAAATTTAAACACAGAATGAAATCAGATAAAATCAGATACTTCTCATTTAGATACAACGCGCTGTTTTGCACGGCAGCATGATCCAGTTCAAAGATAAAAGCATTGTCTTCCTGACAACAAAAGGAATTCACATGCCTTGAACATCACCTACCCCTCTTCAGTACAATGATCAGCTTATTGAGCCCATTCACTACCCTAATAAATGGGATGGAGCGAAGCCAGTTGTGAACTTGCTAAAAGCGGTTTCCTCATGCTTGTGCTACAAGCTGCTAAGAGCAGATCTGTAAGAAGTGGCATCACTTGGACCATCAAAAAAATATTTCTGAAGAGTTTGCTAGCATGCCTCCAGTAGGAAAACCACCAAGCGGTATTAGAGGCGGATGTCAGCAGTCTCTGAAAGAGGACTTCTCTAACCCAGTTTAGAACTCCTAAGTTGCAACTCCAATTTTTGTATTGTTAGGCTAGATTAAAATTGTACTCTCCCCTCTGCTTCTTCCCATGCCATCTATAGGTGAGAAAGACCACTAATAGATGAGCAAATCCTTCCCCTATCACGTGTTTGGAAGCCATTTCAGGAGCTTCTTGGGAAAAGATGCTTCTCTGCTTTCTTCAGGAAGGCACTTAAGGCTCAAAGAAGGGTAAGAAAGTAAAATGTGGCACCTAGCCCTACTGACTGTTTCTGTATGGGAAATGATATCAAGGGCTCCACTTACACTGCATGTTATGTCCTAGAGCCTACGTTTAATTCTCTGACTTGTAAAACTACAGCATAGCTTAGGGAGGGCTGGATACACCTCCAGACTTCAAAACCCACTGTTTCCTTGGGATCAGCAGCATTTCACTCACTAATTACAGGGGGGCGACCTAAGGCAAGCTCTTTTCAAAACAGTGATCAGAACTCCTCTTTTTCATGTCTTGTGGTACTCAACTTGCTTTAAGTAGTCTTCCAAGAAGCATAGGTTGTGGTCCAGTGTCCTTCAGGATGTCCAGTGTCCTCCAGCTTTCTTAGGGCATGTCATGACTCCCAAACAATGAGTAAGGCTGGGATTGGGGCTGCTGACATTTTGGGAGTTAGCTAACAGCAAAGAGATGGTGATTCAGAAAGACAGACATTACTCATCATGAGGGAACTGAGACAGGATAGGGAGGATGCTGGATCTTGACCCCTTCTGGGGGCCAGTCCTTAATTCATGGACTGGTTTACAAGTGAGTGATGCAATTGTTAAGTTAATATATTAAAGGATTGTAGACATTTTTACTAGGCCTACAGCAGCACAACTCCCTTTTGCTCCTGCCATATCTATTGCTGAAGCTGATGCTGCAACGGTATGCTACTCTCAGATGCTTCTACACTTTATGGACTTGCCCCAAATACCCTCTTTTTGCAGAAAAAGCAGAAGCTTGTATCTTGGCAGGGCCAACTGGGATAAAGCTCAGCTCCTCTTCTGAATAAAGCTGCTGTCAGCCTGTGCAACAAAGTGGTGAATAGGATATACTAGATGGCCAGATGCAGACAATAGTGGGCTTGGAATATGCATTTGCTAGAAGGTTTGGATTTTACTTAAGAACTCTGAGCTTCAAAATCCAACATTAGGTGTAATGCCACCGGCACAGTCTGCAGCTGGGCAATGTCCCTGGATAACGCTGCAGTCGCTTTGCTATTACTTCCATAACTCCATTTTGCTAATCATTTACAGAACTACGGTAAAATATTTGCTTTGCCATCCCTGGGTGGGTTTTTTTTTTGCTGAAGGATCCAAAGCTGACTGACTCACCTCCTGTAACAGGTATTTTGTTTCTCCTTGCACTTTTGAGATCAAGGTCATTTGTAAAGTAAATGTGGGCTGGCATGCCCACACATTGTCCGTGTCTTTTCTGCTATTTCTTGTCCATATCAACAGATGCTGCAGTCACACCTGATGTCAAAACCTCTGTATGGGAAGACTTTCATCATGCTTTGCTGAACCACCATTAGCTCCCACTGAATCCCATTTCAACAGGGGAATCTAAAGAACTTTATATTTTTTGACTGCCGCTTCTTGCCATGTAGCTTTAAGCAGATAAAAAGTCCTACTTGATGCTCTGTCAGCTGGAACTTTTGATACCCTCAAATGACATATCATTTGTCTTTGTTTCTCTCTCACTATTTCTGTTATCTTCCCCTAGTTTTGGTTCTGATTATTCCATTATCTTCTCAAGCTACAGGAATACATAATTTAAGACCTGAATTGTGATAACTGGAAGGACAGAGCTACTGCCTACTCCACCTTGACTGATAGATGCAGAAGGTCTGGCCTCCTGGACCTCTGCTCTGTGTTAGCTGGGAAGCTGACAGTTCTGGGGCCATCAGCTCTAGGGAACCGCCAGTCCCAAAGGCAATGGCAAATCTTGCTGCCTTCAGTGCCAGAAAGAAGGAAGGGAGAGAACTGAAGAGTACATTAGATACGTGTCCTCATTCCTGTGGGCTCAGCTCCTGGCAGCTCCAGAGTTTTGCTGGGCTCCTCCACTTTCTTCTGAAGACCTCCAAGGCCAAACCTTTGAGACGTGGGTTTGCAAGAAAATGCAAGACTCTTCTCCCTCATCCATTTGGACCTCTTCCACTCACTCTGAAATAAAATTGCAAATAGTACCTTGATAGTCATCAGTGTCATGCGAGTGCAAAGCAAGTTAAATGGGAGAAGAATCTTGCACTTGTCAGTTGGAGTTGGCTTGGTGCAGGACGCTGCATCTCCCAGAACCTGCCTGCTACATCTTTAACTCTAGCCCTAGGCCAGATGGAAAACTGCCTCACAAACGCTCTGCAGCTAGTATGTGCAGTGTGCCTGTGGTCCTTGGTTCTCATTTTGTACTAGCCATGCCATATAGGATATTTGCCACCATGGTAGCTTTTTGGCTCAACTAATAATAATGTATCTCAGAAATGTTGAGCTTCAGCATTGCTTACTGAAGGAGATGAGAAAGTTTCAGCCACAATATTGATGCTGACTGGCATGTCACACACACCTGTATCATCTGGCCAGGCACATGGGCATGCTGTCTTCTCTGTTTGGATTACAGCTGTCCTGATTCAGCTGCAAAGTGTGGAGATTTAATCGTCACAGGAATAAATTCAGATATTTTACAGTGCAGCTGTGGGAAGAAAAAGCCCAGCATAATTTTACATCTGGCAGCACCATCACTCACTAGTTCAGCATGAACTGTGCAGTAAATAACACTGTGATTCCCAGTACGAGTTTTCAGGCTTCTTGTGGATTACACCGACTTGTCAACCAATTAATCTGATCAGTTCGTTGCTGCAACATCTGTTTAGACTGAAGATGCCTGTTTGTAAGATAAACAAAAAATAAAAATCTGCTTGGGACTGTTGGTGACAGAATTGTGGATGCATTTTACACAAAGTGAGACCAGAGTTATCAGCCTTCACTCAGTGGTGGCAGGACCAGTTTGCTGTTGCTGATCCTTAAGCTTTATGCTGTAAAGACATCCAAAATTTTGGCACAGTACGTGTAGGAGTTTGTCAGCTTTATCACTCTTGATTACACTGCAGACAGCTGCTTCCTCCCCATGGTGTTCTTCCAGATAGACATTTCTGCTGGAGCTTGATGAGTTTGTCACCCTTAACGGCAATGAAGCTACAGCTTGGGAAAAATATGTGTTGGAATGGGGTGGTGAAGATTAGGAAGTTATTTAAAGCTCACTGCCTGGGGCAGGCACTCATGGGCAGCATGGGCTGACTAGAAAGGGCCTGAGACCACTTTCTGAGGACACTGTGAAGGAAGAAAAACAAATCTCTCAGTCGAAGGACTGCCCTGGTTCCTGCTGACTGAAAAGTCTGAGGAATTTCTCCTTTAAAAGAAAATGCAAGAGTCTTTCCATGGTACGTGCTGGATTAAAAGCTTCTTTTTCCAGAGCGAGTTCTTTGTGTGCGCTGGTGGTAGTCACATAACGTTGGTCTCATCGTCCCCCAAAAGGCAAAAAGAATGGCAGTAATTTCAGGTTTATTTTAAAGGTGGTAGCAGCACCTGGGAATATTAACTTGTACCTTTAGAGGTCACTTGATCACAGCACTACTGAAATTAAAATAGCTTCCTAAATTAACATTTGATCTTGCAGAGAATTTAATTTAGATAGATTTAAGCCAGAGGAGATGGAATGACTGTACTTGTAACTGCAAGCCACAGCCTAAACGTGGCAGCTTGAAACTACACTACCCCATGATGAACCGTTTATACAGCTGTGTGCCTTTGATCTGAGAGTCTTGAATGCTTCAGAACGTGGCCATGAGGTGGGAAATATTCTGAAGGTCACTTATGTTTACTCTATTAGATAAAAAAGGAGTGTTAGTCCTGGCAATAAAACAGTCATGTTTTCACAAGTACACGGGATAAATTAGATTAATTTTGAAAAGAATTCAGTATCTTTTTTAAAGAATCTGAAAGATATTTATAAAATCTCTACAACTTGCCCCTTTTCCATTTTTGGTATGCTTAAGGCTACAGTTATGCACAAAATCACAGTGTGTGGCCTCCAGAGATGAGCTAGTCCGTCTTTCTGTCCCAAGGTAGGGTCAAGTATACTTTTTGACCCGATCAGGTGTTTTGCCCAACCTGCTTTCAAAGGACTCTAATGATAGAGATTGAGCAATGTCCCAGACAATTAATTTCAACACTTCACTATCCATACTTTTAGAAAGTTCTTATCAATGTATTTTTTGTTGTTGCACTTTATGCTTCTCACTTTTTTTTTTTTTCCTGTGTGCCACAAATATGGAAGCAGATTTCTGCCTTTTCTTTGTTGGAACACTTTCTGCATATGAAAATTCACAGCTGATGACAGAGCATGCTGAGCGGTGAATGACACAGGGATGCCAGCGATGGATGTTCTTTCTTTTGCAACACATCGCAGAGAGCTCCTGATGTCCCGGCAGTAGCAACTGGCTCATGCAAGAGACTTTCTTGGTCCAGAAGTAGTGGAGAGCTTAAACTGGGCAGCATAGTTTTGATGCTTTTCTCACTTTTAGAGGTCTCTAAGTTTTTTTCACTGAGAAGGGGATTTACGCAAAAATCCACACCTGTGATACAGATGCATTGTGCAGCACTAGATGAAAATTGCAAGGAATGGATACCTGTAAATGTTCCCTGGAGTGGTTATAGTGGTTTTCTTTGTTGCAGTAAGATCCTTGTGAGTGTGTTTGTTTGTGAAGCTGGATAACGGTCATATAAAGGAGACAACAAAAGCACCCTCACAATACCCACTGAGGTGCAAGAATTTAAAAAAATAGACACAGATGACATTCAAAAGCTCATAGACAGCATCTTTATCCTCATGTGCCCTGTCAGGAGCCAACTCCTAATACCATTAACTACTTTAAGGTCAAGGTCAACAGCAGCTGAGCTGCTGAACGTACAGATAGAAACAAGCTGTTATGTAGTGAATAAAGTTTGTTCCTATAAGGCAGGAAAAGCTTGCAGTATGGCAGGAATTGCTGTTAGTGCTCATTAGATGGCACCCTTCCTTTATGTTAGGAAGGAGAAGTAACAGATTGGTTAGTTTTGAATTCAGTACAATCTCTCTAGCAAGCATTAAAAAAAAAAAAAAAAGATTCTTCCCACTTGTTGTCATTGGCAAGTTTTTATATTAGTTGCTATGTCGACCTGCCACCCACACTGAATTCACCTCACCCACCCAAACTTTCTGTGCAATAGCAATGCAAAACCATTCCCCCTTCCAGCTCAAGTATGACTCACAACGATGCTGTAAAAAGCGAAAGGTGAGCATATTCCTCCCTCTGAAGACACCTCTAAACCACTCTTAGTTGAAGCAATTCATAGACAGAGAGTTATATAGACAGTGCTCTGTGGAATATTTCCAATGCGAGAGAATCAATCAATGCATAATGATAGTATAAAATTGGGCAGAATAATATGCCATGACTGGAAAGGGCTACAGTAATGGGAGAGAGCCCTGAATTCTAATGCAACATATAGTGTCATCAGAAAGGGTCAGTGTCATGTTCATGGAGCATAAGAATCATCTTAGTAACCTTGGTTTGATGTTTTTTTCATTAGATATCAAACTCTGCTTTCAAATAATTCCTGAGGTTTTTCTACTTTGCATTAAATAAATGCTTTTAGGATGACCATGCTGATGGATTTTTTTTTTTTATCCTTTTAGCAATAGGAAACATTCCCTTTTCATTAGCTGAAGATTTAAGATCTAGAGTAAGCTCTTTTAATTGATTTTGGCATTCATCATGCCTTTAATTGACTGCTTAGCCAGTTTATGATTTTAATGCCAAGGCGCTTTTTTTATCTAACTTTGAAAGGCAAGTTGTTAGCTTGCAAGTCACTTTTATTATTCTTCTAGATCTGAGTGAAGAGAACTTTGTTAATAGAACACAAAACAGGCACCACGATCTATTAACCACTAACACTTGCTCAAGACACATAGAAATTGTATTATAAATTGCTATGAAACTGATTAGGATGGGAGCAAATCACAACTAAAATGCATCACTAGCTTCACGGCACTCACAAATGAAGCAGAATTAATGGTTTCTGAGGTTAGTAGTCCATCCTTATTAGAAATCCAAATGGTGTGCTTTGTAAATTTATTGGTGCACCTGACATGATGTTAAAACCAATAAAGCAGCTGACATTTACTAGTTGAAAATGTAATAAAATATGATGTTTCAGTACCTGCATTTTAGCAATTCTCAGATTGATGCTCCTGCCACTGTAAATTACTCTGAATCAGTTACTTTCGCCGACACCTGCTCTGCAGTTTATTTGCAGACATTTTGCCACGTGAAAGTAGAGCTCTCATTCATCTGTGTTCCTATTTGTACTGCTATGAACCTTCCAGCTCACAAAGATAAAAGAAAAAGGGAAGCTGGCTGACCCACTCACTCCTTTACTGCTATTACTGCTTTTATGATGTTTGTACTTAAGGACTTAGAGGTCCCTGTTGTGCTTGGCACTGCACTAAGAGGAGCAGACAGTGCTGCTTCTAAGGAGCTTATAGCTTAAGTAGAAATGTTACAGCCAGGATGGAGGGAGAGTTACAACACACAAAAAGAATGTGACAGCAGCTAACTTTCTCTCATTCCTGCCTATCATTTTTCAGAGTAAGGGTTTTTTTACTATGTGTGGACAAGCAGACAGTGAGAAACAGGAGGAGGCTGAAGGATCAGGTAGAGAAAAAGGGAAGGAGAGAAGGTGGACAACTGCAAAGAGAAGGAGGGACTGAGGAATCAAGGGAAGAATTGGGGAAAAAAGAGCAGAAAAATGCAATTGCACGCTGCAGACAGCTCCCTGGATCTCGAGGGCTCAGTGTTAACGATGCACAGATAACCAAATCCAACAGAAGTTAAAGCTCAGGTTTATTCTTCAGTGAGAGTTGGTTAGAAGTCCAGTAACCTTTTATAAAACCACAATCACGATGGTGTAAGAGGAATTAGCACTGCACAGGCGACTTAAGAATCCTTGAGATGCAAAGTGATGGCTCACAATGCGCCTATCCCTCCCCTACAAGCCGAGGGCTCTCTCCCTCAGGAGTGACCTCGGTGGGTGCCGGCCCGAGGGGGAGTCCCTGACCACAGACCCGCTGCTCCCAGGAGGACCGATCCCCAAAATGTCCTCTGGCGGGACCCTGGCTATACCCTTGTCGAATCTGACTGTGGTCATTGATCCCTCTTGGCCAAGACGGTCACCTCAGTGTACCTGGCACCTCTCCATTGGTTCAACTTGCGGCCTCCAGGGTTTCCTTCCCCTTCTCCCTGCCTGGAGGATTTTCCTTTCATTGCCTTGCATTTGCTATAGTTAATGGATGCAGATGGAGGTCAAAGATACCAATCTTCCTTCAGAACTGCTTCTCTGTCTCCCTTGATGATGGACCAGTTCCAGAGGGATTACAGTCTGCCTGACACAGGAGCCTCGGGTGGATATCTAAAAGTTAGATACGATCAGTCCAGGCCTTGGTGTTTCCAAAGGGTGTGTGGCTTGGCTAGAGATCTCCCCAACGTCACCCCATACCCCGTGGGTTATTGGGAAGAGGGATAACCTTAGCTATATCACTTTTACAACCTTTTTTTCCACTGAGTCTTTGCTTTGCCTGTTGCTATTTCTGCCAGATGGAGAATTTAGATGTTTCTTCCTCTAGTCCCTCTTAATCCCCCCAATAGCACATGGTGAAGTCTACTGGAGATGGGACAGTGTGCTGGTGTAGCACAGGTAATTTGTTCTTCCTCCAGCATCAGCTGCAATTCAAAATGGGCTGTCAGTTCCCAGAGAAATGAAACAAAAAGCTCCCCATTAATGCTATTTGTCAGAAGTCCTTAATATCATACTCACCTTCTAGTCTTACTCATCAACTTCCAGAGGGAAAAAAAGCCCCACCGAAACTGTGAAACTTTCTGATTAAATCAGATTTGACAGAACTTTCCTCAAGAACACTAGCCTTAAAACCAGCTAGAAAAATGCTTCTAAAAATAAACTAAATTGATCTGCCGCCTTTGAAAAAAAAAATCAATCTTAAGATGAAAGAAAAAAAATCTATTATTCTCCTTTCACCTTCTCAAAATTATTTTTAAAGTCTGGGTTTCACCAAGAAAGCTATTTCAGTCAGTTCTTTTAAAATGAGTTAGAGAATTCCTCCATTCTTTTCTCTTCTTTGTTCCTTGGTACGGCAGCATGGTACACAACATATTTCATGTCTGTACCAAAATAAAGAATACAAATCTAAGTTCTAAGACCAAGAAAATGCCATGAGAAAGAACCTAAAATTAAGTGTATTCCACCTGCTGCCAAAAAGATTATTGGAGTTGCTTTCATTTACTTATATATTCATTTATTTTTGAATCTCCCACTGGCTAAACAAAATCAAATAGTGTAAGATGCATAAAGAAATGTTAATTAACAATCACTTCTCTGTAAATCTTGATAAGCTCAAGGTACATATATACATCACTGCAAGTCCAAAATACCCTCAATAGGATATGTATATCTAGAGACATACATATATGTCTATATAGATATATGTCATATATATAACTAGTTATATAGAAAAATATCTATATTTTTCACACCCAAACACTGGATCTAATGTTCACTCAAGTTTGTGGAAAGATGATTGTTGATTGTAATGGGCTTTGAACAAGAGTTGTAATTGCAAGCTATTGCTGAATGTACCTACCATCTCCCAAAACAGACAAATGGTGATGAGAGGAGAGGTTTCTCAGCCCTCAGAGGCAAGCTCACAGGGACATACAAATACTTATCTGCAAAGCTTTTGGAGGAAAAACACTGACACACACTGGTAGTCTATTACTAGAATCTTATTATCGTGTCCCAGCTCATTAGTTGCTCAGAAAAGGAACTAATAATCACTTGGCACCAAAGATCCTTTATGCCTGACTTTGAGCTGATGAGTAACACAGCTTAGCCACGCTCTCAAGCTCAGTGCTGGTGGCTTGCTTGGAGATCTTTCTAAACTGAAGCCTTGATGAAGCATTGCAAACCGGATTGCAAGCTGGACCAGGCTGCTCACTCATTTTGTCTTGTAGCTTTGAGAACAGTCAATCTCTTTCACAGCAAAATGAATGAGAAAAAATCAGAATAGACTTTTGCACGAGAAAACTACAGAATAGATTATGTCCTGAGAAAACCTTTTCCCAGCCACAGTATATGGAAGTTGCTTTAAATCCTGAGTCATTCTGGGGAATTTTTTTTGCTGTTATAACTCTAGTAATTTGCTACCTGACTCATTCAATCAAATGAATCTCTCTCTGCAGTTTAAGATACACTTTTTTCAATGTTTGTTTGCCTTATTTGACAGGCTATGTAATGAACCCTCTATTATTTCACAAGGTAATTATTACATTAATCACCAGGTGAATACATTAATCATCAGATGATTGCATGTAGGAAAGTCTTCCAGACAACACAGAACTATGATTTATCTGTCTTTTGTGCTGCTACAAGTTCTCACAGTTTGGGTTAGGATTTCTTAGGCTTTAGGATTATTTTTAGGGTATCGCTGATTCTTTTCCCCTTTCTTTTTTCCCAGTTCCTTTCCCCAGACCATGTTGGTACGCACATTAAGCCTGCATCCCTAGCAGCTTTTGTCTGTGTCCCAGTATAATGACAGAACACTGAATACACCCTGGGTTTAAAGATTTCTGATTAGCAGGTGGAATTTATAGAGAGATGCAAACTACTGTATGTTTATTCATCAGTATCCTTCATTTGTACTTAACATGCATGATATCTTTTGCCTGTAAACATTTCATTACATTAGTCTCTTCCTATGTCACTCTAAATGTGTGCAAACACCATTTCTTGGACACTGTTGTAAAAGCGATAGCTTACATTCTGCAATGTCTTTTTAAATCTACTGCTTCTTTAGCAGGCGTAGATTTATCCTGTGAGTAGAAAAGGCTAGGAAGAGGGATAAGAATTTTAAGGTGGCTTTAGTATTGGCCGATGTGACAAATCCACACCTGTAATTACCGCTAGTATACAGCTCCCCAACCAGCATGGTCAACTCCTGGAAAAATTCAACTGTAAAATCATCCATGATTTAATGAACACAAATTCAAGCCTCTAGCTGAGCTGCAGTCTGAAGTATTACATACACAAAAGACTTACAGAAAAGGCAGTATCTTCAGCAGCTGGTAAATGGACAGTGGTCTTGGCTCAGGCAATCCCCACCTGCATGCCTCCAGAGGAGCTGCTTCACCTCCCGGTGCTGGTTTCCCTTCCTGCAACGCATCCGTGGTGCGGTGGGAGAGTCCTGGCCTCCCTGGGGGCATTAGGTGGGACTGATATGGGAACAAGACTAAATTCCTTATAAGGGTCAACATTTGGTGGAACTATGGAAACCATGTGGTAGAAAGCAGAAAATAGAAATGAGACTTCTGGCATGTGTGTGTGTGTGCATGTATTTGTAATTCCCCATTCCTTTGATTTATCTACATCTTCTCAGGCTACTATTTAAGGTGATGAGCTTGTTGACCTTAGCAATAGAAATAAAGAGATAAGGGAAGAAATCTGCTGCAGAATAGGTCTATATGTCTGAGATAACTCCTGATAGTTGCGTCCTCTGACTAAAAACCAAAATTGTTTGGTCATTAAGAGCGAGCGGGTGTGAACTGATAAATTCAGAGCACACATGGATTTTGATTTCTAGATGCACTCAGCCAGTCCTTTATGTTCTTGACAGGACTTAAAAATGCAAATACTGAAACAAGCTGAGAGCAACTCACATTGATCAGTTGTATCAAAGGGAAAGGATTTAGTACATTTACACAGTAATCTTCTCTCCTTTGTGTTTAATTTCTAAGAACTCTTCAGGTAACAGTCTTTCAGATGGTGATATTATCAGTCTTCAGCTTGCAGAGGAACCAAAAAAAAAAACCCAACCCAAACTTTAAATGCTAAAGACCTCAAATGCTTTGGATGTTATCAATGAGGATAATGGTTCAAACACACAAATATAATTGGAAATGTAACCATAAAAAAAACCCCAAACCCAAAACCCACTAAAAAGCTTTATTTATGGGTAAGACTGTTGAAAACTTTGAAAAGCTTGCATCTAGACACAATATTGGGGGAATCCAGTGATTAAACAAAAAGTAATGGACTGTGTGACACTTGTCAGGCATAAATATCTAAAATCTCAGGGGTGGGAGAGACTTCACTCTACACGGGATTTGCCATTGTGCGCCAGGGTGTCGTTACTGACTCGTCCAACATAGTGTGGGGCTTGTCCCCAGTTTCATCTGGTTGCTCCCCTTTAGTTCATATTACTTTGCTTGCCTGTAACATTTTCAGATCCAAGGGCAGAAATGATCACCACATTCCTAGGAGTTCTCAGGAGTGCAGTTGTCTGCCCTCATTGTTATCTTCAGAGTGAAACTAAGGCACAAAAGGGAAATGGCAGAATGAGTCTTGGCATTTAGTACCTGGAAAGAGATGTTTGAGTGGGGTTTTTTTTTTTTATTTTCCCACTTTCATCAGAAGAATTAGACTTGTCCAAATCAAAATGACTCCCCTATTTTCTTTGGTTAATCCTTATATCTTTTTTTTTTTTTTTTGATCGTTGACTGTAATTGGCTGGTATCTTCACATTGTCACATCTTCACTGCAAAACCACCAAAGTCTGGTCTCACCATGTCCATGCAAATATTCTCTTAGAATCAATTTTATCTGGCCTTATACAAATGTTAAGGACATTTCTTTCTGGGGAAGAAAAAGAGGAAAGTGGAAGACGACTGTGAATTTATTATTCCAGCATACTAAAAATTCATACTAAACTTTATGCATTATTGAGATTTTAATACAATTTCCTTTAAAGAAATAACTCACTGTTTTCACTGAGGCTGTGTTTAGTGATAACAATGTTCAGAGGGTATAATTCCTTCTTTGACTAGAAGAAAAGTTCATCAAATAATCAACATAAATTCTTATGAAACAAATATTTAACTGTGTGTATAGTGTTGTAATTGCAAAGTAATGATGTAGTTCAAAATAAATTTCCTCTACTCTAATATTAAAGTGCAATTTAAAGAGAAAAAAAGTTCAGGCAAAGCTTGTGATTAATATTTGAAACATAAATAGTATTTTAACCAGATGTGCTTTCTTGCCAGCTGCAGTAAACATGTCGTCTCAGGTAATATTTTAAACTGATTTAAATTAATGCAACATGCCCAGTTTGGAGTTTGAAGTATTAAATGAACCAGAAGGCTTTATGGGATGTTAACTTTACAGAAGGAATACAGGGAGACATTTTGTATTGATTAATATCTCCTCTAACTTCACACCTCTGAAAGTGATTTTTTTTTCTCCCATTTTGTTGACATAACAGACTGCAGTTCTGCCACTGAATCACAAATACAACAAGAGATGGTTTCACAAAAACTCTGTAGTCATTCTGCGAATAAATATTACAGAGTTATTATTTGTCCGCATGAAAGATTGAGTAGAAAACTAATTTCCCTGTGGAGAATAAAGCAGAAGCTGCATTGAGAAAAATGAAAAAAGAATCAAGACAGCCCCCACAAAATGTCAGAAACAAAACTTAAAATAAAAATCAAAGCATGTAGACCACACTTCAAACTAATTAATCAAACAGACTGGATAATTGGCTCCTGAGTTAAAGAGTATAGATTCTCAGGCAGTGCATGCTGCATGGATAATAAAGACACATTTGCAACAGTAAAAAGCCAGGCAAGCTACCTAGGCATTAAAATGTAATCCCAGGGAATATAATTTAGGTTAAATTCGTAAAGTATAAAAGCTTCTTGGTACATTGAGAAAAATGTGAGCGACAAGATGAAGACAACACAAATTACTATGTCAACCTATAATGAATACAATTCAAGCAAAAAGAGAACATTTGTAGTTCCTGTTTACAAAAGATCATATTAGGTTTCCATGTCTTTGCTTAACTAATATTGAACTTCTGATCATTGCAAAAACAACAAAGCAAGCAAGCAAACAAAACCCACTCTTGACTAAAGGAGTCTTCATTCTTTCCCCTCTGTCCCAACTTTTTTGGTTCTTGTGCAGGAGTTTTCTCATTTGGATGGACAGTGAAGCTCAGGTCTGGGTGTAAGGGGAATCCGTATGTCATAAGCATTAATCAGTATGGCATAAACTTTGCATTAAACAATACATTAGCCACGTACGATTGTGTTTTGATTGTATAGAGCTTAATGATGGTGACAAAAGGGTTGACTGCTTATGGATAAGAATCAGGGGGAAGGCCAACAAGGCAGATATCACGGTGGGATTCTGTTATAGACCACCCAACCAGGATGAAGAGGCAGACAAAATATTCTATGAGCAGCTGGGATAAGTCTCACAATCACTAGCTCTTGTTCTCATGGTGGACTTCAATTTACCAGATGTCTGCTGGAAATACAGTACAGCAGAGAGGAAACAGTTGAGGACGTTTCTGGAGAGTGTGGAAGAGAACTTGCTGACACAGCTGGTGAGGAAGCCAGCTAGGGAAGGGGCCCCACTGGACCTGGTGTTTGTGGACAAAGAAGGACTTGTGGGTGATGGGATGGTGGGAGGCCGTCTTGGGCATAAAGTTCATGAAATGGTAAAGTTCTTGATTCGTGGAGAAGTAAGGAGGGGCGTCAGCAGAACTGCTACCTTGGACTTCCCTAGGGCAGGTTTTGGACTGTTTAGGAGCCTGGTAGGGGAGAGGAGTCCAGGAAGGCTGGACATTCTTCAAGAAGGAAATCTTAAAAGCACAGGAGGAGGCCATCCCCATGACAAGCCAGTGGGAAAAAAGACCAGCCTGGCTGAACAGAGAGCTTTGGCTGGAACTCAGGAAAAAAAAAAAAGTTTATCCCCCTTGGAAGAAGGGGCAGGCAACTCAGGAGGACTACAAGGATGTCATGATGTTATGCAGGGAGAAAATTAGAAGGGCCAAAGCCCAGCTACAACTTAATCTGGCTACTGCTATAAAAGACAACAAAAAAATGTTTCTGTAAATACATTAACAACAAAAGGAGGGCTGAGGAACATCTCCATCCTTTATTGGATGTGGGGGGAAACATAGTGACAAAGGATAGGGAAAAGGCTGAGGTACTTAATGCCTTCTTTGCCTCAGTCTTTATTGTAACACCAGTTATTCTCTGGGTACCCAGTCCCTGAGCTGGAAGACAGGGATGGGGAGAAGAATGAAGCCCCCATAATCCAAGGGGAAATGGTTAGTGACCTGCTACACCACTTAGACACACAGTGCCAGAGGGGATCCACCCACGGGTACTAAGGGAGCTGGCAGAAGAGCTCACCAAGCGACTTCCAATCATTTATCAGCAGTCCTGGCTAATCGGGGAGGTCCCAGCTGACTGGAAGTTAGCAAATGTGACACTTATCTACAAGAA